>OX454268.1:2517174-3717174 GCA_949715065.1 Periphyllus acericola
GTTATTTTTCGTACTGCTATAATAAATTAATTTAACTATAAAAAATATTCTCCTATAGATCAACAAAACATATAAGAAATAATTCGTTGTAATTTAAGAGATATGAGTCCTCTAAATAACGTACTTGTATTATAAGATTAAATTAAAAGATTGTATGAAGTATAAATTTCTGAAACGGTTAAAAGTGAACAAGTTAGACAGTCTTTGTATTTTCTTAATGTGCTATTTAACTTAAACAGTTTGATTACATTTTAGTTAGATAGTAATAATAAATTAGTATAAATGATTGTTACTACGATGTCTTAAACATAATTTGAGCGATATCGGATTATAAAACAGTATTTTAACTGAGTATTTCTTTAGATGTAATTTTACTGCATTTTTATAGTTTCAACTTGAAACTTTCAAGTACTTATTACATTTCGATACCTATCACGATATATACACTTTTAAATGTTAACTTAAATGTAACAAGATAATTATTTGTCGTTAATCATTTTAAAAACCATAAGGGTTGTTAGATATGAACTTATAAATGTTGTTCTTATCCTCACGTTCGTAAAAATATATAACTGTCTAACATCATATAAGTATACAAATATTTAAATATTTTGTTACGATGTAATATGAATAATCAAGCGTTATTATGTGTCATGCCTACTGAAATCATAGTAATAAAACATCGGATGTGTACAATAATTTATGCGCATAATACTGTATCATATTAATAGACCGAATAATTAAGGGGCATAATATGTAAGTCATAAGTGTAACATAGAACCAAAAATGTCGTTTAGAATTAAGTCTTTAATGGTTTCAAATTTAAATATTCATAAAATCGGTTTTTGTCTATTGTACTTTCATAAATAACAAATGTTTGTACAGACTGTTAAATGATTGCTGTTTAACATTTTTTATTGATTTTTTACTTTTTTTATAATTCATTGACTAAAATTTAATAATTTTTTGAGGGGATTTTTCTGGAAAATTGAGATATTTTAATTTAGTTAAGGAATTAACTAATTGTACCAATATATTGTGGTTACACAACATTTTTCGTAGTATATTTATGACAATAATGTGTCAAAATCGTTTGTAGTTTAAAAACCCCCATCAAAAAACTATAATCGCAACATTTTATTCGAATATCTTAATATTAAATATTATTGGAAATCAAAAGCGGCAAGTCTTATATGGACACGCGACAGTTGATTTTTTACGGTGTATGTTGATAATTCTAAGATGTCCGTTAAAATGTCTTATATATTAAGTGATTTTTTAAATGTATATACTGTATTACTCATTAAGCGTACTTAAATAATTTTTTATTCGACTAGAAAGAGAAAGAGCATAAATATGCTACAATACGATTGAGTTAGGCTAAAAGCCAGATTTTAAAATTACTTTCTTATAAACCAAACAAGTGAAGTTAAATATATCCCAGATTTCAAAACTTAAACTTGTCTAAATGTGTGTTCAAAATTTGAAATTCTGGCTTTAAGCCATTATGGTTTTTGCTATGTACTTTAGAGAAAAAAAAACTGTTCAAATCCGTCCACCACAATAGCAATAGTACTTTTAGTGTATTTTCATACATAATTCAGTCGTTTCTGTTCCTATTAAGTGTAACATAAATTAGATCCGCAAAACAGTAAATACAAAGTCAATCCTTTGTTGTTGTATGTAAACGCGCTGCTTAGTTATGAAAATATAAAGTTATTACTTATTTCGTTTACGTACTTCCATATGATAGTATAAGCGTTTATACAATTATAATTAAAATATCATGATCACGAATATTTTACCATTTCATTTACAGGACCCATATCTTGATAGTTTCCAAATCATATAAAGGTGTTTCTTGTTTCTGTTCACCTTTTTCAAATATAGTGAATTTGGACAAAATACTGTGAATTTTTATACCGAATATTGATAAAAAACCAGATAAAAAAATATTGAAAAGCTACGGTCGAAAATGTAACTTTACAAAAAAATGCTCACAAGTATTATACTATATATAATCTGTTCAATACTGAAACAATCACACAATCGATGTTCCGTGTCCTTGACGAAATTCTTGACGCTCCTTGATGGGCACACATTGAACGATTATCACACAATTATTGTGTCTATTATGTAATCATTTCGAGCACGTTATATTCGTAACGGACATTAGAAATCGATTAGACATATATTATTTCATAATATATATTACAACAGTTTGTTCGTTTCAAGTTAGTCGTATAAATGTAATAAACTAAATGAATGTTAAAATTAATTCGTGTGTTATAATTTTCATTATTTTGCAATGCGTGTTTATTATTTCTTTATTTTATGGTATACGACGTGTCGATTAGGTATATAGCAACTCTACACAATTATCACAATACTATTATTTAATTAATAGTTAAATTATTAAAAAGATCTATTACCCAGTCGTATTATGTATAATGATCGTAATAAGCCATCGGGTACACACGCGACATATTTAAGAATAATCAAACGAGAGAAGCTTCGCCGCTCCACACCGGTCGGACACACTTAATGGTGATATTTCAAATCATGCTCCGTACAAATCGATGAAAAATGTGTACTTTGACCACGTGTAAATAATAATACGCACCATCGCGAAAACGTCGACTAAAGGAACAGCCGTCCGCAGAAGTGACGTCAGCGGACGGTCCTAATCGCAATACCGTTCGAACGCGCGCACGTGTACCGGGAAACAGGCGGTGGGCGCTCCCCTCGCGTTATCTCGAACCGCGGCGGCGCGGCGATGGTGGTCCTCGGAAACGCGCCGGGACCACAGACGCGCGTACCGGTAGTACGGTAAACACGGTAACATGGTGCGCGACCACGGTGATGATGGCGCGGCGACGGCGACGGAACGCCCGCACCGGGCCGTCGCGCGCGTCGCCGTCGTCGGTCTGCTGATCGCGGCGGCCCAGATGCACGCGCGGGTACGGCCGGCCGACGGGGCGCGCGTGCTGGCGTTCGAGCCGGTGTCCGCCAAGAGCCACTGGAACTTCATGAACGGCGTGCTGCGCGCGCTCGTGGACCGCGGCCACGTGGTCACGGTGTACACGCCGTTCCCGGGCGACGGCCGCGGCGGCAACTACACGGAGGTGGACACGTCCGCCGAGTACCGCGACGGCCGGTCCGCCGTGGACATGGACGCCACCACGGTGCACGTGCAGTTCTCGCGGCCGTCCGTGCTGGTGCCGCTGCTGGAGAACGGCAGCCGCTTCATCTGCGACGTCATGGACAGGCTGCTGCGGCCCACCGACGCCGCCGCCGGTTACGATCTGTTCGTCACGGAACCGCTGAGCACCGAGTGCGTGTCGCACGCGGCCCGACGGCTCGGCGTGCCGCTCGTGTACACCGTGCCCGCGCCCATGCTGCCGTGGATCGAGACCGCCGCGTTCGGCCACCACGTCAACCCGGCGTACGTGCCGCAAGTGCTGTCCGCGCACCCGGTGCTCGACACGTTCTACCGGCGGCTGCGCAACGTGTGCCTGCACCTGTACGTCGTGTACCTGCACCACCGGTTCGCGGCCGAACACAAGCGCCACGACCGTGAGCCGCCCGTCAAGCCGTCACTGGTGTTCGTCAACACGCACTACGTGACCGAGCCGTCCAGGCCGGTGCCCGCGAGCCGCGTGGACGTGGGCGGCATACACCTGAAAACGCCGGAGCCGTTGCCGACGGTGAGTGCTCTGCTTTTTGCTTGTATACGCGCGATTGCGGAGCGATCAATGGGTACGCGACCGACGACACTTTACTCGGACCCGCCGTGGAGAGAAAAAAAAAAACGATTGAAATACCACCCCATCTATCGCTCAGATAATGAGTTACGGTTGAAGGGGTTGACGAAACCTATTTTTCAGACGGGCAAAGACTTTCGGTATTAATTTGGCAACGCTGACGACATACACTCGGACATAGGAGCTCGGACCTCCTTTAATCGAGCCGCATGTCGTGAGTGACGCGTTCTCGTACGTAGTTTTACATTTCACCGCGTGCGCGTGTCCACCCTCCCCTTGCCGAATCCGTTGTAAAACTTCCCAAACATTTCCGAATCGGATTTGTACTTACCATGTTTACACGTAAATGCCGTCCTGGAAATGGAAAAGGTCCGATGTTAACCTTAAAGCTTTAATATCCGTGCTTTAGAATACTATAGTTAATATAGTTGTATACCAGGGGTGGCAAATCGTTTGAACACTATGTGCTAAAAATTACCATTTTTTTTTTTGCTCGAGCGTACCATGAAAAATATTTCGTTATATTCAACAAAAAAAATTATCGTAATTTGATCGTACTAGTATAAAAAAGGTTGGTTTAGGTACATACAATTATAATATTATTACTTTATTAATTATTTTTTTTTTTGTTGAATAGTTCATACCAATTCGACATTCGTTGATATTTGGCTTATAAATAGTAACTTTTAATAAAGTCCATGCTGCACTGCATTCATCAGTTAGTCGGTTTCTTAAATCAGATTTTATAAAATCATTTCTGAATATGTTGAAGCAAAATAGACAAAACAGCTAATGCTACTATTTTTAAAGTGAAATAATCTTTTGGAATTTCATACCACACATTCAAAATCTTGTTCCCTATGTTTACGATTGATTTGCCTATCGCCCTATCACACTGAATTTCTTTTAATTCATTTCTCAGTATAACGAATTTTTTTTTCCAAAAATATTTTAATTTTTCGGTATAATATCACAATAAATTCAAAGTCAGATATCAAAACCTTAAATCTTTAGATCCTAAATTGTATGATCGTTTGGTACGTAAGATATGTAAAACATCAAAATGACTGTGTTTTCGAATGTAGTTTACAGACGGTAAAAGTTCGTTTTCGATTCCCGAACATCAATGCTCACAACGGTAATCAGGGTACTTATACTTTATTTCTACTCAAACGTAAATACGTAATCAAATATCGTTTTGTCGTTTTCAAAGTTGAAAAAATAAAATGTTGCTTCAAGAATTCGATGGGAGGTGTTTTGTTATGTTTGATCATCATTATTCGATGTAATACATATATACTTAGTCAATCTCGTGTCGGTCAGCTTGGATTCCTCTGATGGTCCAATAATAATTGATCACGATAGTGATCGCGTTAATTGTGTTCTAGAACAGATCAGATATAAAATGAATGCGCATTATTTGTTTTTGGTTATGCAATACACATGACGTGTTTGTTACTTATTATTAGTGATAAGTAAACCAAAATCCATAACCCTCCCCTCTCTTATTTTAAAATGATGTCCTAACGTTCATAGTTCATAGCATAGTATAAATAATAGACAAAGTCAAGTTCTCTGACCGATAATAACTATCTAGTCTAGAAAACCATTGTTCGTATTAGTATAATGATCTATTGACCTTATCGATTAAATTATTCAGACCTATAATTTTTATTCTTAATGCTACACACGAATCAATGATTTTTCTCAACGCACGTGGAGATAATATCATCGGGTGTAACGTGATGTGATCGAGGAGGTTTTAGAAAATTTTCGACAACGACGTATGTCGCGTTATCCAAATAGAACGTCGTTATCGTTCGTGATAATACTATGAATATAGTATTTGTGCGGTCATCGAAAATGTTGTCATTGCAGTTGGAAAACTTAGACATCATTAAAACTAAAAACAACGAATGCGCGCTGGTCGTTATTATTATTATTATTTATTATAAACACTAAAAACACGTGTCACCCAGAAACTAATCGTTGCCCGATCATTATAAGTTAAGTATATGGTAAATGAACACTACGACGAATACGGTTGAAATACCGCGCTACACCGTTCTCACGATTGAGCGAATCGTAGAGGTATACGAGTAGAGGTATGAAAGTTCATCGCACCGAGTAAGTTCTAAAAATCCCACGTGGCGCTTAGCAAACACAGGTTGTAGTTTTATTCATGACCTTATATCATGCGGGAATGTTCTGATTGTTTATCGTATGATTACGATTAATCACACGTACCTATCCGAACCTCAACCGTGATAATTAACAGCGTAAAACTTATAAATGCGTCTAGCTAAATATTTTTTGTAAAGCGCACTCAATTTTAAATAAATGTCCGTAGCTCGGACGTGCTCTGCGTGGTTAAAGACCTAACCGTTAAATATTCTGAAAATTGATTTCCGTGTGTTATGATATTCTAATAGCAATGATTTCATTTTCCCTGTGTTTGGTATGTTAAGCCAATTATTATTTATTTACATATAAGTCACTATTTTTGTGATCCCGATGAATACGTTATTTAATTACAGACACACACGATTTTTGTTGTACCTGCACACTGATCCTTTTGTAATACATGCAAAGCACGTCGAACTGTCGTAGTACACACGGTTTTAGGCCTTAAATCATCTAGGTTTCCAGCGTGGGACGCGGAACACGTACTATTGATTGCACCGGTGTACACGATGTGAAACCGTTAGTATACTCGTATTGAACAATTTCCGTGTTCTAGACTCTAGCATATAGCTGCCAGGCGACAGCTGTATATATTTCTCGGTGTTTAAATAGTTAAGTCAATTGCACGTAATTTGTACGTAGTGTCGGGATTCAGGAACTTTTTTATGCCAAGTTGTAATCATAATTAACAACAGTCGGGGTGTATTTTTAAAAAGCCCGGGATGGCGTATATAGTTGCGTAAAAAATGAATAGGTGAATACTTAGAATCCATTTTTACCGGACTCACAGTTGGAGGGTTATGTACTACGTTTGGAGACGTTTCCCATTAATCGGAACATGAACTAAAAAGTAAAGAATTTGTAGTATAGTAAACTTTTAGTTGTCGCCCGTCGAAGGACGATGGGTCCTTAAGTGAAAATATCGGTCAGAAAGTTGGCCTCGGCCCTCGGGTCGTAGAGCAGCAACACACTGCTCGAATCGCATAAAATAAAGTTTAGACTGCGCGGACGATACATAAATGTATGATGTACTCACTCCAAGTCTTCTTTATTTTTATTCAATATACCTAAATCTGTAACTATATTGTGCTGGGAGTTGTTTTAACGTGACAGATGTGCGAGATTGCGTGTCTAAAAAAAAGTTTAAATAGATGTAACGAAGTCGGTACTGTTAAAATACAATTGTATTATTTAAGTGTTCGTAATGATAACTGTAACTGTAGTTTAGTAGAAATCTTATGATACAAACGGTTAGAAAATTAAAATTTTATTTCACCGTCGCGACGCGCCGATAATAGTCTTACATCAATTCTTTGTGGTTGGAAAAATACAAGTAGTTTAGCCAATCACTCTAATATAAGCCGGGTAACTTTTACATATACGATATAGCGATCATTTTATGATTCTCGTCATCTAGTCAATTTAAATGGACTTCTGTTAGTGTATATATTTGCGTATATTTATAAACCGCATACAGTAAAATATTTATAGGGTTTTTTTATTGTGATATCTCCAATAGATTTTAATGCATTTTGAGTGTTTTGAAATTATCAGAAAAATAGATAAAATAATACCAAAACATTATATGTTTAATACACGTATTTTCTGTCAACTAAAAAAATAGATTAAACATGAAGATTTTAATGAGAATAGGCAGTTGGTATTTTTATAGTTTTATAGTATGCAACCTGTGCATTGCATATACTATTTGTACGTTTCACAAGTTTAACAATATTCATAGACAATAGAAATAAACCAATATTCGGCAGAGGCGGAAAATTTAATTGCGTAGAGTATATATTATCAATGTTTTAATATTTATCAAACATGTTTACAGGATATTTTAGAATTTATCGAAGGTTCGCCACACGGAGTAATTTTATTTACGTTCGGCACGGTCGTTGCACTTTCGACACTACCGGACCATATACAAAACGCGTTCAAAGACGCATTGGCCGAAGTCCCTCAAAGGGTTTTGCTCAAATACGAAGGAGAAATGACGAATAAACCGAAAAATGTGATGACGAGAAGATGGCTCCCTCAACGAGACATACTTAGTAAGATCTCGTGAACGAATTTAATCCGCGTCGCAATGACCTATAGGTGATCGATCATAATTGTTTAAAGTGCACCCAAACGTCAAATTATTCATCTGCCACGGTGGTATATCAGGGGTGTACGAGACCGTGGACGCTGGTGTCCCGGCCCTAGGGTTCCCGTTGTTCTACGACCAGCCGAGGAACATCGAAAACCTCGTGGACGCAGGTATGGCGATTTCAATGGACTTGATGTCGGTGGACAAGGACACGCTGTTAAGTGCCATCAACAAGATCATCAACGACGGCACGTGAGTATTCGTGGAAATCATTGTTGTTCGTTTCGAACGCTAGCGCACTTCTCGAGCAAAACAGCCAACTCGATTTATTTATACACGCAGGTACTCGCGAAATGCGAAAATAACCTCCGAACGGTTCAAGGACCGACCGATGTCACCGGCCGAATCCGTTGTTTACTGGACGGAGTACGTTATTCGTCACAAAGGAGCGCCACATTTAAGATCACAAGCGTTTAACTTGACGTGGTATCAATACATGTTACTGGACGTGATCGGCGTGGCATTATTAATCATGTTCATCGGCTCTTACGCGGTATATAAAACATCTAAACTGTTGTATAAATGCGTTTTCAACTCTTCGTCGAAACTCAAGTCAAAACCAGAGTAACTTTAAATAAAGAGTATTCAATTATGTTAGTTATCGATTGCTTTCGCGTACCTCAAAATTAGTCCTGGTTAAATTAATGTTTGTAACGTAAAGCAGTGCACTGGTGCACACGATACTTGATTGTTTGCAATTAAAAATGTATACATTTAGGTAATAGGTACAAATGTGTAATTAGTTTAATTATATAATATCTAATGTATTGCATTTATAGTGTTGTAATGTACTACATTATGTTTAAAATCATATAGTTTTAATTTTACTAACAATTAATATTCTATATATGATAAATGTATTTTTAACATTGTTCAAGAAATCCACAGGTACAACGCCGTCTATTATCTGATTTTTAAAACCACTTGGGTTGATATTCAAATATTGACACTAGATGGCGCTTAAGATTTGTTATTTTGAATTTTTTTTTCGTCTGGGACCTATTCATTTTTATAAAACTTACTGGGAAAATCGTGACATTACAATCCAAATGATACCCATTCGTTGGTCTCTTCGTAATGATTGTACACTCGGTTCAATCGTTGCTTTTCCAACGTAACCAGGTGTTTAATGTATGCACTGTGTATATTTTGTAATGTTTTAAAATGTACCTATGAGATTTCAAATAAAATATTTGTTTATTCTTGAATATGGTTGATTAGATAATATTGCGTAAAGGTCGATTAAGAAATTGCATTTTACGTATAATTTGTTTATATATATGTATTTGTATTGATGAAATGGACTTCAAAATACTGAGCAAAGTATACACATATAGTACATACTTTATTATGAATTAACATACTGTTTAATACCTTCGTTTAGAATCTACTCTATATAATATATCTGCTGCAATAATAATTTGTATTTGTTTTTTAAACTTTTTTGTATGTATTGTCACTGATATTTATAAATTTATTCATAAATAAATATTTTTCACTAAATAAATAAAAAGTGTTACTAGTAGTAGATGGTTTTAGTTCTATTCTTATATGTAAAATATTATTAAAATGTGTACGATACTATGACCTATAAAATAGTGTGATGTTAAGAACAAATGTTTATGAAATAATAAAGAGTGAAATAAATGGATAAAACAAAATTTATATTTGAAAACTATTCTTATTGTATTTGGATGTTTACTGCAATACGTGTTACATAATACTATCACAGAAGAAAATTCATATTATTGTCTATTTTGATACTTGAGCACTAACATATAACATAGCAAGACATCACATAACCGTAAACACAAATTTCCGAAAGTTAATATTAATAGTTATAAACTTATATAATTTGAATAGTTTCCATCAGAACAACTAGATTTTTTATTAATTAAGTATATTAGTCATGTGCTCATGTAGGTATACATGGTTTTATAGCGAGGGCCGAGGGCTGTATTTATTCATATCAATTACGTTTAAAATATTTAAAATATTAATAAATAAATGAGAACTGAAGTTTATGAAATAACATAGTGAGTGGCCCCATTTATTTATTTTAATTGTTTCCACACACAAAAATAAAATTTTTTCAAAGGTATTATTTAAAATCTGTTGACTGTAATTGTATTAACCTTATAGATTATAATATACAATTATCCCTCGTTATCCGCAGATTTTTAATCCGTGGTTTCGATTATCCGCGGTCTGGGTCGGCGATAACATTTTATTAATACATACGACGAAATTGTATCTTTATTGTACCCATACTTGTGGTCTCGTTATCCGCGGTTTCGATATCCGCGCAACTTTACTAGAACTTAACCCCCGCGAATAACGAGGGATTACTGTATAGATGTTAATATGGTAATAATATTAATTCAATTTTAAATCGGCGTCTGGGAGGGGTCCAGACCCGCCCGTAAATTCGCCACTGCTTACATATAGTTATCGTAGAAAATAGTAGCCAATTAAAAGTCTGTTGATCATTTGGTGACTTTATAATACTACCTCCCGATTAATTACTCTAAAATTCTATTTTAGTTTATAAATATTATTATCATTTATACATGTAGTTAAAGTTTCATACAGTCTTATATACCTATTATACAATATGAATTATATATATTTTGATAAGTCACATGCACTTAACTGATACAAATGTAATTGTTATTTATTGAACACTTTATTCATTGCACAGTGTACATACATATCAGCCAATAAATTCTAAAAAAGTATTGAACAATTTCTCAATACGTACAGAATTTAACTATAATTTTATAAATAACTCATCAACATTAATATTGAAGTATACAGAAAAAAATGTTTGGTAGATTGCATTTCACATGAAATCTTACTTATATATGGATCTGCTATGAGTTTATACTGCTGTCGAACGATTAACAATTTTGAAACTTCGAATTTTGAATTTTAAAGCTACTTAAAATTGTATCGTTCAAATTGAATATATTTATTAATACTTTTTAACATAACACTTTACAACTATTTTTTCATCATGTACAAAGAGATTTAACTTTAACTTAAATTAGCATGTTTCATAACTTTTTATTTTAGGAAAATTAAGTTGACATTATTTAAAATTATATTTTTATAGGTTGATTGTACATATACACATGTATATTTTATAAATCCTTATATATGAGAGAAATTATCATACGATAATAATAAATCATTTAAAAAAGTGTTTAAAGTTATTATTTGTGAATTGAATAATATTGTATTTATAATATATTATGCATTTATGAATGTACCAGATTATGTAAAAAAAATAGTAGGAGTACATACAAATAAGGAATGAAAATTTTTTTATTTTTTTGTTTAAAGTTCTAATACTTAAAATAAAATTCAGGCATTATAGTTAGAATTTTTATAAATAAAAAATGAAGGTTTATTATATTAACTATCTAAAAATATTGTGAAATAATTCTAAGTTTTTGAAAAGTAAGGAGTCTTAAAGAATACTGCCAGTTAATTACATTTACCATTTGCATATTTTATCGGTAAATTTAATTTCCACTATATTTTTTAATTTCCATTACTTTATAAAATTATGGTATTTGGAAATTGAAATGGGTTCAATTTGAAAAAAAAGGCATTGCGCACATTACTGAGGTCACTTAAAAGGTAAGAATTTAGAGAAACCATGACTTGAATTGGAATCAATTATCTAAATCTAATATTGTAGTAGGTACAATAAAAATTATGAATTATATTGATTTATAGTCTACGTTAATTTTGTTTTGCTATTTGATTGCAAAATCGTTTCTACAAAATCGTTTTAATCAAGTATCTATAACATTGAAATGTTTAATGAACGTATGGACAGAAAATTAATAACGCGCCAACAAATAAATATAATTATATTTATCATTCAGTAGGACGATAAGGTAATTTTGAATAAATTATCTTTTCTTGTAACACTGGTAGAGCCTAATAAAATTCTACTTTTAATATTTTGCTTAAGACTTTGGCACAACATTACTCATACACTAACAGTCACAACCGACAATTATTTTTTAGTAAGTACAATTTTGAGACACCTTTAAACAAGTTGTAAAACATGCTTTGCCTATACTTGGAACAATATAAATATTCAACTGTTTTTCATTTTTTTTACATAAAGAGAGACCGCCGTAAACAATGCTGTCCAACTGATAAACAATTTTGATGAACCACTTGCGGCTGCAGTGTGAGCAGTCGATCCAGACAGTCTAGCTCGATCAACGTCCGATCGCCACTTAATATAATATTGAGGGGGCGTCTGTGTCATTGCTCTTAATCTAAGAACAAAAAGAACAAAAGCATAAGAGATCAATAGATTTTCGAACAGGAATGACAGTATTATACATACTTGATTACAACAATGTTCATTTGCCACGGAAGCGTGTTGGTTGAATTTTTTTCTCTGGAACAGAATGTATATAAGATTGGCCCGGCTTTGTCATCAACTCTTTCTGAATATTCGTGAATACTTATATTCCACGCAGAACACGGACCTATATTACACATATTTTAAGGCGTTAATTTTTTTTTCAAACCAGAACTCTGAAATTCAGAAATGCAGTGTATAGATAAAAATATGAATTAATGGAATCATTGATGACAGTAATCAATCTTGGTGTTTACTGACTATTCAGTCATGTATAAGATACAATGGGTTTACTTGTTTTGTTGTAATGTGGGTCTTCGTTTTATCTCATTATAATAAGTCTTATGTAAACCTATCATCCAGTTAAAAATCTCTTCTAATAAGTCATTTAGTATTTTGGAGTCGTATATGTCAACGTTGTATACTTATGTATGTAAATACTAATTATTAAAAAGTTTATATTTTGATGCTTTTAGAACTTACGAAAACATTTTAAAATATTTGTCAATAAATATTACTTGTGAATACAATTTTTGTATTCGAATATGAGAGAAAAATATTACAATATAAGAGAATTAAAATTGTTTTTAGATAGTCATTAATCTTTTTAGGAAAAATTATTATATTATAAAAAAGGATAATAGGATTATTGTTCTCTAATGAACAAAAACCAATTCTGGTAATGTCTTTTGTTTCAAGGCTTTAAGTTTGAAAAGTTGAATATAAACTTGAGTAGAAACACAATAGAAGAAGGTGAGCATTAAATCAGTAAAATTTTTTTGAAATGAGTAGGTAACTGAGAGTTCACCTAACACCTTTCTTTGAATAACTAAATAAAAACCTGCTGCTAAGTGCTATTATAGTAAAGTTTGATAATATAAAATAAACTTACGTATAAAATCAAAATAAGTTTATTATCCTGGCTTCAGTTTAATTTTTTACTTAAATTAATTTTAGAAATTCTATCAGGATAGTCATTGAACCATTACTATTTCCCTATATTAAAATCTAAGAAATTACTTAAATTGTTGATATTAATAACACTAATTATCAGAAGTTTATACCGACAATGTATAAATTTATAGTATGACGTAGATGAACGATATTAAGTTATTCACTTTCCTCTAAAATGTCTAGTTTAAGTTTTTGTTACATCCATTAAATCTCATAGAAAAACTATAAAGTAGTTTTTCTTAAAATCTAGTCTCATTTTTGTCAAAGCAAAAATATAATTATATAATATGTCTTAATAATAAAACTTTGTTGCTAAGTTCATAATTCAAAATGACAGTTTTATAAAAATGTAAGAACCATTTATAAGTTTTAAAGTTAAAAACGTATAAATATAACTAAACATTCCGTCATAGCTATTATAATTTTCAGTGTGATGTAAAATTATAAAAATATCATGTTTAAAAAAAAACAATCTAATTATAATCACTAAGATATTTGAATGAAATCGATTTATTTATTAGTATTATGTTATAAAGTCAATGTTTAAAAAAAAAAACATTTTACAATATTAAGTTTTTTTGAATTAAAGTTTGATATTTCAAAATTAAATGTTGATGCTATTGGTACTAACTCATTAAAGATTTTGAGTGAAACAAGTATGCATTGATTTTACTATGTGTTTTTAAAATTTTCTTATTTTATTTTTGTGCCCGTCATCATCACGTTTTGACCAGAAGAGGATTGTGTGGGGTGGGGGTTGATGTTATTTTAATTTTTCTTTACATTTTTTGTAAAAACTAACGAAAAAAAACGTTAACATTTACGCAATACCTTGGTTTATGACAGCATCAATTTTTTTCAGTAAAACTCAGAAAGAAATCGTAGAGACTTAAAAAAACTTTTTCTGTTATTTATAGATATTTAATTTTTGAGGTTTCTTTAACTTGCTTGATGAAATGTTGATTAAAACAATTTGGTTGGATAAAAAGTTTTGAAATTTGTAGTTAAACTTTCTCCTATAATATTCATTATTCCTACTTGTACAATAAAATACCAAAAATGGTTCATTACAATTTTTTTATAAGTGTACATTTTTACAAAACTTAACAAACACTACGAAAATCTGTAACATTTTTGTAGTTCAATACTCACAAAATTTTCAACTTTTTTACTTTAGGCTTCAACATTGCACTAAAGATTCTTTAGAAGTTGTTCTTTCATTTCAATATTTATATTTTTTACTGTTGCTCAAATTGGTTTTATGGTTCAATTGACCTTATCAAAAAATTAAGTATTTATGCAGAAATTAAAACTGTCTTTAGACATAGAGTCTGGTCCATCTCCGCCAAAAATCTTTAAGGTACATTAATGTCAAATATATAAGAACAATTCAACAATATCATTCACCCGTCCTATATCTTACCCCATTCCTGTATCTAGTACTTTTTAATGCTAATACGATTCAAATATTATTTAACATTTTTTTTAAATTTACTTATTTGTACTGAAACTTACGGCTCTGTGAACTGCCTATTTCTATGGTCAAATGACGTTCGACATTAGAATCAAGTAACCAGGTACAATCCTGATGATAATAAAAATTGAGAGAACTTTCCCTGATCACTATAGGTGATTCTAGTATACCGGTGTGTTGATTAATCACACGGTATCCACACACTATGTCGTCTTTAAAAGAATACTCAGCCGAGTATTCAAATCCTTTGTTGGACCAGCTGTATTTTGATATCGAGTACACCAAGTTGATGGGCGACCACGACTTAACAGTTACCGGTAACCATTCAGCCTAATGCACAGAGAAATTTTAACATCGTACCAAATTTTTTTTACTAACTTAGAACTTTACCTGAAAGTCACCACAAATGCAGGATAAGATATCACCTTTAGTCGACGTGATGTAGAGCTGATCGACAATAGATGTAGCGTTTTTAACACAACGACATCCGCCATCTCCGCATTCAGTGTAACAAAGATCTGAAGATAACTTATTTAACGATATGACCTGAAAATATATTAATTATCATTCTTACATATTATTTGAATTAAAATCCTTTTCTGATCGTGTTCGCACATCTTTAACACTTGGTAAATTATAAATCAGTATTCCTCCCTCTTTCACCATTTTTCATCAATACTATTTATTTACTTTTACTTTTATTATTGTGTTAATGTATATTGTATTGATTCTTGTTATTACTGGAATCATCTCGTTGAATAAAATAAATTTACCTTACTGGTAATAAGTTTTATTTTTATTCGTGAGCACTTTTCTAAATAAGAATAAATGCGGCAAGAAGATTTGAAGTTGTTGCATCAAATAGTTTGAGTATGGTAAACCATAATATAAGTGAATATTATTAATAAACTACTAATTTTTGATATTGTTAAATCATGTGCTTGCTGTAGAAGGTAAAGTAGGTCATGGTATAGTATTATCTATTAAAATAAACTCATCATTAAACTACTCTTTAGAAAATATCGACTTATAACTTTCAATGCTATAACCTAAATAACTTCTTATAACATTAATAAAAGTTTTAAAATAAGTATTACTGTCAGAGCAGATATAGTAGTTAAGTTATAGGTACTAATGCAACTTCATTCAAAACGTTAATTACGTCTTATGCTAGTCAAGAAAATATTTGTTTGTTTGCAAGTTGTTAAACAATATATTCGGTTCCGAATAATATCGACTGAATGTATTTTAATGGTGGGATTAGTTGAAATGTATATTCTGTACTTTTAAATGTCGAGGGACTTGCAGATTGCTAGTAAAACTTTTTATTTTTATTGTACTTAATATTTGTTAATAATGTGTTAGTAAATATTTAGAAAATTATAAAACCTTACTTTGATACTTATGCTTTGATTAGTAGCTGGAATTAGGTTTTGAGAACATCTCATTTGTCCTTCAACATTCCAAAATATTTGTTCAGTTCCAGGATGCTTCAATTTTCCTCTAGATGAACTACTTAAACCGTTGTAGTTAACATCACACAATGTGTCTGGTTGTAAGGTTCCTCTTTCTAATACTTAATACGAGTAAAAAAAAAAATGATATCGTTGAAATATAATTTTAATTGCAACATCTGGTGACGTATTAAGGTGTATAACTATTTCGAACCATTAAAAAAACTGTAGGCACCGTCCAAAAATTCAGTTTCCACGTCTTGTGTGTTCGCCATTATTCTGCGAGTGACGAGCGTCATATGTGTACCTGACGAAACAAACATCTGTCTTTCGCGAAACCTACAATTGAAATAAAGCACAACAAATATTTAAAGAAGTAGAAAATAAAACTTTTTCTATGATACACATTTTTAAATCAACTTTTCTTGTCAGACTTACCTGCCATTTGCATCTCTAGCATGACTCTCTACAGGACTGCACAATCGTTTAGTCTTATCTTTTGATCGTATATCTGGTCCGTCGTAAATGTCAATGAATGATTGACAAGAACTGGCCCTGGAATATAATAACCGTTTCATAAAATAAATTATTTGTACAAAAAAACCCACTGTTTTTTCTATTATTTACATAACATAATATTTAAAATCATTAAGAATCAAAATGAAAAGGAAACTATTTTTTTAAACTGACTATTAAATTGATTTATTTTAAATATAAAAATGTGTGGTTGGAATGACGTATACGGATGCAGTTTATCGATCACGATATTTTTTGTAGTCATATAGAATATAGGACAATGCATTTTTCGTATACACGGGTCACACGTGACACACAACAGTATTGAAGTATCTAATCTTAATAACAGTTATTATACGTTCGAAACAATAAGAAAATTAATGAAAATAGCATTGAAAAAGGGACTTTATTAATCGCAATTACACAGTCGTCTGAAATGCAATGTTTTACGTGTTAATGATTCGTTTTTTCATAGAATTGAAACCAAGTATTTCATATTTTTAATGCAACACGCACTTTTACAAATCAGTAATGTATCAGTTTTAAACTTATAAGTTTACGAATATTATATACACGATACATACATATTCATTTAAGGCAGCTTGCCGGATCGTATCGAGCTGGTAAAAAGAGGCAGAAATGCAGATATAACCGGAAAAGAGCGTTAACATTCGTAGAAAATAGGAATATTACGGCTACGTAGTACAGCGAGTTTTAATGACACTCACTTGAGTACGTAGTTGAACAGGGATATGTGCACGATTTCCGGTTCCCTCCCCACGAAACGAATGGTGCAGTTTGTTTTCCAATTCTGCAAGCCCCGTAAATCGAAATGTCCGGACTTGACGTCGGTCGACTTGATTGTCATCTCGCACGCCTTGTTGTTCTTCGGCAAGATTCCTGCGAACAAACACATAACGGTATGCCGCGTCAATACATACGATCACCGAAAGTCACTATTTTTATCATTATTTTAATATTACTGGGAATGGCCACGGCCGGATATGGAGATACTTCCAACGTGGCCGCCGTGCTCGCCGGCAGCGTAACCACGTTATCGATGAACTCGATAGTGGCCACGAAACCGGTGTAGTCGTACGGTGGGATCGCTGCACCGGCCCTGTGGAATTTCGATTAGTGTTATATTAATTATTATTGAGTTCGTATCTCGATTCCCGCGACGAAAAAGCTCGTATTTAATACATATGACACCGTGAAATAAAGCGTTTACTTTATAAAAAAAAAAAATTACAAGTCATGATGGGCTTTTATATAAAAAGGCACATTGGAAAAATCAATTTCGATCGCCTAGAGTTGGAGTAGCGAGATAAAATTTTTTCTCTCGTCACGGGTGTTGTCATTTTGTTTTTCGATTTTGCGTTTTACCTGAACTCTAGGAGCACGTTTGGCCCGGGAAAAGTATGGTCCTTTTTGCTTTTGTCGCATATCGTTGTCAGCAAAGGGCTGTTGGACGTTGGACCTTGGTAAACGTTTACGTAATGCGCACCGCAATGGCTGAAAAAGTATACGATTATTGCAGACAAATGAAGACCACGTACGTATATTTTACAACCGAAATATAATTTAATTTACTTGATTTGGTTCATGTAATAGAGTTTTATGCTAGGTAAGGCTTTTATAAGATTTATGTACTGGGACGGGTTTTTATAAAATATACCTTATTAAATGATTGTAACACTATTTTCGGTAAGAACGAAGTATTAAAATATCCGTCATTAGATATTTTCATTAACCGCTAAATAGTAAATACATTCAAATACAAATTTACGAGTATATGTGATTTATTAACATATCTATTTATATTTATGCGTTCTTAGTACAATACAAACAATACAACGTATCATATTGTGTCAACTTAATACTAGTATTAAAATTATTGTATGCATAAAACTTAAAACCCACGTTACGGGGGTGTACATAAATTATTCTGATCCAAAATAACCGTTTAAGAATATTTTGTATAATGCTTTGTCCTACCGATAAGCTTTTGATGACAATAGACATTTTTATATTAAATAAATATAATAATATATATAAAAAAAGAGGAGGAAGAAAAACTTCCAGAAAACGTTTTTATCGGAGACTAACCGTTTGTTAATGACCTGTCAACCGGATAAAAGCTTTTTAACCAAGAAAGCCACAATTCCTCCGGCAAATTGTAGGGCTTACAAGAGAAAACTCTCGTATGGAGGCCACTATCTCATATTTGTCAACGTCTGCATAGATTTTGCAAGACTCTTCACTCTCTTTATAGCTAAAACATCCACTACAAGGTGAACCCTAGTGTTTTAAATGTCAACAATTATAACACGTTGAAATTAGTTTTAGTAGATCGACACTGTCAAAGTGATATTTTCGATCCAAGCATACCCACATTTACACATTACACACATTTGAATATATATTTATTTATACATAGGTACATTTAAGTCCTTAGACTTATTACTAATTTGATAATTTTACTTAATTTAAATTTATTCAAATATAAAAGAAACCAACGCTTCGTTTTATAGTAAGATTAAGAAACCAGTATATCAAACAATTAAATCTGTTTAACAAAGGTAGGTATATACGGTATCGATAAATATATGGGAATACAGAAAAAATAATTTTTATTTGAACTATATAAATTTTTATTTTTCATGTGTCAGCCGAATATTTTTAAATGATTATTATAAAAATTTTAATACTCAACTAAAAATCACGTTCAGTGATTCAACTCCAAATATTAATTACCACATTTAAATTTAATTATGGCATCATTAGTTTTTACTCTCATAAAGTAAAATTAAAATATCATTAAAAAATAATTCTTTTATTATTATAGGAACATAAATATTTTAATTTTAATCGGTGTTAACATTTAACTACTTTTATTTATCTGAAAAAAAAAATCATATTCTGTAGTTAAAGATTATAACTCTTGACAGAACACGTATGGTTCATTTAAAAAATATTTTGGTAATATGTACTCGTATCCAACATAATTTTGTTCAGTATACTGTGGGTCAAATAACAATTCATATGAGTTTCAATAATCAATTCGTTTAAATTTACAAATGACATTACCATTCAGAACCTCGATTAGGATTTTGGTTTCAGTACCTTATAGTACCCAAAGATAATGCGTGTATTGGTTACAGAGTAGAAAATATTCAATTACGTTAGAGGGGTCGTTATTGCGTTTGCATTTTAACATATAATGGAAGAAAGTCCATCGCGTCGGCAAAATCAGTCTGAGACTATTATAGTTATGAAATATGTACTTTAAATGTGTTTAAAAATAATAAGAACAATTTAATTTAATGAAGTAAAAAAATATCAGCTTTAATTAATTTAGATTATAGTAGACTTTTTCTTAATTCCAAACATGAGGTACCTTGTAAGTAATTTCCGTACAAATAATTATATAAGTTATACAAAGTATAAATATATTTTCTTGACGGTGTTTTAAATTTAATACAACGCATAAGAAGTACAAAACTTTTTGTTGATTAAACAAACTGTCTTTCGGCTATAAGTGTCTTACTATGATCACGTCATAATACTTTTAGCTGTAGAATATCCATTAAAAGATTAAACACAATTAAGAAAAAGTAATAAAATATATAGTTTTTTAAAATTTAGATAGAAAATAAACTGAGAAATTTAACCCATAATTCGTTAACAGATACTATTTAGAAGGCATACCTATTTAATATTATTGCTTTCAGTCTATTTTTAAAATGATTTCAATGACACAATGATGTAAACCGTATAATCGTTTCATAGAATTCAAACTATTCTGTACAGCTAATTTTAGTTTTATATTTTATCTGATGTTTATAATATAGGTCATAATATTCAACTGTAATTTTGATACTAGAACATATGGAATTCTAATCGGGGCTGTGTAAAAGAATTTTGTTAAAAAACATTTTCAAGGAAAGAAGTTATGTTATGCCAGTGATATTTCAGACTTTTTAGAGGTTTGTATGTGAAATGAAAACTTTTTAGGATTGCGAGTATAGAGATATAGAAGAGCCCAATCATTGAGTCTTCATTTCTAAAGTTCTCGCTGAAGTTTTTCTTAAAACTTTTTGGTGTTATACCAACCCGTACGTGATTTCATCCAAATTTCTGAACATTGATATTGATTTTTTGATTTGGGTTTTATCAAATTTCGATTCATCAAATTGAAAGGCACAATTAGCATTCATGGTAAATAACTAAAATAAATTCGATAGCTGACAAACTATACGTAAAAAGGATTAAAGATGTCTATAATATCAAAATATCAAAGTAAACAGGAAAGTAACAATACATCGAATAAATAATATAGTATGCGAATTAATATAAAACATATATAAAAAAATGAATAAAAATATTAACATTATATACTTCTTCATTTCCGTTAAAAAGTATTTTTGTAATGAAAGACAATTTGTTTTATTTTAGCGTTTTTATATTACTGTTGAAATTAAGTTTGTAAATAAAAGAATTAATGAAAATTTCGATCAATATTGAGGCGTTCTAAATAAAAAATATTATTTGTGCAATAGGAATTTTTTGTTAAAACGGAAATATCTCAGGCTAGCCATTTTAAAAAAGTGCGATCCGTTTGCAAGCTATATTTTTGAGCACAGTTCCGGAACGGAAAACACTTTTACTCGGTTCGTTAACTTTCTGTACGTATTGTGTATAATGTATAACATATATGACCTTACTTTTTGATGTTCACTCTATTGTGTATTACGTATTTACGTGCGACCAGTTTTTAAATTTTTCTAAAAAGAGTTTTATTGAAATGCCGTAAATAGTGATATATTTTATTTCTAAACTGCACATTCTATAAAGGTACATAAAATAGTGAACCATACTCTACAAGTGAGAATAAATAAATGAAATATCAAATAATGTTTTATACAATCGATTCTCTCGTTTTTAAGTAAAAAAACAAGAGGTTATGAAAATAATTGAAAATTTCTGATTGATTGATTTTTTTCTGTTTTTATTCACAAACACGATATTTATTGTAAAATAAAAAACAATTATTATAACAAACGGCATACAGAGTATTTACAATGATACATTTTTATTATTTAATCGAATTTATCACGTTTTTCTTTTACTGAATTGAAGAATAAAAAATTAATAAAAATAAATTGCAAAATGGTCTCGTGGGTGAAATTGAAAAACAAACTGGAATTCATACAAGTGTTATGTTAAATAAGGTAATACCGAATGAAAAACTTCCATAACCAAGAAAATCATGCATCTAATACAATAAACTTCCAAATGGAGAGATTAATCTAATATCGGCAATTGTACATTTTCACCGTTGTTGTCACACATTTTTCTCACACACAATTTAATAAACTTGAATATTAATGCCATCAGGATGTAAGAGATATAATTTAATTTTGCATTATGCATACTGTGTTATACTTTTATATACCTAATTTGTTTTTTCTAATAGTTTTATAAAATAATGTGCTTATATTTACTCGTAAAAGTAAAAATAATGATTCAGTTAAAAGAAATCCCAAGTGACCAAGTCTTACATTCTATTTGATTTAAGTTCTAACAATTTCTTGATTTTAAATTCAAAAAGGGAGAATACAATATAACACTTGATAAAAACAAAACAAAGTAACTTTTTGTTCGTAAAGTGACGACGGCGAGGCGATATTAAACGAATACGTCACAGAACAAAAATAATAAAACTCAACAAAAATCAAACGAAAACAGAACCCTTAAATATACGAGTGTACTGTAAACACAAGTCATGTTTTCTTAAATACACAGTGACAAAAGTGTATGAAAATTAAAATAGAATTTCACAAGGTAAACATTAAAGTACACTTAATGGAAAATCACGTCAAAACGTCAATAAAAATATTGCAGGACACGAAGCTTAGTTATTATTGGACATTAATTTTTCTGCGCTTACTTAAGCATAATTCAGTAAGTGCTTAAATATTCGAGGTGAGACTTGGCTTTCATAATTATCTATTCACCGAACGTTTTTATATTTTAAGCGGTCGTAGAAAAAAATAGTTCCATCCGATTCTCATTCAATTATTAGAGTTTAGTAAGAAAACATAACGTCAACATTGCTTTTTAATACTCTCATTGTAGGTTATAATCGCAATGAATTGTTGATGATTTCAATGTTGTACCGTGTTAAAAGGGTATGAAATACCGACGCGAACAAAAAATTATTGTAAAGAATGAAAACATCTGAAAATCTTTATAACCGCTCTAAAGATTTATAATAGTAAAACGGTACAAACACAATAGGGGAAAAAAATAAAACACGTGACGAAAACGTTACCAGTATATATAGCTGCGTATGAATCGGTCGGGGGTTTGCACGGGGACGTTTTCGCGGTTTTCACGAGTCCGTAACCTGCATCGCGTGCTGTATATTATTATTATTATAATCGCCGTCTTCGTTCGGTCGGCGGCTCCCTTTGTGCTCGCGGCCGATGATAAACGACGTCGGGGGTAGAGGGAGGAAACCATCGTCGTCGGCGTGGGGGTGGGGGCATGCAGACCGCAGCGGTGCAGAAGGGCACGCGCGAGGGACGACGTTGTTCCGCGCGCTGTATTATTTATGTCACGTTCCGTTTGCCCGAGACTTTTCCCGTCCAAGCGTTTTATCAATCATTGTCCTGGCGCGCGGGTGGCCACAGGTCGGTTAGGTTGGATACATTCGGTCGCGTTATACCGCGTTCGTCTCGGACACCGCCGGGATCGGCGGTGAAATTCGCTACACAAAGATTTTCACGCAATCGACCCGCCTGTTTCGGCGGAACGCAAACAAGACTTGAAAAAACGAAACGGATTTCGCCCGTTCGACAGTGCCCCGCAGCCACGTTACATTTTACGCGTTACGTGGGCTCACGTGGGAGAAACTATCCACCCTTGTATCCCGACTTTACCTAAATATTTTAACCGTATATTCGTTCGCACCTTAACCGGCCAACCGTGTCTAACCGGGCCAATTCAGCCCTGGCGGTGGTACGCACGGATTACGCGACTGCAGCGAGGACGACCGCGAGAGATACGACGCCCCCGGAACCACGGTTTCTTCGGGTTTTGCGTGGGTTCGTCGTCGCAGCATTCCCGACGCGACCGCTCGAAATATTATTCCCTGAACGTCCGTTCTCGTGCACTCGTACGTAACCTACACCCTACCTTTCTCATTTCTTCCAACATCACCCCTCGTCGTCCTTTTGTTCGTTTCCTATGTACACACACTCATACGCGCTCACGTGTATAATATATACGGTGTATGTTTTGGGATTAATTATACCGTCGAGTATATTTCCAGTGTGTAGTGGCTGGAAGTCGTTTCACCCCCGATCATCTCAACGCACTCTTGAGTCCCAAACAGTTGGGGCGAGAACCACGCGTTGTTTTTAAAATTTATTTTAATTGAAATCCTCAAATCCGTCTTTGTAGTCAGATAAATACCACGATGAATGATAAACATGTACCTACACGAATCATTATTATTGCACGTGACTAGCAATAACAGACTACCACAGGCAGAATATGGTATTATAATAATAACCGGAACAATGGTTTGTAAGTTACTGATTTTTAATCGATTTATATTTCTTTTTAATCGTCGAATTGTAATTTCATAAGCATTCGAAAAAATTTAGTTCAGCAGTTCAACACATATTGATGTACGTCGTCGTACAAACTTGTATAATATATGATTGATTTTATGAATGTTTATAATGCGGTAACATTTTATCAAACTTTTTACGTTGTATTTGAAAATATTTTATCCGGATATAACATAATACTTTGTTTTATTAACTTTTATTGTCGGTGGTTCATACAATGATAATTGTGTAATTTATCTGTGGTATTCAAATGATCGTTTCAAACAAAAAACCATAAAACGAAATTAAAATATCAAAATTAAATATGGCATCAAGTTAAACTAAAAATATTTTTACTGCACCACTATACTATAAGTCAAGTGTGGGCAAGTTGGTAATAATTTTTTTCACGAAAAGGCTGGAGCGTACCTTAAGGAGTAATATTTAGGCATTTCATATCACATGTACATTTGGGCAATTATTTGGGCTGTGTTGATGTGTGAGTTGTAAATGAGCAATAGTGTGTGTAATCCGTTATAGCGTTTACCGCATCACCGTCCATCGTCTAAAATACTATCATCCGGAACTACGATAATAATCAAAATCACGATGTAGATAATATATAATATAATAATAAATATAATATCTATAAGTCTTATATATAATTATTATCTATATCGTGATAAAAATAAAAATAAAATAATATAATATTCAACAGTGTTAATGACAATTGACGTTAAACTTGTCATTTTGATCTGATACAGAACATAAGTATAATAAATCTTTCGTTTATTATAATTATTTTTATTTATAACTGTAAACAATTTATTTTGTAATCAAATATTACATGTAACTATTATACATTTTTATATGTTTATGAAAGGGCAACATTTTTATGGCTTCCACTGAAATTGTTGTACGCGTTAATTAATGTACAGAACAAAATATAAATGAACAGAACATTTAACTAAATAAAAGTTGGAGATCTGTCAAATATTTGGTTTTAAATAATATTTAGGATATAGGTCGATTACTAATTCGGTTACTAACTAATTATACTTGTATCTTACTTGAGTGGTAATGACAATGTGAGAAACTGGAGCCGAACTTTAGTGTGAACGGAACTTGTTGTTATATGGTACTTGCAGTAGAGGTTTGTACCATAAATGCCGGGAAACCCAGGACTGGCTAGCGTACAGGAATCTTTGTTGCAAGAAAAGTCTTGATACAGCCAATCGCATGCTGAAAAAACAAAATTCAGGTAATCAATGAAAATGTCTCACTGCATGCATGTAGCTAAATTGCCTATCTCGATCGCCGTTATTACTAACAACGGTATAATACGTTTATGTTATGTTACAATAATATTGATTATAATTGTTGTCCATAAAATATAATTTGTTAATACGCGTGTACCAACTTTTAATGGAAGTAAATGATTGTTTTACTTATAACAGATATTGCAGCTCAATTTTATGATTAACACTTTTTCATATGGAATTGCATGTACCTACTTACATAACCTAGCTTAATTTTTTACGAAACTTTTAATAAGAAATATAAGACTACAACTATTTTAATGATTTGGTTTTACACATAGATAATGGCATCTCTATCATTATGAGTTGATTACGACACAGGCTGACAGATTTTATTATTAAAAAATGGCTCTTAGTACGTACTTCGATTCACACTTCGATTTATCGAGGAAAAAATGAATGCAAAAACGGATTAAATTATTTAAAAGTGTAAACGGTAAAAAATTATAGATTTATTATATACATTTACGCGATATGTCTTAACTACTCATAGAAGGTGGAGAAAAGTGTAAGTTCATGTATATAGCATATTAATATATTACTATGTATTTATGTAATAACCGAGTAATTTACCAAGTGCGAGTGATATTTTTGGCGAGGTAATAGAAACTTCATTAACTTACTACTTAATATCAGGCGTACTTAATGAACCATCTTGAACACAAAACATTATTTGAAAACAGATGTCTAAATCAGAATCGCGGTTGGTGTGTATTTTATCGTTTAGTGAAAAATTAATGATTCGGGTAAAATATTATGGCGATATATCATATTAAATTGCATTTATGTGTGGCCATAACATTTCTTTGTTATAACTCTGAATAATATTATATGCCTCAATGATATTACAACATGGCATGTTGGGAGAGTCAGTGATTTATAAAATAATAAAATACCTAAATAAATTATGAAATAGAAAGTTTATTGCTAAAAGATTTCGGGTTTTTTCATTTTTTTTTTTTTATTATACTCGCTAGAAAATGTATAAAATAAAAATGTGTGTTATTATGTAGTGTATTTATTGAAATTAAGATTTATTTTCCATTTACCTCGACCGCTTTATTTAGATTATTTATAGACATTATAGAAATTAGTATTTGATTATAATATAAAACGATAGGAAATATTATAAGAAGTACATATTGTACAATTATGTAACTGTTTCAATCAAACGTTGTACTCCTGGAAATATAATACTATACCCAATCATGAAAACATACGTGCCAGATGAAATTGTTTTTGTGCTCGACCCGGAATCTTTGTGTCATAAAGGTGTACGTGTTATACTTTTGCCGAACTTTCAACTTGGAATTAGCTAATGCAACCTAGGTAGTAACTACGCTACTATTACATGTACTATGAGATCATGAGACAACAGACCCTTCGAGACCAGGCAATTTAATTAAAATGCATAATATGGACTTACCCGTATGTTCTATCCTTCTGCCTCCTTTGGGCCTGAACGCTAGACCATGACCATTTGTTAACGATGTAAAGCTAAAATATGCTAAAAATTGTGATCTAGAGGTGGATTCTTCAATTCTGAAATATAATAAAAATAACAACAGTGTTATGCTTGCATAATTTTTGTGTAATTTTTGAAACAAATATAAATAAAAAACAATTTTTTAAAATAAAATATTGTTTTACTTTAAACTAATTTTATGGATAGTGATATTTTATTTGAATTAATGAGAAAACATTTTTTTTAATCTCATATCTATTTTTAGGAACTTATTTTATTCTACAAGATAAAGATAGTAAATTAGTAAGTGTAGTAATAAGTATATGTATTTGTACTTATTGTTTAATGATGTACACTATTTTTTTTTGTTCATTCATAAGCTAATAAATTTATTGTATTTTTAGAATTTTACAATAGAGTATGATTTTCGTTGATATTCACTAAATATAAAAGTACGAATAAAAAAATAATGTATTAAATGGTTCAATGTTAACCTTAAACTGTATAAAAGATGAAAAAAAATATTTTAAACTATTAGTTGTATACGCCTAATGCATTGATTGACTTATTATATTTACAAGTTGATGTAAGTATACTGCGGTATTTTAAATGTCATATAAATTAAAGTTCACATTATACAAATATGGCGTAAATGATTTTAAACCATAAAATACTAAGTAAAGTTACGGTCCTGGATGTTTTAAAATAACTATAAATATCCAACAGAAACAGCGATATAAATCATCTAATGATTTGTTTCTTGTGTACTCGAAATGTATTCGTTGCCTACGTGAAACCATTGATCGCACTAGGAAATTAAGAGTTATGCATCAGTGTTGGCATTAAACACTATCGGTTTCTTGAAAAAGATTGTGTAGCCTTTCAGAGATTTGTGTGAAACTATTTTAAGAGGTCATCAATATCTTTATAATGTATTCATTTGTGATAAAAGCAAATGCTATTTCATACCACAAAATCTATACTTACTAGTCCAAAACGGTTAAGTGATCTATATCTGTCATAGGAGAGGATAGTTTATAAGACGAATAAAACCCTAGCCAAAGGGATACGGCCGGTAGATATGCGGTTTGACTCGACAACTGCGACGGAGTCCATTCGATAAATCGTTTCCATGTGTACGAATTTCAGACTTTTTGACGATAACAGTGAAGCGATTTGGATTACAGATCGAGGGAAAGTCAATCTAGGGTTGAGGTCTTTGGTCAGGGGTAGAAGGCTCGTATGTCTACTGAAAATTAATGTCAGCGTCTGTCTGTCTGTCTCGAACGGACCGTTGGCTACGCACCAGTAACCGACCGCAAAAACCCATCAGCCCGAAATCTGACCCTAATATCGGCCCACCCTTTTTCCATTACATATTTTTTTTTCTCGATCAATAAAATGAATTAAAGATTTCTCATTAAGATTTCATCGGTTTCATAAAACAATAATAATATCAATATTATTAATAACAAGCCATTCCGTTATACAAGTGTATAGCGTGCTGGAACAAAACAATACGCATCACAGGTAACGATGGAAAAACTTTTAAAGACAACCAGCGCACGTCTAAATTTATGGGGTCGTTAATAAAGATGATAATATCACTTTTAATACGACGTTAGAAGAAAATTTCTAGCGTTAATAATTAAACACGTTATACTCTTGTCGCCGGGGTGAAATATAATATATAAAATTAATTAAAATATATTACCATAGTGTTAAAGTGTACGCTTTTGTAAATTTTTAATAAAAATACACGAGACACTTGTATACATTTAATTTGCTGAATACTATTCGCATAGTATGGACAATGTGGATTTTCACAAAAGATGCACAGCTTGTATACTATATAATATTAATATAATGTTAATAATAATAATATTAATATAATGTATCGTAAAGTGTAATTGTGTTGAGTAGTAGATAGACGACGTACACTGCTGACATTTTAAATGAATAAAAATTATAAATGCTAAGGTTCAACTGCATTTACTGATTCTAAATTAATAATACAGCGCAGACGAGTCTCGATAATTTGAATCTGAAGGGAAGGAAAAAAAAATAAATCCATAAAGGTTCGGAGAATCTACCGAGTATCATACACGTGCAGCCGATGGCAATAATGCGTTCACTATCATGTGTCGTTTTTACGGTACTCGCAGTAAGATCTTATTAAGAATACAAAGAGTACAATACTATGTGCATGATGAGATACGTATCTTATGGCAGAAAGTGTTATCTCGATTGTCGGAAACAGCTCAATTTCCGTTGATGTTTATTACCGAAGAAAAAAAAAATGGTAAAAATGTGCAATTTCATATGAGAAAAATTCGACGGGTGAATGATATCGGTGATTGCTCATGCAAAAGCCTAAGAAAATAGTTTCTGCATCTAGTATAAAAAGAACTGATGAGTACCCAAGCGAAATGTGAAAAAAAATAATGCCTATGTACAGAATATTTTTAAAGAAGTTCCTGTAAGAAAAAAAATATTTTTCATCAGACCCAACCCTACTTTAAATCGTTTATTGAATTCGATAATTGACGAAGATTAAAAATAATAATTCATCTATAAGATACTACTATTCTTAGTTGAGGTGAGCAATGTTCGTTATCTAAAGAGTTCTTGGTTTCCTGCGCGGTGCCTCTCGAGGGGATAATTTGTCTCGTCTATTGTTACTTATTGTTATTAATGACTTGATAGAGATTTTCTATAAAAGTAATGCTTTCCTATTTACTAATGAACATAAAGTGTACAGTTCAAATAATGTCTTTATCTTTTTTGAAACATCGATATAAATTTATTTAAGAATATTTTTAGAGTTACTCTCTATTTGAATAACTTGGAAAAAAACTTCTATAAAATTATATAGGTAATATCACTAATATCATACAATTTAGCATAAACCAATATTCGATTCTTGGTGATATGTGGGACCTCCATCGGTGTGCCGGAAAATATCGTAAAATTTTAAAATTAAGTGATACCAAGCCTTCATTCTCCATTTGATTTGTTGGCATTAGAAGTATAAATATACATTTAATAGTTTTTATGCTGTGAAAATGTTGTACGAAAAATGTTCTGTTTTTTTCACATAAATAAACGTAACATTTATAGTAATTAAATATGACTTTACATGTTTTCTACCCATTTGAAGCTATTAACTCATCTCCAGTAATATACTGATGTGCAATTACTATAGTATTAATATATAATACAGTAAACTCCTTATATTAGTCAGAGTGTCAAGTGCGTCATGGCTAAGTATAAATTGGAATTAGGGTTCAGAGAGGTCAAAAATGTTGGGAAGAACCTTCGTTGTAGACTCTACACATTGATGAAATTAAGGGGACTTAAATTATGGGATTTTGGAACGTATTAAACATATTTATTTGAAGTTTAAAGATAATATCTTTAGATATTTCATGCGGTGAAATGTCAAGTTGTTATTTTCGTAACTGTAATTCACTCAGTATTAAATTTTGAAATCGCGTCTGGATTATTCCCTGGATTAATGTAGTAATTTATTATTTTAGAACGAACATAGCAAGTATCGTTCTATGTATATTGGCTATACTATGAAATGGGGATTGGCTGAATGAAGTCATCTGATATTATCTCAACTATTATACGTGTGCCTTAAAATGTTTGACTTTCTCTAATGCATATTTAGATGTGGCATTTGATCTAAAACTGATCAAGGGAAAGTTAAGCGGTCTTTGGGAAGAGTACCGTTCAGACTTCAGAGTCACCGTCTTCAATACCAGGACCAATCAACTATTCGCAGTGCCATTTACAGACAGTAATTATGTCTTAAATGATTCAGAATAATGGAAAATATTTTACAGTATTTCGCAAAGAAATAAGCCGGACCAACACATTACATTTTAGTTGGTGTAACAATAATAATTTACCAACATTTTTATTTTGAACTCCAATATCCATAATGTTAAATACAATAAGAGTATATAAACAATACCTATATCAATATTTAAATAGTGATAAAAATAATAAAAAAATATACTGATTATTTGAATGACTTGGTCTAAAAATACTTTAGGATACAAATTTTTTTTTTTGTGATATTTTTACTGATATATTTTATTTTATTTAAATATAAGTTTTCCTTAAAAGTTTAAACAGAATAAGTAGTATACAAGTTTCAGCATGCAACTACAATGACTTGTTTTGAAATCAACCCCTTTTTTAAGGTTTTTTTCACAACATTTAATTTTTGTTTTTAACTATTTTTATCTTGTGTTGTAAATACATAGTAAAGAGATTCAGTCAAGTAAGAGGAAATGAGGTGAAAAAAGTATTGTTTTCATGGCTGAAAAACATTTTAGCCCGAATTGTAAAAAACGAAAGGGTTTAAACGAAGACAAATAAAAACATTCTCAACAAGTGAACAAAAGATGACTCTCTAAATTAAAATATTTTTGTAAATCTGGTTTTGTAACTATCTTGTGATAATGACAAATACAATTTTCCATGATTTTGTTTTCATCAAAAAACCTGATATAGTTGAATGTACTACGTTTAGCGTAGTAAAAATAAAACATTAGGAATATACAAGCCAAAATTCAACCTTTTTAATTTAATAAATCATTCATTAAAATTTTTTAAAGATAGACACAACATTATGATCATGTGTTCATCAGGTATTTATGAGTGTATTTTAATACCCGACCGAAATATAACAGTATTCCGGATAATTGTCTATTGATTCTAGATTAATATTCATATAAACTAAAAGTAGGTACTAATAATCTATTCGATTATTACACTTATTTGTATACGTTAAATATGTTTTAATATTTCAGTTTAAAATTCTAATAGGGAATATTAAAATTCAAAAATCTTATTTAAATTTTTTTATGACATTTCGTTTTTATTTTTAGCATGAATAAATGTTTAACTAATCTAATGCTTGCATAATATTATCTAAACAGTATTATTGAATTACCATATAACCGTATTACTTTACCATAACTATTTCCTCAGCGTAATGTAAATTTAAACCTTTGAGATAAAATAAATGATATTGAAATGTACGCCTATTTTACAAAATTTTTTTTTAATAATAACTTTGCCTTTTACCGTTTTGTGATATTTTCCCCCGAGTATTATATATATATATATATACCTATTATATATCATCTCTTTCACGCAGTCATAAGCACGCGCAAGGGTGGAAACCTACTAAAGACTGCTCAGAAACCTCCACCCCTTTAACCATCGTACTTAACGATATTTAAAATATCTCATTTGCACTTGGATTGGTATGTATTAAATATATTTATTCGCTATACCATTACTTTACCCTAAGAAATTTCTTATATCCCATTTCGTTCCTTATTGGAAACTTATCAAAACTAAACTCATGTAGGTTTTATTATATTATGTTATTGGACATACGTAATCTTCATTAGATCCTTACCGGAAATTCAATGTAGCTGATTCTCGATCAGCGAACATAACGACTGGAGGCGCTAGTCGTTCGTTTTGTCCACATATTCTAGGTCCTGTTCCTTGGCCAAAAGAATCTACCAACTCGAGGTATCCAGCTACACAACTAAAAATAAAACAAATTAAATGCCATTAAACCTTTTTCTTAAAATGTAGATCATGATTAAACATTATTATTATTTTACTAAAACACATAAAACCAAAAATGGGTGTTTAGAGTTCATCTTATTATTTAAAAAAAAATGTATGCGTTATTTTTTCTCGACTGAGTTATAAATTATATTAATATTATTATACTATACTATTTGAGTAAAATGTCGCCAGCATATATTAACGTGTATAGTTGCTATGGAAGTAATTAGAATAATGATTAAATACACAAGGGGTGCCCAAACTTTTTCAAGTAGAGATCGACCAAGAAAACACTTTTCTTAGGATGGTCGACTTGAGCAGAGAACACCGACCTTCGAGTTTCAATGATGAACGATGATAACAATGATTTGCGAGTCTAAACCACTTATTTTCTAATAAAATGTCAAAAATCGACTTTTAAATCGCGAAGCACTTTCCCTACTACCTACAGTATTTTCCTAATTTGGAAAAATTTGTGACGGAACACGAACTTCAAGTGGAAGCTGATCTCATAAAAAATATAAAACACCATCCGTTAACATTTCGTCGAACTTCTATTACATGTTCAACGAGATAGTGTGATAATTGATTTCTGAATACTTAGATAATCTATATTATAACTTGGAAAAGACTCAACTGTCAAATCTTCGATTCCGATGACTTAGTAAAACTTAATAGTTCAAATCACCCAGTCAGTTATAACACATTTATCACATGAAAAAGTATTTAATTTACCATAATCGTGTATTGTTTTTAAATTATACTCGGCTAGAGTCGTAATTTCTGGTTTCGATGTCCTATATATTGCTATATATGCTTACCGTTTTATACACTGTTATAATATGAGGCTAAAAATTGCTAAATAGTAAATACACCGTATGTTCTTATAGTTGTAGCTGTCCACTGCTACAGAATTCTCCCCAGGTCCTACCCTCAGTGGCAACGTTCAGCGGTCAGCGAGAGATGCGTTGGAGATTAGAGGCGTTGGACATTACCCTTGTCACCTCCCCGTTTGGCGCGGCGCTCCGACACTTCTCGCCGTAATGTCTCTCACACGTCCCCTGCCGACCTTTCGATAAGTTTTATCTTTCACTATTAATTTACGATTATATTGTTTTTTGTTAAATTAAGATCGTTCGAACGTTTGAACGCTTACGGCTGTCCTTGGCATATGGTCATCACCGAGTCCACCCGAGTCATTTTCAATCGTCACCTGCACGGAGCGTTAAACAATATAATACATCGACATAAAAAATACTCTTTAATATTTATGTACTCAACATACACGTGGACGAATTGTAATATTTTTCCAATGCTATAATTTACCCATTGGTGTATTTAACAGCGGTGCTAGGAGGTGCTTAGCATCTACTAGCTCATTATTAGCACCCTTTATTCGGATTTTGTAGCAATATAATTTTATTATAAAATGTTGTAATCATTATTGACGATTGGTTTCAGGAATAGATTAGGTGTTAAACATCCGCGAAATCTATTCATTTCATATTGATTCAACACTGTGAAGTGTACGAATGCTTCTCACAAATAATTAAATCACAAATATTTTAAAAATAAAAGTACTATTCGATATAATTATACGTATTGTCTTTTTTTAGTATAAAATACAAGAATACGACTGATGTCTGATATATACTTATACATTATGTTTGAATACGGCTATTTTATATAATCGTATGCTTACGACGGGATCAAAAATGATCGAAGAAATCAAAAATATAAGTTATAACTAATAAATAAATACGAAATGGTTAAATACAATTTAAAATGTTCACTAATTTGATGCCAAAATATTAACAATGCGCTTACGTGTTTAGTTGAAATAATAAAATGCATGATAATATTATTGATTTCCATAAATTTTTATTTTTTTTCTAATGAAAGTTTAATTGTTTCGTGTTTACCACTATCATTAGGTTAGTTTTTAAGGAAATAATGAGTACCTGTGCATTTCACAGGTTTGCGGGGTGTATGACTTGATATATTCGGTGCCTCTAGTGCTGAATCATCCCTAGCGTGTACATTCCCTATTTCTTTTCTAAATATCGGTCCCATAATATTTTGAAATTGGAGTTGATTTAGAGTGAGCCTATAATTCCGTTGGCCATGACGACATTATTTCAACACTTTAAACGTCGCCTGGCAAATTTGGAGCAACGAAATGTTATCTGCGGCGAATCGTACGGATTCGAATTCATTTGACATTCTGCACGTCAACAGTCCTGACTATAAACCCATACCTTTGTTCCTGTTTACGAAAAAAATGATTTTTTTCAAAAAAACGAGTTCGACGACGAGGTAAGCAAATGTACATCATCTACGTCTACAAGTTTTCCGGGGATCAATAACAGGACGTTCGTCCACGTTTACCCGGCCGCGTCCTCGTCCGGCGTCCTCGTGGCGCGTAAAATCCTCTACCCACGTGATTGTTTTATATTTTTTCAGCCCCGACGCTCGGGAGTGCCGTTGCACGTTCGATGCGGCCGGCAACCGAGTGAAGTGCGTGCTGGTGGATTGCGTCATTTGCGGACGGTCGAAGGTGTTCGGCGGCATGATCAAGTGCGACGGTAAGCGTGCCACGTGGTTCAACTATTACCGACCGTGTGACGATCACGCTTCGAAAGTGCGCAATGTTTAAACTCGCGCGTACTCTTGCCGCATTACAGCTTGCCACCGCTTCGCGCATCGCCGATGCGTCCTGGGCGCGCTGAACACTGGCCAGCGGGTCGGCCACTTTATCGTCCGCGCTCAGGTGGCATGTGGCGCAGACCAGGAGGAAGTCGGTGTGGACGCGGCCACCCAGACCAGCTTGACTACGTGCGACGTCGCGACCGGCGACGATAAGATTTTCGTAGACGGTTGGTCCCAGGCCATGGTGGCCACGTGCGACGTCGCGACCGGCGACGATAAGATTTTCGTAGACGGTTGGTCCCAGGCCATGGTGGCCACGTGCGACGTAGCGACCGGTGACGATAAGATTTTCGTAGACGGCTGGTCCCAGGCCATCGTGGCCACGTGCGACGCCGCGACCGGTGACGATAAGATTTTTGTAGACGGATACTCTCAGGCCATGGTGGCCACGTGCGACGTCGCGACCGGCGACGAAACCGTGTACGTGGACGGTTGCTGCCAGCATAGCGAGGCCACTAGCTCCGTTGTGCCCGGTGAAGTGACCGTTCACGTGGACGATTTCCCTCAAGTCGACGTGGCCGCTAGCCGCGATGAGAGCGTCGTGGCGCCAGCCGCCGTGGCAACCGTTTCAGCCACTCCAAGTACCAACCCTGAGTCCCGTTCGTCGGTCGTAAGCACCCGAGTAAGAATTATTATAAGATCGATATCTAAAGAGCGGAACGATCGTGGTTTCGACGAGAATTTTCTGACGCCAAAAAAAAAGGGAGAAAAAATTCGAAATAGAAAAACGTTGACCACAGAAATCGGTATAGCTTTGTATCGTACACTAAATCGGCCGATTCCAATCATTTTCAATCGATTAACAAGCAGCGATTTTAAGTTGATAATAAGATTGAATTTTGAAAAGCATTTATTTTACATGATTAGAAAAAAATCTTAATTTTTAAACAAATGTGTTTTTATCGTTGTCCTACAATAACATAATATTTGACAGTACTGAACTTATTTTCGCTAAATCACTTCCAACATCTTTATTTTTTTTTAAATACAGTAGCTCCTTAGGTCCGCTCACTCACAAAATAAATTGTAGGGATGGTTGAAATGAAAAATAATAAAATATGTTTTTTAATATTTGATTATTTGTAATCAACGGTTCGACCAACTAAAAAATATCAATTGAAAGCATATATACATATCGCTCCTTCAGGCCCTTATTATTGTATATAAAACCCATTATTTTATTATTTTCCAGAAGTCAACTTTGTCAAGAACGCTAAACTATTGGAACCTTCGTTATAGCCTCTTTTCAAAGTTTGACCAAGGGATTATGCTCGACGAGGGTAATTCGTATAAAATTCGCACGTACCGATTATATTTGCTAATGTTTTAATATTTATTTTCACGCGGTTACACAGTCAGCATGTATTCGGTATGCCCAGAGGTCTTGGCAGAGCATATGGCCAAGCGGTGCGCATTTGATACTGTACTTGACCCGTTCTGTGGTGCAGGCAGCAATGCAATCCAATTAGCATTCACTTGTGCCCATGGTAAATCAGTATATCATATCCGTTCATACCGCAATCGACCATTTCCTTTCGTGTTATATTTTAATTTCACATACTCGTGTTTTTCCTGATAGTTATTGCCATAGACTCTGACCCGAATAAGATCATGCTGGCCCGGAGAAATGCCGAGATATACGGAGTGGCCGACCGCATTGAGTTTAAGGTAGGGGACTCGTACCAGATGGCGGCCGGTCTATGGGTGGATGCCGTGGTCACCTCGCCACCGTGGGGTGGACTCGGTTATCAAAGGGTAGCCAAGTTCGATGCCAGTTACCTTGGCAGTCGTGCGACAGGTGGGATGGCCGCCATTCTAAAGATGGTACATGCAGTTGCTCCGAAGTTAGTTCTGCGTGTACCAATGAACATTGATAGAATGCAGGTACGATATGAAAAATAATGTAACTCTATGACAATATAAAATATAAAAGTACATTGTACATTGCACAATGAACGATATCGACCCCAACGACGACGAAATGATCATATTTTGGTAAAAAAAATACAAATACTAAGTATATGTATTTTAGTATAAAATATTTCATAATATATTATAAATTGTCCCCGGTATAAAGTCCTACAGTTCCCACTTTACGTTTTTCAGAAGTAATTACAACTTCCATTTTATACATTTTTTTAAAAAAAATGTTTGTTTTATTTTTGGGTGCACTACAGTGTTTCAACATGGCTGCAAAGCACGGTTTCGGTCGTATCCAGTACGAGTCCGTAACGATAGACCGAAAACCCAATTGCACAAACTTGTACTTGACAAGAGTAAGTATTACAAATTATTGTTTCGTTTGCGCTTGAAAAATTAACCGCTCTGAAATTATATTATGTCTCCACGTTGTTTTCTTTGCAAAACGTGAAAGACTCCTTTCGCGCACTTCTTTCCAATATCTGCAATAAGGTTACGAATTATTTTTTCGTACCAATAACTCATTGTTTTAATAGTTTAAAATGTAATGACAAATGTTTTACACCGATAATGTGCTATTGTTTTTAGAAGGACACTCATGCATCGGGATCTCCGGTCCAAACATTCAAAACGATTAATTTAAATACTCAAAGTAAGTTGAAAATGTTCAGTTTACATATAGTTACAAAACTATGTCACGGAAATCTAATTATTTTGTTTTTGTTTTTCGTAGCGTCATTTAGAATGCAAGAAATGCATCGTGTTCGTAATAACAACATAGAATCATATACATCTTACATAGACAGTGTCACCCGTTTTTTGGCTACGTAAGATGAATCGTAGTTTCTATTTTTTTCTTATTATAAATAAACCGTTTTTGTTCACCAATTGTACTTGTTTTTTTCTTATGTTTATATCCACGGTATCCAAGACCATTGGATTGTGTACGTTATATTTAAGTACGGTAGTATGGTCTATTTTTTGGTTTTCTTGTGGATTTTTTGCCTATAGAATAACACGTTTAATGAGAAGGTGTTGGTGGTTTCTTCTTTCTATAGGCGTTATCTAGTCCGGAGTTTGAAACCGCCAATAACCGATTTCAAAATGACCGCCAAGCACAAGCCCTTCTTGGCGTATCTATAAGGGAGTTAAAAGTGCTTTTTATAGTGTCTGAAAAAAGTCAAGGGATGATTTTGCATTTTCAATGGAAAATCGTACTTATCTTGTTCAGGCGTGTCAGTGTATGTTTTCAATATAACATATTGTCATAACCATTATTATGAATAAAATTTCATTTGACGTATGCGATGATAAAACATTTATACAACAATTAAAATTTTAATTGAGTACTGCATGAGCTTTATTTGTGTTTTAACTATGAAACATAAGCGATTTAGTTTGATTCGCATATGGTCATTTTTCAAAGGTATGTTTTCATAAAATAATGAGTAAAACTAAACATTTTTAATGATTGCAGACTGCTACTTAAAAATAATTCTTGATTTATTTGATAATCTTCAATATTTATACGTACGTATATTGTATAATACGAGTACAACGTATAATAAAAAAACTTCATCGATCAGAGTAATAATTATACTGTGCTATTTTTAAGTAATCAATTATTAAAAAATAATTTTCATAATATATATTTTAGATAATGTGCCTTTCAAGTTTTAAAATTGATTGTTCTTTAATGGTTTTACATAGTAAAAAACATTTGAATAACTTTATTATTATTAATGTAAGCTTTAAAAAGTTATAATAATTACTTTAAAATACTGAAATATACAAAATGTATGGCTGATCAATAATCTTTATTTATGAAATAAATTAATAATGTAAATGGACTTCAATGTAATTTGGGCTGCTATAATTGTTGACAAATTTGTAATTTATCATATTAACAGTTATTTAGAATCGTGAATAAAATATTTAATGAACAAATAATACATGTGAAAAGTCAAAGTTGTCTCACAAAATATGTTAACGTGCTTGCAATAAAAATTCAAATATTTTTATATAACTATTAAAGCTACATTGTTCTATATTTTCGTATTGAATTATTCTTCAGAAATTCAATTTAACAAAATCGATTCGATCATTTTTTCGTCATATAGTACACAGCAGTATTTTTTTTTACAAGTAAAACTTAGTCGAGTTGTGTGAATGGTTGAAATATTAAACGATATTTTAATTTTGAAAATCTTAATAAAAATTGAAAACGTTAATCAGTTACTCATTTTGGTATAACGTGATTAATAAGCTTGATATAGGAAAAAAAATTAATTAACATGTGAAAGCCAATGGTAAAGTTGAATACATAACACTGTTCTGAATTGAAAAAAAAAAAACTTTACCTTAAAGCATACAGAAGATTTGTAACTAAAACGTAAAAAATCAATAATTTAAAGAGGGAAACGAATTTCATCACACAGACGATTTTTAAAATATTATCACTGTTTTCTGGGAAAAAAACTTCGACGGTGAAAATAATATTTGTGAAATAGAATATCAAAACTACGTACGCTGGTGTATGACATTGTTCTGGAAATGAATACATAAATCACTTTGTAATCGGAGTAAAATAATTGATTGCTCGAGATGATGTGAAAAAAAGTTATATTCCTTCGAGGATTATACCGATAAACGTTTTCAAATCCTTATCAATACCGCAGAATGCATTGACAGTTTAATGGGGTTGTCACTTTCATCCGTAGCGCAGTGGGTTGTATCTGTATAATAATATGTATACCTACGTGTAACTGTCGCGTATTTTGTCTCCAAACACAGGTCTATCAGAATGTAAAGGGGAAATATATAATATATCCACTCGTCTCTCTCTTTTTTTTTATATATATTTCCTATTGTCAACGGGATTCTTTGCAGCCCAAGTTTTCATTCACTCATGGTTTTTGTTTTGTGTGTGTGTGTGTGTTTTTTTTTTATCATCCTCCAACACACTACTCGATACCCTCGCGCGTCACATCGCCGTACATCGTGGTCGTACCTAACCACTTTGGCCGCCACTGTGTATTGTAGTCGTCGTGGCAGTGTATTTCCGAGGGAACACAAAAGCGAAAAGAGGGTTGTTTCAAGATCCGTTGCGGGGATCGCGCAAGATTGCATCCGCACGCACCCCGTGTACAGAGCAACAGGGACGCGGCACTCGTAACACTGGTAACTGGCCGTACGAGCAGTCGTTGCAGCTGCAGACCGTCGACATGTTATTCGTCAGCTATGATCGCAATTGAACCGTGCTCGTCGATATCGAGTCTACGAGTGCACGAGGACATTATGCAAACGAGTACTGCGCAACACGAGCTGTCATATCGTCCGTAAACCGTATTGCGACGTACCCCACGGTTTAGGGTGAAATTACATCGCGGTGTAATTATTTACTCTGGGCGCTCGCCGCTTCGGCGATAAAAAATAATCAAGTGTCTCCAGTTCTCCGCCCGAAAACGCTGCACGGGGACGGCATAACGACGCCACGTCGCCGGGATAATGTGTTTCCATCAACACGATTGTTATTATTATCGTTATGTAACGATGTAATAATTGTATTATCGTTATCATTATCGTCCGAGTAGTTCGCACCTCTACGTCCGTGACAATACGAGAAACCGTCCCCGCCCATGACATAAATCGTTTCCACCGAGCTCCCGACCGGCTCGGACGATGCACGCGCGCGTTTTGTAACGATCATTTTCCACCGATTCACACCGCATTATAATAAAATATCTGTTGTTTGACGAAAGCTCGCGCGGGGTCGCGCCCAGACATAATATACAATAATAATAATAATCTACGTCAACCCAGACTCCTTTGGCGCGTAAGTGGCCGCCGCCGCCGCCGCCGCCGCCACAGTCTATTTACGCGCGTGAGTCGTTCGTATCCCGCGCACCACTCGCTGCAGAGAGCTGATGAAATCGCAGCTCGTCTCCACAAAGCTGTTTGCGGGTAAAATATACAGGGTGTTATTTTTTTTTTTTTGATGCTGAATTTATGTTTTGCCCGTCGACTTAACTTTTAAAATCTATTCGTCAGACGAACAAAATCAATGGTACGCGACATGTTAGCGCAGAATAATTATTTTACTCCTATTACTATATTTTGCGTTAAAGTCTCAAAGTGTATTTTTGTAAAAACACCCTATTAGATTTTGTCCATTGCAAAGCAGAATTTACAACGGCAGCATTACAACACGTAACAAGAAACTCCGAACAAGTAATTATCTTTAATTTAAAAATTGACTTCATCAAGTCGTCGTGCAGGCGTTAACATTTCGTAGGATACTTTGTGTCGCTCCACTCTTCACTCGTCAAAACACTTTGTTCGACCGTGATACTCTATTTTCATGTATAAATATTTACAGGAAAATAATAGTTGGAAATCTAAAATTGTTGTGAAAAAAATTGTCATTAGTTTTTTTTTATATAAAGTAATTATTTAAAAAACACAAGTATTAAACAAGAAATAAAGGTACAACGTTAAAAAAATCACCCTATAAACACAATAATAAATATATGAACGATCGGTTTTAAGACGAGTTCGAAACGAAACGATTTTCTCTCTCTCTCCATCTCGTTTGTCTTCTTTATTACTATTTGTTTTATTCGAGAAGTTTCTCACCTCGACTCTTATTGTCGTTCCACCTGCTTATTTGAAGTGATAAATAATTCATAGCCCGAAACTTATATAACCAGCTCACTGTGTTGTTTGGATAAGCAAAACAGCGGCATCGGCGCGGATTTCGTTTTACGAATCGACATTCGCGGAAATAAATAAATTAAAAATACGAGATAATTAAGTTTCCACGGGATTTCGCTTCCACCCTCGAGTTACAACATATATAATATTTATATATATATATATGTATATAGATGGATATATTATTTATCATATTCCCGGGAGGTCCGAGTGTTGTGAAATCAAAAGGGCGTATAACGCGTGCAGCCCTTCCGGATAAATAGTCAATGGAAATAATGAAATATTTTCCCGGCGACGACGGTCTTCCACAAGCGAACGAAATATTATCGTCATCGTCGACCGCGTTTTCACAGCTGCAAGGCTCATCTGTTATTTCATTCGCTCTCGTTATAATACAACCACCGATAAAATTATTAATTCTCGAGCACAAAAGCTACACAATTTAGTCCCTACGTGGTGTATACGTATATGATGTGTGCGTGTATTTATCAGTTAGAGTTATTGTAATATGTTTTTATTATCATATCCGTATTGGTAACGGACAAGGTCGTATCTCACTATGGTATTTTGTCATTAATATAAGTCACGTGATACGTCTCATAAAAAACCTTGAAATAATGGTTTTTTGCGAAAAAGAAAAAAAAACCAATAATAATTTTTAAATATTATCAGCAGAGGATTTTAATATGGAAAACTCCTGATTGCGCCCTAAAATTATGCCTGTACTAATAACTTGAGTGCGTCCGCAGGATAGGCTTGACCTATTTGCGTCCTGGATTAAAAATAATTGTTTTATTGTATAGCCCGACGCCGGTGCGCATCCCGGTTAATTTAGCATAACTCAGGGTGCACCAAGAGGTTGTGTATTTCCACAACAATTTTTTTTTTTTTTTTATAAATTTCAAATCTTAGTTAAAACTGCATTACTTTAACTACATAATTTAAGATTGATTTTATAATTGAATGCTATAATTTTCACAAGCTAAAAACTATTTATTTTAACGTTAGGTTAGGCCGTGTAGTGTGTATCAGCTCATAACTTGCATACGGGTATCATTTTAGGACGCATATCCACCAATTATCTGCGATAACTCACTTGATCTATTAAAAAGATACACTTTTGATAACCGAACGCACTCAAGCGATGCCCATATTTAAAATGTAAAATAACATTTTTTTTATACTTTTCAATCAATACGAAACCATACGAACTATACGATATAGGTATGATAAGCACATTAGTGATGTATTACGATAAATAATCATGGTAACCTGATGGGAGAAGCCACGCGCCTCGAGGATTGTGAAAAGTATACCAACAAAACATTGTTTTGTATGTATAATATAATTTTATTTGAATCTCGGTCGTCTTGAAATATTGGAAATACGAAACACGACTTTTTTCGCATAGTTTGACGACGCATTATAATATCCAATTTGACGGTGCCCATACTTGAGCTGTATGACTATATACGTATACAGGCACATTACTCACTACAGGCGTAAACTTATTAGCACGTCGCCTACACGTGATTTGTACAAGTCGCTTTTATTAGGTACACGTATAAATACGAACCGCAAACACAATTGACGACGTTTACGGTGGGTGCGGCGCGCGCGCGTTTCGGCAACACTAATTAATACTGCAACGTGTCTATTATGCTAATTATAATATATACACGCGTCGCGCTATAAATATATATATTTACGTATAATGTATTATTATATTAAACATACAGGTGAGGTGGTGTGTGCTGCAGCGCGTGTTCGGCGTATAGTGTATAGTTATGCTTGTGCAGAGCGTACGAGTGCGAAAGTTTTGAAATTTGATAGAATTGGGGTAAACTTGTAATTATGTACATCAACAATGGAGGTCCTTTGACAAAAGTAAGTTAATTTATATTTTTAATTTGCAAAACAGTTCGGTCGTAGAGAACAAAGTTATGTCTTCGTAGTTAATAAACTAATGACGTGCTTAGCCGTTTAGCATTTATATATGTTATATAATATTGTTCATTGCGACTTTGCTGTTTAACGTGAGCAACGGAGATGGTTGTCGTTTTCGTGAGAACGAGTTTATATTTATACGGTTGTATAAATCGTTTTGTCACCGAAATCTCAGTGTAGTGAACGCCTCTCCGTGATATATGTTATATATACTCGTATTTATAAACATATTTATGCCATTACGTATAATTACATGTGTTTACCCTTTGAAAACTAAACTGTATTCATCATTTATATATAATTATTATTATTATTATTATTAAAACAGTCGAGGGATCAATTACGAAAATTTAATTGAGTATTATTATTTCCGTATAAAGTAACTAAAACATCAAGTTTAATCATACATTTCACGATTCAATAAACTAACTGCAAGGAAAAAAAATAAAAGTTTATAAAATAAATAATTTAATTTAGAGAGAAAGCTTATTTCACACAAACGCTTTTAATTCAGTTCAGATCTTAAAAACTTTAAAAGGCATTTTTTTTTTAATTTCAAATCCCATTTCTTTAAATCAATTGTTTGTATTATTAATACTTTATAAAACGTGTAAATGAATGATAAATATCCAAACAAATATAATATTCAACACAGAACTGGAAATTATATACCTGATGCTCCTTAAATGAAAGGTATTTATTAATTTTAATAAAAAAATAACAATTATTCTGGTTACTTAAGTCGAAAATCGTTCAAATTAATTATACTTAGAAACTTATTTAAAACTACACAAAATATAAGTAAATTATCGGTATAAATTGGGTAATATTTTCCAGAATTCAATTTTAAATTTGTTCACGTTAGATTTTATTACAACCGTCTTGTAATTAAAAAAAAACTTAAGGTTAAAAAAAAATCCTCTTATAAATCTATGAATTTATCCATAGCTAATAAACTAAAAATAATATTTGAAACTATGATAAATCTATTATTTATGATTTATGATATTATTTTATTGCGAAATGAGTTAATTTTTAATTCCGTTTTTATTAGACCACTCCACAGTGTTTTAAATATCATGGGTTCTCTTTACATACATTGAAGTTGATTCTTTGGGTTGGATGATATGAGTTAGAAAATAATTTGCTATTTAAAATACTTAAAAGATTTAGAAATTTAACTTGAAGTGATTAAATTATTATAAGTTGTTAATTATTGTCAACATATAAAAGTGATGATATAGAACTTATAAATACTATTCAATGGAAATATTAAGCACAATGAATCTTTGGACCAAATTTGAACACCAAATGTGTGTGATTAACGAACACTCAGATTCCTACATATAATATTTATGTATGTTACGTGCTTATGAGCTTATCTGAGGGCAAAGTTAGTTCAATGTCAGCAAGTATAGAAAATATCATTATTTTTATCAAATGTGAAATGTTTTTGATTGCTTATAGTTACAGGAGATTATGACACAATATTGTCATTTATGACTGGAATTGATGAAAATCCGTATTTTCTCCTTTAATAAAACTATATTCATTATGTTGTTGTCATTCGTGTACTGACATAACATAATTATAAAAATTTATCCTTAGGCCATCGAGGGAAAAAGTATTGATTTTCTTCATCATGTACACAGTACAGTAAAAGGTTTTAGTCATTTAAGTACATTATTTATATCCATATGATACGTTTTACTGCGATACATGGGCGAAGAAAATTATTAATAATGAAAAAGCAAGGCATTTTTATTGTAGGTATCTATATTAGAAGTCTCTAGTCGACTATTTATTTTTTTAATATTTAACCTTAGCTTATATAGTTCGGCTACAAGCATTTCAAGAAATTCTTTCCCGTGCAAATCATATTAAATTTAGGGATACATGTACTCGAGTGTTTTTTTAAATCATTGGCTAAAGTGATATACAATAAAACTAATATCATAATACATGTATCCATTGTTATAGAAATCATATTTTAGTTCACAAAATGTTCCGATTAAATAAAACTATTTGCTACCATGACGTACGTTTTTGGTTTTTTGACACATTTAGAGGAGTTCAAATTTAACTAAATTATCATAGAAAAAATATAAGATAACATTTTTAATTGACTATAGTATACAGATGTATTATAATGATATAAACATAGGTAGATAGTACAATAAAATGACATAATATTATTCAAATAAGTCAATTTACCACTCTTATAATTAGTAACCACCTCTAATGACTAATCATTGCTATATTATTATAAATTACTATGAAGTTAAATATTTTTCACGTCATTGCTTCACTCAGATTTTTCATGTAAAATTGACAATGATTTAACATGATTAGTAAATCAAATAGTTAATACTATCACTGAATTTTATTCTTTTTTTGGCACAAAACTATATTTCTTACAGCCCTATGTACCAGCAGTTCTGGAAACTTAATCTCACCAGGCGCCAAGTAGTCGCTTTTTTCGCAACGCACATTAGGTCACAACTTCCTGCTTTTCTCTTTATTTCAAATCACTTAAACTTTTATTTCACAAACTAGTGACTGTACTAAATCTCCGGCCTCCCTAGAAAATGTACGTTATGTTTAGAGTAAATTCGTAATATCTACGCTAAATAACGTCTAATATCTACCATCTAGAACTATGAGAAATTCAAATGCATTCATAACGTCTCTTATTTCTATGTCTTCACAGCCCAACAACAAGGATTTACGTACAGCATATCACATATAGATATCAATCCCTATTTGTTTAAAATTGTTATGCCTAAATATATTTTACAAAAACCAAAAAGGGTCTTTCTCAATTCTATTATTTATTTTAAGAATAACCTAATAATGAAATTAATTATATAAAAAGATTATTAATTATTCAATGTTCTCTAAAATGTAATTATGTTCGCAAACAAACTATACAAATCATTAGTGTTTTCAAAGACCATTCATTAAATTATAAAGAACATTGATAACTCATTCTTAAATTATTGATTGTGTATTATTAAAACGTATATACCTAACCAATTAACTGCTATACATTCTGATACTTAGTAACCATGTATCAATAAATTTATTTAAAACAAATTAGTATTCGTATAAATTTACAGGTGTATTATATTTATAATTTTACTTGCAAAAATCTAAAAATTTAATTTGAAGGTATTATTATTGAGAGTTTAAAAACTTGCACTTATAGTATTAAAATTTATTGTGAAGCTGTTGTTTATGTTTTTTTGTGTGACAAATTTATAAAAGTTACTTTGGGAAAACTATAAGTTTAATAATTCTCATTACTGAATTTGATTATAATTGTATGAAAACAGTATGTAAAATATTTCATATTTATTTTTTAAAACTCAATGAAAATGTTTTATTATATTTTTCTATATATTCTGTGGTGACATTTTTACGAGTAGGTACTTGCACACGTCTTACATCCTAAATAAAACTTTGTTTGTAATTGCAAACAAATGTATATAATTTTTACAAATTGGCTATTGATTTTAGTTATAGTTAAGCTATCTAACTTTATCGTATGCAGTTGGTGTCTCCACGGGATTTATTCAAAGCAATATTACTTATGTAAATAGAGATTTTAAAATTTTGGTTTTTTGTGCCTTTATATATTTTATAATTTTTGAATTATTCAGTGATAACCTTTATATAGACCTTATTTTTCTAAAAATGCTAATAGTTTCAATTTACTTTCAACTTTCATCAACCTCATGAATATTAATAATTTTACTAGTTTAAAGAAATATAGTACTACTTAATCACATTTTTTAGTATAATCATCTGATATCTTTACTTGAAGTTTTTATCAATCTCGATACTAATAATAAATGGTTGAAGAAAGCTTATTAGAAAACGAAATTCGTCAACCTTTGAGTTTTACAAAAATCCTGTAATAAAACATTTACATAAATGGAACCATTTTGTAACATGAATGTTCTTTGACCTTTTAAGTCTTTTAAAAAAAAATATAATTTTTAAATCTCTATTAACACAAGATATATCGTTCTGGGTGAATCTCGACGGGACACCCAGTATATACGTATACATAACTCTTAGAACTTTTTTTTCACGTCGACGTCATAACTTCGTATAATTATCCATTGTGCTGTGTTTAAAATCGTGCTTTGTGTTTTATTCTTTTGATTTTACGATACATTTGTATGGTGCGTGCGCGCAGAAAAGTTCGAAATAAAATAATATTACGTTTTCCGGCACAAAGCCGAGTTTCAAATGATGAATTTTAACAACGGGATTCCGGCGTCATTTGATGTTCAGAATCGAAAATTCCGATGTTAAATAGAACGTTAATAATAAATCGGGGAAATCGACGCGAACATACGGAAATTTGTAATACAACCGACGAACATATTATTATTAGCTTTTGTACTGTGCAGGCTCCCCTCCGCGTTTACATAGCCATTTAGCTTGCGTCACGGGGTTCATGGCGAGTCCGGGGACAAAACACGTGCTCGTGTACAAGCGCACACACGAGTACATACGTATGTATAGTCGTGGTGTATGTGCGACCGCGGCGGTGGAAAATATAACTGCATCAAGTGGAGCATTCTACGGCTTAGTTAAACAAACGCATGCGACGGTTTTCTTTTTCGAGTTGACATCTCGTAATAAAACATATAATCGGTAATTGTACTATTACAGTGATGAATGAAGTCACTTCTCGGCCTTTTTACCGTCGTCATATACTATTAAAACAATGAAGTAACTTCACGGCCTTTCAACTGTCGATACGCTAACGAGAGACACGAAGTTCCCGAGTGATGTTTACAACGTTCGTGCAAAATCTACTGTGATATTCTTCCGCAGATTCGCTGTTGTTTCGCTCGAATAGGTACGTGCCACTCGTGCAATAATAACAAATCTAAATTTTGTAACACTTTTTTTAATCGTTCTTTTTAACTCGGCGTAGCTGTTAATGTAATATTATTCGTACGCCGTGTAGCTTGTTTCGTAAATGAAAAATTCGCGTTGTTATCCGACATAGCTTGTGTTACGATTCGATTGACTACTAGCATTGGTAACGATTGGTAGTAGGAGGGATACCGTATACAGTTGCTCAACCCTCCCCCCCACCAACACATTATTAATTGGAGGTTAAAGTCCCCCTCAAAAATTGTAAAAATTTTAACGATATTATAATATATAAATTAAGCAACTCGGGTTGGTTTATTAAATATTTAAGGCACCCTCTGATGTGTCACGGGATCTACATCTAGGCCTATGTTATGGTCTACAGCAGAGGTCCTCACTAGGATTTCTGAGAGAGCCAAATAGTTCATATCAAATTTTTCTCAGGGCCGCAAGTACAAATTGTACAGTTTAGTCAGGGCCTAAACCCAAACGGTATAGATTAATTACAAAATATTGTTCTTATTGTTAAATGTAATGCACTATGAAGTGGCGAACTTACAAACAATATGATTATAACATAAGTTTATTACATCAAAAAAATTAACTTTTTTGGATATAAAAAAGTAGGGAAATTTCTTTTACTTAATTTCATGAATAGGCATACTTCAATTTATTGATTCGTTGAAGTCGAAGGGCGAAATCTTTCACAACTCTCTGATATGGCATCTATGTTAGCATTTTTTTTTTTTCAAAAAAATATTTGTTTCAATAATTCTAAAATGTATGTTTGTCTATCCTTAACAATCAGTCTGAGAGCCGCAAAAAATCGTTCCGAGGGCCGCGTAGTGAGGATCGCTGGTCTACAGTCTTCACTAGTACGCGAGTAATTATTCACAGATCGGTTGATTTATTTGTATCGACCGACAAATATTTACCTGGTGCCGTTGAAGTGGCCCGCGTTCACGAGTCTGTACACTTGCAGTTCCACCCGACTGTCGTAGCCTGGGTCCAACGTGTACCAGCAATGGTTTGGACCGGAGAGCGCGGGAGACTTGATCTGGCCAAACGTCGAGTTGGACCGCGCCAACAGTAGGTCCGCTTTTATGGTAATGTTACACACTGAAACAGGCGGGCAGAGCGTACGATTATAGATACTTAGGTTCCGATTAGCGCATTTAATGTAATATTAACCGAGCGCTACGTATGAATAATACGTGTAATGGGAAGCCGCCGAGTGTGATCCGCTCGCGAGGTAAGCTTATGACTTAAGTGTCGGTCCCGTGATCAAGTTAAGGTCTCGTGCTCGCAACTGCTTGGTTTTTATTTCTATTTGTCACGGCAATCCAAACGTTTGTTAAATATTGTTCCGTCCGGTTATTCGCAACATTACGTATAAGTTCACGGCCGCAACCGTGTACGCATTTTACGTTCACGATCGAACACATAAGTAGCGAATGAACACGATCCGCACACAATGCGTTTTTCCGATCTGGTTTGGCGCCAAAATTACCGACCGCTGGCGTCGTAACGCGCGCGAGAAAACATACGGTGTGACAACGAGAGACGACATAGGTCAAAGCAGATTGCAGTTACTGCGCGCACGAGAAAAAACTTATTCGGCGAAAACGCGTCGTATACGACGTGTACAGGTGTTTAGCGACTCAAGCTCTTTTTGATACAATTTAAACCACGTTTTACGTATATCTTAATTTATAATGTAAATGATTTTGGAAAATATCCCGATAACGCGATGCACATCCCGTTGCGATCAATACAATTCGTCACGTCTCTTCAAATCTGTTATACACCCCAACTTAACGTTGTTAACCCAAACAACAATGTTTCTTATCCTCTGCGTATAGGACGCGAGTCACTCTGTTTTATGTCATTCACTAACTCAGTAAAACTATTTACGTTTATTTGGTCGCCATTGAAGCGCGAACGGTCGTTTCTTATATTTGTTCTCCCGTGAGTGAAATATGCACGAATCAGAGTATTATGAAGTTATAAAATTTCGAAAGTTAGACTATAATATTATATTATGTAGATTTATGTTTTGATTTTAAATAAGCAGAAAATAATCATCACTACCAATGATTTACTTATGAATAATATTTACTCAAAAAATGTGTACCATATTTTTTTTAGAGTTGTAAATATTATATTTATTTATATATGTTATACCTAGGTACAGTCATAATGAACGCTGTAATTTTTAATAAATAATTCACATTTGCGTTTGATTTATATCATATATTTTTATATCAAAAAATAGTTTACAAATATATATAAAAATTTAAAGCAAACAAGTCTTTTTCATGAAAAAATTACTATTTTTTTAGACATCCGTGTATTTTCATGTGTTTGAACATAGACATTTTTACAGTTATGTTCAATACATAAAATATATTTCGTTTTAAAATTTATCATTTCGTAGGTCTACAGACATAATATGCACGGGCACATAATATAAATATTATGTTCATTTTTATTTTTAATTTAACGTATTTAAAATATAATTCGTGTATGAATTTTAATTATTTGCAAAAATTAAATAAACGTCAATGCGAAGGAAAAATAAAAAAAACATTTTAAATATAAAAAAATAATTATCTATAATGCTCACTCGTAGTTTTTATATTTCATGTCATATTAACTAAACATTTGAGGGCGAAAAAAATAATGTCTTTAATTGTTGTGTAAAAAATTTGAAATGTAAGTTTATGTATTAAAATGAACTAGCAAGTATAAATAATCAATATGAGTAAAAACAAAGAGTATTTTAATTTGTTTGTTTACCTCATATATTATAATGTAAAATAAATAGATAAATATTTTTCTATTGTAGCGGATTGCGTATGAGCCTATAGCAGTGTTTCTCAACCTGAGGGGCGTGTAAACATTTCTTGGGGGGCGTTACAGTCATTACAAAATACCGTTTTTATTTTAAAATGTATGGAAAATATGAAAAATTAATAACGACCGGTTATTGAGTATTGATAAAGAGACATAAATATAATCAATAAAGATATTGATAAAGTATTAATAAACAAACATTGAGCCATACATAAAAAAATTGTATAAAGAAAAGTGTTGCCAGCCTTCACATTAATAAATTGTAAATTTCATTATATTATATTACTAACTATTTTACCATGATTTATATTTTATAATTATTATCATCAATAAAATTGAATTCATCTCGGATATTTTATAATTTCTTTGTAAAGTACACAAAAAAGTGATATATTTTTCATGTTATAGAAGGGGGGGGGCATGAGAGTTTCGAAAATCTACAGGGGGCGTGGAATATAAAAGGTTGGGAACCACTGGCCTATAGAATAATAATCAACAGAATATTATTTTTATGAATTGAAAACAAAGCTCTGTTAAAGTTGTTTGATTCATAAGTTCAAATACAAAGATAACTTGATTAAGTTGAATAATGCATTTAGCTGCATCATTTATTATTGCACTATATACATATACAGCTTATAAAGCTTAAATATTTTATTAGATTCTTTCAAAAATGATTATCCTTCCATTATTAACTTCAAATAGTTTGAACAATAATATTTTCTTTCTTAAATGATTTTATGTAGTTCAACACGGGGTACAAATACTACACTTTAATATTTGTGTTCATTTTAACATACGAGTTTTTGAAGGATAAGGAGCTTAACAAAAATATTTGTATGCAAATCCTTACGTCGAAGTTCAAAATATTTTAATGGGAGCGGAAAATTATTTTATTTAATGATTAGTATGAAAATATATTCAAAATGGAAAAATACTTATTTGTTATTTAAATAAAATATGATTATATCTTCTTAAAATGCTTTTAATAGCTGTACAAATACTGTGTTTACTAACAGAAAAACATTTACGTTGGTCAATCATCATAAATCAAATTATATATACTATTTGACTCATGGTTTTTTAATATGTGAAATATTAAAAATAATATCAATCAATATGCGAACAATAAAAATATCCTTGAATTATAGTTGGACATTTCTTACTTTTATGAAGTACCTAAGTTTCGAATAACAATTATGAATTTCGGTAAAAATCGTCTTAATTGAATGATGTTACTTACGGCTAAAATACGAAATTCGGATAATGTGTTTATTAGCCATACTACTTGGATAAAGAAAATACTCGAGAATTAAAATCGTGGTTTCGTAAATTAACCGGCAATTTTGTTGATTTCCTATCGAAGGTTGGATAAAGTAACTGATAACTTTCAAAAGAAAATTATAAGACGTATAACGGTTATTATATTATAATTATTTTTTCTTTATCTGACAATTTAAAACTGATTAAAGTATAAAACACTATTTAATTCATTTATTCTCACTTAATTGAATTAAATAAATTGTAAATCAATTACTAGTATTTTACATTTTCCATAATACGGCGGCTAACGTTACTTAATATATACATTATAACTGGATAATTTGAATATTAGCGGATTTCAGAATTTAAACGAAACACATACACATTTAGATTTTATAATTCTTATACTTTAATATGGTTTTAAATTTGTTGTATAGATTTGTCAAACAATTGTTATCTTTGCAACATTTCGTTTTAAAATGTAGAGCTTACTTGGGAGTGTTGGTTTTAGTTTTTAAAATTTCTGTTATACTTCTATGATAATCAAAAACATTAGATATGATATTCAAAACTTTACACTATCATTTGTCATATCCTTTATAAATTGGTTTTGCGAATTATTTTCAAGTTTGAGAGTAAAGTACTAAGTAGGAGAAATGTATAGCGTAAAACAATTTAACACAACAATTTATTGCGGCGGTAAGATAGTTGATGCAATTCAAGTATAAAAAATAAAGATTTTATTGAACATGTATCTACTGTTATGGTGGCATTAAAAACAATACATTTTAAATTGCATTAGGATAAATGCATTGCTTATTTATACACATAATCTAATTAACCAGAAGATTAAAACGCACGATTCATTAAAATGCACATTTTGTGAGTGAAATCCTGATGACACGCGTGAAACAAAAGTACGATTCGTAGAATAATATGAGAATATGGAAAAAATCAAAATTAAAAACAACCAATATGGGATTCACGACCCGTAGCGTAATTAATATTACGGTGATAAATTTTGGTTGGCTTACATAGTAGCTAATAAAATTCAATATTTACACAGTCGTTTTAACCCAACATGACGCAATCATCGTGAGTAAATAGAAAAAAAAATGTAAACATACATAATATATATAGAACGCGTACCGGATCTGTACAAAAAAAAAAAATATGTAAATATATATTATACACGCATGCAAGTGCAACTAACAGGATGAAACATGCTTTATCCGAGAAGAATTCAAGATAATTTTTAAAACCAAACAATCACACGTATCTGTCCGCAGATCATGCTTTATTGTTTGAGAAGTGAGAACGCATTATTAATGGTTTGAATGTGAACCATTTTTTAACGTCTTGCCGTACATGTTCAATACTAATTTTTAGGTAAACGTGACAATATAATATTGCACAGTTTGTTAATTAAAAATAACTTTATATCGGGTTTGTTATGATACAGCATACAAATGTCATCATGTAAAACAAATATTTACTATTAATTAATATATATTTTTTTCATTTATAGATATTAATTATCTTCCAAGACTTATATAATACATATCGATATCGATCAACTTAATTAGTCAGACGGAAAACACAAGCGATGTACAATATTCAGCAACTTCAATAACATTGATTTTACATAAGGTTTCTTATCGTTATTATCTCTGCAGGCGTATTAAATATATATTTACTCTAATTAATTACGATATAGTTACGTCACAATATATAATTCTTACGTCGTGATTTATGTTCTTTTATTTTAACCAATATACATATATAATGATTATCATTGGAGGTTATATTAGAGCTCTATTTATATTTAGGTATGTTGCTTTTTAAAAGTAAAAATAAATTAAAAAATAAAAAAACACCGGGACAGATATACCGAAGTATTACATTATTAAAACCCGTTTAATGATTGGTTTAAAAAAATTATCACTTAACCTAAAAAGTAAACACAATTAAAATTTGTTTGGAAAAAGGACCCAAGGGATTCCTTGTTTGTTAAAAACATAGCAGCAACTCATTGTAAAAAAAACTTCGGTAAAAAATCGAGTCAATAAGAATTAAATGTGCACATTTGAATCGTTGTCACCTAAGTATTTGTGTAAACAACATAACTCCACGCTTCAACACGAGTAAGAAGCGTTTTAAGAGCTATTATAATTTCTCAACTTATATTTTCATGGTTCTATTTCTAATTGAGTACCATTGTTGGAAATTTTATGACATTGTGTGACGAAAATTTTTTTTAAATAGTAGTATGTAATACTATAATTAAATTACTTGAACGTTTTATTTGAATCCAAATGCAATGAATAATCCGTTTAATTAGCTTTTTGTTAATTCTCTTAATTTTAATTTATATATTATATATAATACGTATTAAAAATACAAATGCCAAATAAAAAACGTAATTAAATTTGAAGTTAAAAGTGCACATTTTCTTCCTGAATTTACAGTTTATAATATTTCCCATTCCTCAATTAACGATTCACGAATAGTACGTTACATAGTATAATCATTATTGGTTCTTAACTTATAACGTTCCAGTCTAACTTTTTCCGACTGTATGAATTATTCTGATATTGTTTGAACGATTAAGTGTTATTACTTATTATATAATATAATCTTATAATAATATGTGCTTACGAGTACCGGTATCTGGAGATTTTTTAATTGAATTTCAAAATATAATTACTTATAACCCATTTCTCAACTGGTATTTATAATAAGTATCTTCAAAAAATTAACCGCACTCGTGGATTATTCATGTTAAATAAAATGAAATACACGGTCAATTTTCTTTAAGGCTGAAGTTGCCGAAATTTCGCAAATATAAATTATTCGGGAATAACGATAATATTTCGACGATTTTTTTTTGCACATTAAAGAGTAAATGCTTATAGAGTTCAAAATTTGTGTGGAATATATTGATGAAACCGAATTAAATCAACCAACTGTTTCTTCTAACTGCACTGAATATCCGCATTATTATAGTTATTGAAAACGTTTATCGAGTAAAATGAAATGCATAAGCTCTATACGATAAAAATAAAAGCGGGAACGGTTTAATTTGTATAATGTTCGATCACGGTATTACTATTGTTTTTGGAATTTGGGATCGACTTCATTATACATTGTACTACATCAAAAATGTTCGACGGGTACATTCACCGCTTATAAATAATAATCCTCGGTCATTGCGCACACGTGTAATTATATTTACGTACGTATACAGTGGCGTATATACAGGGTGTAGGAACCCTTTCTTATGTAAGATCCGCATTTTATATATTCAAGTTTGGATCAGACATCAAATATAATATGATCATAAATGGATTCAAGATAGGCGCATCGGGGGCTTTTGATCTTAAAGAAACCTATGCTATTATAGTGTTTAGATTGAAATTCGTTTTGATGGATAAAAATAATATAATAAATGCGATGTATGTACTTGCAGAAAAATATTCAACTAATAGGAGTGAATAAAAATTGGTAGACTGGCAATATGTGCACGGTGAGATTTTTTTTAAAACAATATATTTGTAAGTAAAAGTCGTACTTTACAGATTTATGGACCGTTACGTTTGCATTTAACTGTAAAATGGGGAAAAATATGAATAAAATATTTTTTTTCCATGTAAACATATTTAACTCACTTATCACAGTGCATTTAATACAAATTTTAAGTTATTCCTAAACATGAATAAAATATACTTTAATACTAACTTTTTAATCATAATATATTACTTGGTGTTTAAGCTTACTACATATGTTATACGAATATTTGTGTGTACGATAAAAACTTATATTTTTTAGACATTTGTGTTCAGTGCATTTACAGAAAATAATATAATTAAATTAAGCTATATATATATATTACATGTTCTTATAGTATTCATACGTTATTTCAAAATGCAATTTATGAACTATCGTGATTTTATTTTAAATTCATAAAAGTTATTTAATATTAAAACAACACTAATTAATAGTCTTAACATTTTATGCAGTAAAATATCATTAAAACGCAATCTGTGTAAAACAGAAATTTAAGTAAAACAAACATTTTTTTTTGTTTAATTTCTCGTCATCCTTTCGTGATTAATGAATATACGTCCCTGGTAGTGGGGGATCTATAAAACCAAATGTGTCTAATACGAGTGCGTCTTTTTATTTTGGTTTTCATTATTATTATTCTGTATCCATATGAAATGTGATATTTTGTAAGTAATAAATGTATAAATATTTGTATTTTCTTTGTCAGCATTTGAACGAAAAAATTAACATTAATAAGATTGAAACGAAATACTTATACCTATAAAACAATGACATAAAGTAAAAAGCGATTATAATACATCGCATTACCGGTACAATATGACATGAGGATAATAATATTTAAATATCCCGTTGAAAATGCATGCAACTTTACAGACATACCATCTGAGTATTATGAAATAATCATCGTGTGTGACACCGTTACCAGTACCGTGTGTTATAAGAATCCGTTTTTATGTTTTATAAATGATTCGATTTGAATATATTCAATACCATTCTAATTACGTACGCGCGTGCTATTATGATTACGCCCATTGTACACGAATTGCATTTGATTAATTAAAACATAGTAGGTAGGTTGTGTTAGGATAAAGAACAAAACGAAAATCTGTTTGAATCACAAAAATTACGGTATCACGTGGGATTTCGTTTTAATGGGGTTTCAGTGTAATATATAATGTGCTTTAATCGAAACACTCACCGCAAGGGCGCATGGTCTACTAAATAGTAAAATGTTTAGATATGCTGCACATGTGTGCGCTATTTTCAGCGACAATCGATCAACGTCTATGGTTTTGGTGTTAAATTTGCATCGGTTCAACATAAACTAACCGAAAATGCAAAACCCGCTACGTTTTACCTTGTAAGAAAACTCACAAAAACGTAGCTTCAGTTGATGGTTTAAAGATTTTAAAATAAGAACGACTGCATCATGTCCTATTCTAGATCATGTTCCATTCAATTGGATATAACATTAAAACCATAGTCAAATGTTAACTTGAAATCGAATAATAAAAATATAAAATATATATTTTAATTTTGATACGGTAAAGAAATATTTAGTTTAAAATACGTGTTCGGCTCATTGTTGCGTATAATATGCACAAAAAAATATATGACTGGACCAAACCGAATTTGAATCGAAAGATGGTCACATCGAATGTGGTCTTATCGAAACCCGTCAGAAATTAGGTATTTTTTTAAATATCAATAATCTTCAAATAAGTGGTAGATATTGAAAAAAAATAAATTCAACTATATTTCAGTGGTTGTTACAGGACGTCATTTGTTGTTTTTCGGTCATCTTCTCGTTGTGGCCATTGGACCGCACAGTGTGACGTCGCCGAATCGACTAATGGCAACCGCACGCGATCTGCTAGAACTGTGCTTTTCTCCCCCCCCCATCGTGACATCTGCTCTACCCGTCCACCTAACTAAAACTACAGCCTAAAATATATAGGTCATTAGTTTACTATACGGAGGAAGCGTATCCTACTTTAATTACACGGTCGACGCCGCTCACTGGATGAGCACTACTGACTTCCTCGAGATGCCTAATATCTTCTGCAGACGACGTTTTATCCTCGAGGACACATCTTATGCCGTATACGATAATGTGCGTGAACTGCTGGCGGTAGAGTAGACGTTCCCATTCTAATCACGATACCGCATGCATGCCGTCATATTATACAATACGTTGTCGAGTATCTCGGTTAGAGCCGTATATTATGCGCACAGACACGAACAGTTATAACAGTAATACTATAATATATTATTCTGCGTTTCATTGCAATCATGCTATACATATAATAATCACGTAAACATTCGACTTACTTGTCTTTAAAAAAAACCGAATGATTATTTGTGCATCTTCGTTTCCAGTTTACATAAGAGGGCATAGCTAAGATGGTTATTTTTGTTTTCACCTTAAGAATTGATCAATTTATGTCGGATTCTGAACGAAACCATGAGGGTTGTATTTATTCAAGTAATGTGTTATACCTTTATTTTTTGTGTAGGATGTAATTAATGCACAAAATTAGAAAATATCGTGAAACTATAAGTGCATAGATATAACATTTTAAAATGTTAATTCATACAATTCCAACAGTTCAAATTAAAAAATGTAAGTATAAAAAATTTTTGTGGACTATCTATCTCCTTGGATCTTAATGGTAAACTAATTCTTAAAACATATTAACCCAGCTCATAGACTAATAATACTTGTAGTTATTTTATTTTATATTATAAATTGTTATTCAAGAAATTATCGTATTTTATTTAAAATAAACAAAAATCATTTTTGCACCACAAAACCGTTTTCAGCATTTACATAAATAAGTGAAAGTTGGACAAAATCCGTATCATTTAAAAATTACTCTTCTTCTTCGCTTTCTGTAAAAATAAAAGGAACAGTAAGATATTCATAAATACTATGTAGCACACAATATATGTTTTCCAATAACTTTTTTATTTCTTTTTCTATTTCCCATGACTTTTACACTCGGGCAACGACCAAAATAATTATTCAGTACACAATATTCAGAATTATAAACGTCTTGTACAAATTACGCCAGGCGTGCATACTTTCGATATGATATCGCTTATATCGGGTGGCTTAAAGTCGGTGGTACATTATATTGTCATGGTAGAACGAACGCGCAGTGTCGTTCGTATCGTTTATTTTAGCCATTTCTCCAAACAATTCATTACAGACCGCAGTCGAAATCGAGTGACCAAAAACAATACCACTTGCAGATTTATTGACAATCAGTATACGAACTTTGCATGGTAGGGGTGGTGGTGGTGTGATTAATACGGTATATTGTTGTTGTTGTTTTGCCAAAATAGAAAACGTTTTACACGCATACGACTTTTATGGATAAACAACAAAAATAATATTCTGCAAAATATGCCGACATATATTTCTTCGTTGTTATACATTATTATTCGATTGTTTCATTTTGTTATACCATTTAAAATAGAAAATACAATTTTTTTGAATATTTACCTACATTTTTAGGTCATATATCAATTTTCAAACATTTTGAGATTACATTTTATGTTTTTTTTTTGGTGAAACACAAAGCGACAATTACCATACTGAAAACTCCTTATATTGATGTTCTGTATAAGGAACTTACATAAATAAAAATATTTGACGATCTGTGTTTCTAAACATTTTTAAAATCTTAACTGAGCTTACTCGTTTTTCAACAAGCATAAGAACTTGAAAAACTATAGTAGCTTCAGTCGTAAAAATATACATTAACTTAAATTAATATTAGTTTTCGAATTCTACGACTCATCAATATTTTATAAATAATAGTATTATAGCTTAAGGTACCTCTTAACTGTAGATCGTTTTTGAAGAGTGATTCTAGATAAACCTCTTTAAATTTAGTCCAGGTAGTGTTCACTATACCTAGAACACTATTACGGTTGTCTAGCTATACCTCAACTAGAATAAACAACAGTAAACAATGTTCACGGAGATAAGACGCTCTAGTGCTCTAGTTCTAGAGTATTCTATGCTTATTTTCTATGTAAAAGAGTTTAACTAAAGCAACGTTTGGTGATTGATTCTCATAAATAATTATAATCATGGTTCATCAAAAATTAATAATTATTATTGTACAGTTGTTTTTTATTTTTGATATTCTTGAATATATTTTCTTCAGAAATGGTTTCTATGATAAAATACGATGAAGAATTTTGTATAAGACAATCAGAAAACACACCCATTAATAAAACTTCATGAATCAATTCCTTAAATTTAGTATTGGAAATTAAAAGAATACCGAGACGAACCACTATAAAGGCAAAACGTATGCAAATGATTGCAAAAATATTGGAGAAAAGTTTTGCAGAAGTTGGAAGAAAGTTACACAATTTACGGTACCAAATAAATAGTGAACTAACAAAATTTCAATTGATCTACATTTTTTTTATCCATCTTAATAAAAATAAACCTATTACTGGAAATCTCAACGTTAATATAAGTCGTTCTAAAGGTGTAATTTTCGATGTCATTTTTTCCAACAGATTCTGGTAATCACTTTTGGACATTCGCATGAAATCTTCATACGAAGTGATGTCTTGTGCACTTGTTTCTTTCAATAACTCGGCGTACACTCATTCGTCATGTATTTTCGATAACACATTTATTACCCACAACCTCATCGTTTTTTCCTCTTATGAAATGTCCTGTTTTTTTTATTTGCCCACCGTACACTATACAGTTATAGCAGCTGCGCGTTTGTCAGCCGGCATATTTTGGACAAAGAATACAATTGTCATCAACCAAACTCTGATGCTATAATAATAATCTCCCAACAAGAGACATATCATCTTCAAATGTACGAGGGCCATAGACAGCTGATCGATCTACGTAGATAAGCTCTACGTGACTGTTCTATTTAGTGCAAATTTTTTCATAGTGTAAACACACTTCTGGTGAAGTCTTTGCTACAACGTTCTAACTATAGCTGTATATTTTTCTAGAGTGTATAGGTATTTATATTACTTTAGAACGCTAACTAATTAATGAAACCGAAATGAATAGTTAACATAGACATAGATATTCATCTTATGTTTATAGCAGTTTTTTTTAATTTAAATAGATACTATATTAAATTTGTTTACATTTATCGTACATACATATAAAGGCAATTTTTATAAACTATACTTGATAGATTATGAAATAAACTGTATTTAATTATCAGTACATGGAGTAGGAAACGCATTATCAAAACATATAAAAGTTTTCCGTGCTCACAACTAGTATAGGTACTCCTACTACTTATGCTTACTCTAGAGAATGTCTGCTTTGCAAAACAAGGAACAGTAAAATAAATGGAAAATTTTTGTGAAAATGTTTACGAGCAAAAGCGTATTCACCTTAATCGACAAATTACTGATTTTAATAAATAAAAAAAGATCTTATCAATTATAGTTTTTTCTATCTAAGACAAGTATTTTATTTGATCGCAGCTTTGTATATTATTAATATTGGTAGCCATTTTTCAAATTACAGTATTTATATTTTATTTTTAGCGAAAGATGTACTTACATCAGAAGTAATATGTTTATTTCAAACTACTCAAGTGCCTCTTAAATATTTTAAATAATTCGAATTTTATGTGGATATTCACTATAAGTGGACTATGGTTAATTTAAATCATTCGAAAACATCCCACTTCCTATTACTTTATGTTTTTAAAAAGGTTTAAACCACTTAGGTATCCTTGAATTGTTTTGTATCTTTAATTAATTTTAGTCCTGAGCATTTGAGTAAGGCAATTTATTCGAAGAACTATAAAAAAATACTTTCGAAGTTTCCGGCCGAGCTTCATCGAAATTAAGTTTTTATAATAAATCAATAATTTAATGAAATATTCAATAAAAAATAAATAATTTACGCAATTACGTTGCCCACATTTATTGACATCTGTCGACACAGTACATACCTACGATGGTAAATCAAGACATTTAATGTAACTTCTCAAATAGTATGATTATCTATTATAGATAGTAATTATTTGAATATTTATAATTTATGTCAGATTACTTAATTTAATCTTATTATATTTAAAATATTATAGTAATTCTAATATTACCGAAGTGTAAAAAATATAGTAATCAATGATAATTTATTAGAATATTAACCATAGTAATTAAGATTTAATTTTATAATAGTCATACTTATCTTTAAAAAATGCTAAAGTACGCTTAATTCTAAATCTCAACACATACTCGTATTACTATCTTATATTTTGAAATGTTTACTATACATAGGTACTTTATAGAAAATTTGAATTATTTTATCAAAACAGTTTTATGCCTATGTATATAAAATGTAATATCTATTTATTATTTAGGATAATAAATATTACTGTCTATGTAATACACATACCCTATTAAACTTATGTATAAAGTCAATGATAAAAATATATAATTTTTAGATACCTATAAATTTGTTTGATAAATACTTAGATTCGATTTCGTTGGACTAGCTGATTATGAAATAATTCGTATTAAAGTATCAAATTTGAACTAAAAAATAAATACCATAAAGAAAAATAAATTTAATAACACGTACCAAGAATTTTATAATTATTGTAAAAATTTAACAATCATTATAATAGTATTGATAACCATTTGAATAACAAATCATTCAGCAAAATATAAATATCTAAGAAGTAAGGAAAACGTTTCAAAAACAAATAAATAGGTAACCACTGGGTAAAAATATTTTATGAAATTATAGAATAATTGTAATATTACATTTTAACATTGGATATAAAATACTTAAAAATAAATAAGATATTGTACAGATATTTTAAAATAAACAAAAACTTTCCAAGTTTTCACATGCCTCCGTCCATCCATCAGCAATATTCATGACCGTAATAATTATATCTTCGTCATTCCACATCATCATTTATTGGCCAAATAAATATGATGCCCAATATGTCAATTAATATTAATACAAGGAAAAAGTATATTTATTTTCAGTAACAATATATTACACAATATTTCACTTGAACGATAATAATATTGCATAGGAAAACTTCAACCATTAATATTTATTTCAATGGTTCGTGAATAATGGACATCGACGGACGAAGGTTAACCTAGGTCCTAGGCTGTCTCGGATCGTTGAAATTTACTACAAAACCATATGGGTACTGATTTGCTTCCCCTTTAAAATATTTTTTACAAGTAATTTTTCACGCGTAAAATAAGACATATACTATGTAGCTCCGTTCATTATTTATAATTTTAACTATTAGCCGGAGCCCACGTAGGAAGGGTTCAGGGGTTGGTATCAACTGCTTACAGTTGAAGCGGCATGCATCAACGGTTATATAAAAAGAAGTCTTATTTCCATCAAGTTGGCATTCGTTGAGATTAAGTCGTCAATTTTATTGCAACCATTATTTAACACAGTCCATCCGAACGTTACTACCGAATACGTCTTAACCATTATTATTTTTTTCAATTCAGCTCAGCTGTTTAATAAAATATAAATATAATTTTAATTATTAACCGCAAATTGTGATATAATTTATAGCGCTATGAGAATAAAATATGTTTTTATCTAATGAACATAGCTAAATGGTTTTCAATTATATTAATATGTTATTATACCTGAAAATCATACTTTCACACTTGATCTTACTCAAAAATGAAACTATAATATACATTTCGTCTTGTGTATAAAACGATTGGCGGTCTATCGCGAAAATTCACGATAACCATTTGCCTACATCCCCGTAAGTTCGTTTATCAATTGAAATAACCGGGCTTATAAAACAGTTTGGAAACAGTGTACGGGCTTGGTCATCTGATTTTTCCATCATTTTTAGCGAATTAATATGTTTTTTGCGCAGTGAGCACACCTTTTCCGAAACTTATTTTCTTGGAATTGTTTTCCTCTTTTATTGTGTCTTAATATGGTATTCTATATATTTCATTATAATTAGTATCGTTATAATCTTATATAATAAATATTAGAATATAATATGCTACGAGAAATGTTGACCATTTTTATTTTAATGACTAACAATTATATCTCTAGATTATAAAAGTGAGAAATCGTAAAACATAAAATTTTTGGCGAATTTATGATCTGCTGTAGTCTATAAATAATTTAAGTACTTGAATTATTAATATTTTCATTGTTAATATATTGTTTTTATTAATGCTTACTTGTACATGTTATTTATAGTTATTTATTTAATAAAACTACTACATTATTTCATTATGAATGGCTCGCTTGAGCCTTATACTTAAACGGAATTTTACTTTATTGAATATACATACGAGTGTATATATATTATATATATATAAATTTGTAATGAGAATTAAAACTTATAAATATTTTATAACGGAACATATGTATATGTAATAACAATATATAAAATAATATTATTAAATTATTTATGCGTAACTAAAGATAATCAACGACTAAAAAGATATATTTAACCTCACAATATGACATACTCGTACATAACTCTTTATTAAAATACCAGCTTCATCATCAGCATTACATTTGCATCCTACATTGAGTTAATAAAAACTTTCTAGAATTAAAGATGTAAAAGAGTGATTGCCTCAAGCACTAAATTTGTTTCCTTCAAACGATCTTGTGATAATAATAATATTGAAACACTATGTTTTTATCTGACAATATAAAATGACCGAGTCAGCTAGCTGTCGAGGGAATGGTTCCTAATTAATTCTGTACCCGAGGCACCAAAATCCTAAGCACACAGTTGGGAACTTCCATAGTGTGTTTAATTTATTTTTGGCTATTTCAATGTTTTATATTATGTTCTTGAATATGTTTATACTAGAAAAAATTTTATTAAAACGACATTTGTTAAAAGAACAATATTATTAAATAATCAGTACCTACTGAACACAATAATACATCAACCACAGGGAAAATATGTATTTCATACTTTTTAATTTACGTAGATATGACTGATGTTGTGCAGTACAATAAATTAACTGAAATTATTATTTCTATGAATAAATAAATGAATATTTTTCAATAAATATATTTTAGAATCTAAGATATAAAATGAATCTATAACTTTTACAACGAGAATTTTGTATTTTTAATATTTAAACTTTTTTTTTTTAATCATTCTTATTCCTAAGATCTCTTTTTGAAAAATATAAAATATGTGTTGCAATACTGAAGTTATTTTAATAAAATTACTGATATACAAATTGAAAATAATATAATTTCTTCTTGAGGAGAATAACTTTACTGACAACGAATCATTACTCTTAGATAAAGTAACGTACCGGAGCTCATGGATTGATTCATCTAGAGTCTAGACAAAGGAATTGTAAAGAGTATGTTTGGTCAAGGTATGATTCGGGGTTGGGCTACGATAAGATGCAAACTACATTCTTCAACAGTAACGTGGAGAGTTTAAAATAATATATGCACTTAAAAATATGATGTTACAGTTTTTCATATATTATACATTACATATGTTGTGATTTTGCATTCATTTTAGTATAACTGATTTTTGATGTTGAGAATCAAAGAGAATATTTTTACTTTCATTTTACAAAATCATAAGGTTTTAAAAGGCTTGAAATATTTTACATTTTAAACTTAATATAATTATGTAGGTATATAAAATACCCGTAAAAGTAACAAATATTTACACTTCACCAGTCTAATGCGTCATATTCAAACACCACATGTAATTACACGCACTATCTACAACAAAATAATTACACTAGAAATTATATGGAAAAATGTATATACTTTTACTTTATCAAGACATATATGTTTATAAGTAAAATATTTTCAAAATAATCTAATTTATTTTTATTGAATTGTGAATAATTAAATTGGTCAAAGCTCATAGTAAATGCATTAGCCAAACCTAATTCAATTTTTGTAATTTCAACTAAAACCTATCGTATTTGACTTTTTAGTCAGGTTACACAAAGTCAAACAAAAACATAAGGTTTATTTTAAATTCAAACTATTGTTTTACGGTATGACTTTTATAATATTACAAAAACTATTTTCAAATCGGATTTTATATTATTTCAAATAAATTGTATTGTTTTTGCAATATACTTACAAAAATGTGTGAGTAATATTGGCACCAAAAGTGTAGAATTTAAAATGAGACTTCTATTAACTACGCGGAAGTAATAGAGAAAAAATTTTGTATTTAAATGCAGGAAAATTACAAAATCTGGTCATACGATGTCGTACCTACTTAATATTTATATTTTATCAAATCACGTATAAAATAATATTTATACGTGAGGTGGAACAATATTATTTACTTAATACCGGATTGTTATACAATACTTATTAAACCATTGATTTAACCATAGCAAACCATAGCAAACCAATTGCAGTATAATGGTGTTATCAAATCAATACTACGAATTTCAGTTCAAAATAAAAGTAGCAATGATATTCGAACTATACATACAATATACACATCATATTTTATGGTTTGTTTGTGTTTAATTTAAAAAATATATATACAGCTCTTTGTGCGGGACGCAAAGACAAAACAATTCGAGTATTTTTTACGGTTGATATTTTTCCACACCATACGATGTCTGAAATTCTGTCGTCTAGAATATATGCTTTGGCCTGGTACCAAAATCTCGTTTCGTCCGGACGCAAAACACACGCGAGATAAAACCATTATTTATCCCGAGTACCTACTTTTTGACCTTTTTGGCGTTTTAATGTTACCAGATGGCTTTGTGCAATTCTTTAGAAATTAAATAAATATCTATCAAAGAAAAAATAATTTAATTCACTCAACACTTTAATACCATGACGTCAAGAAATACATTTATATAACAATTAACATATCGAGCCGAGATGTAACACAAAAAATACGTATTCCAGAAAATTATACATCAATATTATATGACTAGTCTAACAAATAAAATATACAAGTATAATATATTTACTCAGTTGCAATTGAAACAGTTAAAAAATTGCCATTTTATCGCGTTATTATAATTGATGTTATTATTGAATTATATGATTATATATGATCCAAAAATCGAAATTTGCAAACAAATGCAAACCAGTAGAGCGCGATACGTACAATTTGTTTGCCTGGTATAGAGATGAATGAAATACATTTATACTTCATATACATATGTTTATGTATATCATGAAGTATACTTTTTAGCGTAAACGGTTTTATGTGAACATTATTTATGACATTATACATACAACTATTTAACTTCCGCAAGAGTGCTAACACCCACCCTCCATACAATCCACAATTTATAGTACCTACTCAACTGATATCAAATGTAAAATAATGTAATAACATTAATTTTAATTACATTTAAAATTGTATAATATGTTATAATTTGTGTAATTTTCATTTGATTTCGTGTCATTTTATTTATGATTATAATCATGACAACCATTTTTATTAGTTAGAACTGTTTGAAGTATAAAATTCAACAAAAGTTATAATCAAAATATTGTAACTACCTAATACAAAATAGACTTTAAAATAAAAATGTACTTCCAGCTATTGTTGATCTTTATCCAAAGTTAACACTAGGATCAAGTATTTATAGATTATAACTTGAAATTATAAAAGGCCTTCGTTTGTTTTTAAAAAAAACATGAAATGAATTTATTCTATAGTCAAGGTACAGAGTCTGTTGCACATTTACATCGGCTACACAGCGATGTGTTTCACAGGTCGTAAATAGGTTTTAAATATTAATAAACACAAAGTGAGTGGAAAATTATTTTTAACACAATAATAAAGGGGAAAAAAAGCGTTCCACATCGTGTACCATCGTGGCTGGATGTATGCGAGAGTTTTGAGCGTTATTTTCGGTTTTTCGTTTTTATTGGTATTTTTTCGGCAACTTTTATCCGTCGGCTAAAACACGCTATCGAGAACACTCAACCGTAAGTGCGACCATTAATTTTTAACGCAGTTCCCATTTACCGTGCACACGGCAAACCATTTCAATAAGTCACCCGAATCGACGTGTATGCGTACACAGACGGTCGCGTGCACCGTATAATGTGAAAGCGTTTCTACTCTATCATTTTGTTTTGCCTAATTGACCGGTACATTTAACAACCACAAAGTGCAGTGGTTGGTCGAGTGGATACCATGATACGGAGGGACCCTACATACATCCATATATATCTCTGGATATCACCGCGGTACGTTAAGTGGTCGATGAATGCAAACACACACACACACGCGCAAAATGTACACACGTACACATCATGTGCATATTATGTCGTGCCGGTCCCCCCTAAATGCACGTGTAGGCATAGTGTTTGGTGCGGTTCTCTATAAATATTATAGTCAGTTGTGCATTGGCTACAAACAAACGAACGCATTGTCTTAAAGTGCTACTCGAACGAACAAGACGCCGCCGCACTTAAATGCGCGTGCACCGCGCGGTTGAGGGGTTCACGGAACGCCGGCGGTGCAGTAGACGATTCGCTCGCTGCAGCGCGTAATCATCATCATCGTTCGTCATGAAACACGATGGAATTCACTTTAAATCTACTCTCCGGCCGCGGCGTGATTCCGCGTGATGCGCAAAAAAAGAACAAGCGTTTTTATTATCATGATATTAAATATAGTGGGTTTATTATTATTATTATTACTACTATTCTTACAATTATTAATTTAATCATTATTGTTATTCTTATTATTATTGTTATCTTTTAGAGAACAAGACAACTCCTAAACTATTATATATACAGTGTAATCTTGACAATCCGATACTTATATGCAAAACCGTAGTGAATTCGGATAAATCATCAGAAAAAAAGCCAGATTAAAGAATTATTTATTGAAAATTAACAATTTCAATAAAACGATTTGTTTTATTTTTATTTTTATAATTGAAATCATCAGTACATCGTATTATGTTGATGATTTGTCATAATAAGTATGTATTACTTGAAAGATTATGTAAATTCTGATATATTTTAATAAATAAACATAACATTTTGTATTAGTATTATTTTTTTGACGTAATTATATGTATGTTCTTTTTTTAGCATTACAAACTGAGAACACTCTAGAAACATGTACATTGTACAACAGTTCAATAATACTGCAAGACGCACGTGATTACTTACTCTCTAATAAAAAAAAAGCCGGATTGTACGGAGGTGTCAGACTATCGTGCGATCGGATTGCAGACGACACTACATAATTTACGTGTGTACCTTTACTACCTATGTTTAAAATCCATTCCTAATAGATTCGTTCTATTATTAATGAACTATCGAGTTCCCATAAAACGAATAGCACGCGTTTCCTGTTACCTATATTAAAATGTATTGTTTTCAAAAAGTAATCGATATACAGTACGCAACTATATAATTGAATTAAATCTATATAGTCCAAGTCATGGTGTTATGTCCGTCCACGGTTTTCGGTTAAGGTACATGCATCGATATGAATAGTTGTACGTGAAATAAGTCCAAAAGGCAAATAATATGCAGTAGAGAAATATCACTTACTGTTCGTACAATGCTGCTCCAGTCCGCATTGCGCACATCGGTTCAGCGCTAGTTCTCCGCATTGGCATCCACCCTGTGGTACACAACACGCGCAGTCCTGCCTGGCTAAATCGTGATTGCAACGGCATCCTTGTGACTCCTGCGTCCATAGATCCACTTGGCCTGCGGAAAACACAAGAATTTGTTCAAATATATATTTTTTAATATTATCTGTAACGATACACGAGCTGTGTACGTTTATTTGCTGTCCATTAAAACGATAATCACGTTGCTGGGAATATTTCAAACAGCCCTTTACACGGCTAAATATTTAATGATTTTCTTGAACGTAGATAACTTTTTAATTTTCCCGTCTGTAAAGTTTAATCATCGTCAAATGAAAATACTCGGTAAAAATGGTCCGTAAAAAAAAAAAAAAATACATAAAGTACATAACATATTTGTGGTCATTATACTGCAGCGGCACTGGAGTATAAAACACGAGACAAATAAGATTTAAGAATAAAAAAGTAAAAATGAAGAAAGAACAGATAAAACTTTTAGAAAGCAACAACCATGAAACACTAAACCGACTGGAAGTTGTAGTGTTAATATTTCGTATTGTCAAGTCAACGGAAAGGTTTATGGTTAAACAGACAATTGATAGCCGTTCAAAGAATATGAATTAAATACGATTGACAAAATTCATCGACCGAAATTTATGGATGAAGACATAATTTATAATATAAACCGTGTACATAAATAATGATAAAGGTTTAGATATCATACACTTTAAAGCTGTACTTTAAACGTATTGTGTTACAAAATAATTATTTATAAGAATGAACTGACATGATGTTCCACACGAACGTTTAAGTGTCAACTAAAATAAATAAATAATTTTGTTTTAGGTCGAAAAAAAAGTGAAACACACATTGTATTGTCATACGTACTTATACATACAGTAATAATAACTAAACTAGTATAAATATCCGTTTGGGAAGATTAATGATGCAGCAGTATACATAATACCTAGTGATTTTATTTTGTTGGTAAATAAATCATAATTTAATGAATATTATATTACCATTTTGTATAATCTAGAGAAGCTCAAAACAGATCATGTTTCATATTTACCGAACAGACCTCACGTAATATTTAAACATATTCATTGCAGTACTTTAGCTTCTAAATCAAAATCATCATGACATTTTTATAATGCTTTCCGTTTTCAACTTTACTTCCATTTTGATAAAATAAAATATGCAATTTATTTTTATATTATTTAATTGAGCCTCTTCCGTTCAGTGTTCACGTTTCCAAAAGTGGACAGAAAAAAAAATTGTAATCGTGTAATGTACAGATTATAATTAATTTACTCGGACACGTTAAATATGTTAGTTGTAATAAGCCGAACAACAATTTTGCATTACTTGTACACTATTATTCAGTACAAGAAGGTATAATTTTTAACTATTGAGTATTATCAAACTAGACATTTAAGGAATTTGATTTAAATTTAGTTGTTTTACTCATATACCATTTATGTTTTAAATAATTTGTTGTAAGTACCTAGTTTTATTTTATTTTAAAATATTTCCGCACACAACGATTAAAATTACATCCCTACAATCATTATAAACCGGTTGACAATACATATTATAATTACTATAAATCAGTAGCTATCGTGACTGCAAGTAGTTATTGCATTATTTCTGCAAAACTAATTTCTAACTTCCTTACCTAAAGGAACAACATTAAATGTATGATGAATAAGAGTCCTGATTTAGATATCGGTCAACGTGGGCAGAGATATGACAACATAACGGTATGTTGCAGATAACAAATATTTTTTATATTTTTTTAACAAATGTTTTACGGTTTCGCCAGCAACCGTGGTAGAAAACGATTCACAAGTACCTTTATACTCTGGGTACCTTGTTGTGCGGTGGGTTTGGTCTTTAAATATTTGTAACGCTCCTATACCGGGGTGGATCGCTGCAATAACATATTATATTCTATTTGCAAAAAGTTTTTTGCGCTATAAATATAAAGTACCTCCTAAACGTGAAACGGAAATAATGAGGAAACTATAATGTTACGTATACACCCGAGCGCGCGGTACCTATATATATATATATATGTTGTTATACTTACGCGACAGACACTTTATCACGTCCTCTCCGCAGCCGCGCGGACCGTTGCTGGATTGCAAACAACACATTACTCGATGTCACGGATATGAAAATGTTATCAACAGTTACGGATTAACTTTTTGGACAATGATTGACACGTGCGCTCGAGGACAATAATTGTAGGGTGCAGCCGTAGAAGACCCGTGCACATACGCTCCAGCTGCGGTTCTACACTCGTCGTAAGTATACGCGGACACGCGGTACATGGGAATAATTGATACACGAACGTGCTCGAAGGTAATATCCAACCAAACCGTATCATAGCTAATAATAACTACCTGTTTACGGATACGCCAGCGCGAGTGCATAATAGTATCCGACATTGGAAAATATCAATACAGTGAAACCTCTGAATAGCGGACACTCTCGGTCACCAATATTTTGTCCGTTATTCGGAGGTGTCCGTTATTCAGAGGGGATACATTTTTTAAATTCAAAATTTTTTGAATTTTTTGAACCCACGCTTTGTAAATTTCTACTGAGTTAGACACAATATCCGCAATCTGTGTTTTTCCGACTTGAAATTTTTCTACGAGTGCACGAATTCCTACGTTCCAGTTGTTTTTACGGTAATCTAAAATGTCAACTTTTTCGCGAAGCGACAACCGCTTTCGTTTTAACGTAATCATCGCGTCGAAAACCGTCACTAACTGACATACTTTTGTCATAAAACTCATAACCGTTTCACCGATAGCCGAATTTGTCGTAATCTTATCGTCACATAACGAGTTTGGTATTGTAATTACATTATTACGAGAGTACATACGAATGTGAATACGTATTATTTTCAAATAAAGATGAAAATAATGTCCGATATTCGGAGGTTGTCCCATTGAAAAGTAGTGAAAATGTCCCCGTTTCCAAAAAAACGTCCGCTATTGAGAGGTGTCCGTTATTGGGAGGTGTCCGTTAGTGGAGGTTTCACTGTATATACTTGCACATTTCACTGTCCCGGTGGCATCGACGGTGAGTGTCCGCTATGTAAGCTTTTTCGAGTGCACTACGTGCTTCAAATTGCGTATCGTGCAACACTGCATATACCTACATATAGTAGTGCACAGGTAACGCCGAAGAAAACGTGCAACGGACAGAGGCCTACAGGCGTGGAAGAATGTAGAGAGTCTTCGGAAAAACATAATATTATACGAGATTCAAAAATAGGACGCAAATTACCGTTCATAATCCATGGTGGACCGCGGGAAGTTCGGGCACGTGATGGATTGATTGATGTATTAAATCGTCTAACGCGTTTAATAACTATATCACGGTAAGTATATAATAATATTCAAATAATCAACCATCGAAAAACCCACAGCCAAATTATGGCATCAGCACATTACAGTAGTATTCAAATAAGTATTTCCACCGGGTCGTCTCAGTACATTAATTGCGATCGTTTCGTGAGATTACGTGATCACTTTGCCTAATTTCGTATTTTAATAATTTTGGCCGTTTGAACAAATGTTGACGTCTCGCCACTCGTTGAACATAATATTTTACATAACTACTATACGTTTGGCGGCTTAAACGAGAGTCTACGGGTCACGAGAACCGGCACGTGCACTCGATCGTCATGACCTTTACCCGGTTTCTTTCTCGCAATGCGACAGATTTTTACACGGTCTCGGGGGTTGAAAAAAAATCCAATATAATAGCAGGCCGTTTCGGGGCTAACCTTTCCGTATTCCACCGTTTCACCCAAAACAGTAAAACAATGTACAATATAATTGAACTAGTTTGAAAACTACACATAACTGCTCGCGCGTGAACCCTGCACGAGCCCAGTAAAACTGCAGCAATATACCTACCCCGTTTGGCGTGCTAGTCCAGAGTTATTGGACGGCCGGAACACCCGATATTTGAACCCTTCTTTTTATAACAGTTGATAGAAAAAAAAAATTGACGCGAAAACCTAACCGATATTGCCGTTTTTTCTCTATACTCGTCCATTATTATTTTTTTTTTATAAATAAAAATTCATCGAATCCGAGACTCCTGAGAATTTCCTCAGGTATATAATATCCATCCATAATTGGTTTTTTGTGACATACGCATATAACATAACAGGATTCACGATTTACCTACGATTATATCAATTTTGATCGAATTACATTTTTCCATCTCTTTAATATTGGATGCAGTACTTACTCGTACATTTAATATTAATTGAGCGCAGGGGAGCATATTTAGGAGTACTCTTTTCATTTCTAAATTTCTAATAAATAAACACGAAACGCAAATGCAATAAATATAAATACATTTTATTAATTATTCATTATTTTTGTTTCGTAAGTTCTGGAAATTTGTAATGGTCAACTTTAAAACATTTTTAGTACGTCTAGCATGAAATAATTAAACAAATACATTCATACATGACTTACCTATATATTTTACAAATAAGAACAATACAACGTTTTTAAAATAATTAATAAATTTGAATGCTGCAAGGGAACATTGAAAAAGTTTTTTAGAATACCTAAATATAAAGTCTCAGTATTGTTATAATTATTATTATTACAGTATCATAATTTATTTATTCGTTTACTAATGCACAAGGTATGGTAAATATTATGTACATAATATAAATAATATAGTATTCTGCGGTACACTGACTCATTTTAGTAGTTTGCAATGGAAACTCCATAATAAATACAAATTACCAAAAAATATCATAACATTAATGTTTTAAAATTTAAGTGGATAATGGGTATAGGTACAATATTAAAGTATAATATTATACAACACATTATCCATTTATATCACGAATTATAAATTATTAGGTAAGTACTTGGACATATAACATAAGAAAAAGTTATATTGTACATTTTGCCGTTCGGGATAGGTATAGATCAATTACTGCTATCAACAAACAATGATTTTTAAAACAATGTCTGCTGGTGATAGTGAACATGATTACTGCAACTACACAATTGACAATGTGATACAGCAGCTGGTGCACCCTCTTTTATTCGTGATTGTATACACAAACAGTAAACTACAGTACAATGAATGAATAAATATTTTAAGTATTTTACATTAATTACTTAACAGTAGATCACAGGTTATTTTTAATCCCAACTTTAATAAATTTAATAATTTGAATTAAAATAAAACATACGAAGTCTTTTAATAGATTTGATAAAATCAACTAATAGTAAAACCAACACGGAATATATGGAAAACCGTAATAACATTTTACGAAAATATTCAAAAACGTTTTCAGGAAGTTTAATTAATAAACAAATAATAATAAATTACGGTAAGACATTCACACATTATCATACCAAATGTTCGAGTTTGATTCCGAATAGGTTGATGGATATACTTCACATCCTATGGAAGTTTATTCAGTCTAGATTGAATTATTACATTCGACCAATTATTTTGAAAGAAAGTCGGATCACATAATATCACAGATTTACAACTTAACGTTTATGTAATCTGTCATAAAATGTTAGTACTATAAGCAATAAGTGTATAGACAACCTACATTAATAACCATTTATCAATAAAAGTAAGAAAAATTACAAAAACAATACATTTTCAATTATGATCAAAAGCAAATGATATCTTCGTAATATATTTTTGGTCGTTCTAATTTATTATGTATTTTTTTATGTGATTTATACTTATAGTACTCGTATATACCTATACAATATATTATAAAATATTAAATAGATCTGTACTTGACACAAACTGTGGTGGAATATTTAACGTTTTTTTCATGTTTTTATATAATATTATCTAAGAGACTTATTCGTTGTTGAAGTAAACTACTCGAAGTTCCGACAAAGAAAATTAAATTGATGTCGTCGTTCTTTACACATTAGATTTACAAAGAAATAGTTTACGTTGTGATGAAATATTTTTGATTTTAATAATAGCACTGAAAAACATTTTAAAAAGCAGTTTACCTGGTTCATAGATTAAACATAAAAATATATATTTAATTTATGACTTGTCAACATTGAATTTTTCGATGGTTTTGAGATATTTTCACTAGTAGATTATTATTTCATTGATTACAGATTCTATCCAAAATATCAAATGAACAATGTTTTTTTTTTTTTTATAATACTTATTTAGGCATATAAAATCTTGTCATGTTTCTTTAACATTGTCCAATCAAGAATTATGGTCTACTTGAAAAGCAATCGGCAAAAGGCCATAAAGTTCTGATATTGAACTAGTTAGTATCCTTGTTAGACCCGTATAAGAAAACGAAATCAGCACTGTGACTTTATAGCAGTTTTGATCTTCGTGGTGGTAAAATATCCTCAACCCTCTACATTGTACTGTCACCATAAAAATCGTAAAATAAACAATATAATATTGGACCAAATCTTATCATAATACTACGTTGACCAATGGAATAAAATTACTTTCGCAAGAAAAGTCACTTGATTTTTATCGACATTTTTTATTATGAATAAACAGAAATACAAATTCAATCAATTAACTTTCATTCAATTTAATGAAAATTATTTATTTCAACTCAATTTTGATTTGATAACACGTTTTTATGCCCATCATGAAGTAAATTAAATCAAATTATTATTTCTTTGTACGTTTACATTATTTATAACGAACATGCGGTAAAATAAATGTGAATACAAAGAGTGTGGGTGCGTTTTAGTGATTGAATCAGTGATGGTTGGACAGAACTCATGTTTAGCGAACCTCAGGGATTATTGTACTGTTGTTTTAAATCTAATAAAAAAATAAAAAATAAAATGATAAATAATTGCGTTCTAAAACGATTTTGAGTGGAGCTGGGTTTGTTAGTTTGTCATATCCGGCTATGTATTGAATTTATAGAACTTAAAAAAAATATGGATGCCCGTAAATAAATTGGCGTGTTAAGGTTTTCTTCAAAGTTTGTTATGAGAACAATTGTTTAAAATATTTAATCTAAAAAAAAATTATGTAACAATATTTTGACGAGTTATCAAATTAATTGTGCACAGCCATAGAAAATCATGAGCAAAATAATAGGAAAGATAAAATTATCAGTGACACGGTTTTGGCATTGTAAACTTTGCTCATTAACTGCAGAATGAAAAATGTCGACGAGTTTCGATTTACAGTTGAACTGTAATAAATAAAATTTTCTCGCTTTTCTATTATTGAGTTTTCAATAATTAACACCACGTTTTTATGAAGGAAATACTTCGAAAATGCGACGAAGGAAATAAGTTTTCTGTAGTAAATATTTTATCGGTTTCATTTCTACGCTTATAAAATAGTCTGTGACGTTTCCGTGAAGATTATGACGGATGTGTCGGTGTAGATACGGTTGTGGTGTTTAATTTCCCGAATGTATAGTGAATTATATACAATTGTATACTACAGAGTTTCACAAAGGACTGCATTTCTTCTTAGTCATTTCATTTAGTAACTCGGTCTACAGTCAGAACTAAATTAATGCAAAAATCAATTTCTCTCTGGATTTCACGACCTTGGTTGTATACTGCAGGTGAATTTAAAAATTGTGCGCTTAGCATTTTGGTACTTGTATACATGAATCTTATTCTCTTTAAATATATTCCTACACCGATATAGTACAAGGACAGTTAAGCTCTATAATCAGAATACAGCGTTTACAAAACAGTCAATGCGCTTATAACGTATATTAAATTTCTCAAAGGACTTCCCATTTTGCTATACGTACTCGTGTGCAAAACGTACGCCCGGATATCGAAATGCACCTAACCGGTCGAGTCTAGTTCACTGATGTGTACGACTCTCTGAACTCCAGCGACGAAATACAATGTTTTGGTTGCGACTGTGGTTCACCAATCAGCACGTTTGAATGGTTGTCTAACACGGTGCGCAATCATTTTTGTTACGCGGTGTCTTGTTAATAGTGGCCAGTGGTCTTTTGTGGTCGGCTCGGGTATAGCGGAATATTAGGTATGTGCGCTTTCAGGTGGCGGTATTCCGGTATTAGGTATAAGGGTGCGTGCTCGTTTCGTCTGCGCCGATATGATAGCGAAACAACGGAAAAAGAAAGAAAGAAAAAAAAACCCCGGACGGAAAATCCAATTTGGCGATGACGCTAAAACCAGAAATGCCGGGCTCTTCAAAACGTCCACCCGCGCTCGTGCGCGTTCCTCGTTGTTTTCAGGCATGCCGACGAAACGACTATGCGGCCGCGGCGACCCGTTTCAACCCGCACCCGCACCCGGAAGTATGCTAATCGCGGCGGCGGTCCCGCGTCCTCGAAAATATGCGATGTGCCCTTTTCAACGTCGTTTGATTTCACTTTTATTACCGCCCCTGCCCGGTCACACGGAACCGCGGCGATTGTCGACCGCGGAGCCATCCAGGGGAAATACACGGCTATGTAATGTCGCGATATCACCGATTTGTACGTCATGCCGTCAAGACCGTGGCCAGCATAAAATTTTGGGGGAAGGGGGTTTAAACTATAAAGATGTATTATGACGAAAAAACTCCCTACAAAATCTGTTTGATACAAAATTGATATAATAATTTCAATTATTTAAATGAAGTTTGCGCAACTTAACAAATCATAATAAGACTTTAAAAACCAAATGTTCGGGGGTGGTTTGAACCCTGAACCCCCCCCCCCATTGGCTACGGCCATGCATGCGGTACACACGTGTCGCGCGTCTCGTGAGGGCGTCAAAAGCGGTGGGTTGCGGCGCGTGCGTTTATACTTTACACCGGCCGGAGGATTGCCAAACATGTTCGAGTATTAATAGAGGTCGGACCGGGTAAATATTTTTTTTCTTAAGATGGTCGACTTTGGCAGAGGACCGATCGGCGGCGAGTTCGAATCGTCAATGGACAATGTGTTGACAGAGCACTAACGCGATTCCGAAGATCGACTTGAAAGTCGTACGCGCAGTTTGGCCTCCAGTGTTTTTCACGCTGATACGGACCGATTAAACGCGGGCTTCAAACGTCCGGACTTAGTAGTGCGAGTGCCATTACGTAATACCGCCGCCGAGTCTTCTCGCGAAACAAATACCGTACACCCTCGAAACACGCGCGTTTTTCGTCCCCGGACCGAGTTTTCAACTGTTCAAAGTCAGACCGTCGCGTGCACGCGTATACACCGATCCGGCCGGCGCTAAATAACAGCACAATACTATTGCTGCGGTCGTGGTTTTTTTTTTAACGAGATATTATTACGTTATGCGCCGTACGATTATGCTTTCCCGCCGAACAAGAAACTATTTCGTTTCGCACCGGAATCAGCAGCCGTTAAGGGTCGTAACACGTTCAGATTCAAACTCTACTCCGCCGTATAGTCGTGACAGAAAAATAAAATAAATTCACTAAAATTTAATTTGATTCAATTCTACGAATAAAAAAAAAAATAATTTACTATTAAATATGTTTACTAATATCATTGTGTGACATGCATCATAACTTTGTATATATAAATGTACTGTTTAACTGTCGAACGAATAACAAGTAGGTGTATCACCGCAATCTAACAGTTTGCAATACTATGAAAATACTTAAAAAATAAATTAAAATATTGAGCATTCGGTCGACTACAGTTTCAATACAATATTTTTATTTAAATTGCCAATTATAAAAGTTAAAAAAAAATCAAATGAATTATTCCAAAAAATTCAAATATGTACTTATTCAATAAAATAAAACCATAATAATAAATTTAATATAGTGTAATTTATTCTTATATAGTAGCATTATTTTGACTTAACATTTGTACCTACTATTACTTTTTATAACATAATAAAATATAAATAAATACCACCAAACTATAAATTTGTTTTTCAAATGAATAAATATTTATACGACCGGAATTTGAATACGTTCATTGACACTAATACATTTAGGACTTAACACGTAATGTTATAACATTTCCAAATTCAATATTCTTTGCAACCTCCGAATGGCTTAAGTATATTCATTTAACAGGTACCGTTTCTTTAACATTCGTCACTCAAAGTAAAACACTCAAATATAAATGATTACAATTTTAAAAATTTAGGTAACACAAAAGTAACAACATTTTTCCTATTGTAATTTATACTCGTATTCTGGATAATAGTAAAATATTATAGTATAAATTATAATAGATAAACTAATAAACACACTTCAGGTGGTGTTATTCTCTAAAATGTACTGAATGGATTAATTCATTTCGAATGAACCAAATGTTTACATCGGGATTTAATTCAACGAAGCGTATTTTATTCATACTAATTTTAATTTGTGCCGAAAACTATCTCCAGCTTGTAATTGTATTTACACAATAAATATATGAATGGTTAGAACATGATATTATTATGCATAGTAAAATGATTGACTTAAAGATTTCAGAATTATTATTTATAGCACTTGTTACACTCGCCAAAGGTGTATTTTTATTGCTACAGTTGTTGGTGAATAAAAATAAATAACAATTGGTTAGAGAGAGTCAAGTACAAGTTTTCCCAGAGGGGACATATATATTATATAGGTACACGAAAAGGATTTACTTTTACGCGGAGAAACATTTTCAAAGCATTTATGGCATTGTCGATATTTCAGCGAAAAAGAATTTTCACAATGAAATCGAAATATAATTATAATTGTTAACAAACATAATACCGATGTCAAAAAAAAAAATCAAAATGAAAAACAATTGTACGTGTTCCGAGAGCTGTATAATAATACAGAGGCAAATAAAAGCGGCGACGACGTATTTAGTACATTATAATGTAAGGCAATTATAAGACTGTAACGCACAGTGAAAACCGATAAACAGCCATAAATGAGGTGTCTGAAAACCAATCTATGGCAATTATTTTATTAGGCGTTTAATTCGAGTGTTCTGCAAACGAGTGCGGGCTCGTTTTGAGTTGCGACAGAAATGGTTTTTGGACACAAATTCGATGAAAATTGTTCACAATAGTTTTCGCGTTATTAAAACGTCGACGGTTATAATATTATTATCTTTCTTTCGATAATACGTCAGCCACGCGTGAGAAAAGTTTATATATTTTTATAAGTTTCCGCGCGGCGAACAAAACCCCACGGCGGCGGCGGCGGGCCAACTGGAACGGAAGTTTCGTATACGTATACGCGTGTGGCCGCGCGCAGTGTAACGAAAATATTTATACTACCGACTCCCCTTAATCGAATACCGCGGCAATACGCGCAGGGGAAAATATGTAATACATAAACGTGCGGTGAAAAATTTTTTAATAACGCGTACTATACAAAGTTTCCGCTAAGTTTTCGCGGTCGTTCCCGCGCACATTGCGTCTACATATTATACAGTCGTATCGGTAATATTATTATGATCTGTTTATGTAAAAATGAATCATAGTCTAGATTTTTAAAAAAAAAAAAAACCAAACTAGGACGCGGGTAGAACAGAACGCCAATATACATGCATAGAACGTTCATTTTTATGTACATTTGTGTGCTATCGCGTTTTTATCATTGTAACCGGCGAAAACATATCCATGGTTCAATGTTTTACTGTGTTTTTTCATTTTCATTCACGGTAAATCTATGTAGTTGTAACTGAGCGAAAGTCGTTTATTTTATTTTTATAAAAATATTTTTCGAGTATTATACTCGCATTGAATTCATTTTAAATTAAATGCCCGCGATACGTATGCTCATCACTTGCGAAGTCAACTGAAAACGCAAGGAGGTTAAAGCGATTGCGAACTCCTCGAAAAACGAGGAACATTTAACAAGAAATGAAAAAGGTCTTTTTTTTAGGTCAATTTACACGCAACAGAGATGCACGAGCAACATGCAGAAGTACATGAAGCGAGCGGGCAGCTGAAAAATGTTGTTTTGACGGAAAACCCAAAAATCTTGTGTATCTTAAAGCAGTCGAATAAAATATATTTATAGAAGTAAACAGTTAAAAATAAGTCAACAAGGCTGAGCTTTAATAGTAGTATAAGGTAAATGAAAAAAAACAATGCTCCTGCCAAGACAGTTCTGTGCGAAGCCGGATTATTCAGCAAAATACGATTTCGTAGCGCACACGTTGGAACATGGCACTGGTCATTAACACAAGGTGTATTAAAACGCATCATACACGATGTCACGTCATAACCCGAATGCGTTTGACAGTGACATAATTAACAAAGTACACGCCGTGTTGATGAGGGCCACAAGGGTAGGTCTAGTGGGGATAGAAGAGGTGACGTAAATACGAAGAAGCTGCAGCCTGCAATTAATGCGCTGGTTAAAATCCCTAAAGCAAGGTAACGATCTACGGGATTGGGTGGGCTGGATGGACAACCTTGAGTTGGGTCCCAAATTTCCAAAACACATGAGTTAGGTCCGGCATATTTTATCGAGTACATGAGTGGGGTATCGGCATACTTATATTAGGAAAACTCAAGTTGGACTAGTCTAACCTATTAGCGTTATTACCCAGGACAGACTATATCACGTGGAGGTTAGTTTGAGTGCCTTCCATTTTTGTTTCTTTACTCTGTATAAAATGTCATTATTAAAACATTATAATCATACTATTACATTTGATAATTACTATCGTCTATTAGACTATCAAGTATCAACGAATCAACAACATAAAATTAACCACGGACCTGATTCGAGTATTATCAAATAACATCCAGGAATTAACTCATGTTTTATTTAAACGAAAAAATATCTCGGGACCCAACTCCAATTTTCCCGGTTTGATGGTGTAGAGAGGGGGTGGTTTAAAGATGGCGGATGGCTTCCAAAATAAAATGGTTTTACGATACTGTGTTGGTCTTACACTTACAGTTTTACCTTATTTACCATAACACAACTATCTTCACATGTACCCTCCCATCACCGCCAAATATTTCTAAATCCACGCTTAGCTATACAATGTGGGTATATAATATACTCGTACATTTTTTCTTTTTATTTAAATAGAAATTTACAGTCTATATAATTTAACAATAACTTATTGTCAATAAGTTAATATGATGTAACAACTATAATTGACACGAGCAACTTGTTTGGTAAAAAGGCCCATTATAGTAAAACCCTCATGTAATTTGTTATTTATTTAATTTAAGATGAAAGAGATATTTTATTGCAGCAGATCACGGTACCAATTTATTTTTAGGATACTCGTATATACTCGTATGACATAGTTTGAGGTATATATATAATATCATATGTCGCTAATCGAGTATGTGAAATTGGTACAATAATATTGAGCGGAGACAATTATGATTGGTCGCATTAAAAAAAATTAACACAAAATCAACCGGTCACTGAACAATGTTGTCAAATATTCAAATACAAATTGTGGAAATACATATTTAAATAACAGCGACTTTATAATACAAAAAAACTGTATGAAACAGTTATTAATTTTAAAATTGCAAGCATCAAAATATGTTGGGATTGATGCAATAATAATATAATGTTTCCCATTTAGTGTGTCCCATATCTATTTTAAATTATTTTCCATCATTTTTATATAGTATGTATATCATAACAATTTTCAAATGAAACTCACTTATTCCTGGAACTCACGTCAGCCACAGGTGATGTTTAATAAATAAATAATGCTGTTATATTGACTAAACTATTTTATACGAGCAGCAGGTAGATTTTTTATCATAATATTCGATTTTAAATCGTTTTATTTTTTTAGTTTGTTTTAATTATTGAAAAAAAAATGTATCCAAAAGATCAAAAGTCGTACTACCTTTGCAGTCATACGTGTCATGTATGTATACAGTATGTCTCACGAATCATTTTCTTCACCCACATGGCTCATTTGTCTCGATTATTCGATCGATATAAAACGATATGTTTATTATAGTCGATACGATTTCGTCGTTGACATGTTCAAAAGCGTATATAGTTGTATTTTTGACGGCATACCGGACGTTGTCCGCTATTAAGAAGAGTTTATATTAACGGATACGCGCTCCAATGGCGTGACGAAAGGGACTCCATCGATACTATACTGTTATAAATACACGTACCTGCACATCCGTACCGGCAGGGTGATAAATGTATAATATATTCGTTCAAAATATGCAGTTTTCTTTCGTCATTCTGCCGTTATTTTTTCACAGGTGCACACGTACTACACATACGCACACATTTTATATATTATACGCAGCTATAAACTCGGTCCAATAAAAATAACGCCATTATAAAACGGATATCTCACGTATCCCGCGTACGTTTATATTTTATTTTATATATATGTACATAAACTATATTATACTTCCCTTCTTTTCAACCCCTTTAACCCTCCTCATATGATATTATATATATACGTCCACGTTTACCCATAAATACACAAACATACGCACACACATGAGCATGCCGTATACCCTGGTGGTCGAATATTCGACACTTGGACTTTTTTAGTGAGGTAAATCGTGTTTTTGGTCGGTCCCGATCTCTCGCGTTTCCACCCCCCACTGGTCAGAACTACCTCTGACGCCTACTGCACTACTATCATTATACCACCTTAAGGTTCGACCGACCGGGTGGCAAAGGCGTTAGGTGTTAAGTGTGTGTATATATATATAACATAATATTATATAGTTATAGCAATATCATTGACCCCCGCCGAACTTTTGTATTAACACCGCCGGTTTTACGGCCGATAAATAATACGAAAGCCGCTAATAAGTTTCAACGCCTATAAATACGCAGTACACACATATACGAATAGTTATTATTATTACGTGCATGTGTATATACAATATTATACACGTGCACTACGCCATACGAGAACGTGGCATGTTTCAGAAATCCTACAAAATTAACGTTTATGGTGGTCGTAAATCTTAAGTAAATATTTTTTATTGAAACATCGATCGACGATGGAACATTTGTAATTTCATTGGTTTTGTACGAGTGGTACGTGATTTATATCGTTTAATATATATATATATCACATATATAAAAATTAGTAATAAAATAGTTGCACACAACTCGAAAGACACAAAATAAAATAATATTTTTTTTGGCAGTAAAATTATCATCCAATATTTTGTTTGTAAATAATAATAATTTTCTTTTTTTATTGACCATAAATAAATCGACAACTTGGTCATTAGTATTCAATACAATTATATTAAATTACATAGTTAAGATGTATTTTTTAAGAAATAAAATTAAGTTCCTAATATCTTACGGTTTAGGTCCCAAGGCTTTACATATTTGTTAAGAGATGTGAGTTGGTTACGGTAATGATTGAATTGTTGAAATTCAGTGATGATTAAATAATAATTTTTGTGTATTATAATTATAATATTCACATAAAACTACATTGTCTAGTTAAGGATTTCAAGCCGAATTTTATAAATACTAAATTGTATGGTAAAATCATAATTTTCACTAGAATTTTTAATTTGATGAAAAAAGAATAAATCAAAAATTCTACCAAACACAAACATTTTTTTAAGATAATTATGATATTTCTGATTAGAATGAAAAAACACACAACTATTTTTATACAAAATATAGTATACAATTCTTCAGAAAAATTTTCAAATATTTTTTTTCATGAAGATTGCTAATTGATAATTTCAGTATGTGTTTCAATTGAATCGTGTTTATTTATGAATCTATTACATTTTACATGTTTATTATAAATAAATTTCCATGATACTGAAAATCGATAAAAAGCGTGTGATAGTCCTACCAAATAAATAACAAAAAAAATAAATAAAGTTTACTGTGCAAAGTTTAACAGAGTTTAAATTTAAGTATGATATAAAAAAAATGTACTACCAATTATAAATTTGTAACGCACTTGCCAATATTGCCAATAAAAAACATCAGTTTAAGTACTTTAAAATAATTAAAATAAATAATGTTTATCATAAAATAAAATATATAGATACCTAAAACTCGAACTTTTAAATTATACATTTTATTGAGATTTATTATACGCTATTATAATAGAAAAGTATTAAACTAATGAAGTTTAATTAAACAAGTCATACCAATAATACTTGCCCTTGTCGTCAAACAGTAAACTAATAATTTAAATCACTTTTCTAAAGTTAAAATAAAAAAAATATCTTTTGCAGCTATAAAAGATATAAAAGTAAGTCACCGTGGTGTTCTTAAAAATATGTACTTTTAACTTTAATAATTAAATTAAAAAATAAGTAATTTTAAACCGTTTTTAAAATTAAAAAAATAGTGGAACTTTTCTTATTTAACATAATAATGATTTAATAAATTATAAGTTATAAGTATGGAAATATTTAAATTAAAAGATCTTATGGATTAAGATGTTTTAAAACATATGAATTTCAAAACACTAGAAATAAGCGAATAATTTAACTATGTAGGAACATAAATTTTCACTAAATTACAACCAATCTCAAAATATTTAAACTTTAAGGAAGTAGACTATATAATATAATATTATAATATGTACTGTTAATATCTAGTTTTGATTTACACTTCACCTATTAATACGATAATATTACTATTATAATTTATTTTGAAATAAGTTTATCCTAGTGCAATTATAACCAAATCACACATCATTATTATAATATTATAATGTTATGTAATGTTATTAAAAAATAAAATGTTAAAATAAAGGAAGCCATAATGTATAACACCACGGTTCATGATATTAGAAAGGAATTAAATCTTAGGAATATCTTACCAAAGTTATTGGCATTATTGATAATATAGTTCTAGTGATAGTTTAAGTTTGCAAGTGTAAACTATTTAACAACCCGTGCAAGAACTGCGTGTTATGGGTAAAATTGAATTAAAATTGATTTTAATTTCGAGCAACAACAAACATTTTTGGAATAGCTCGAATTTGTAAAGAAAACAGAGTAAATATACATTAACATCCGTCTTAAACGTTACGAAAAGCACTTTTATTATTTATTCTGAATCGGGGAGGATTCCAAACTCACGATGAAACAAAAAATCTATATATATATATATGAAAGAATTAAACACAAACAATATATTATCTGTAAGATATGTTGACATCGTTAAATTAAATAGTTTTGTTCTTCGTGTTGTAGTGTCTTACACACCAATACAATTCGATGGTGCTTTGTATCTGTATCATTGATTATGCAAATATTTCCGCTGGTTAAATAACGAATGAAATGTAGTGTAGTAAACAGATTCGAAAAACTTAATGTGCTTATTAATATGCATTTAATTTGTACTTTAATAACATGTTGTTTTCAGTGCTATGCCCCGTTGCAACAGTGTTTTAAATATTGAAAGTACGAGTATATGGAACATAAGACTACTATAAAAATAATCGAAATAATGGTGATGGCCACAATAATTTAAGAATTGTTTTGATCGGTAAAAAATTAATATTAGTTCTAGAACGAGTATTGATTTAAGTTGCATATCTTCAAAACATTGATTATTTTTAAATCACATAAAATATTTAAATAGAACGCAGAGTAATAATAATCATATCATCTACATTCTACACTTCAAATAATCATCAATATCTGAAAATATTACACTTAATAGACTCCTCATCGCATAAAATATACTTATTATATTGGCCATTAATATTTACCTACCAGTATTTCCAGCATATCAGTGTTGTACAGTTTACATTTTGACAAACGATAGAAATTTACTTTAGAAGCAAAAATAATTGTACTCGTTATTGTTAACTTAAGTGTAATCATTAGTAATTATATCTGTTTATTTATTTAATAATATTTTCCAAAATATAACTATAACAGAAATGAAATGAAATTACCATACATGTATAATATATACAATATACATGTATAGTATATATAAATAAACCAAATAAGTCATATTAACAAAGAACTTTTATAAACATTGATAAAAAATAAATAAGATCTTTAAATAATATTAAATTAATAAAAAGCTTTAATTATATAAACAATACATTGTAAGTTTAATTTAAATAATATTATAATCTTGATGATTTTTACAAAAAAATTACAAGCTGAAAAATAAAAATCGATGATAGATTGAAAAAAAACAAAAATAGATTAAAATATATACAGTTTAATTTTTAATCTACACTTTAGTATAATATAAATATACTAATGATGCACATTGAATTCCAAATAAATAATTTTATATGTTTTTAACTGTACCGTACAAAGCCAGTGGACATAATATTAAAAAAAAAAATGAATTGTTATTTTTTTTTCAGGCGCATTCAAGTATTCGACAATAGAACATGAGCGACTACAAATGTACGAGTTGAAAAAAAAAACATTAATTATGACATAAAGCTTACTACAATAGGAGTAGAAGGAAAATACGATCCTCGAATTAATTTTCAGTTGCCTTTAATTCTTATTTTTTCCCCTTATGCGCGACAACGCCTTTTAACTCACAACTATTTTTTTTCCATCAGACACGTTTATTAATCAAACGAGAAGTGAAAAAAAAAAGGAAAGAAAAAAAAAGAAAAGGAAACAAAGAAAGGGCGAAGCACTATCCACGTTTGCAATGAAGTTAAGCAATGTAAATAAAAATGCGTGTGCCCAAAAATAGGCGTTTTACATTAGCCGATATAAAATTATTCAAACTTATTCAAATCAAAATAAGTTAAACAGAGGTGGAAAATAACTTCCGAGACGATCTAAAGTTGCCACAGTGAAATAATTTAAATAAGTTGGATGTGGACGTGGTGGCAAAATAAGACCATTGTACAGGCCAATAAGCATTGGCTATCTGGAATATAACTCCTGTACGTTTAGGTTGATGTAACAGCTTACTATATTGGACGTCAAGTCACGTACATAATCAAATAATACCTAATGAAAATTAAAAATAAGATTCTTTTATTTTCTGAGCGCGAGACTTTTGTTCCCAATTCATGATTTTCATTAAATTTAAACGCTTTGAAAATGACTTGTATGTTCTATAATTGCATGTGCATCAACAATCGTTGGGCAACCTAATGAATACGCCTCTTCGTTATGAGTCCATTAACCATTTCGCATTTATCGCTTTGGTTATTACTCGCGATTTGACGACGACAAGAGTAAGAAACGCTCGTTGTCGACCCTTCAAATGAAATGATTATAAATTATACAGACATTTCAAAGAACCATTGCATTATTCATAATATAGAGTCGTAAATTTAAAAATCAATATGTCTTTTGATGTGTCGCAGTCGTGAATCTCAATTGTCTCGACACTATTTGTTTATATTTATCTTTTCGTCATGAATAAAAACACGTTGCCAAGTCCGCGTGTTCGTATACTTTGTGTGTGTGTATGTACATATGATTTCGAGCTCAAAACGCCGTACGAATTCAGATATTGTGTACTCCGTTTATTGGAAAACCCGCGTCGCCCCGCCACGTCGTGTATCATACGCGTGCAACGGGTTCACCTTTACCTACGACCGAATACGTGTGCTTAATACTTATACGAATATATTTACACAATACACGTAATATATTTAAATAGTACCGTTACGTTTCGGGCTAGGGACGGGATACATATGCTGTACGCACATAGATGTATGTGACTGCACTCGCTGTTGTGCGAAGAGCAACATTTTTACAACCTTAGATGCCCATCAAGGTACTATATTATTTATATCATGCGAGCGTTTTTTGATACTACGTACTGTAATTTATTGTATTGGCGCAGTGAAATACTTAGATCGAGGAATATGTCTATAAATAAACGTCCTTTATCCATGTATTGCAATAGTGAGAGCCGCTGTTGGAATTATCCTCACGCAAATGTTCGTTTAGAGCTTTAGAATATTTTTTTTCTTCTCACAACAGCCTACAGTTAATACGATCTATATACGAGTAGTCATAAACTCGTAGTTATAAGCTCGATTAAATTATCAGACTATGGGTCTGAAATATGAATAAAGAACTAGCAGCGTGTATACTGGCCGGGGGCGAAAAAGTATGCCACTGATTGGGGTGGTACACGCATTATTAGTTTCACGTCTTATTACAGTCATTACGTCACCTCATAAATGTAGGTCGATCGAGTGATGCGTGTGTATTAACCAATTTATAAACTGTTCTCAAATCATTTTCCGTAACGATGTGCACGCTTCGCTTTTCAAAATCATACGACGTTTATTATAATACATTTTACGAATCCAGGAGTTAAGGCAATTCAAATATAAATTAAATAATGATTTATAATTGGTTCAAAAATCTCCTAACGAAGTACGAATTATTGCGTTCGCACGGTGGTGTAGTTTAGCGAAATTCGTAAATCAGCGCGAGGGTTAATTATTATGCTAGCCGTATTCGATTATTTCCCTAATACCGGTAAATTACGTTCTTTTTTCTATTACCATTAATAATATAAAGTTTATTTGTGTCATGGAGTGTTGAAATTGAATTTTTTTCCATCGATAAATAAAAACCCAATCCGTTTGGCATTAAAACTAAAATAATACATAGTACGAAAACACATGACGTGATTTGTTACCAATAAATGCGGACGAAACGGTTTTGGCTTATCTTTGTGCACTTATATAGTTATATATGTGTGTCCGTTTCGAAATTCAATAGTCGGCTATTTTAACGGCTCTTGGGGTGGCAATACAATAGCGCACCACCTACGAAGGAGAAGATATCAAAACCCTTAGTATTTTATTAAACTGATTTAGCGATTAGTGGCCATTTTCAAGACGAGAGATAAAGGATAGGGGATATTTATTTTAACTCTATTTCGTTGATATCCTTATCAGTATGAAGCGACGTGTTTGCTGTCCAAGTCAATAGGTACGCGTTAACAACCAAATCGTCCACAACAACGGCGACGATGATGACGACGAAGATGATGATAATGGCTATGACGAGGATGAGGAAGATGATGATGATAATGTTGATAATCATAGTAATAATAATAATAATAAACTAAACAGGGATGAGAAATAATTTTTCGTTTTATCTTTATTATACTTATTTTGCTCGTCAATGGACTGTAATTCTTCGCTGTACGTAAGAAGGAATATCTTTCAAAATGATAAATCACATAATACATACAAAATCGATAACAAACGACGAAACGGTTTTGACCGTTACAAAGTGTAATATGTAAAAATTTACTGCTCTAGTTTTTTTTTTCTCCGTACCTTTTCCGGTCAGTTTCCCCGGTGTTCCATTAACGTGCGCCACGTACACGGTTTCCATTGTAATGACCCCAGGGAAATAAACATTCTAGTAATGCTTATATATATATATTTACGAGAAATGCCCACCTCGTGGTTGTTGCTACATCCTTATAGACGTCGCGAAGTCCGAGAAAAAACACACCATCGCAATGGTTACAAATCGCACGGCTTAAAATTTCTTAACTGCATCACGTCACGTGTAACATATCATATTCACCACATGCGTGTTGGGTTGGTATTTTTATTTTTAAGTGTGAGTTTTTATGCGTCCAACAGAACAACTTTATAATTAAAGCACGTCATGTAGTACTATATTGAGCGTACTATCAGAGCGACAAATACCATTCGGGTAAACGAGTGTAAATTGGTACACCGAAATAAAAATAAATTTTGAATAAATTGTGTACATTAAAGCTATGATTCATAACTAAAACTGGTTCTGTTTTTTTTTTTTTTTTTTTTAATAAATTTCAATTTAAACGGAACGCATAAGTGTTGTTGGCCGGTTATGCACAAATGACGTAACTAAAGAGGCTCCGCAATGGCGGGAATTTGAAAAGGGTAAAGCTTATCTTTGCTAGAAAAAGTTGAAATACGATTCCTTTTAAATTAAACGAACCGTTTCTGTTTTCAAACAAATGCAGGCAATTTTGAAGTGAATTTGGCTGCCAAAGATTGTTTATTAGATTATGCTTGTTGTTTTCTTTTTTTACACAAAATATTATGTAGATTCTCTATGAGATTATGAAATATTATCGTTCTGATTTCCTATGTATGTGAAGATAATAATTGCATACGATAAAAATGGACGCTATAGCCCCAAAACACCCTTTTCTAATATGTAGTTTCAAAAAGAGTTTAAAGTATGTTTCAAGTTTACAGTTTAAGCATTTTAAATTTAGGTACTAAAATAAACATCAATGCATTTCGGTATACTAATTGATTATACATTTATACGTCATGCTATAATCATTTTCTTCTAACACACCATTCACTATACTTCTATACTCTATAAGCCATATAGTAATTTTTGGCTTCCATAAAAATCCAAATCAATATGGTCAATACGTCTGATAGCTGGAAATCCCACGGATGCATGATTAATTAATTATAAATCATATCCCAGTTGCGACTCACATTTTATTTCAAATAAATTGTAATTTACGAAAATTGTACATTGAACTGTACATTTTAATATCTAGCAAAATTGAAAATAGAGCCCATAAAATGTACAGCTGAAATTCACCGAATAAAATTTTTCATTGCAACAATTAAAAAGTTTGCACTCAAAACAATATTATTTTGCCATGACCGTAGGGATCTTGCAAAGTTTACGTGCCAGTGTATCATTACAAGAGTTTTTAAGTACCTCATATACTCAGAAGATCTCGACAGAATATTGCCAAGACCGGAAAGTTTTTATACGCTATTTTATTAAAAGAACTTTAACTATAAAGAACGGTTCTGAAATCCAAAATAATTTATGACAGGAAAACATACTTGTCCTTATTTTGGTTTTTTTTCTCAGTTATCGTTTTGATTTCAGATGAACAGTTTTGTTTGCACAATAAATGATGCAATTGATAGTACGATAAAAAATTAAAAACCTGGAATAAAAAACGAAACTTTTCCCGCTTTTTTCATTACCATTAAAATGTTTCACAAAAATAATTTTAATAGCTCGAATCAACGACATTGCCTATGAAATTAAATGTGGAAGAAACTTGTGTGATTTAAATCCCAACAGCCCGTTAATGGCATGTGACAAATTTAAATTTTGTATTATTCGTATCTTATCACTTGGTGTATCGTCCAATCGCGCACGTGTAACAATACTGTTTGACTACGTGTTAGGTTAGTAAAATAATATGATAACACAAACATTGTGCTGCATATAATGAATGAAAATCAATATTAAATAGATCTTATCATCGCAGCAATATTACAGCACAGATATGATACTTACACCAAGTGTCTGCCAATTATTGGAGTGAAGACATTTTTAAAATTACGGAATGTTGAGTTCAGAGAAACATCTGTAACACATTATGAAAAGCGAGTAATACGTCCGTATACGTAGTCATCGCATTTTATTTTCGGTATAATCGGTGTTCACAAACTCTTTTCATCTCATTAGTCTGTTCAGATTTTTCGGATCGTTTAAAAATTAAACTAATAAAACGTAATATGTTTATTTACCAAATATCAGAATTGGGTGTTACACAGTTTCCATAATATCTACAGTTTTTTTTTTCAGTCTGCAAGAGTCCAGAAATAATATGATCAATTTTTTTCAAGTAGGAATTTATGTAAATACAAATAATGCACAAACACATGAACATTTTACTTTCGGAAAGCTCTTTGCATTTCCGCGGAGTTTGTTTAAATATTTATTACGAAATAACAAACGTGAATATTTGTATTGGTAATTTATAGTAGTATAGTATAATTGTAATATACCCAGTATATTACTATTATTCTTAGAAGTAACATTAATTCTTAGAAGTAATATTAATACTCGTTTAAAACATAACCCAGTACTATTAATACAACTATTATTCTTAGAAGTAATATTAAAACTTGTTTAAAATGTACTGCGTAATATTTCATTGGATTAAAATATAAGATAACTATATAAGTATAAGCTCAAATCTGTAAAACGGAAGGTTAACTTGGTCGTTATGTAGATCTCTAAAATACGCAAAGGAACACATGGTTGTAATAAAAATTAGAATGTGAAAACATTAAACCCTCAAGCCGAGGCCAACAAGACAACTTCGCAATACGTACACTTGCCGAAACAAACAGCGAAGGACGGGCGGCAACCCGGATGCAACCGTGTATAAAAGAGGACCAAATGGACACCTGGAGTCAGACGTATCCAGCCATCCAGTACAGAAGCTCTGCCTGATATCATCGTTTAGAAGTTTAACTTATGTTCTTATGTTGTTTGATTTAAATTACAAGTGTTAATAAACGTATATAGTACAACTTCGCGTTAGCTTATTCTTGGAGTAGTTAACGTATTAACATTTGAATATTGTTACTGCTGGCTTCAAACCCGGCACGCAACAATTTGGCGCAGTCGGTAGGATTTCCAAAAATATCTGTTGTGGAAATTTTTTTTTCTTTTTAAAAGAAAATAAAAATATTTGCAACAATATTTTAAACCGGAGGCAGTCCAATCAAACGGATCATCGTTGGGAAAGAAGAAACTGCAGAACTCTTCAATTTCAACAACTCCGAGGAAAAACCAACTTCAATCAACATGACAGCACCAGGCATAATTTCAGCGTAAATATCATTCATTTAAAACTATTTTGAGGCAGAAAAGAGCTAGAGTTATATTATTGAGATTATTATTGAGAATTATTATTGAGAATTATTATTGAGATTATACCGAGATTTATATAGAGAATTATATTGAGAGATTATTGAATTATTATTGAATTATATTATTATTGAAAACAATTATTATTGATATTGTGTAAGGGGAATTATTGTTGTTAAAATTTTAAATGTTATATTAATTGGGTATATAATATTTTGTGTGTTAAAATTTTATTTTTACTATATTTATAAAAAATAAATATATTGTAAATTTTATGAATACTGGTGGGGTAACTGGTACGTCTCCGTTAAAATTAGCTACTTTAACGAATTAAGGGAACCCTATGAATGAATTAAATCTCAAAGCAGAAGATAGACTTAAAAATCTCGAGGAAGAAATAAATGAAATAAAAAATTATAGCCCCAAATATCAAATAGATACTCGAAGCACTAAAAAAACTGAACACACACAGTTAGCATTCGAATCAAAACCCAAAACTAAAATGCAACAACAAAGGTCGGAACCAACACTTAGGTTAGACGAGGCATTTAAGTTAATTCCACATTGCTCGGGAGAAAGCGATGTATATCAATTTATAAACGCATGCGATATAGCAGTAAATGCGGTAGATAGGGAGAGTGCTCCAACATTAATACGTTACATAACGACTAAATTAGCTGGGAAAGCATTAGAGGTAGTTAAATATAAAGATACAACTAAATGGGCAAATATAAAGAAATATTTGAACGAAGCATTCGAATCACAATATTCAGCTTCAGCTTTGCAATTGCAAATAAATTCGATAAAAATGAATCCAGGAGAAAGCGTAAACTCATATACGGAAAGGATTGAACAATTATATTATAAATTATGTAACATTTACACATTAAATAAACCAAAAGAGGAAGCTTCGATTATTCAAACGCAATTAAAAGAACAAACGCTAGGATTATATATTAAAGGTCTAATTAAACCAATAAAAATTATGGTAAAAGCGAGAGATCCAAAAACATTAGAGGAAGCGAAAAGTATAGCTAGTAGTGAAGAATTAGAATTTAACTTAGAAACAAATACACAAAACTTTTTTAATACAGACAAACATAATAACTTTAATACCTATAATTATAATAATGGTAATACACCAAACAATCGTAACAGAAATAATTATAATAATCATTTTAATAATAAACCTATACAATGTTATGAATGTAATGGTCCAGGTCCAGGTTTTAAGAAATGCATTATGCACTGAATGATTGAACCAATTATTATAATATTCGAATTTCGATAACCAATATATAATATTCATAATAAAAAGATAAACAATTAAGATTAACAACTTACGAAAATATGTACACAGCGTTAATAAACTTAAAACATTTTTGAATTGAAAATGATATTAAGAAGTTAGCTAAGAATAAACTAGGACAACTTGATAATTTAAAGTGGGACACAGTTAAAGCAATGTTACGATATATTTTTCGCAATACAGATATTGAAATAATAATATGTATTGGCATAGGATACACCGAAGAGGATAAATTAATTTTATTAGAACAATTATATAATTCAACAACACAATCTTCAACTAATTATCAACCATATGAATTACTTTATGGGAGAACATCAATAATACCTGTTAAATTAAAATCAGAACCAGAACCTAGATATAATTATGATGACTATTTATATAATTTAAAACAAAACTTTTAAGAATCGTACCAAATTGCTAGGGAAAGATTAATTAAAAATAAAATAAAAAGCAAAGAAGGATTTGATATAAAAGAAAATCCAATTGATATAAACGAAAAAGATTTAATATTATTAAGAGATTATACATCTAAAACTAAATTACATCCATTATGGTTAGGACCATTTGAAGTATTAAAAATAATAAGTAACGAAAATATACTAATTCAAAGAGGGAGACGACAAGTAACTGTCCATAAAAATAATGTGAAACTATATCACACAAATTAAAAGAAAAAAAAAAGAGAAATTTAAATATTAAATAAATTAAATAAATTTAAAAACATATTGTAGCAACAAATCAAGTAGAATAAAACGGAGACAGGAAAGACATTAGTATTCATAAGATTTGGAATTATAGATTTGTACAATTAATTATACAAAACGATTCATTTTATATAAATTTAATTAAAAGAAGCTTTGGGAAAAATATTTATAATAATAAGAAATTGTAAAAGGTGGAGGAGAATTTAAATAGATTATTCATTATATATTATTTATATGTAAGTTAATATTAAAAAAATTTATGAACAATTGTAAAAGGTGGAGGAGAATTTATTAATAATTAGATTTAATTACAAATTACCAAATTGTTAAAAAAAAAAAAAAAAAAATGTATACGAAAGATTTAAAGAAAAATTTCACTGTTCCACCCTGAAATTTTTGTTTCGGGGGTGAGGTGTAATATACCCAGTATATTACTATTATTCTTAGAAGTAACATTAATTCTTAGAAGTAATATTAATACTCGTTTAAAACATAACCCAGTACTATTAATACAACTATTATTCTTAGAAGTAATATTAAAACTTGTTTAAAATGTACTGCGTAATATTTCATTGGATTAAAATATAAGATAACTATATAAGTATAAGCTCAAATCTGTAAAACGGAAGGTTAACTTGGTCGTTATGTAGATCTCTAAAATACGCAAAGGAACACATGGTTGTAATAAAAATTAGAATGTGAAAACATTAAACCCTCAAGCCGAGGCCAACAAGACAACTTCGCAATACGTACACTTGCCGAAACAAACAGCGAAGGACGGGCGGCAACCCGGATGCAACCGTGTATAAAAGAGGACCAAATGGACACCTGGAGTCAGACGTATCCAGCCATCCAGTACAGAAGCTCTGCCTGATATCATCGTTTAGAAGTTTAACTTATGTTCTTATGTTGTTTGATTTAAATTACAAGTGTTAATAAACGTATATAGTACAACTTCGCGTTAGCTTATTCTTGGAGTAGTTAACGTATTAACATTTGAATATTGTTACTGCTGGCTTCAAACCCGGCACGCAACATAATCGAACGTACTACATAGGCACTGTATCATTATAATATTTTGTTGTATTTTTCTTCCTAAGGCGAGAAGTAAGTCTACATTTTATTTGTACACTGGGCTCATCGGTCACTTGGAACCAAATCTCCCACCATTCACAGCGACTTTGTTCCCCTATCCAAGTTGACACTCTCTCGCTAATCGCTTAAATCCAACTCATCATCAATTTATGCTACCCCCTTCCCGTACAAAGTTTCATCCGACCCATTAATTTCCTTTATCACGGCTTATTTATTCTTCTCTCTGGCCATTGATCCGTACAAAACTTTCAGTCTCGACACTACTGTTTTCATAATAAACACAACGAGCACTTACACTACGCTATTATTTAATTGTAAGTATTTTTTCAGGCATGTACACAAACACAGTAATGGTATTATTATGATAGCGTTAGTCCTGTCAAGTGTCAAGTATTCAAATACCATGTGATTTAATGCATTTAAGTATTTTAAATAGTGTTAGTACCAGATAACAAAAAATCATCTGGATAAAAATAAAAATAACAACAATACAACTTATCTAAGATATAGTTAAAAGATAAACAAAATTAAATTTTAAAAAAAATATCTAGATAAAATACAAATAAAAATATAAACATACGAGTATATTATAATTAATAAAAATATACCGTTATGTATATTATAGTACCTACAATATATTTTATTGGATTATGTAGGCCCGACTTTAACTGTTGCTTATCGTTATCAACATTAACTTAATGCAAAATGTGTCAAAAACAAAAAGAAAAAACTTAACTTTCCAAAATCACCATGAATACCTAATATATAAAAAAACGACAATACACTATTATGATAAAATCGTTCAGTACAGTAGGTAGTTCATCTAGTGTCCTTGTCCCAGTACTTGCATCTACAGAATTTAGGCTATACTATCATTATTATATATATGCTCTATTAATATTACCCAAAGTGCCTACCGATAAATAGAAACAATTTATTAAGTCACCACAGTAATTTAAATTTGAAGACTTTTACTATTGTTTTATTTGAATTATTTGTAATCTAAGATAACCCATGGGCCTCCACACGAGTTTTCCTCAGTGAGGCCCATTAATCTTTTGATATTAATTTAAATAAAAAAAAATAAAAATAAAAATTTATAAACGAGCCTGAGATTAAGATATTAAAAGTTGAAAATTAAAAGTTTTCCTTTGGATGGTTCTAATTATTTTTACCAATACTAAAACTTAAATAAGCAATAGAAAATGCATCTTAATTTAAAATTTATCTCGCTAGGCGGAATATTTATCTATTTATCTGAAACAAGAATTTAGATAACTTGTAAATATATATATTGTATAAGATGAATGATAAAAAAAAATTATCTAGATAAGTCCTTACACTGATTTTAAAAATTATTTTGTTAATCGGTAACAATATATCATTTTAACTTTGGTCCGACCTTCAATTTATGTTTTTGGATATAAATATTGCAAAACAAATATGCTCAACATTTCAATTTCCCTTTTGTTGAGAGTTGTTACGAAAATGTGTATACCTTTTAAAAAGTGTTTATGTTTATGATTACTTTTGTATTAATAAGTATCCAAATAAATATTTAAATTTAAAAAAAAACACTGTTAATAATGTGAACAACACTTATGATGTAGGCTGTAGGGTATTATTTGTATTTTGTACACGTCATTATAAATATATGTATTCTTTTATGTGCATACCTTGCAGTTGTTTATATTATATATGATACATATAATATACGAGTTTTTGCTATGATAAAAGATACGAAAAAGTCAGATAACACATTTGAAGATTTCCTGTCAATAGCAAATTTCACCTAACAATGTGTTTGTTGATTTCAACTTGTTTGTATCTTCTACTGAAAATGTTTCACAATACTCGATGTCATTTGAGTTAAATGAAGAAGAAGCCAGCGATAAAAATTAAATAACTGAAGTCGACGTAGGACCAACACAAACGAAGAAGGTTGAAAATAGAAAAGTCATAATTCAATAGGGGGTTGGCGTCTGTCCACTATATAAAAGTCTCGTTCAGATTTTGGGGAGGTAAATATAATATTATCATTTGAGCAAATAAACGTTATATACGTTATACGTTAAAATAGTTTAATAGTATATAACAAAAAAGTGTCAATATTAAAGCTCAAAATTATAAATGTATCCAATTAGCTGGTCTATTAATTATGTATGTATGTATGTACATAATGAATATGCTTTTTATAATTATATATTAATTCATTTTTAAAACGAGTCTGCATGATAATAAATAACTTGTCATTAAACAATAGTGTACTTTAATCTCAGAAATCTCTTAGAATTAAAAGTGATTGCAAAATATGTAAGTGTTTAGTTTGAAGTAGAAATGTAATGATAAGGAGTAATACAATTAAATAATTGAAAATACGTCAAACAAACGGTAATTAAATAAAGTATATCTAGATATTTATACTTTTACATTCTTTGGTTGGCACTTAAATTGTTAAAAAACTCCTATAATATGATACTATATCTGTATAGTTTGTACCTACACATAAAACTATAAATAAAAATGAAACGTTTTATTTCGTTGACAATGATGGATGATGAAGAAGATTACACGCAATTCAATATTAATATTAATTATTTTGCGAGACTGTAATAAACGAAAGATCGAGCAACCATTGTTTTCTTGCATCGACACGGCACAAATTAATCATTGTTAACCGGTTCACGTACCTTCGCTTGGTGTATAGAAATCGTCAATGACAAACTTCAAACCATGATGCGATTACTCTGTAATGAAGAAGCATTGGATTTCAAATATAGTGATGAACTGATAACTATACCCCCAGGAAGAATTATTTTATAGACATAAACTAGGAGAGAACCCCAACGTAAAGAACAAACGTAATAATGTGAATGCTCTAACGAGTGTACAATACATAAACAATTACAATTTTATTCAGAAGAACTGTATAAGAAACGATTAATAATTATAATATATATTATCCTACATTAGTACAATTAAATGATAATATAATAATATATATATACTATGGTATTGTGTTGAACATAGTTTTAAAAAATTATTAACATGTTGCAATTGTATTGAACGTAAAAAGTATTATTTAACTTAATTCATATTTTTACGTATATAAAACGTATATTAACGGCTCTAAATGGTTGATCAATAAGCAGGTATACATAATACGGTCGATTAAAAAAAAAAAAACTTAGATTTATCGTCATTGCAAGTATATCTGGTGCGTAGATGCGTTTATTGCTAATCAAAACGGCAAAAAATTTTACATGGTGATTTTTTATGAGCATTCAAACTATTCTGAACCCTAAAACAAACTTAAATTGTGACTCATGAAGAAGTTGAGTCACGGGAACAATTCACAAACATAATTAGAGTCATTATTGCGGTGTAGGTACCGATGGGGTTATTATGTGAGCAGCACACGCAATGTGACTCATATATTGCCTTTACTGCAATACTTCTCACTATTCATTGGAATAGGTACTTAGGACTTAGGAAAATCATTAAATGTCTTAAAAAAAACGGGCTAGAGACAAGACTCGGCTGACATATAGGGACGAGTGATTGATTAAAGTGAATTATTCTTATACGTTTGAAATCAATGTACTATTATCTGTTTCGAAAAATAATGTTGAGTGAAGAAAAAGAGGAGGACAGTCGCTATGGTTAAGATAGTTTATATTTTTACATAAGTACGAACGTACCTAAAAATTGCAGATAACGTTCGTCGATTTTACCTAATTATTTGAAAAACTGGAGAATCCCAAAAAATGACCTTCTGAGTGTACTAACTAGACAACATTTTCCTATCAGAAAAATAAAAAATTCGATTATCGGAGCAATTCTTCTGGTCGGAATCGTGAAGAACTGAAGATCGAAAAAAATAAAAAACACTTATTGGTAAAATCAATACGATCCTCGCTTCTCTTATAATATAATACATTACATTAGGTATAGTGTATACGCATTATATAATGATATTACATCAGATTTCACAAAGTATATTTATAGATAAACGTGTCGTGTGGAGCGTAAACAAGAGTGAAATTCTAAACAAACTCAAGCACTCGTCGTCGAACAAATCCATTGTATTTTGAATTGTGTTTGGAACAAATTACTGAATATTTGTCATAAAAGTTTCTCGTGTTTTATTGTCTCACCACAAAACTTATTTTAGATAATATAGACTCAAACTTCCGAAGAAAATGTTTGAACAAGTGGCATTGTAAACAAAACGAATGTGTCGATTACAATAACGCCCAGAAAATCATCATCATCATCAGTTGTGTATTTATGACAAAACGGTTTACGTAAAACTATTTGTTTAGGCTTACCATCTATAACTATAAATTCACGTACCAATGCAGTCAGATATTTTAAATATGAATATTTTTAATAACGAAAATATAATTTAATAGGGTCGTAGTAGTATTTAAAAATTATATTAGCCAACACTGGTGTATGAATATTTATACATTATGATAAAACATGAATTCGTAGAATACCTCGTTCAAAAAATATTTGTATAAATTCCTTTTGGCCCAAAAAAATATACATTTGACAAAAACATAAGAACCAATTTGTTTTAGTCCAATAGGTATTTATATATTCGCTGATTTAAAAAAAAATTTTATTTTATTTTGTCAATAAATTAAATAAAGATTTATTTTAAATTTTGTCGAATATGAGTATGATTTCCTTCAGACATTATTGCGTAAGACACAAAAAGTTTTAACTAAAACGTTGGTACTACCAGGCATTGGAAGGATGGAAACCGATTATTCTGTAATGCTAGCATAAATATAACAAATATCGATTGATTTTAAAAACCGCCCAGATGATAGGATGGCATACTATATAATATATGCTTGTTGCTGAAGCGAATTGTTAACTTTGCAAGTTACATCGAAAAACTTGACATTTTCGCGGAAGACCAGCACACGTGTGGGAAACAAGCAGCTCCACTTAAACGTCTTCCAAAAATGTCAGTGAACTAAAGTTAACCCAGAACAGAGTACAAACATCGTTGAAAAGATTTTCGTTCGAAGCTGACAAAAGAGCTTTTAACTCATATGAAAAAAATGTACATCGAAGATTTTCAAGAATACACAAAAACGAAACGAAAAATGTAAAATTGAAATGAAAACGTTATTCAAATAATGGGTATAGCGCCCTATAGCCATTGTGTATGATTTGAACTTTGAAATTTTGAATTTCATAAAAGACCACTGCCGATTAAGTAGGTACGAGGTGAGAAAAGCTGTGCTTAGTTCGCGTTTATACTTGATGAAAAGTGATGAAAATTAAATCGGTGTGTTATAATACATTATGAAATATTATCATCGCGTTACGACTGCAATAACCAGACGACGATTTAACGACTACACGATTCCGCATAAAACACCCACATGCAGTGGTTGAAGCGCAGCTTTAAATAAGTGGCAGATGTTATCATTTCGTAAATACTCTTGATACAAAAGGATATTATACAGGTATATTTTTTGTTGGAAAATGTGTTGATGTTCATTTTTTTTGCCTCTGGCGATTTTTATAACACTATACTTAGTGTACACTAGGGTGACCATATTAAGAAAATAAAAAAACGGGACATCTGAAACGTCTACCCCCCCCCCAAAAAAAGAAAAATTCTTCCATATACATTAATAACACATATGCACACAACTGTAGAGAGTAAAAATACAAATCTAAGTCATATCACAAACAATTATTTTCTTATTACTTTACCGTTTTTGAGTAAATAACCTAAATATAATAAAAGTTTTTAAATATTTATGAATATTTTCTTTTATGTTATATTAAACAACACAATGTTACATTTTAAAAGTCAAAACTATTATAATTCTTTAAACAATTAAAATTTAATATTTTTTAACTCTTCTAAAACTTGTTCCATTGAAAAAGACAGGACCATCTTTTAATAACGGGATAAAAAGCGTCCCGTTCGAAGTTTGTCGGGACAACGGGACATGATGACCAAAAACGGGACAATTCCGTTTTAAACGGGACGTCTGGTCAGTGGTCACCCTAGTGTACACTTACAGTATCGTGTTCATAAAAACAACGATAGTTGCTTTTAAAGTATGTATTAGAATGTTTTCGATAATATAATACCTATTTTAATTTTACCATTTCCAGGAATACACGGTTTTGAAAAAAAATCCATTGATGAAAAATATAAATTAAAAAAAAAGATACGGAGGAATGACATTCCTCCGTATCCCTCCTCCAATTTCAACCCCTAGCCGTACGAGTATTTTACCGTATAATTCAAGATAAAACGTTTTATTGATTCATATTCAAAGGTCTACGCTGCACTTATAGTTCATACAGAAATTGAAATGTGTTTGAAATCGACGGAAATTCCATTAATCCGATGCGAATCATATTTCGAAAAGTTAAATGCTCCAACAGCCGCGGAAAGCTGAGCTACGCATGTTATAAACGCGATAGCGGTAAGGTATAGTTGTACCCGTATGTCGTTTGTCGAGCAATATCTGCGACGCGTCCATTAACGATTTATTCGCATGTACAGTCCACCTCAGAACTTGTTCGTATGGTCACCTATGTTATACATATATTATGTGAATATCATTTATCATGTTGTACGAACAGTCGCGATGTACTGGTGCGATTGCAACGGAAGTACCGCCACGACTTTAATATACCTACTGCGACTGAAATGACAAAACCTACCCACGTTAAAACCGTGAATGTTCGTCACACGCCGTGACAAGTAATAATAATATATTATAAAATCGTATTCATGCACACATAGGACCTGGGGACAGTAATATTTCGGAGGAGGTTAAATCTTTCGGAGGATTTTGGCCTAGTTGTACCTGCACGTATATAACGATAATAGTAAAAGTAATAACTTGATAAATTGCACGAATAACTAATGAGCGATAACGTCTTGTGACGCAACGAGTACAGAAATTTATGAGAATAATAGAAATGTAAAAGGTACAATGTACACGTAAGGTGACCGGAAAGGAAGAACGAAAAACACAAGTGCAAATAAAATCATTTAGATGCAAATTAAATTGAATTTAAATTCAAATACAGCATTCAATGAATTATTAGTGCTGTATGTGGTATGGTACAAAAATAACCAAATAAGAGATTGGAAATCATTAACTTGATCAGGGGTTCAAAGAAAAAAATTAAACATTTTTAATGAATTATCATTCGGTAAAATACTGTTTACGCCTCAAGAGCGTCACCTGACGGTTACCCAAATTGCACGTTCTCAGCTCAAGAGCCTTCTTTAGCTCAAAGGCGTCCAAAATTGTAACCCTAAATGATACCCGTACACAGGTTATAAGTGCGTCCGTAAAAATGCATACGCGGCTTAACCTAGCCTAAACTAACCGGTGTAATTAATAGTTTTTTTTTTTGCTTTTATCTAAAAAATTACACCAACAAATTTTGTGATATTAAACAATCCAATTAAATAATATTTTTAAAGAAAGCAACAAAAATCAATTTTTGGTGTATACCTACCTAATTCAGTTCAGCTCCTCCTGGATAATGCTTAACGAACTAGAACGCATGTGGGCTTACATTAATAAAATGATTATTTTTAATCCGGGACGCATGTAGGTCACATATTTTCTGAGGACGCACTCAGGAGATAACATTACACGGGTATCGTTTCGGGACGCACCCGGGAGTTTCTACCCCGTCATAAAGATATAATTATATAAATACTATAATATTTTGCTCGTTTGGTCGTACCACGATGCACGGAAGTATCGTCTTAGGGGTCCGTGCATATAGAATGTGCGTCGGTACACTAGAGCGGAGATCACGTAATAACGTGTTACACTGTGTACAGCGCACCCGACGTGATGCACATAAATACATGCAGGTACACTGCGGTGAATACTGCACCTACATAATATCATACGTGTAATTTGCTGAAGCACGTAGTGCACGTACAACAGTACACCTCGCGTGCCCGGTGTGCAGCGTGCGTGTTGATTGATAACATTTCCTCGTGTTATCGTAGCATTACACCGTATTATAATATAGAAACGACGCGCGCCCCGCACCCCGGCCACGGTTCAAATTATATCTTATTTCGGCGCGGTGGCTTCAATACATTATAATACAATATTGTACCACTGCGCTGCTGTACACCGCCACCCCCCTGTACAACTTAACTATTACACTGTGGAATACGCATTATGATATTACGCACATACTCGAGTCGTGCCGGCTATACACATACACGCGTACGTAATGTTATTATAACGCCGCGCCGCCGTCTTGATGAACTAACGATCCGTGTACAATGTACATGCGCTAATCTTGGATTTGCCTTCAGTCTGTACAACTCCGACCGTCCTATATTATAATAATAATAATACCCGCAATTATATTCGTACAAGCACCAACGTGTATTGCGCATAGCGCGCGTGTACACAGTAGGAACCGTTTATAATGACATTCAAGGTACCATATTCAAAATCGGCCATGACAACCGATGGACAGACATAATTGCCAAAAGGTCAAGAAGACGCCACCGCACGGGAGTGTTGTCTTCGCCTTACAAACGCACCACATAGCAAGATATTTTACTTCAGCAGTTCAAATGTTGCGTTGTTATAGCTTTAATATTAGACTTAACTGACTCGTCGTAGGACTTACAGGGAAGAACATTATCTGTGTTTTGACGGTTGGATTTAACGACATTTTAATTTTTAAGCGAGTTAAGAGCTTTTTTTAAATTGTAATATTTCCCACACTCGTAAGTCGCTTAACAATTTTAATACCATAGAAAACCGACCGACAAAACACGAATAATGTTCCTCCCTTTATGGTTGATAATAGATCGGTTAACTGTATAATATTTGTTATACTGTACGATTGTAAGACGAAGACAATAGACATGCGGGTGTGACGTCCTCTTAAAAAAATTAAAACTCGATTATATATTTATATGAACATAATATAGTATTGTATCACGTATTATACGTATACACGAACCATATATATATACAATATACATATACAGGCGTATGTGCAGTGGCGTCAAAACCTAAGATAAGGACAAAGTCTTATTTAGTAACAACCGCTTCCTCCCCAATAAAGATTTAACCTCAATATTTCTTTTGTTAGACCATACACGTGTTATACTGTAATACATAAATATTGTTACTGTATAATCAATTCTAAACACAACTGTGAACGACTTATTTGGACTACATTATTATGACATGTGGAAACAAAAATAATAACTGAATGGATTACATATTTTACAATAAATAAATACGCTGAAAGTCTACTTATAATTACTCAATTACGGTTTATTTCAACACATCCACCCATCTTTTTGGGCAGTTGCCATACCTGGCCGGTATAAGGTTCGGCGCCACTGCAGTGCGTACGCAACTTTTTCGGCCACAATGTGCGATATTATTATTTTTATTTCATCCGAGACCGTATGTCTGCGTAACATTATGGTACGCCACCGATGTACAACGGTCACCCAGGTCGGCGGATACGGTATAGCGTTTTTTCTGGACTTTTATTTTCCATACATATAAATACGCATGTAGTTATTTTTTATCGAAACGTATTATATTATATTTGTTTTCCCGGTTTTCTACCTGTATATACATGGGCTCGTGCGCTGAAGCACAAAAGATTATTGCCCGAATTCCTGGTAAGAAGATTCCTCCCGCTCGGAAATATATATATACGTATACGTATTATGTACTATAATATGTATACATTTGCGAGCGTACGGACAAAATTTGCATAGTTCCTCGGAGACTACGACAACGACGACGAAGAAAGTCGGTGGAACATAAGCGCACATGTGACTCGTGTAGGTATCCTACATAATATATTCCGTAAGTTACCTCACATGTACGTTTTTTATTCGACTATTCGGCAACGCCACCGCTACTACTATTATTATTATTATTATTATTATTGTCATACGCAGCTTACTTTTTTATCACATCCAATCGAGTTCGATCGCGTATTCAAAACACGCGAGTGTATTGCACGTTACGCACAGTTCAGGTATTTTCGGACTCGAAAAATTGAGAAAAAAAAATACAACTTCTATAAGTGCAGGTATCGATGAACCGCGGTTCAGCAATGTAATTTGTGTCGAAATAAAGTATTATATAATTATGATATGGTTTTAAACGGATAAGAATACACTTTTTGTGGAATACGTTTCAGAAACGTAAACGTTTTTTATTTTTAGCTGAGAACAAACAAGGTAAGAAAACATTAGAAGCGTAATAGTTGCTATATTTCATAAAAAATTTTCTCACGACTCCAAAGTCAACGCAATCCACACGTTGACGCCTTCTAACACTTATACTTATATCACAAATACTTCTTACACTTCCTGGTAATTCACGATGGAGACATAAGAAAATGGTGTCGTGATCTTTTGATCTAAATATGTAATTATGAATTGCAGGATACAGCCACTATAATAGCAGACTCCTTATGCAAGTACGGCGTACCGCACAATGTATGCCCCTCCACTATAGTGTGTACTTACCACATGTGCTTTTTTTTTGTATCGATCGTATACATTCTCATAGAATAAAAATAATAATAAGTGAGTTATTATACCGTTTTTTCAATTAAGACAAACAAATAAATATTATGATCAACTATACGCTTGTTAGTGTTATAATAAAATACGTAAGTATACGAATTAAATAACTCTTTAATAAATAATAAAATCTTTATTTTCTGAAGATCAAACAAGATTAACTGTATACTTTTAGTACATACGAGTATACACATTATATATTATTTTATACAAATAAACTCTGTAGGTATCTATATAATTTCCATAATTTTTTTGTCACTTTCATAATGAAAGTTGCTTTGAGCCGTGGATTATATGAAAAAATAATTTCATAACAATTTTCTTTTAAAATTATTGACGTTCAAATATTAATTTATTCGAGTTCATTATTAAAATTATTTATACATTACTTTGAAAACTTTTTCAAAATAAATATAATAAAATAACTTAAAAAATTACTGCTGAACTATTAAAGCGTTAACGTTGAATAATTAAAACATGTTATTATTACAGTTAGCATAAAAGTTTTATGTAATCTGTTTTATTACAGCCCAAAATATAATGAACAATTTTTATCAATCATTAAATAATGTATATTACATTACACTCACAGCTATAAAAAAAGTTCATTTCAACTACGTATTTTTTAGAAAAAAAAAATAAAACGTAAATTTAAAGTGTTTTTCCCACATTTTTTGGTTTTCTTATATAGCTTTCCAAACTCTCGACCAAAACAGAAGTAGTAATTATATTTTTGGTGGGTCACGTTAAATTTTAAGTCATATACATGTGTCTTGTAATATAAATATAAAAGTGAGCATTGTTAATTTCCACTATGAATATTATTAAGTTTTTAGTAGTCTGTTATATGTTTATAGTAAATACTTTATGTCCATATGTTTAAAATACAACGTCCTAATTAGCTATTATTGTAATAGCATAGTGTACATACTTATTTTTAAACAATCATGACATTAAAACTATACTATATACTAAATTGAGGAAATACACATAAGATAGTAGGTACCATCATGAAATAAATATTATTGTCAAATATTCTTTTAACACTAATTATTTTTACTATTTTTCAAAACACTCAAACCTCTTCTGATATTGAACAATATCATTTACTTTTTTTGGATGGACCAAATCTAAGAAATACCTAATATTATCGGCAAAAATGTCATAGCTGACATTTTTATAATCTAATAAGAAAGTTAGCTGAAAATTCTACAGTTTTTTTTTCTGCAATGTACATAAAATAATACTGAGAATTAGCATAAATAACCCTTTTAAAATGCAATTTTGAGGCCACTTTTCAATCGATAAAAGAACTTTATTAAAACATTTTGACTGTCTACTTTTTCTACTATATACCATAACTATATAACATTTATTCTGAGAAAAAAAAACACATAAATATAAAACTAATAACTTATTCACACCATTAAAATTCCAAAATTATGAGTAATACTCGTATCTAGATTTATCAAACAGTCTATTATTTTCAAAAGTTTCTAATGATATATAGGGATACATATTTTTATTTTTAATCTTTCGAAAATTTAGTGAGAAAAAAATCATAACGTTCATGGTCACCTAAGAAGTTTTTTCTCTGGTCCAGAAGGTAAAATATATTTGAGGAATCATATTTGATGTATTATTCATAGCTAAATATATTATTGAAATCAGATTTATAGACTATATATGTATGTATAGTACCTGTGTATGAACTTTGAATAAATAATTAACAATTATTCGAAATAACATGAGTGGATTACTGACAATAGGTTTAATTGTTCGACCAAAAGTTAAATTCATTATAATGTAAAACAAAAAAAAAATAATTTTCAAATATGGATTTATATCAGCTACTTCGAGTTATTTTATTCGTGCTTCAATTGTTGCTATTATTGTTTGTCCTATTCACAATTTGCTGTATGAACATGCAATTTATTATACTTTCAAATGTTTCTTGACTTCGGAATAATGGTTCAATTTTTGTACAACTTTTGTACAATATTTTTGTATTTTATAACTTTAAAAATGATTAATATCAAATTTTCTCTCAATTATGAAAATTATATCTGTTATCCATTAATTATGTTGTACCTAGATATTGGTATTCCTATTTAATATCAAATTTTCTCTCAATTATGAAAATTATATCTGTTATCCATTAATTATGTTGTACCTAGATATTGGTATTCCTATTTAATTATCTTCCTTTTCATTAAAAATATCTACGAGGTAAATATAGTCTTCATTCTTTGTAGAATATTATTATATCATTCCTCGAAAGCTTAAACAATTCATATTTATAATAATTATAGAATATTGATGTGCACAGAAAGCATAGCAATAAATAACTATCGTTTATTTTAATGCTAATAATATTGAATATAGTTTTCAACTTTGAAGTGTATAAAAAAAAATAAGAAGTCTAAATAAAAATGTATGAGCTAGTAATCACATTGATTTATTGGAATACGATTAAACTAACTGACAACAAAACAATAAAAATAACTTTTTAAGAAATTCCTGAAAACATTATGCCATTATAAGGTGTAATAAAATACGTTAAGTATTCGAGTTTAGTACCTATACATAATTGTTTATTTATGTTATACAATCTGGTCTGATTAAATGTTTTGTTGTTTTATTTTTTAGAATTAACAATACCTACAATAGTTTCATACATTTTAATCATTTGATTGTCCATTGTTCTTATTATTATTGTGTATGTTGATAGGTATATTACGAATCGTATATTATTATAATACTAAAAATGTTCTCTAACAAACTATAGAAAAATAATGAAATTAATTAGTCTACTAAATAAAATTATTAGTTACACTCGGGAGCGGAGCAATAATAATAAATTTTCTGGTAGATAAAATCGTCGACTATAAGATGGACTATTATTTTTAGAAAATTCATAGTACGAGTATAATACTATAATATAAAACCTTGAGACGGTACTTTGAAATCCTTGGTTACGAACAGTCACAGCACAATATAGCAAAAACCTCTCTACCCTATAGTAATGTACTTTTTAATCCAGAAGAGATCTAGTTAATTTTTTCCTTTGAACAGTAAAAATTCCTCTGCATAACACGATATTTCTGAGTTATTCACAAATGTCCTCTACGGAAAAATTCACTTAACTTACTTTCTTACCAAGAAAAACACTCAACAAAACGATCGAAATACCCCTTGGCCATAATAAATACATTTATCGATTAAAATAAAATGGGCTATTTGGATTAATTTTTATAATATATTTAATATGTTATAGCTGTTTATAATTAAATCTTATATAATGTAAATGATAAAGTATATTAAAATTATTTCATGAGTCTTATCGTATTAATAAAATAATTAAAAACAACAATTATATACTCTTACATACATCATTAGAAATTACAGATGAATGAAGGGATAAAAAATATACCAAATAAGACAGGAACTAGCTAAAATTAGCTGAACTTCTAAAATTAATTATTACCGTAAACATTTAAGATATACAATCTATCTGCAGTCTGCACATAAGCAGGGTTATTGTTTTATTCAAAGTGTTTTACATTACCGTGTTTTCCACTTGATATTGAATGTCCCCTACTTGACATCTAAAATTCGGTTACCTACGTGTGTTGTTTATCACACAGTTATAAATATTTTACCGGAGTACATATAGTTTTTTTTATGATTTTAATTACCCTTGTACTATTTATACTATTGTAACGCCCCTACGCGCACGCCGTTCTGCATACCCTAGATTCGCGTTTGTATTTTATCTTCTAGAACTGGTATCGAATAGCGTTTTTGCCTCTCCACCATTCCTCTGCTTAAGGATAACACGACTGATATAATGAAGAAAAAAAACCGTAAAACCACTTCGTAATTTTGTATAAGAGGAATACGAATCCCCCTTTCAATGGCATGCCAACATTAAAGAAAATACTTTTGTGGATTTTGTTTTCTTTATTTTCTACATCATTTCGTTTTCCTTAATTTGGTAGCCCATTTTCACGCACCCCTTGTGTATGGTACATACTCTTCTCATTCCTTAAGTACAAGCCAGAGCTTAACATTCTTTAATTTTATCTCCATTTCTATTTATATATCCTTTAATACATTTTAACAAATTCATCACCATTTAATTTAATTTTTCTTTCGTGCCCAAAATAATTTAGTTGTTTATAAATTACAAAATGTGTTCAACGTACTTTACTTTCTAACAATGGTCGTTTCTGGAAATTATTTTTCGGATCTTGTTTATTATTAAACGTTTAACTATGTATGTATATATAAATATATAATTTTTAAAAAAGTATTAAAACTAAAATGCTATTTATTGTTTTAATTACCTTGTTATGTTAATTTATTTAACAATTGGATAAAAATGAAAAAAAAACTAAATTATTTACCATAGCAAATTCGTTGTATTACAAACGATTCTAAGAATAATAATTAATAACATAGTCGTTTTTTTATTGACCTACAATGTAATATGATGATAATGATATCTTGACTCTGTTTAAAACAATATAATAACAATTATTAAGTGATTCAAAAATATTAAATCGCATAATTAGTATAAAGATCAATTTTATTAGTGTTACAATGGTTTTTATTTTTATTTGGTATTTCTGGAAACATGGATCGGTGTTCAGCATATGCAGCTGCATACCTTGCATAACCACTGCGCACGCCTATATAGTCGATACATCGGCTAACTTGAACATAGTGGGTACTTTAAAGTTTACTCTGATCGAAATAGATAATATACACACTATTACCATTTATACTATGTACACACAATTGCATCTATTAAGGCTAATGTAAATTGAATTTATACACATAAACCATAGGATGCTGGAAAATTCTCATACATATATGCACTGCATATACATTGAACACGGTAAAGTATAATATTATGCATTAATGGAAATATTACTCCCATATATATATAAATATAATATCACCTATGCTTGGTGAAAGGAAAAACTTCTTGCAAACTGTAATAGTTTATGGTATAGACTATAATAATTCTACAAAGAGATTCTGACAAACGCGGTCAATGTATTCAACAACTAAACGAGACTATACTGAAACAATGTTGTTTGACGTGCACACTGCACATATTATACACGCTGAATAATCATATTTGCGTAATATCTACGAATAACAATTTTAATATTTCCAAATGCATAGACTTATGCTGAAATCCTATTGTAAGCGCAATATAGCACGATGCAATAATGTAACGCGTAAAATACAATATATACATATGATACAATCATTATCATTGAAATAATATATAAAATGACGAATGCTCATTGGTCATTTCTAATTTTATTATTTTCCCATGGATCGCGGAATTTCATAAAAATTAAAAGTATATTTATTCAGCTGCGAACGGGTGGAATTCATCCCGGGTCCCGATTATAAAACGCATACTGTATTTATGATATACGAGTATACATGTTATTACACATGCAATGCATATACATTGTGCCCGCGTAAATTAATCGAATTTATTTAGTGATATATGGTATGGTAGTTTGGAATGGGGAAGGGTGGACATTCGATTATTACAATTTATATTGTTTGCTGAGACGAGCAGCATGAAATTGACGCACGGTCATCGATTTCGTTTGAGATATAAATAAATTATACATGTAAATAAACGGACAAAGGGAAGTTTTTCCGTCACACACATTGTACCTACATAGTACTGTCATCGCGACGTTTTTACAGTCTAGAAGCCGCGCGAGGAGTTAATATTATTATTCGCGTAACATCACATAACATTATAATATTGCGTTAAACTCGAAACACGGAATACAAACACTCGGACTGGCGCACGTCGCGCGTGCACATTTAAACCGCACGCACTTGTCCTAAATTTACTACATTGCTCGATTGTGTAATCTTTCAACATTTGCGCTGTAATGATTATTGATTTAATTGTCGAACTATTCTCATTTATACTGGAAGCTAATAAAAAAAATCCCGCACGAACAACAGAACTTACTTACGATTAGCGGTAACGGAACAAAACTACACAACGTTGATCGCATAACATAATAATACTATGTCGACAAATGATCGCGATTGCGTGATTAAACAACGATTGATATAATAATTATCGTTCATTTACGTACTCTGTGAAACTATCTGCGTGAATGCCGTTTATACTAATCGATCGTTAACATCGGCAACGTCGTCCACAAAATAAATAAATAAATTTTGATGCCGTGACTTAAACACCTAAACACCAAATCGCAAAAAAAAAAAAAAATCTAACATAATTAAACCAAGATAAAGTGTAGCCGCTGGGTTGCTTCTTTTATCACGCGATTCATGTCATACTTAATACTTAATTTAGCTCAAAACTATTACGAAATCATAAAAACACCGGAACGTGGGGATCGAAAAACACATATCAAGTCTGCAAAGTTAACGATATAACACCGCGGTTATCGAAAACTAGTTTTGATTTATTAAAATCCTGATAGTGCGAAATTGTACGTAAATAATTTGTACTCGTACGGCCCAAACGACATTATATTATTATGCCATAGGTCTGTGATTATGTACTCCTTTGTTAAAATTGGAAATTAAGTTACATTGGTACCAAATATGTACCGTGGGAAAAATGATGATTCATTAACCACGTTCGGCCCCTTTTTTGGTTAAATTTGCATTATTTTTCTTTAACGTCCAAGTTACCATTACCATAGAAGCTATGGTTTGGTAACTTGAAAATTAAAAAAAAAATCCAAATTAAAGCATTTTTACGGCCAAAAAAGGGAACAAGCGTGGTTATTATGAATGGTTAATAATAAATCACCTTGTATAGTTTACAAGCGAGTACGTTGATAATTATTTTGATTTAGTTTTTAACTTTAACCAGTCTTATAATACGATATACGTTATTTTAAACAGTTTAATCTTAAATCGTAGAGGTTATAATAACATCGTGTTACTAGTGGTGGTAAGACAGGCTTAAAAACAATATACAAACGGATAATAATATTACAATATTCGTATTTGATATTAAAACGCTCCCTTGGACGCAATAAAAAATATCGTATACGATAAGACTCGGCCGTAAAAAAAAAAATAACAATCAAATATCCGCAACGATCCGAACACGATTAAAACTTGAATATATTAATATTATACATATCTGTATACGTATTGAGCGCGATGCACGCAATAAGATGTGTTAAGGGACTGGTATTTTTAATGAGAGACTTGTGCGAGGGATAAAAAGAAAGACGCCGGTGGAAGGAAAAACAAAGAAGAGGTGATACGAGGGCATGACGATAAGATAAGATCGGAAGGGCGCGGGTGGATGAAGTGGCGGACGTCAAAGGGCTCGGCAGTGGAGAACAATAATATTAACAAGTATATATGTATATTATAATATTATAAATGTATAAAATGCGAACGACGAAGTAGTCAAACAAAAACACGTACGCGCGCACGTATAGCTTGTATGCACAAGGGGGGGGGTCACATGAGACCGTCCGCCGTCGCAGTGTCAAGTGGCGCGTGATCGGCAAGACGTTTATATGCTATATATTATTGTCCTAAGATGACGAGATCACCGGAGGGGGGAGCATAGGCGACACGTGCGCAGCCATCAAATTGGCAAGAACATAATATCATATACCTACCCTCCTTTGCAACCATCATCCCTTTCTCGCACCCCTGTCCGAGACATGTCGCGTCAAAACGACGAGATACATATTTCATATGATGTTATTATTATTATGTAAATGAACAAAAAAAAAAATCGGAATATCCACTCGCTGTTAAACATCATCGTATATGTCACACACGAAGTAGGTATATGAACAACATAAATAATACATAAACGTAATATTATATATATTGTATGCGCTATGCGTGTCCGGGAGCTAAAGGTATCACGAAACATTTTCGTGGCATGAACATCAATGTTCGGATCGAGTTTTTTTTTCAGCATCACGTTTCGGGACACGACACGAGGTAATCTGAGGACGGATTTGCATAAAACCCAGCAACAAACGCTGTATTTTGTTTTAACGTGCCGCGTTCGAGCGTTTCGAGATTATTACAAAATTGGATCGACGATAGTATAATAGGCGGTACACTTAAAATGATTTCGTCGGATGTGTATAGTAACTGCAGCGGGGTGCTTGTTTTTTTTAGAATTCACTGACGGTTTCATGAACGTCATTCTTACATTTTTTCTCGCCAACATTACAATTACAATACTTTTTGATTTCAATAAGGGAAAACACTTGGTATAGGTGTATACACACCTAACAGTCAGGTCGTGCGAACGGTTATTAAACAGTGATCAATATACGGCACGTGCACGTCCCGCTTATGCGTGCGCTAAAAGTGTACACAACCGCCGCGTGCGTTAAAAACGTCCACAAAATAGTATGTCTCCACTCCCGATCGTACAGTAGAAGATCTTTTCGAGTCGCAAATCCGTTTTGACCCCAAAACATTTGCAGAGTGTTGAAACGCATCATGGCTGTTATACAGTTCTGGTGCTTGCGAATTTATTATAATGCGCGTCACACTGTTATCGTTATACGGTTAAAAATACAATGTAGTTATTATAATACGCACTACGACCGCAATAACGGTTGTACACCGTTCACGGTGTTTTCGTAAGACTTACTCACCCCCTACCCCCCACCCCCCGAGTCGACCAGCTTTAGCCGGTGTAATTTCTCTTTTCCGTCGGTCCACACTCGGGTCGCACCTACGTACAATGATAATGCAAACACGCGTGCACCTATGCATACACGTATATGTGCCAGTGGCGCAACCAGGGGGCGGGTCCCCGGGTCCGGACCACCCCCTTGAACCGTGTCGTATCTTTCTAAAATAATAAAAATGTTTGACAAAAATGAACCGAGCTAATATTCCAACAAAAGTTCCCGAAAAATATTTTAGAATTACTTTGTTTCTACCATTTCTTGATTTGTTTGTACAACAATTAAATGATCGTTTTGTTAATCATCAAAATATATTATGTGGATTTCAAATGTTACTTAAAAGTTCAGCGTTTGATGAAGAAAAACTTGGAGAACTTGTTGAGTTTTATGTTAACGATATTGATGATTTTTATTGAGTTAAATCAGAAACCATTTTATGGAATCGTTATTTGACTGACAGTAATATCCAATATAATAGTGTAATTAAAATTCTTAATGAATGCAATCCCGATTTCTTCCCAAATATATATAAGCTATTGCAAATACTTATCATACTTTCCAATTACTTCATGTGAGGCGGAAAGATAATTTTCCTCACTTAAAAGAATCAAAAGTTACTTGAGAAATACTACATCAGAAAGAAGACTCAATGGGTTAGCTGCTCTCAATATCCACTACGAAGTCAGTGTAACACCTGAGGAAGTAATAAATAATTTAAGCAGCACAAAACATCGCTTATATTTCATTTTATAAACTCTACAACATTGTACATACTTACCTTTATTTTTTACATTTAACTATCATTCAATTTTATATTATAATTACAATATTTACATTAAACATACAATAAAATAATAATTAAATTTGCATGTTAATTTAAAAAAATTATACTTTTGGACCCCCCCCCTTTAAAAAAATTCTGGTTGCGCCACTGATATGTGTATTAGAAATTGTTATACATACGAGAGGAGCGTACGCGCGGTCGTCGCGGTCTTTAAAACGCGTTCGAGTCACTGCTTGTGTGTACGCGGAAAAACAAATCCTCTTTTCTAGCCCATATAACCTAATCGGGACCGGACGGATCAGAGCGGCTTAAGGTGCGCGTTGGCTGCTCATGAATAACGCATATTATTGCGATTTTATTTATTTCATAAAGACTGCGCGGGACGTCTACTGCGGATCTGTACGCGAGACGCAATCGTCTTCGCAGTATACAGTCAACTGCTCTGCGCATAAAGGTATTTAATAATGATTGTATCGGTGCGCACCACGAATTCAAGATACGCTATATTATTTTAGTTGAACCCAAAGTGTCTCACCAAAACACATATCATACCTTGTAAAGTTCACCCAGCGCTTTTCGTCGTATTAGTGCAGTTTTTCAAGATACCAATACATGACCGCCAACATTTTTGCGACTACTAAAATTACTGTACATAATGTTGTAATCAATTTTAAAAAATATTCAATTATAATAATTCGCAATAACTTTCAATCTTACTTTGTATTTTATTCAACACGAATGTCGATTACTAATTATTATTATCACTGAGTGTTAATTTTATCCACTGGAAGCACTGTAATGCAATTGCAATCGAAGATTCAGGTGGAGCCATGGTGTCTCTTATAGGTCGTTGTATGCCGTAGGCGTAGGGTATCCACTATCCAGTGTGTCTTTATTCGTGGTGCATACTTATATGACTGAGCCAACCAAAAGCCATTGGGAATAAAAAATATAATTCTCCGATTACTGTCTCTTTACTAAACAAACAGTAACAATAATATACTTAAACAAGTAAATATTATACTTGTTGAGTTCAGAATTACATCGAAAAATATGTATCACAGCTTCGACCGCTCAAACAAATTAAAATTTATCGGTCCCATTTGTGCAACGAAAAAAATATAATTTTTTCTGAATCTGAAGTCCCTGAATCTGAGCTGACTGTAGCGAATCAAGATTAGAGTAAGTTAATATTAAAACTATATATTATGCACAATAGTCTATAAAATATTAAAATTAGACGTTTGAAGTTATTGAAAAATTCAAATCATTTGATAGTTGAATTACCCGTGGCTCGCACGGAACAGTCTTTGTCGAGACCAACTATTCGAACATTTACGAACGGGACAGTTACGAAAACAACAGGAAAAAATCTACGGTCAACCCGTTCTCAAGTGATGATCTTCAATACATGCGGCAATCGATTATAGAAAGTATTTATTGTTACTCATCGCTGCCATGTCGGTATAAATTTTTGTTACATTAATTAGTTTAAAATCCTTAAATTTCAGTAGTGTATTTTTAACACTACATTAAATCTTATTATCCAATACAAATAAAACAATATGTATCACTATGATAATATTATGATAATTTTATGATTTTTGTAATTTGCACCAATATTCAGGAACACTTTCGTGATCAATTATTCTTTCGACGATGTGAATTGACAAAAATTATGTGGAAACGGATTGAGGCCAGTGAAAGCGTCAATCGGAATTTTTCCGTTTCCAATGTCTATTAATTGGTTGAAAAATACTTCCGCCAATTCGTCATTTTGTAACGCGGCTCGCATATTCGTTGATAAATTGAGAGCTTTCACGTACGTCCACAGACTCGATGGACTTCAAGCAAGCGTTAATTGTATCAGCAACTGTTTGAATTATTGGCAGCGTTTGTTGAAAATCACCAGCCAGCAGAATACCTCAAAAGTGCTTATAATTATTTCGCAAATCTATTACGTTCGATTGAATGCCAAGGGATGGTCTCGTATTGCTGTTCTCGGTCAAATTGTCATCAAATGATTACATTTCAACCGACTCTCGTTCAAAATATCAATAAATTTACTGTTGTGAAAACGGTTCATTTTGTCTTGTTCTATTTTATGACAGGTGGTCATTGTCTTTAGACATTTTCATAGCGATCTCTTTTATTTTATCCGTGTTACCAAAGTAACCTACAAATCAACAAATGTATTTTATTTTTTTTTGTTTTTCGCCCATTTCAACCCTATAACATTTTTCTTTATTGTTGATCGTCTAGACCACGATACAAACATATTCTAAACATTTCAAGTTGGTAGTTATCATAGTTTAGGCTGTACGTTGATAGTGAATCAGGCAGTTAGCTAGTCAGGACTTCTTCTTATACATATATATCTGAACATGAAATGGAAAATATTTCATACTTGATAAAATTAAAAATGTTGTAACGATAATCATGATGAAAGTATGGTACATTATAGGTAACAATTATTTTACCACACCAACATTTACTAACGGATCTTTTTCTGTTTTTTTTCAAATCGTATTGGACATGAAAATATTTGTATTTCCACGGCGATTTCAATTTTTTCCTCGCCAAAAGTTTTATATAATATCATATGATATGCTATTGAATGTATTCGTCTATGCTCGTGAAACATATGCATAAGCCACTAAATAGGCGGAAACAGTCATCTTTAAACTCACGGTCTTCCTGCAGCTCGTCGCTCATCGTGGCTGGTTCGCGCACGTCAAAAGTAGGTTTCCTCAAACACTGTTCCGGCTGGTCGGCCAAATAGGTCGGTGAACACGACGGGCAGTAAGATGAGGTTCGCAGAGGTCTTATCGTTTACGACTCCGTCGATCCGACCGATCCTCTCAGCGTGGCCACTGGATACTGTATTATGTTAATGCAGTGGAAACGTTCCAACTGACCCGTACGCCGTCGACCATCTCTTCTAGTCGGTCAATCCATTTGGACACGTTTTCGCGATCCCTGCAGTTGTCCGAAACGAGGTTACGCGCGCGCTTCGTCCGGTCACAATTTATAATACTATGCGCGCTAGACATTATTCCATCGAGAAACACTTTTTGCGTGAAGAACGGATGCATTTTTATTTGCACTACGCCGAAGGAGGTAAAAATAAAAATAAAACTCTACGCGTTAGGTTTTCGAGTGCGACGAGGCTGGCCCATATGCAATAGATTTCGAGAGATCAACGTACAGGTCGATGTGCAAATAGAGGTCACTAATCGAATCACGACGGTTCGCGCACGTGAATAAATACTCATATATACGGTGGTAATATTATGTTATTCGATGAGTTCCTACTCCAAACGAACCGAAAGCATATGGTATAAGGAATACTAATTGGATAAAATATTGTTTTAAATATTAAATAAGTATAATACTATTAAAACATACGAGGAGTGGTGAAATGTGATAATCATGTATTTTAGATTCTGAGTGAAACGTTTAAACTCGATTAGGTTATTGTATAAAATCTAGGTTTTCTTGCTTGTCTATCGTAGTAGGTCAGACACGGCTCTGTTGCTTAACTCTCCGGTATTCACCAATCCGGGAACCGGTAACATAATTGGACACATCTTAATCACAGCGCCGACAGAGATCTACAGATATTCGCTGTGTAACCGGTAGTAAAATGGTATTGTACATCATACGATACGAGGAAACCGATGCTTTGGATAATTCGGCACGAGTCATTGAGGGTGCCTTAACGTGGAAATGCATGAAGAAGTGCGAATCGTATTTATACACGTTGAAGGCGGTAACAGCATGAAATGTTCTTTATTGATAAATTATTTTCATAGGTATACGTCATTGTAGACCTAAACGCTGCTGTCCCCTCGCTTCCACACACACACACTAACCTTATGATGTAAGTTTCTCATAAAAGTGTAGATGTAAGTGTATTATATTAGATCCATACGAATTTTGGATTTGTATTGAACCTACTACGAACTACAAGGATGCAAACAAAGCATTATATTATTATACTTAGATGTATTCCAAAATGATTAATAACACGAGTCTGCCGGGATATCATTTAGTACGAGTCATGTGTACGGATCTTTCTCTACGTATCCCGATTTTCGCTTTTACACTTGAAAACACGCAAGAAATATCCAATATTTACATTTTGTCTCGGTCGCGCACATATTGTTCAAATACGCGCGAGTAGGTAGAAATGAGCAAGCGCATGAAAACGCGGAGGGAGAACATTTGTTGAATGACGTTTTTTAGAATATAACATACGAGTATAACATGAAATAAGCACAGACCCTGTAAAGAATTTTCATTCCATAAAGCACGAAGAAAATACTAAATAAACCATAAGTAAATGTACCATTATGTGTGTGTATAGAAATTATTCACATTGTATTTTAAAAGTCATGGACCGTGGTCGACGGTTATTGGGTCACTAAAATTCTTACTATGTATTATAATGTGACAATTGTGCGAAAGAACATTTAGTGTTTTTATTCGTTCGAATATACGGTCTTACACAATGGTCCAAAACTTAAACACACGCATATACATATACGAGTATATATCTTACTGTGCATTTCATCTATACGTGCGTATGTTTTTTCCATATTGTATGCGATACCGTTCAATGTATGGAACTTTATACAAGAATACTAACATATTATTGTAAAGTTTCCTATGAGCTGAAATCTCATATCAGTGATCTTCCGTAGTTGCTTTAAACTGTAAAATCAAATTGTATCATTGAAGATAAAAAAAAACCGTAAAAAAAAATCCAATTGATGAAAGCAAAATAAATTAGTTTTCGGGATGAGTTCAAAGTCATTTTTCAAATCACTATCCAGAAACCGTTCTTTTAATTCCCCACACGAATAAATCACTTCCTTGTACTAAGAATGCACTATTGCAACAAACAACATTATTCTTACGAGCAATTTATTATGTATGCAATCCGTAGTATGCTGTATGACTTCGGTTTAGGAGTAACCAAATAAATAATTACAAGTAAAATATAATATTATCTCATTTCGTTTGTGAGTAGAAAAAAACATTTTATTCGCCGAAAATATAATATGGGTATTATGAGTTATAAATCTACGCGTATATAATAACCCTATTGTTATTTGACAATCATCCTAATTTTACACATAACTCATATAATATAATATATAGTAGACTTGAAATTGACGAATGGCAAAATGGATTTTTGGCCAAAATCCATTTTATTCCGTTGTTATTATTCTTTTCACGTCCAAGAAAATCTATAAGCCACAAGTCGGCATTACAGATGAAAAACTCAAATGTAGCGGTAGTAAACTGGAAGTGCTATAGAAATCGTAGTAGAAAACATTTATAATAATCAAATTGCCCGACAATACTAGTTTGTTACTATGAGATCAAATTCAATCATAACATTTGATTCCATTTTCAGTCATTCAAATCATCGGCGTAGTATGTATGTACAAAAAAAAATTTAGTGCAATTGTCCAAATACGTTTACAATGTTTACAAATTACATTCGTATTGCAAGTGCATGTACATTTTAGATTCTGAGTAAAATTATGTATCATGATATATGTGTTTTTTCTTTTTTGTGTCTATTTCGACCAGAAAGATTGCTCCGATATATACAAAACCTGGTACTTTTGTGAAAGAACATTTCGTCTAGTTGGAATAATAATAAATAAACAAGAACCATACATTTACAAGCATAAAATGATTATTCGTTATTATATATAAATTTGAAAGACTCGTAATTATTAATTTTTGCCAAGCCCATCTTTTTATCTCGATTTTTAAATTATGCATTTTTAATCCTACTTAATTTCGTAAGCTCCTTAATTGGTGAGCAAATTTATAATAATTTATGATTATTATTTCAATTAATTACCTTAAGACACGTCGTATAATTTTGTATACAGTTATTATAGCATATGCCATATAGCTTTATAAGGCAGATAGTAATTTTTATAAAAAATTCAAAATAATTGTTTAATAACTATAATGAATATATTTATGTTTATATGTTTAAATTCAACTGTCCACAATGTTATTTCATTCTTGTTTATACTACCAACATTAGTTTTATAAAAATACACGGAATGGTGTTCATAATAAATATTGTAAGTGTATAAAAAAAAAACTAGTAAAATTTTATTCCGGTACCGGGAATCGAACCCGAGCCTCCTGGGTGAGAGCCAGGTATCCTAGCCACTAGACCATACCGGATCATGCTTTAATTTTGCTAAAGTATTTCTGTTAAACAAATGTAAGCATTATATTCTATTATCACTTATCAGCTTACTGAATTCAACTTATTAATGGCTTATTCTAGAAATTTAAAAATGAATGTTTTCTTTTTACAATAAAATGAACCTTCTTGTGTATTACATTGCTTAATTAGTAATAAGCTGGAATAATTTATACCTAACACAAGTATCAACGATCTAAAATGATTTAACTTTAGATTTACCTATACCTACTGATTATTGTTCATGTAGTTAATACATACTTGAGAGTTTAGGTCTATTATAATTGTTATGCAACTAGTGAAACTGTAAAGCTTCTGATGAATGATATAATTATTTAGTTTTAATCCCAATATCCCATCTTTATAAAATTATACTGTTGTCCGCTCATTGTTTTTTTATTGAACAAGTCGGAAATTTGTTCATCAACACAATATTTCTAAATTTCTAAGATCTCATACGATTTTGTCTTGTACATTTCTCCCTGTATAGTTGAAGAGTAATATATTGTATATTTTACCTGGCTATTACTACCTACCTACTTATACAAACAAAATAAAAAAATTACGTTTGAAGCAAATAAGTTGGTAATGTTTCATATGTCTATGGTATTTTATGGTACCTATCTTGGCATTTGGGAAGTTTCTGAAAGTGCACTCTGAAGGAAATTAAACAGATTACCTGAACTTGGACATTTGTAAATTCTATAAACTTAGTTAAACTAGTTCGAAGAAGGTTAGAAAACGTTTCTGTATACTATATATTTATTTAATTCTTTATAAAATAAAAATAAATTTTATTTTATAAAAAGCACATTCAAGCATTAATTTTATAAAGTGAGACGTAACAATACTCTCTATAATGTACCTACTTATATAATATACGAGTATATATAAATATATATGTATATAATCATAGGTCCCATACTGATACAAATTAAATAATTCGCAAATTAGTATAGATAGGTAAGTATTCTTGAAAAATGTATAAACAGGTATTTACTAATTATTATAACTGTAATTTATATTTAAAATATAACATTTTACCAAAATGGTTACACTAAATCGGTTTTAATCGATATCTCAAGGTTTATAAATGTAATCCTTATCCGTATTTCCCCTAAAATATTCATCAAAACTTTCTTTAAAATGTGCCACAGTGGCATAATTTGGGCATATATTTGAGGCCAATTGTAAAATTGTTTGTAGCATCAAATATTCATGGGTACAGTCACAGAATAGAATTAAGACAGACGAGGCACGTCTGCCAAAAAAGTTTCAACCTCAGCAAAAATCCTTTACATGTAAAGTGCATGACTATCGCGTTTTCACACTTATCTATGTATAGCTATAACGCTTAGAACACAGAAGAACGGTAAAACAATAGTATTTCACCCTAATACCCAACATAACATTTATTCACTACACTCATAGAACCTCTATTTATATCTTAGAAGAGATAACCAATTATTAATAGCATACGTTCTCAACCTTCAGTAATTTTACTCAACTTCCAAAAAATGAATCAATTTTCTACTTTTATGAAACTTTTTAGTGGTGATTAATAGTGAATAAATATTTGTGGAAACTTCACGCCGGATGTCTCATTCATGATCGTCGTATACTCACGCTATACACGGATACATCGGAACAAGTAAAATGAACCGTGTCCTTAACAACGATTTGGTAGCCATACTAAAATCATAGTCAAAATAATTGCATCAACCGATTCTGCTTTTATAAAAATATTTACAAACAATTTTGAATTTACTATGATTGATATTATATTTATATTTATTTACTATCGACCTCGCAGATCCCTAGTGGATGACACATGGGATTTACTATCTATCTAAATCGATGTCAAGTTATATTTCGGAAAATATTGTATGCGACAATAATTTTAAATTTGAATATACATTATATTTAATAATATGAATGTCCACCAAAAACTACGCATATGAATGAAATATGTAAAAACTAAAAAGTAAACCTTTCGTAAAAATAAAAAGATGCAATAATCAACGTGCAGTAAAATTTTATCACACATTTATCTTAAATTAATGTGTTACTGTTTATCAGTCCAAATTACTAGACCTATGGTCAATGCTGGCCAAGAAAATATATTTTTGATAAATTTTATTCTTTGAGAAACTTTTTTATGAATGTCTCATTCATAATAGAAATTTAAACTATTGAACTTGGAACTAAAGTCCCTACTGCCACTAATTTTACCTAGTGTTTTTTTTGTGTTTACTTATAACTATTCGATAGCCTTGCTTTAAAAACGTTTAATATTTAAATCATTTATTATAAAATAAAAGCTGAAATCCAATTTAAATTAATATATTAATTCAAAAAGCTGCAATTAACATAGAAATTAATCTAAATAATACAGAAAGTAACGAATAATGTATAAACCATAAACCATTACCACCGCTAACATATCTACTTTGCATTCAGTTACACTGGCATTATATATAAAATCATTATACGGCTGTAATTACGACGGTAGGTACTATAAAAGTTTGTCCATTCAGTTCAAAAAACCTTTTACATCACATTCTTATAATTAGGCATGTTCTAGATTAATGTAACCTATAACATAATAATGTTACCTCCACAGATTTGTAGAAAAAAAGAATAGATGTCAACAATTACATTTATTTTGATTGAATAAGATTTATATTAGTGCTGTTATATTATAATATACTAAGTACGTAATAAGTATTATTATAGTTATTTAGCATTTAACGTATTTCCGAAACAATAAAAAATAAATGAACTAAGTTTTTTCGGGTTTTTAATGTTATGTTTTAATATATGTTTTTAATTATTTATCAGCATTGGATTCAACATTAATAATATAAAATCTAATATATCAATAACATTTGTTATTAAAGCATTTGAAAATATTGAGTAGTTGATTTAAAATAATATTTCAAGTGAAATTGGGTGATATATTATGTGAAACATAGATTATAAGGGTTAAAAAATAAAATAACGTTTAAACCGTTTTTCAAGAACTAAGTGTTCCCTTACCTTATCTATAATTCTATAAAAAGGAACGAAATATCCTCTTTTCAAAAATAAATGCAATCGAAAAGTTTCCTGAAAGTGACAGATTCACTAGGCTAACATCGCCTGTCCACTCCTCCTATCCATTTCAGATTCCACACTCGATAATGTGTTCACCTTTTTACGGTCAACTCGAAGGATAACAAAAAAATGAAAATAAAAATATAAAGATACTTTTCGTTTTTTTCTGGGTCGTAGGGTTATGAAAATGCCTTTCTCCCTATACAATTTACTTCCTAATAGTGGATTTATTCCGTTTTAGAGCGTAAATGTCACTCAAAATGTTTCATTAAATCTTCTTCACTTGTGTATTTTACCTTAAATGCATATAGCTAGTAATCGTGAAGTAATTACATTGCTATGCTTTTCATGCATTGTTGCTTCCCGGCCATGTTTAATTAGTTTTGATCAAAATAACTTCAATACTTTTACGTTTGAAACCCAATAAAAACCAAATAATAATTATTTATAATTGGTTTTATGTTTTAAATTAAATTCTATAAATACTGTTCTACACAGAGGCTTAAAATTATACGCCGCAATATGTATAATGCAAACTTTAATTTGTACTTAAAAAAATATTACACGGCGCTTTGTATAGGCAATCTTGAGGCACATATTGTTTAAAATAATTATTATGTAATTATAATATTCTTTCATTTGTCTCTAGTAATGTAAAATATGAATATTATACCATGTTAATTGTATAATATTTATTATATTTATGGTTTATAGTATTAATTAATTTATGTAAAACAATTACAAGTCAATAATGATTTAAATTACAAGTGAAAGCAGCTGCTAAATAAGGATTTTTCTTTATAAAAGTTTGCATTTACATAATTAATCATACAGAAAAAATGGCTCTGCTTTTATAGTCCCTTCACTCCTTCGACAAATGGACAATATACTGCATTTAATGTATATATTTAATGCCGTTAAGGCGATTATAGACAGTATGGAATACATTGTACCCAGAATAAGTCACTGCATTAATTATGTTTATTATTTCTATATGTTATTCGAAAATTGTTTATTGATAAATTACATATACATAATACATAGGAATAGTTTTCAAATTTTATCGAGTTGTAATAATCATAATTGTTAGGACTTTAAAAGTTTCAACGTTTCAAAAACGTTAAAATAACGTATAGTAATAAACTACAGTAGTACTTTTAATAAATATAAAATAATTGTACAGTACTGATGAAAATAAATAATTCCATACACTACTTCAAATTTAAATTTCTAATTAGACCTAATTTATAAAAGTTGAGCAATGATTTTTAATTACTTTTTTCATATAATATACTAGCTGATCCGGCAAACGTTGTTTTGCCATATAAATTATTTCTAGGGAATTTACAGTGTAGAAAAAATATAACTAACTTATTGTAAGTGTGTAAGGATGTGGTAAATGAGTGAAAGAGGCATGGAGCGCTGTGAACGATGAGGGAATATAAAAAAAAAAACACCAAACATTTATTTTTGAAATTTATCATAATTTAATCCTCAAAATTATATATATATATATATATATATATATCATTAATAATAATTAATTACGACAGTAACACTAACAAACAATATCAATTTCTTAATGGTATAGCGTGAACAATATTTTTTGTTAGCCCATCTTTAGCCAACACAAACAAACTGGATGGTTTACCCACTCGAGAGCATGCCACGTATAATTGTCCGTGTGAAAAACATGGTGTGTTCCAATCGAAATTATTGATCACCAACATAGATTATATTCTGAAGTATATCAGGTTCTATCCAAATCCTTTAACATCGATCAGATATACAGCTTTCGAAGGGGGTTATGATCACTGGCAAGTATATGGCCCGAATTATCTAGGCCATTGCCCATACCTTTACATGCCATTGCCATTGCCCACGAAAACTATTTATTTGGATTATTAAAATTATAAATGTATACAATAATTTGTAATAACGAAATCAGTACAGGGCAGTATTCACAACACGATTGTTCACTCTCACAACGGTCTATGGTATGGATGAATTACTTGAAATGCAATATCGCATAAGTCAGTAAAAATAAAGGTCTTATAATCTTAAAGGCAGAAGGAAGAAAGAAAGAAAGAAATAGATAGGATATGGGTATAAATATATAACAACTTATAACAAAACGGCGCGCTAGTCTTTGCTCCAATCGTCGTTGTTCATTGCGTTCAGCTCGTGCCTCTTATGGTTGAAATTCACAAAATTGCGCCATACTCACACGCACATTCATATCATCGGATTGCATTTGTTCTTCCGTTCTTTGCGCTATTCTATTTCTCTTGTTTGTAGCCGCATTTATTCGACGGCTCAAATTTGCCTCTTTGCGTCTTGCTGGCATCACACATACACACAAATAAGACAAATTTAAGTACTTAATTATGAAAATCCGGATACTGATACAACTTTCAGTTGTAGATAGAGCGCTAGCGTTCCTGGAAAATCCAATGGTTTTAAAAACTCTGTTGCATAATTTACAGCTTCGTTCGCATCGCAAATTGTATCGATTGATTTGTATGACACTAAATCGCCTGGCAACAACTCTTGTATCTTGAGATATAATTCTTTGGTTACCAAGGTAACCCACGAATCAACAAATACATTTTATTTACCCACTAAGTCTACGAAACAGGTCATTATTTATGATATTTGATAACTCCTTTGTTTGTAAAGTTAAAGAATCGATCAAATACCATAAACCTTCTCCGCAATGAGCTCTTCAATTAAAAAAAAAAAATCATAACGATCGGTTCAGTAGTTTCCGAGAACATATCACTCAAATGTTTTCATTTTCACATTTATATATTAGATGTATAAGTCATATCAAAACGCAAATTAACCAACTAAAAAAACATTTTTAAATTGTAAAAACCAAAATTAAATTAAAATTTGTCAAAATGTCAAAGACGTTGGTCCAAAAAAAGTCAAAATTTTTTGAAAACCTTTCAGTTTCTAGGTATGTAACATTAAAAACCATTTTCCCAAAAAGTTTTTTATTTCTTCATTATTTCTCTCGAGCTATGAATTAAAATTACAAAACTCAATTTTGTTAAAAGTGGTTTTGCCGCATTCTATTGATTTTTTCTTCGAAATATATAAAAAATGATCGTTCAGAAATACCGATAAGATGAAATTTTCTGTACAAAAATTGACCCCAACAAAACTTTTGAAGCACTCTATACTAATTAAAACAGTCAAATGTGAATTTTACATTTTGATTATCGAAAGTTATATTCGTATAATATTATACAACACAGATTAATACTAATAGTAAAAAACTGTGTTTTGGTAATATATTATGTTACCTAAATTAAATGTTAAGAAGTTTATCGTGCTAAAAACTCCGATTTATTTTTCAAACGTTTTTTCTCAACTAATTTACTTACCTATTTTGTATATTCATGAAATTATAGAAATTAAAAACCTATAAATTACGTGTCTTTTGATTCAAAAAAATGTTAGTATATAGATGTACGAAGTGACAAACGTGATTCTTCGAATTGAATCAAAAAGAAAATTACATCTAAAATAAATCTAGTGAAAATTGTTTAGCATAATTTTTTGTTTCATATTTATCATTTTTAATAAGAAGTATAAATTAATAATAGAATCAGAATTATATTATAATATTTATAATTGCTTGTAGTTGGTGTTATAACAATCAGTATATTATTGTATTTTTAATATAAAAAAAATTGATAAGTTTGCAATGAATGGTATTGAAAATAGAACTGTAGATGATCAATAGATATTTGTAATACAGCATGACAATTAGTTTAATTGTTTTAAATAATCTCAAACAGTCGTAATATATTTAAATAAAATGACGAGTTGTATTTAGCGTTATAGGCTACTGTAATAGCCTATGGTTTAATTATACTTCTTTCACTAAATGATCGAAATTTAATTCGTTATAAATTGATTTATATTTACTAAATGTAAAATGTTTCTAAAAAGTTTCTTGAACAAATAAGAAATGTAAAATACGAGAATCGGGATATAATAACATAAAAATGATATATATATTGTAAACATTAAACATATACACACTTTTATGAACTATATTATAAAATAACAAATACGATCTGAAAAGAAAGACATTTTTACTGTTTTACTGTTAAATACATTTTCAATAAAAAACGTGAACGAAAAAATAAAATATAGAAGTAATTTCTACTTAATTCATTGATCTTTAATAGAACCCAAACTACAATTAAAATAATATATTTGTAGTCTTAGAGACTTAAATTTTATATTCTTTGTATGGCTAGTGTTTTAGGTAATTTTCTAGATATTTGACCAAATTCTGAATGATCTTTTGGCCATTTTACGTATAACACGCAAATGGTATGAATAAAAATCAATACAGAATCGCATAAGATGCTGTAAAATAAATTAAGTAAATATAATAATAACGTAGAATTTTTCAGTGGTATCATTGTTAGTAAGATATTGTGATCTATTTAAATAGTAATGAAAAACCGTATCAGACCAGTGGTTAATAATTTACAATGATATCCGGAATAAGGGTGGTGCCGACTGACGTACGTGACGACCGGAATTAAAACTCGACGTCAAGGGTGACAGGTTGAGTGCATTAACTTGTTACCACTACCGCGTAATGGTTCCTTTTTTGTTTTTAATTTAATTGACGGCGTGGTGGTAGCAGTGCTTAAAATATCCTCTCTATCTGTTAACAAACTCGACTAACCTTCATAATATCAGCACAAACAAAAAATAAAATTAATTTAACTACCGTTTGCAAAAACGACCTGATGTTGAAATTAATTCCACATAAAATGTAAATAAGATATGTAAATAAGTGGAGACCTATTAACATTTTCTATTTTCCCCATTTTTTTCATTTTAATATTTATTTAGAATTATTTCAATGCAGTTAATAGAAAACGGAAATAACATCACGTCAGCAGTAAGTATATTTGTTTAAAATAAATCAATTATACCGTAGCCTCAAAGACTCAATTATAAATAAAAATGAAGTAGAATCTTAAAATTTTAAATTTGAATATATTCAATTGACGCGATGTGTTTTGGTAGTATAAATTTAAAAAAAACCAATAATTTTTATTTCTATATAAATATTCAACAAATAGGCTTCCAGATATACTTGAATTACATTACGTCACTACATTTATTCAATATATTAAATTATAACATCTTAATGATAGTTTTTATACAGAATAATTTAAAAATAAATCAATTACAAGGAATTTCAGTTCATATATAATAGTTAAAAATATTTTATAATCTAATTATTAAAAATAAGTATTTTTTAATTTTTTTAATAAAATGATTCGGTGTCATTGATGCAGCGTTATAAATTTCAAATGTTTTCAATTCAAATATTATTTGTACAACAGCATACATTAAGTTTTTTTTTCTCAAGTTTTATAAATAATGGTTTTTATTTAGTTTAATTTATAAAATACATAATGTATTCGTTTCTCCTGCAGTATTTCAATAATAAATAATCACAAATTGGCATTCAAGAAAAAAGTTATGTACGTGATACAAATCCATATTTTATGTATGACTAAAACTAATAATAAAATAACTAAATTATGTTTTGTGCATCAAACATTTTACTGTTTTAGTACTACATTAGATTCAAATCAAAATAAATATTCAAAATATTCTCAACAATAATGAGGGGTGATAAATTTTTGGTATTCTGTAATAATGATAATCTAAAATTATTATTATTGATGAAAAGTTCGTGGAAATAAAGATAAAAAATGTATTATCACCACTTAAGATGTCGATAAACATAATGGTGTGTTATTAAATACAAATCGTTAAAAAATGTATTAATTTATTACATAGATAAAATAATTATCGTCTTAAATGAATACATTATTAATGAATAATACGATATAATGATATACTGTAATTTACATTTTTATAAAAACATCATCTTAGATCATTAAAAAATAATATTGAAGTATTTTAAGAATATAACTGTGGTTGAATGTAATAATTAAATTGTAATTTTGAATATATTAAAAACCTTCGAATAGGTATAATTTCAATAGGGAGACTTTGACAACTAAGTTTATACTTAAAATATTTTTTGCAAATATACGAGTCCAATACGCTAAGATATACTTAACCACACCACGAAATAAGTTATATTGGACGGAGTATTGTACAAAGACGCAAGTGCATCGTATGTGTGTATATACGTAATGTGTATGTATATATAAATAATATTTTTGAAAACCGAAAATGCATTATACCTATTCAAATTTCTCTAGCGTCACACACACGGCGTGATATTACACTCCAAGTGTACGACATGAATTACGCGAACAAACAATAGACACTCGTTTTTTTGCATTTCTCCGGACTGGAGAAAGTTTAATTTCCATTGTCGTATCCATATTTTGTTTAGGGATCATTCGGTTTAAATATTGGCGTCCCACCGCAGTCGTTTATAATTATTATGAAAAAACCTTTCAAAACGCAATTTCGTCGCTGGCTTTATATAAGGGCGGGTGGGACGATATAATATGTGGGTGAGTAAGTAAGTGAAGTCGATCATCATGACGTTTCCTATTACATAATTGAATCGTTGAATATGTATAGCTTGTTAAAAACGGTTTTTGATCGCTAAACCTTAACGTCCACTGTGTATAGATCGACGGATATCCAAATATATTATACAGTGCGTGGCACCGGCGCGGTATTAACAATCACAGCACAGCATTTAGCGTGCAAACGGCATACCGCACGTGGCTGGAAATTAAAATAAAAGTTCTAAAAAATCGACACTCACTGTTGGAGCCGACGTAGATGGGCGTCCACGCCAACTGAGAGCTGACGGCGGTCGCGCTACAGCACAGCAACACCAGCAGCAGCGGCGGCGGCACCAAAAGCATCAGCAACAGCGCCGGCGATGGAGACATGGCGATGGCCGATTTTCGTTTTCCGACCCACACGTGCGCCGACGCCCACACACGTCGGTACGTCCCGGTTCTGTCCGCGGCAGCAGACTTCGCGCGCGCTTTCAGCGTCTACGCGCATACATCGCTGTCGTTACTGTTGCACCCGCGACTCCAGTGGCGGGCAGTGGCGGCGGCGGCCGCAGGCGGCGTTCATTTCACACGGAATCGCACGAGAGAACGCGGCTGGCCGACGTCGATGCGGGACGCGGGACTTCGACAGATGCACCTGAAACGAATTTTTTTTAATTAGTTTTGATAATAATGTAATCAGCCATCCGCGCGCGTTTAACTAGAATATTATTCACCGACTCAACGCGCTAATTGGCGGTCGTTTCAATAATGGACGACTTATTGAGTACAATATATTATTATCATTAAACACAAATAAGATTTAACAATTTAAACCGTTATCGCGCTGATAAAATCACATACTTATATTTCATTAAAACAGTGTACAGTGTCCAGTGGCGGTTATCCTATGGTTGCTTGAGCAACACATACAACATTTGGTGGGTGGGTGGGTTCCAGGGTAGGTGGTTGGATGGATGTTGGGTACTTGTAGGGTTGCTATCCGTCCCGATATATCGGGACTGTCACCGATATTGAGCTCTCTGTCCCGACAAAAGACCAAAATGTCCCGATTAAAACTGTGCATTGCAAATTTCGCTTTATTGCATACAAATATGCATGACATGATCGAAAACAAAAAAATGTTGTTTTTCAACTTGTACATGTTCTTGTACGACCAAACGTATGCGATTAAAATCCAATCAAATCGGTCATATCGATAATATAATTTATTATATTTAGGTATCGCTTGTTTACGTCGGACACTCGTTCGTCCTCAGAATCGTATCGGTCGGCCCGTACAGCGATTATCGGATTCATGGTATTTTCAAATTACGTAGGACACGGGCATCCAGAGACTATGGAGTCGATTTTACATATCAAGTTAATTATAATATGACTTGCGCAGAGTTCTACAAGTATGTTAGAAAAAATCTGTTGAAAAAACCAAAGTCTTCTGAAAAGTATGGCCATCCAAGTACTTCTGCGATAGAGTAAGAAAGTTTTTGGTATGTAACCTTAATAAATATACAAATAATTTTTTCTAAAACAATGAACTCTAATTTTTCTTTCAAAATTGAGTATTTTTAGACGCTCTATCCTAAAATTTCTACAACGTCCCGACAAGACCCTAGCCAAATGTGGCAACCCTAGGTACTTGGGTAATTTTTATAATTATATGACTTATAATTAAATCAAAACAATACTAAACACAAGTTCTGGAATAAATCAAACAATAAAAAATGCTATGAAACTGCATCGGACTGTTATAGCTTTTATTATTAAATATATTTCCTGATTAGGTACGTGTTTATCAGATCGTAGCGTAAAATTTCATCGCCCGTCCGTCTTTGTGTTTACAAATTACAACCCAGTTGGAACAATATATATTTTTTGATTTGGTTGTTCTTATTTTAATTCAAAGTAATAAGTTATAAATATAATTAATTTTGTAACTAATTTATAAAATAGAGGGAAATGTTGATAACAATGATAACACCCAAGATTGGAAAAATATGTGAACCAGTACTCACTAATTGAATATTGGTAATTTGTATTTGCTAATAAATATTTGAAGGTGGGTGGGTCCTCAGAAATATTTTCAGCAACACATATTATTTTGAAGATAGCCACTGGTGTACACCGCGTGTTAAGTGTGGACGGATGTAACTCTAGGTTTATCACACATTATACTAAATTACATGAATCCTTTGTTAAACCAACCGATCACTACGGATGATTTGCAACGAGGGTTTGGTAAACAGATTTAAATTCACTGTAGTCACATTTTCCACATTTTCGATGTTATGCCAGTGAATACCTGCACGAAACTTGCTAGGAAAAATTTAACTATTTGATACGCTCAATACTCACAAAATAATATGTAGGTATACACGAAGAAAAGTCGATCTAGTTTTCATGGCAAATTGAAATAGGTTTTTAAAATCGTTATCGCATCACTGGATCGATCGATCATTGGACAAATGTTCATGTACGGAGGGATAGAAAATCCGGGTATAAAATGTATACAAAGTATACATACAATCCTTTTAATGGCCCACAAGGTTTTAGAATACTTGTCGAAGCAGTAGTCCCAATTTCCAGAGCCTACTATGGCCTATGGGGTCTATATTATATTATGTGTTTACTTTCGATCATTAACTATTCAACAATATTATCATACGCGATACGCACATCAATCAATATCAGTGTAGTTCACGGTACTGCACTTATAAACCAGACAGTGAATACCGTTGTCCGTTTGTCATGATCATTTATTTATTTACTTTTTATAAAATATGTAAGATACTTGCAACGTACATTAAAAATTAAATAATTTATTCCTATTAACTTATTTATACACACCTACATTCATATTTAACACCTATTGCTATAAAACACTACTTTTCCATAAATGTTTGATGAAAACAATTGAAGATGTGTCTGCAGGCTAAGTATTGCATTGGAATTTTACCATTGACCAAAATAAAGGATGAAATACTAATCAATAAATAGTATAATTTTATGGTTACATTTAAGTCTTAAATCTTAAGTGCAACAACTATAAAGAGACAGTTGACAAAACATCATAAAAACGGAAATAATCGATAAACTTAAAGTCTGATAACGTATAATTTCTATAGATTTTAAAAGTTAAATTAGAACTTATTGAACTAGTTAAGAGTAAATATATTTCAAAGCTCTAAAAATTGATATTATGTCGATAAATAAAATTATAAAATAAAATTATGAGTTTTCGACCATATATATTTCGATTAACATGATATTAAAAATGAACAATAATAATCATAAATTCATAACGTCGTAATAAGAAGATAAATTAATATAATAATAGTAGGTATAATAATGATAAATTGGTCTGTCGATGGAATATGCGGCTTAACGTTAGTTGTGCAAAACAAAAGAAAACGATTAGTACTGAAAATGAATGTATTTGATTGAAAAATTAAAAACAAATCACCTTCGTTTGAAAATGAATAAAACAAAGGTAAAAAATAATTACCGACTACCAGGAAACTGATGAATATATTGAGGAACATTACAAAGGGGCCGCGCGGACTATATTCGATAATGCATTAAATGACAATTAAAATCCTAACCGGTGTATTATAGCGTTCGTCGATTGGCAGTTATTAAAGTTTCATCACCTAAAAACTGTCCATCGTGATTGATAGTCGTTTGGTTTTTGTTTCCTGTTTCCTATATAATGTTATTGTATAATATATTACAAACTATCGATCTCTTTTACTCTCCGCCCAATCGTATTTCTCCTACTGTCTTTATTTCTTTTCAAATCGATGTTGAGGTACGTCAACGTTTTGTTGTATATATAGATATAGATATATAGATACATATATAAATCCATTTTCGCCGGTAATTTAGATTTAAGATTACAGATGTCTTAATCCGTCTTTAAAGAGGTTATAAGTTTATGAGTATTCGTTTAAATTAATAACAATTATGAATTATAGTTGCAGTATAGGTCGAGTGCGCATTTATCTTAAGCACATAAGACGATTCATGCTTTGTATTCTAATTGAAATGTGTTTCAATTCTATGAGCAATTAGCTTATAATACGACTCTCGCAATTTTTTAAATATTACAATAAGTTATATAAAAAATTAAAAATCAATATCTTTATATTTTGTTAATTTCCCTTTCATTACTTGATCTATCGATTAACTCGTTTGCTGACGATTATTTTAACACTGATACAATAGTATATAATTACTCTGAAAATTAAAATTAAATAAAATTATAAATCGTAACGAACATAGTAACCTATCCATGCGACCTTTAGATTTTTATTTTCGTTAACGCCCGTAACTATATGCACTGTTCTCGTTAATACCATAACAGTACCCACTTCGAAAAGGGTGAATAATAAAAAAAGGTATAATGCAAAAAATAATAATAAATCGTTACGGGAACACCGCGGTGAAACCCGTGATCGTTATTCGAATCTACCCCGAGTTCCTTTTGAACGCACGGGACAGTGGCATGAAACGAGAGGTGCCAAATGAAATCCTAGGCGAGGTCACGTCGTGATATTTAGATCGCGTTTAGAAAATACTTCAAAAAAATTACTATGGTCCAGGTGAGGCTCGAACTCACAACCCCGGCATTGCTCACGACGGTATACTGCCTTATAAGTACCGTGCGCTAACCGATTGCGCCACTGGACCCGTACGGCGTTGGCACGCGAAACTACGTGGTTTGACTTCGGTAGCGAGAAAATCGAGAAAATGCGCCGTAGAACACTAGAACGTATGCACATATACAATATAAACTTGTCATTTATAATATTATCACCTTCAAGTCAGGGTGACGGTAATTTTTTGTACATCGATATTTCAGTTTCAGTATGATATTTCATAAGAATATTACGAGCCTGTTGTCGGTACCTATACCGAAAATATCGTAAAACCAATTATGTATTCGGTACGGTTATTTCGGTATATAGTATATTCGATACGTTGGTATTTTGGACACCTTGCACAATACATCGGTATAAAACCGATATTCTCGGTATATTCGATATTATCAGTAGGTGGGTAGTTCGAACGATCTCTTTCGATATTATTGGTATTTTCGATGTACCGTTTAAAAAAAAAAAAATGGTAGGTATATTGGCCTGAAAACGGTTATCTCTACTTTCAAGGCTTTAATCCGATTGGTCACGGTTACCTATTACGTTTTTCCACGATTCAAATCGATGCTGTTTGTTTCAGTCGATCTACGTCTACCAATCGTGACACATATTTCATTTTGAAGCAGATCGCAGGGTTCGTACACCGTGCATAATAATCAATATTATAAATAAATGTTAACATGGTAGATACATGTAGAACGTAGGTAGAGACCGTCAACTAAATTGTCATTATGACAATAGGTACTTCAATATCGTTTAAAGTTTGTAGGGAGGTGCCAGATGGTCCGAGGGAGGACCGGAGGAATGCGAGGTAATGTTGAACTACAGGAGGTAATAGTGTTATAATTATTATGTAAATAATTAATGAAGGTATTAATAATATTGATAGAGTAATAGTTATTGATATCTGAATTTTTGATTATCGTTGGTTTCGTTACGGAAACGCGCGGTTCTTGTCGGAAAACCGATATGGGTTCAAAAAGTATTGTTTCGAGACCCAATTGCGTGCGGGTCTAGTGGCGCAATCGGTTAGCGCACGGTACTTATAAGACAGTATGTTCGTGAGCAATGCCGGGGTTGTGAGTTCGAGCCTCACCTAGACCATGAAATTTTTTGTGCATTTTTCCCATCAACATTCCACGCGCCTTTCAGCTACAGCGTCTGCAACCCCACCGCAAACCGGTTTGTCGTCGACCTTTACGCTTCATTGATCATCACGGCGCAATGTCTTCCGATTCGAGTGCAGCTCTCGCGATTTAAAAAAAAAAAAAAATTGTGACAATAATAATGTTTTATGAACAGTGGTTTTAAAAAATGTTCGCGCCCAACGTTTTTTCGTTTTTTAATTAATAATACTCTTATAATTTTTCCATAGTAAAAATGTAATGATTTCGAACGGAAAAATGAAAATATTTACCCGTCAACGGGACGGATTATATACCCGTGTAATTTCTATTTCCGATGGAAATAACAATATTATATTATTACGTACGCAATTTACCTGTACATGTAGAGTGGAATAATATTTGTATCAGTTATTGGACAATTATTATTACTGCAGTAATATTATTCACAATACACTCATACCTATACGTAAAGCTTGAACTTAAAAAATTGCAATACACAAAAGCAGAAAAAAGCATATTATGAAACGATTACAGATTCGGAGAGTGACTCGTACGCGTACAACGCGAGAAAAAAGCTATTACATTATATTGATTTCATAGTTATATTATGTTTTGCATTTCTGTGTACACCTACCTCTGCACGCTTCGGGTAGAATATAACTATAATATGTATATAATATTATGTATATATTATAGTGGGTATTTCTAAAGCGTCATGTAACTCGGAGTGTAATAAAGTGTTTAATAGACGAGATCAATATTGGATGAGGAGTATACGTACAGACATTGAGGACGTAGCACGGTGAATACACATAGTGTTCTATTTTAAACTTCCCACTTGATTTAAAGAAAATTATTAAAAAACTACAGAGAATCGTGACACGATCGGGAGATTTACGACACACGTAGTTTCGAAAAAGTTTTTAAAAAAATTTTTGATTACTTTTTTGTGACTCGATTCCACTCGAAGAATAAATATTTCTCGGGACTATAATAATATTATTTCGAAACACGGTCCGTATGATATCGATTTTTTAATAAAACGAATTTAATTATCTTTGAAACATCTCGAAAGTTTGGTAAATGGACACTTAGTACACTGTCTATTATGGATTAATTTTCAAACCGCGGACACTTTTTGCGGCAACGCAATAATCTAGTGATGATTGATCACGGCCACTTGGAACGGAAGGTGACAATAATATTGGGAGAATTTATTAATTTGATGATAACGATTGACACTATTTTGATTACTCTTTAGACCAATAGATCAGTATGGATATGGTCACATTCTGGTTAAGATCATTAGCGTTTTAAAAACACTTAAAACTTAAAACCAAAACTGATCAAATAAGGTACTGAACATATAAAAATCATGTTACTTGTCAGAATAAAGAAATAGCTCATTATTAATTTTAATCTTTTTTTTTTTTATTAACTGTCTCTACATGTATATTTTAACGATTAATTAGATTTATTTTATATGTATTATTTTTTAATGATTAAAATCTTAATATTATAATAAAATGTAAAATGTTTCTTACAACAGTACAAACTGTCCGCCATATGAAATGTCTCACTGCCTACAATAGTACACAAAGTATATCCACGGTATTCATTTTTTAAAGTTGACCGTACAACCACAAACTTTATTTGTCACTTGTTAAAATCGATAAGCTTTTTTATTTATAAAATTATAAAACTAGTCATTATAAGCACTTATGATTAATGTTTTTTTCCGGTTTAATACACTGTAAATATCTACGATCATGGACATATTATTATAATGATATATTATATTTAATGATGAATTTTATATTTTATGTTAAGCAATTTACGGTACACAGAGTTCGGTTTCATATCTGAATTGACAAAACAAAGATTTGTTATTAAATTTAGTTTACAATTTCTAATTAAATACACATAATGTGCATAACATGCGGTGATTGAGAAATAATATTTCATTCCGAAACTATAATACATTTCACTAAACTCTAATTATATTATATTGTTATCCACTTATCCACGAGACTCTACGCAATTCGGTCGAATAAATGTGACTCGGATAGTCACATATATGATGATTTAGGACGTGTGAACAATACGCGTGATTAAAAATATGTAGAATGAAAAATTAAAGATAATAATAATATCTTGTACACGAAATATATATGGACGCACATTTCACAGTATAATTAACTATAAATTTCCCGCGAAAACAAAAATAAAAGAAATCGATTTCAATAAAAGTTAAAATCTGCGATACTATTCTAGTGCAATAAATTGCAAATTTAAACCTCCGAAGACGTTACATCAAACCACAAGTATTATATTATAATCATATTAACTGGTATTTTCGTTGCCTCACCATATATTAACGTGCGTGTGCGCGAGTTTGTGTACGCGAGTGTGTGTACGCGAGTGTGTGTACGCGAGTGTGTGTGTGTGTGTGTGTGTGTGTGTGTGTGTGTGTGTGTGTGTGTGAATAACGGGTAGTATAGCACCCCCTCAAGAGACCGAAATGTACGCGAATAACATATACTCGTATATATATTGTACATGAATCTACTAATTCGCTTCCAACTACATAATATTATACATATACGGTGTGTACAATGTGCAATAATTACACGTTTCGGCGTATGCGCGCTTTTGCGAACTCGGAAACCGACGTGACACAAACGTCGACAAAATGTGTGTACATACTACATTTTCATCACGGCACACGACGACCAACGTAATATAAGACGTTTTCGGTATATAATGTAATATGGCGGCGACGATTCAGATGTTTAGTTTGGCTATTCCATCGTGTGTATATAATATATTATTATAACAGCGTGTACAATATACAAAATACAATCTAGTCGCTATACGTGAACTCGAACCGATGCTATAGCAAGATGGGCAGTTGTCTAGGGCAGCAATAGTTTAGGGATGGCGAATTTAGAATGAACCCAATTGATTTAACTATTTACTGATCGACTCTGCGCAAGAAAAAGCTCTCAAAATACATTTCATTTGATGTATTTGTGAGTATTATTGACAGTCGGGACCGGATCATAACTTTTTAACACCCGGGGAAAATAAAAAATGTACGCCTATTTCAGGGAGATGACCAGCATAAATATTTTTTTTACGAAAAATCAAGTACACTTACACAGTAGTGTGAAGACCAACCATTTAAAAAGTCGTTCGCAATATACTGGACCAATCAATTATTTACCATAAATAATTTAAACGATTTTAAATTAAAAATGAAAAAATTTAAAAGCAGAACTTTAGGGACCATTGAGTTCTCGTAATAAAATTGTTCTATTGAAAGGCTGGAGGTATAGAGTCTTACGTGTAAAAGCATAATCCACCCGGATGACACAACAGTCACCTGCAATGATATCCGTGCCTCGTATACGTATCGGAGTAGAACAACGATTTCGGATACTTTTATAATAATTACAGTGTGTGATATTATATTTTATTGGTAAAGAATTCATTATATCATATAAAATATATTATAGAACAGTCTCAACAGAACTATAAATTATAAATTATTCACTACTCGATTTTCTCTCTATTCGTCCTTATAAATATATATGAAACATAAATATATTATATTATGAGCTTATTGAATAAAAAATTAGCACAGGTCAGTTAGATTAATATTTATTTATCAGTTTTACCCTTGGATAAATAAATTACATTTTTATTTCATATTGTTTTTTATTGAGCTTTTAAAACTTGGGTGAAACAAAAAAGTTGACAACCACATATGTGATTACATATTTTTGCTAAGAATCATTTTTATAAGAATCTAGTAAAAATCTATAGTTTTATTAGATTTGAGGGTGAATACGAATTCAAAATGGTGTAACTCGTAAAAGTATTGAATCCCATTCATTCAATTCTTAAGTAAACAACTATCATAAGAAATGATTTAAGAAATTAAAATGCCGAAAATTGTAGAATTAAACTATAATTTATTTTAAAGCATACTCAATATTCATAATAATATATTATATTTGAACACAATAAAAGTTCATATACCACACATTGCGTATACGAATAATTTTCGTTAACTATCTGTTATAAGCCTACTTCCAACAATATGAACCCGGCAATTTAATTCCTGCCATTTTATTGTTCTGTGCAAGAATTTCAATGTTTATGCCGTGCTCACATATATTATTAAGTAAAGAAAAATAATGTAATTAGTTTAGTACAGGTTTTACCTTTGATTCTGCATTAAACCGATGTATATTAAATCTGGCCGACGAGAATGAAAACGCGAGAAAACGCGTGACTATATAAAGTCACAATATGAATAATAATTATAATAATAATTGTCAACGCATTATACTCGTCGTCAAAATAATAAATTACTATCGTTTTACTTTACGCACTCTATGTATATATATATATATATATGTATACGAATAGAACGGCGGCGCTTTTGAATCACCGTGTCGTCGCTTACCCGTGACTTCTGCTACTGCCAACCGACCCACTCACGCATTCAATAATTCTCAGCTTTTTTTTTTTTTGTTTTGTTTTGTTTTGTTTTTCCATTATTTTTAGTTATCCAATTATCTATGTTTTTACCAATCCATAATAAGGCAATTTTTTTAAATAGTAAATCCACAGGTAATACATTTAATAATTATATATATATATGTATACGAATAGAACGGCGGCGCTTTTGAATCACCGTGTCGTCGCTTACCCGTGACTTCTGCTACTGCCAACCGACCCACTCACGCATTCAATAATTCTCAGCTTTTTTTTTTTTGTTTTGTTTTGTTTTTATTCTACCACCATCCCCGCACCCAATGTTTCTATATCGCTTCCGGTCGACGACCACTCCTCTTCCCACCGAACATTCCGCCCGACGCCGTCCTATTCACCCCGCCGCGAAGATTACTTGACCCTCGTCAACAAACGGTGTGGACCGTTTAATGTTATTGGTATACATGCCGGAAGTTTTATTATTGTACTCCGTCCACCGTGAGTTTTTGCCCTTTCCGATTTGATTTACCACCACCACCACCACCATGTGGGCCACGTATCGCTTACAGCATCGGATAATTTTGTTGTATGGATCGCATCGCACCGTTCACGCATTATACATACATATATATATATATATATACAAACATTTTTTTTTTATATATACAGATAAAACGATGTGAGAGTTATGTGCATATGCAATATAAACGCCACGACGGACGGTGATATTGTTTGTTGTTCGAGCCGAGTTCGAGTGGTGGGGAACGGTAAATATGTATACATATAAATAAATAAATAAAAGAAAAATTAACATTTATCCGCAGCTCGTAAAAACTGATAACATACCCCGATCGTGAGCGCAGTATGATATTAAGTATAAAATGATTACGAACCAATTTGCACTGCGCTTATGTTTCGCACAAGTGTAAGACGAGGTCTACGGATTGTTGTAATCGAACGCGGTACGATTGAAAATGAAACAATAACATCGCATAACGTCACATAATTCGGCAGCCGATGTCTATTGCTATAGCACGACCACGATCAGGCCGACAAAAAATGTGTTTCGGTGCGTTTAATAACTACCTGGGGACCTGAAACAATGTAGTAACGACAAAATGGCCCCGGAGCGTTTGTGTTGAGGGGAGGTAACGGCGACAGCTCAAAAAGTAGGACCGCGGCGCGGGTTGTGCCACACGGTTTGCAGTTCGTGTTATCCGTTCAGATAGCGTATACCATACAACTGTTACTATTGCTATTATTATTATTATTTTTTTTTTTTTAACAAATGCCTCGGCGACTATGGGCCCCATTGGTTACAAAAAATTACATAATATTTATACTTACAAAAGAAGTTGCATTAATAATATATACTTAGGTGGGTACATTATTTCATTATACTTATTATTATTATTATTGATAATATTAGAGTTCGGATAAAATAATATTATCTTTTGACGTTTCACCGAAATTATCCTTCGGAAGACACCGTCGCGGTCGCGGTCGTGCGCAGCAAGTTTACCGCAACTGAACGCATTTTCCGCCACCGCAAAGCAAACGGCTACGGATCCCCTCCCCTCGGCCGCCACCCCCATCGCTACCGGCGGGCCGCTGTCGGCCGATCGTTATTAATATAACATCGGAAAGGTATGTACGTTATTTATTTATTCGCTCGTTCGATCTCCGAGTAATAATTATTCGTCTGTAATGTCGGACGGCTGCTGCAATGATCGTTTTGTTTTCTCGTATTTCGTATCGCGTACCTGCACCTATACGCATGTATTATATACATGCGTAACTTCCAACCCCCGAATTCTCGACAATTTCTGCGCAATAAAACTATACACATCTATACGCGCATAGTGTAATGTGTGGGCATATTATATACACACTGATAAATACATCGTAGATTAACAATGCGCATTGTTCGTCAAGTATTGAACGTCCACCGAACGGGTAACGGAACAAAACACGATTTTACACTTTACTCTACATATTATAATAAGGGGATGGAAATATATCCATCATTTTTATAATTGGAAAAAAATATAAAAACACAGAACTTCGAGAATGTATAAACGACATCGTTCGAATACACAGTACGGGTACGTATATACAACAATATTCAAACAAAAAATAAATAAATAAATATATCCGCGTTTTAAAACTTATATTCAATTGAAATGTTCACATTTCAAAATCGTACGAAATAAAATAGTTTTCGATCATTTTTCGTAAAAAAACATAATCCATATAAAGATAATAAAATAGTATCATGGTGTACAGCAAAAATCATAACATAAATGCAACATTTTCACTTGAGTTTTTTTGTTTTAAGTTTCACTACGTTTATTATTTTTTATACGGAATTTTAGTTTTTATTTTTGTTGCGATAAAAACCACGTTCATTTCTATTATTGTTGCATTATAATATCATATAAATCGAACTTTTATTACTGTTTTTATTGTTAATATGAAAATGATGTAAATAAAACATTTGTTCATTTTTACATGAAGTAACTGCGGATCATATCTACTACTTGACTTATGTTTTTAAATATTCATAATTAAAAGTTTATATTAACACAATAAGTCATTGAAATTATAATTTTTAAGTTCTTAATAACTCTGAAAATTATGTTTCTTTTGTTTTCACTATACTATTAAGTTTGACACCATTTCTTAAAATATTGTAGTAGAGTTTAATTTGAATAACTTATTATTTCAACAAACAATCGGATAAAAATTAATCACTATTCAATTATTTTTTGCTTTGTTTATTTCAATATTTGTATTTGTTATTAATAATCAATTTTTAAGTATAAATTTTTCTTCGCTTATTACCTATAGTTTAAATAATTACTCTCTAAGAATTACTCGATTATAACTGTAGTCTGTAATACTATAATGATAACACTGGTAGTCTACGAACTACTTAAGTTATTATAAAATAATTTCTAAACTAATTATCGGTAACTATATACATTGAACAGTTGAAAATAAAATAACTTTTAATTACATTTTATCATTTTAATTAGTTAATTCACTGATGGATGTAAATGTGATCGTTTTTGTTTAAACTGTTTTATTGGTTTTGTTTTTAAGAATATTTGTCCGACTATAATATCAATACCATATAGCTATGTGAGGAAGGATGGGTAGGAATGGCAATAGTAATAATTGTGTAAATATTTCCCAGCCACGATATCACTTAACATATGTAACATGATTAGTATAATGCTATTTTAAAAATACAGTACGCATTTTTTATATTAATAAAAATGTTATTGTTCATTTATAAAGTGAAAAAAATATACATAAATAATACAATTACCAACATGTAAAAGCATTTGAAGTCTAAAAACGTTTTCCTTTTGATTCTGTGTTTTTTTTAAATTAATATGTTCTGTATTTTTATAACCCTATTTATTAATTTTTTACTTTTAAAAAAGGTGATTTCAAGTTGTACGACCAAATAATAAAATATATGATTCTCGATAAATAATATTATAATTTATCTATAGTTAATAACTAGTAAATACCAAACCATATTATTAAACAGTAAAACATTATATTCGAGTATGTAAACCACTAAAAGTTGTTCAATTCTGAATGTATTTATATGTTTGACATAAAATTCCTCGAATTTGAGCAATAAATATGACAATATAAAAAATAAAAACGATGCATTATAAATTATATTAAGACTTAAGAGAAAAACATTTTGTAATAATATGCAATATGCATGTATACTCGAACCTAAAATCAAATCGAAAGCAAAATCAAAATAAAATCGTTTTTCATTTTAAAATTGAGTTTATATGAAAAATACTATATTTACTAGAACACATAGTATTGTACTGTACTTTGTATGAACAAATAATAAATATGGCCTGATGGGGCCCTATGGGGAATGAAACTGTAAAAAAATGAATAATATTTTATTATAGTTTCTGGGCACTTATTTTACTTATCGCTCACCTCGACTAAACACAAACACACGATGTTGCATTATTATTATTATTATTATTGAAGGCAATAATAAATCACCGCATTCAAAAAACAATCTGAGTGGAGCTCAATTTATTAGAGTGTTTACTTCGTTGTTCAAATATTAAGTGCTTATCAATATGAATTATGAGTAGATAATAATTTCGAAATATATGAAAAATAAGAAAAATTCAATGAATTATGACACAATCAGAAAATAATGATGACGATACTCAAATCTAAAAATTGTACAACACTAAATTTAAAAACGAACACAAATCTGAGACATAATGCATTTAAGTTAACAGTCGTTAATTTCTGATTAAAGTTGATTTAACATACATCATTAAATTCATATGATTGTGTATAGTTTTTCAAAAATATAGTGATTGAATAGACACAAATACAGATTTTTATTCGAGTACATACCGTGGTCTAGCTGTGAATATATAAATATAATAATACATCAGTATGTATTATTGAAATAAATTGATGAAAATCATTAGAAAATAAATATTTTCGATAGGAAAATATTTTCTTTTGATACTTTATGTATTTTTTTTTTTTATGTACTTAAACCTTTAGTTGAAAATAAAAACGAATAAATAAATAGTACTATTGGGATTGAGTATCACGGATACGTTATATATATATACGAGTATATATGCAAATTATATAATGGATATGGTTCAAGTTTTTATTTCTGTGGTTATTTTCTGCACTGCACCGTCTACTGCCCAGTAAGACATATAAAATTATTTTTTTCTAAACAAAATAAATGCGTACAATAATTAATATCTAAATTAAAATAAATTTTAACTTTTGAAACAGTATTATTTTATTGAAACTATTACGCAGGAAGAAGCTTAATATAAAGTTGATTTACAATGGAAAATGCAGTATGCAGCTATATATGCGGTTTTAAAATTGACAACAGTCCAAAGAAGTTTAGTATCACCGAGAAGAAAAATGTCTCATTTATATTGTCATTAAATATGTATAATAAAATAAATAGCATAAGATTTCTGTATTTTAATCTTTGTATAGGGTACACACAAGTACATCTATATAGTAATCGAATACTGTATAAACACTTGTACAACGTAATCACTTCTTCATAAACACAAACAATTCTAGTAGTAATATTTTAATTCATAATAAAACTATTTGATATAATTTTTATATTTTATTCTTTCGCTAAGACTTTATTATTAATAATAAATGATTAAGTTATGAATTTTGGTTGTTCCACAGTACCCTACAGTAATATAACAGTTTAATGTCACACATTTGGCAATCTTTAGACAGTTATTACGTGAAAACACATAAAAGTAAATTTACGATCACGCCATAAATATACCCAAGAAAATCAGTTCAGCAGGAAAATTCTCAGAAAAAATATACTGAATATATTAATGTGTAAAGTAACCCGGAGGCAATTCGAGTGACAAAAAAACTAACCTAACCAGATTTGGAAGGCAGATTGGTTCACGTTATAACTAACTATGCGTACAAAATACTTAACAATTCTAGTTTCCATTACGAAACATTGACTAAGCGATTATAATTTATTTTGAAGTTATTTTTAATTTTATAAATACGTACTGCTAAAAACGAATTTTGTTTAGAAATTTGTTATTTTTAAACATAACAACTACTAATCATACAAAATAAACGTTTCACCAATGTAAACATACATTATATGGTTTCCAAATGGCTATTACTTACAATGGAAGCGGGGAACAGTTAATGTCGTTTATAGTGGCAAATCAGTTGTAAGCACAGTTTGGAATACAGCTCATCGTATATTATTATGTTCACTGTATGTCGTTATTTCTACAGCAGCAGACCTGCGACGCACACGCAACTCGACTTCCGAAATAAATTTAGTTTATACCATCTCGCGTTGATGTTCCTGCAATAGCAACACGACTGTCTGATTTGAAGTGAGTATTAGTACAGGTAAAGATTAAAATGTTCTATGCATTTTAAAAAAAAAACCCCTTGGACTGTAATTGTTCTAGAAAAACAAATATCTTGGTCTGAACGCGTAATGTTCGTACGCCTCATTACTTGAGGAGTCAAAGAGTGACCATCCCACAGTGTCCTAGGCTGGATAGTACGTTCACGTCATAAATCTGCAGTATTTAAAATAACGCCATCATATGAACAATATTCAACTTTCCTCCGCTGATTTGTCACAACACCGAACACAACACCGTTCTCCACTTCGACTACTGGTAACATTAGTTTGACTATTAATTTGTAGAATTTACTAAGAAATCACTAAGCATTGACTTTATTTTAAATGTCTACAGTTTAAATATTTATTTATATAAATATAAGACTTAAGTATTTTTTATTTATGTTTCCTATACATACTTACAATAAATTTATTTGATGAAAATTAATAGCCATTTTAATGGCTTCAAATTTTTAAACTTGATGCTGACATTTTAATAATTTTGAGTGCATTGGTTCACGGAATTGTTAATAAGAAAATTAAATTTTAAGCTTGTAATTTTATGTACGTGCAATAATTGTTTTTTGGTAATTGGTTGTGATAAGAAGTCTCAAATTGGTATATTTATGTCACTGACATAAAATTTGTTCATTAACTGTTATTTAAAAAGTTAAAATGTTGAGATTTCCTATTCAGAATAAGTGCAGACAAAAATCTTAAAATCGTTGATTGGCATACATTAGATAAATAGTAATTGAATAGTAAAGATCAGTCATAAAAAGTTACTGAGTGTAAGTAATTGGACACTATGGGTACATTCAGATAATCAGATATATGATTATGTTTTAGTAGAAGTTATAATGAAGGCACAACTACGCAAAACAGATAATAATAAATTATTTCAGAAATTTCATTTGTACCAAGTTTAAATCAGATAAACTTATTTAGTTTTATGTGTATATATATGGTAGACATTTGTCTCCCTCTAAAATTGTTTTATATATTTGTTTACAAAGATTCTTTGATGTGCTACATCGTAAAAAAAAAGGAAGTTATATTACTGAATATTAAGTAACTCATCAATTACGCATTTTTTGGTTTTATAAAATATCAAATATTATTCGTTTTTTATTATTATTATGTTTTATCAAATACTTTAATATATACAATTTTAAAGTAAGTTTTCTAATACGATTATTCATATATTTTCATCTCGGCAGGACATTTTAACTTATATAACTTAAAAATCTTATTTTGCTAGTGTTCTCAGATAAACAACAATAACACATATTTGTGTGCATATATTTATATACATTACCTATAGATGTATTGTCCCGGTTTAAAATTATTTCAATTGAATATTTACATTGTACTCATATGAGATGAGTTAAAAATGTTGTCTTAAACTTAACCGTATCTGAGTGTAATGTTCGTGTAAATGTGTAATAATTGTATTGTTGATTGTTAACCTGTACTACTTGGATAATATCATTGACTGCAGTATAAATTATAGAGATAAATATTGCGAAATTGATGATGAAAAGTAAAAACATAACTCATGGAATAAAACTGTCACAAGAACTCAAAACTGCAGGTGAACAATAAAACAATAAATATTAAAATGTGGTATTTTAAAACCGTGGAATTTTGATTTTAAAATGAAACGAAGACAAATTTATTGTAGACGAAAGCGCAATCTGGGGAGAGAAATGAAAAACTGAGCTTTTTTCCCCACGTGTTTGTTTTGTTGGTAGTGAAAATCGAGTGAACAGACAAAAAAAAAATGCGTCAAACGCTGGATGGACGATACGAGGGGACGCGAGATGGTAATACGAACCAGAAAACAATAATAAAAATATGTATTACGCTGTAGTAGGGGTGACGAATGAGGAAGGAGAAACTGTTTGCGCCGCCACGGTTAAAAGGGGGGGGGCATCGAGTTAGGTGGTAAGACATTTTGAAACAAAAGTAAACACAGCAAAAAAAAAAATCATACGAACATAATATAATATAACATGTATACAATGTACAAACAAATATATATATATACACATACACACAATGGGGTTGATATATGAATGCGGTGCGCCGCCCCGGCTTCGTCCACGTACATAACATTGATAGACTTACATATTTTACTAAACATACACACATATATTAGATGCGTATATCATTATAAATATGCATGTATACCACGAATGTACTCGCGAGTTGTTTGTTTTTGGTTCGACGTTTTAAATACGGCTACAAAGTCTCTAATCTGCATACATATATTATATCTTAATATTTATATGACATCGCGGTGTATGATATTCGCGTGTAGGACGCCACGTAGTCTATATAGACTATATAGAGCCCCGTAACCAAAGAATTTTAAGTATAATAATATTATTTATACATTTGCACATACAATTGTCAATTATTGTATGTATATAGTTGTGCGCGTTATAGGTACGCTTTACTGTAAACTTCTCTGAAAAACAGCAGACTGCAGGCCGTGCGGGAGAACGTCGACGGAACGGTCCTGCGGCGATGATAAAAACACGAATCGCTAAGCCACAACATGCCATGTACGTGAGGACAAAGATAACGACAACTTACACAGCATTACTGAAAATATTGTGAATGTATACGCTTATAGGAAGAAGCGTAAGTGCGTGCGCATATTGTAGGACACAGTAGTTTTGATTTGATTTTTAACTCTAAACGCGTTAAGACAATATATTTGTATTATGAAAATGCTCTAAACGGATTTTTGGATTGTAGTTACATATAAGAAAAATGAATAGAAAACCAAATACAAATCATACAATATTCTGATTCTGAAATACTATGCTTGTGTAACTATTACAAATTATAAATTAGTATCTACATAATATATATTACCTATTATATCTATCGTAGCTCCCTATCGTGTGATTACCTGGATAAAATCATCGGAAAAAAACCAAAAGCTGTGTTTATAGTAAAAATGATGAAACATATAACCAGACTATCAAACACGTCATGGTATTCCGTACATTTTACATTAACTCCGCAACTTTGTACCGCCATTTCAAAACAATTGGAAAATTTCAAACATCACTACATCTGTGAAGAGAGGCGACATGACACATTTTAAGCACTTGTTGGGTGACAAAAATCGAACACACCGTAAAACAAATAATATACACTCCGTTATGCATAGCTTCAGAAACCGCAATGATGGAAGGTACGCACATCGAACTTCGCGTATCATAAGATAATCGGTTGAATTATCACGGGAAATATATTTTATAGGATATCGCGATCTCCAAACCATCTCCCCGGCTGAATGAAAAAAGGAAAGAACCCAGTCCGCGGTACACACGGTTACAAATTGGCACATACACATCGTATCTTACACACAACACAGACGAGTGAAACGAAGTTTTTCCCTAAAAACGATTCGATCGTCGTAGTAAATTCATGGGAAAATCACAAACAAGATCGTGGTAAACACACAATATGCGCACGCACGCGCGCACACCCGAAACGCCAGTCATTTGCCACCGACGACGACGACGACGACGACGACGACGACTGTGACATCCGACTATACGTGACGTCTCGGGAAAAACGTTAGCATTACCCCCGCGGACAACAATAATATATCCACGTCAAAACAATATTAGAACTCCGAACAATTAGATCTATCAGACGCGCCAAGTGTAGGTATATCATACCGTCACCGGAAATCCGTTGAGAATTCGACCGCGAGACGTATTCACAACGAGTGTTTTTCGATTTCCAGATATCGTTACGTACAAGCCACACGCGCGCTACGCCGTCGAACCTTGCTGAAGTATGTACCGGTGCGCGTGTACACGCATACATGTAAGTTCGAGAACATCGTCGAATCTACGGGTATACCAACGGATTTGGGTGCATGTTTTCGAAAATCAAGTTTTAGAATGCTGAGTTTTAGAATGACAAGATTTAGAAAATCTATATTTTAGAATATGAAACTTTTAGAAAATCTGTGTTTTAGAAAAATATTAAATAGTGTTTTAGAAAATAAAAGAAATAAATACGGAGTTACGAACCATGTTTTCCAATTGAAATGTGGTCAGTACATAGTCGAACTGTTAATGAAATGCCAAGAACATCCAATTCAGCAGAAGGTTGGCACAACAAAATACATCGTTTATTATCAACACACCCTGGTATACATTCATTTATCTCCAAAATTCAAAAAGAACAACATGAAACTGAAGCAACAATCGAATCGTTGATTTCAAATCAAGTATTCAAAAGAAAAAAGTACAATCAAACGCGGAATAATAACTTATTACAAATATGTAAACGAATAGTTAATGATTCTAATTATAATTTAGATGAATTTATGAGAGCTATTGCTAATAATCTTAAGTATTAACAATTATTATATTTATTTTTCTGTATGAAAGAATTATAAGAAAATATTTTATATAAGTACGGGTAAACGGTAAAAAAAAAAAAAAAAATAGTCGATTATTCTAATTATAATTTAGATGAATTTATTAATTCTAAAACTTGGTATTCTAAAAGTTTTATTTTCTAAAACTTAGTATTCTAAAACTCGGCATTCTAAAATATGACTTTCTAAAACCTGCCTCAATACCATACCAACGTACAAGCGTACTTGCGTAGGTACGTGTACGTGTGCGCGCGTGTGTACGCTTACGTGTATCGTCATCGTCAATAAACTTAATTTGGCGACGGCAAAATATATATATCCATTATTCATGGGATAAAGAGAGATATTGGACAAACATGAATAAATTACGAATTTATGCAGAGTGAAAATTGCGCAGCCCCGCCGCCAACGGGACGATTGTATAAACTGTGTGAGCGCGCGCGCGCGCGTGTGTGTGTGTACAGAATATAGTGCATACTACAATATCTCGTCGGCATTGTATACTTTTGATCTCTTATTCGCCGCCGCGGCCGCCCCCGTGAACCATGACGTTCTATGCAATTGTTTACAGGCTTTAGACAGACAACGCGCTAAAACCTCTTCCGAGCGTATTATCAGCTATAAATTATACGCACAAATAGGCAAGTGTGCATATCAATATGTGTGTGTGTGTGTAGCGTATATTGCACAAAAAGTGCATAATGTTTTTACAACACCACGCGCATCTTTTATAAAATACACACATATTCATGAACGCAGCAGCAGTGTTACACGTTTTGGTTTTAGATGTAAGATTGGTGAAACTGTAATTATATTTTATAAATGTATTGGTATATTTATTTTAAGTGAATGTTGTCAATTTTGTCTCTAGATAAAAATGATCGTGACCAGTCGTATGTGGCAAATAGCAATCGGTTTAGGAGAAAATTTAAAATGCTTATCAGAATCCTCGAAACAATATACGAGTATATCTACAACGAAAATATAAAAAAAATTGATACTGGATCAGACATTTTTTTTGTACACCTGCACAATCGTTAAAAAATTATTTTCCAAACAATAAAACAGTTTTTTTCCATTAATTACATGATACGATTTTTTAAAAAAAAATCTTATACATTCGGTATTATTATATACGCATATATATGTATGTATCGATGATATTATATATATCATATTTTGCACATAAATAGATATTTTTCGAGTTTCTACTTAAATACCAGTTGAAGCAGAAATTAAATAAGCAATCAAATTTGTTTCGTATACATAATTTTTATGCGACTCAAATTGGTCATGAAGAGCAAAACATGATCTATATAGTAGTAGAAACACTTGAATAAAAATGTATTAAACCGACTTTGGGTTGCAGTAGATTTAAAATTATTCATGATATTATACAGGTTGAATAACACTGTATTAAATAATAATGTTGATAAATGATATGATTCTTAATCGACCGATACATCAATAATTTCCTAATATTTGCATTATATAAAATGTAAAATGTATACCAAATTGTACAAATAGTGTTACAATATAATAAATGTAAACCAACTGTAAGATAAACGAAAACGAGTTTCGTATAGTTTCTTAAATATATTTAAAAGAAATAAACTGACGTATAAAAGTAAGGATTTGATTTAAATTACAATAGTAATAAGTTATCTTATAGTTTTAGTTTTATTTTAAAATAGACATTTTTAGACTGACACGTTCATTTTTCACAAGAAGTTATTTACATTTTATTATTCCAATATTTCTAACTGTCTAATATGACGTACGTGATGATTCATCATCATGTTGAAATATAGAATGATAACACATTTGCTCAAGTAGCAAACTTATAACAGTAACTTATAAAGTTATAACCTATAAATTATACATTGCATAATGTATGTATAGCTTTTTTCTAATCATAGAGCATATTTATAATACTAATTGTTGTTATATTATGGGATAATGAATAAGCTTGAAGATCATTCTGGACTCCGGTAGACATTTGTACTTCTTTAAGAAAATGTGCTTTTTATTTTTTGTTCATGGACACGGTTTCTACCATAAGGATTACTCTGATCATAAAATCATGGAGAGTATCTGATATAAAATGTTGTCTACTTGCTACTAAATTTTACTCAATTTTAAATATATTTTTGAGTTATTGCAAAAACCTGACAAAAACCAAATAAAAAAAAGAAAAATTTACTAAAATTGACTTCTTACACTCAGAATTGTTTTTTTCGAGGGCAATGGTACATTGATTGCTAGTTTGAAAGACCTTTAAAACAATGTATTACAACCGTCCCCGACCGTCCAGTCTAACACGTACTAAGAGTCTTGCCATTTTCACATTTTGATTTGTGTTGATATTAAAAATAATAAATATGTATTGCCTAACATAACATCTCAAAAAGTTCATTAATTAACAATGTAATCCAGACATTCTTAGTGTTGAATTTACAATAGAAAACTAAAAGAAATGATTAAAGTTTTTGTCTACAATGAAATGACTCAATGATATATTATGTAATCTACTTTATCATGTTACTAAACAAAACTTTTAGAATACTCTTTTGTTCAAAAAAGTATTCAGAGATGTTCTAAAAAAATAAATACACTTCATCACAGTAAAGCCTACTTATTTTAAGTGAGTATGGAAGGCATTAATTATATAGGTAGGTGGGTTGGTGTGTTAGAATGCCCTATTTATATCTACTCCTATCCAAAGAGGCTGACTTTTTATGCTAGGTTCAAAACCATAAAACTGTTTTCTTATTTTTATCAACTCTATGATTTAAATATAATAATTTTTACTTTGCTCCGTACAAGTGATTTAAAACGAAAATAATTTGATTGTAAATATTACTGTCGATAATATTGCGTACGCATTAAAAACCAACACTATAATAATTGAGTATAATATAATACCATACTATTTGTAACTCTACATACACACGTACAAGGAAGCATATTTTAAGATAATACTTGGGATATATATTATATATCTGCCAGAATCAAAACATGTTTTCAACAACATCAAACTTATTTATTTCTACATGGTATTGTGTTTTTGTTTCATTCGTCTTTTTATCGCTTAATGTTTACTAGGTCTTATCAGTTTACAATTTACAAATTGGTTTTGCGCAATTCCCATGCAGTTATCATTAATCAAACAAAACGTCATCCACACTTCCAAACTGAAATTTCCCTTCGTTTATACAAGTAACCATAAAAAAAAAACATTTTTCGCTGATCTACACGTTTTCCCAACGATTTTAATGTGTACTATTATAGTAGTGTGCGTTTCCAAAAAAAACACCCGGTCTTACGCAGTTTTATACTTGATATTTAGGAGGGTGTGAACTAGGGGGAAAAGGAAGCGCTTTGAATCTGTTCTAGAGAACTTGCACGAAACAAGGTCTCTAAGTGAATGGGCAGTAGCGAGTATGAGGGTAGAGATGAAGTGAAAAGTGTTATCGATCTTTATATGAAATGGTCCAGGGGAGGGAAAGATTACTACAAGCATACATATTGATCATTTTTCATATTGATGTGTGTGTGTGCGTGTGTGTGTGTGTGCGTGTGGCGCGCGCGCGTACATAATTGCACAACATATGAAATAATATAACCTGTTTCGAAGCACCCTTATATTGTTCGTCGTGTGAACAATATATAAAATAAGAAAACATAATAGAATTATATAAAACAAAAATTAAACTAAACCATTCCAAACCCACTATATTAACATACTTGAATTTTAAAAACATCAATCACAGTATTATTTATTTGGTGTTTTTATTTTAGAATTGATTAATTGATTTATTATTAATTTAAATAACGTACGGTATACTTGTAATGCCTTAAAGTTTATACCTATAAAAAATAATGCCTATAATATTGTGTTTTTTTGCACCACTAATCAAAATAAATCTACTTAAAATATGAATTGTAAACTACTTACATCAAATAATTCAAGGTTGGTACTCGGAATAAATCTAAGCTAATTTTCGATTTCTAACCATTACAGTTTGAGATCTGTTAAATCTTATGCGCATATAATTATAATAAATTTAATTAAAAACTTAAGACCGAGTAAAAAGTAGACGGGATAGTATTTTCGAAAATCTTTAACGTGAAGTTAATGTTTTGAATACAAAATAAATAATATTCATAGCATTAAATGTACATTCTAAATGATAATAAAACGTTATTTCAGTATACTGTACATAATATAGATCTCGTGTTAAAGTGGAAATTTATGGTAATAAAACTGAACGTTTTGTTTGGTTATTTCGTATAGTGTACAAAGCACTTCAACTTATATGAATATTTATAATCAAAACATAATGAGCGCATGTATACTATGATCTGGAGTTAAAAATAATATAATTTAAATTATTGTATTTTAAGTTAGTATAAACTATTAAGAATACACTCTCGATAAATTATTATTAGAAAACTATTGGTAACAATTTTCGAACAAAATATCTGTAAAATAAGAAGTTTCAAATTAAAATACTCGTATTTCACAGCATAAACTAAATAACTTAAATAAATTAAAATTAACCTACTACTATACCAATATGTTTTCAGTGTTTTCTTATAAAGAAATAAATGTAAGTTTTAAAATTAATTTTGAAATGGAAATAAATGCGATTGTAAACGTGTATTTTCGGCAAATACTTTTTACGAAAAATTCCTACCTCCATAGATATTGTACTCTGTACTTTAATACTTTATATAGATATAAACACAATGACTTGTGAAACATATAACAATGTTATAGCTAATTTTTGACCCAGTCTAATTAACTTTTTCAATAGGGAATCGCTTATAAATTATAAACTATCAAGCCGTACTATAGGTATTTAATGTTAATATAATAAAAACGTGCACTATACACTACTGTTTCAAGAATAGAGATTTGACAAGAAAAGTCTGACGGTCTAATCGAAAACTTCAATGGCTATTGATCTACTGTCTAGGAAAATGTTTTCCGTTAACATAAATGTTGTTATTTTAATCTACTTAATTTTAACTTCGTTGCCGCAGAAACATAGGTAGTACGATTTGTTTTGAAAAAAAACCAATCGTAAATAGTTAATATTTATTAAACAAGGGCAAATATCATACATTGACCTCTCACAAATATCATGGGGATAATAAAATAAAGACCTTTATTCCCAATTCATTTGAAGCCAGCACACGAATAATGTAAAAAATATTCATAGTTTTTCAAAATTATTAATTACGCTGCAATACATGCAATTGTATTAAATACAAGCAACGATATTTCTTAAAACAATAGAAGTACAAAGTCTTGAATAATAAATATTGAATACCAGTTGAATTTTAATAATATACAAGCAGAATATAAAACTTTATTTATATTTTTTATTACTATCATATTTTTTTAAAGTTATGTACGACGTATAATAAAAATAATAAATAATTATTATGTACGATTTTTAGCACAGTATTTATTATAGTTCATTCTTAGCATCTTGTATGCATTTAAAAAAAGCATATAATTATTTTGGAAACTTAACAATGTTATTCTATACCAAGCACATATAATGTCTTAACATTACATAATGTTAACACTGTTAGTAATGGAGTTTCAAGAACGATACTGACCTATGTAACAACATGTTTAAAATTAATTCAAAAAATTTTAAGGGTGTTACATTTTTAGATAATGACTTGATTATATTATGTAAAAATTGTATTTAAGACGTCCTTTTATCTAAAATATTATATGATAGGTAGATTCCAGTGAAAATTTCAAGTTTCTACAAGTATAATTTTTTGAGTAGAGACGAAAATTTGAAAACAGGTGTCTCGTAAATGTTGCCATTTTTATAACCATTTAAAAAGATGGCCTTCTAAACGTATCAATTAGACAAAATGTCGTATCAGAAACTTTTCTCTTTCTCGAACATTTATTTTAATTGGGAGTAACAGATATTATCGTCTTATCACATAATCTAAAACACAAACACTAACACATATACACACAAACATAACCATTCGCCTAGGATGCATGCACATAATATTGGTTATTATTAGGGCTAGGAAAATGATACACTAAAAACCTACAATAAAGACATTAAAAAATTGCCAATAATGCTCCAAAAAAGGCATTTTAACCAGTTAGATGCAACAAACGATTAAATACTTGTCGGCATAACGTATTAACGACAACTGATGTGACTCATGAGTCATGGTCCATAGCTCCGCGATAAATAACAATACTCCGTACGTTAGCACGCGAATATAAACCCCCATGAAAATTCCTATAATTAGTGAATGCTAAATATTATTATTGTAATTTTAGACATAGTAAACAAGTCAATAAATATCGTTCTCATTGCGTCTGAAGTCCAGATAGTCAACGTAACCACAACTCCCCACTCGGTAATCACTTTGACAAAATTTAAAAAAAGAATAAAAAAATAATTTATTTTCAGAAATATTTTCCGATAAGGTGAAGTCACGAAATATATAGTAATGAAAAAAAATTGATAAAGAATAATTTAGATAAATAAGTACGTAAATGTTCTAAAAATATCAAATATGCGTATAATTAACAAAAACTAAATAAAAAGCTAATAAACTGACACTAAAGTACCAAAAAAGCATTTATTTACGAATATCATAAGAAAATGCAAAAAAAGCAAAATCAAAATTGTAAATTTGAACTCTGTGATGTATGAATCGGATTTTGTTTTTGATTAGCTATGTCCTGGAGTACTAAGAAAGAAAATGCAAATGCTACAAAATCCTAGCCCTAGTTATTAGTTTATTACCTATTACTTAAAAACAAAGATTGCTAAGAAGCATTAATAATTCGACATTACCTATTTAAAATATTATCAACGTAAATATAATGTTTGTTAATATGAACGGCTAATTTATTGTATTAATCTTTCATATTATACAATTAAATGAATATTTTAAAACCAAAATTTAGAAAACATATTTACACAATTCTCATTTTATTAATATTATAAAACATATACCATAAATAAATAGTTGTATTATTCTTGTGCATTGATGTGTTATTGATAATAAGTTTACCGATCAACATCTCTACAATTTGTTTTTACCAGACCCCAAAGAAAGAAGAAAATACTTCTTCCTTTTAACAAACCGTTTTTTTCATACAAACTTGAGAACTCATTTGTCCAAAAAACATTTAAAAATGAAACAACTACTCTCAATTCTACCTCGTTCGTCATTCCTTCATTAGTAAATGTCTTCATCAATTACTCGGTCGGAGAAAACTACATATAGTAGTAACAAATGGTAGTTTTACCAGCAGTAAATAAAATATTATGTATTTAAGGAAAAATATATTTTATAATAACCTATATACTTTCTAAAATGTACTCTTAAATGTAATAACTCTTGAAATAACCTTTAATTTAAATTTCTCTTAGTTTGGAAATATATATATGTCGTTATATTTTATGATTACAAATTAAAATTTTATGTAGATTTTTTATACTTAGGTACATAACATGATGGAACAAAATTTAAACAATTTTAAATTGAATTATAATTGAAAAGTAAATTATTATTATTATTATATAAAAACATTTATTTATTTTTATTTTATTTAAAAAAGAGTTGTCACTATGCAAGGTACATAAGTAAATAATAGATACAATTAAATACAATATAGATACATAAATAATACTATGAAAAATGTAATTAAATATAGTTAACATAATCATGTAACATATGGTGTACAGAAATCTGTGTAAGAGAAAATCAACATAATTTATAAATTTCCCGACGGACAACTATAAATTTTTTTTTTTATTGAAATTTTGTGATTACAATTAATCTCGACAATTACTCGTATATGCTATAAACGATATACTAATATGATACATACTTTAATATATGCATATACCATGTATTTATGGAAATAAAGTAGAATACAAAATAAGATTTCAGATATTGTGATTATTTATTTTAAAAATAGGTTATTATTGGCACGAAGGATTACGTATAAAGCTACGAGAACAAATGCCACATACTTGGTGCGCACTCTTCGAACCCTATCTGACTGAACGGAAGTTCAGAGTCATACACAACTAAGCAATAACTGACTGGAAAAACATATCAGCTGGAGTACCACAAGGCAGTGTTCTCGGACCTATTTTGTATTTACTTTATACAGCTGACATTTAAATTAACAACTATTCAATGACAGCCATGTTTGCCGATGATATAGCAATACTGGCAACTGATGAAGACCAGCAGACTGTGACTGATCAATTTCAACAAACACTTAACAACGTCTCCGACTGGAGATTAAGCGTTGGAAAATCAAAATTAACAGTAAAAAGTCGGTTAAGTAAATTATACTTTGTGCAAAAGTGTATACCCAGTATTGTTGGATCAACAGATCATCCCACTGAACGATTCGGCAAAATACCTAGGAATGCACCTCGACTCACAATTAAATTGGAAACATCACGTTCGCCAGAAAAAACTGGAAATTAAAGAGAAAATGAGGAAACTTTATTGGCTGGTCGGGAGACACTCCGAACTAGACCCTACAAGCAAACGTCTTTTGTATGTAGCGATAATTAAACCAATATGGACTTATGGAATACAACTGTGTGGTTGTGCCATTAAGTCCAATATTGAGATTATCCAACGTTGTCAAAACATTGATCTCTGTACGATTGTCGCAGCATACTGGTACGATATAAATCATATTATCCACTGAGATCTGATGATAACCTCCATCTAGGACGAAATTACCAAGTTTGCCAGAAAACACGAGATAAGGCTAGATCAACACATCAATCCAGCAGCAATTCAACTACTTGATAACTCTCAAGACGTATCTCAAACGCCGAAAACCATATGACTTAGTTTAAAATAATAGACTAAGGCTGGGACCTCTCCACTTGGAGTGATAACCCAAACATGTTTTTGTATATATTTACTAAAATATTTATTCATTAATATTTAATACTTATGTACACCTCCGAAATGAATTATTAAAGATATTTGATCGTTATAATAAAAAAACCGGGTGGTTTATAAAAAAAAAAATTTATATTTATAATATACTTAGTTTCAATTTAATTTAAAGATTATCTAGTTAAATATTTTCCACCATTAATTACTACTACTTGTTGTTTGTGCCAACAACACCAACATTAAAAATTTATAAATATTCTCAAATAGACAATGTTTATACGTAGAATAGGCTGTTGAAGCAAATGAGTTAAGATAGCACATTGTAAATTAATATATAAGACAGCCGGGTGGACGAAACCGGGAGAGTGTGTGTGTGTTTTGGTTGAAGTACGTATGTGCGGAAACCCCGATACCAAACAAAGTTTTTTTGTGTTTTTAATATAGGTTTTTTGGTGTGAATTATTTTTTTTTATTTTCGAATAGCCCATCGACTCTAAAGAATAGAACTAATATTTATTAGTTTTGGTTACTGAAGTACGGATAAAGCGATATCCTCGAAAGAGCAGTATATGACATACTATAACACCGCAAAATTAAATGTAGAACATGCATTTATAAATATTATCTTTTATTGTTTTTAAATTTAATTAGTCTCTTAAATGAACCGAGTAAATTATTTTTCTTGCAAAACATAATATTTCTAAGTATTACTTAAAATCAAAACCCTTGGGACATGGTTCGAATTTTAAGGAACATATTGGTCGTTGTTATTTCTCAAACCAAGACTTGTCAAGATAGAAAACTTTGTCAGTCGTACCTCATATAAAATATATATTATTACACGAACGAATATCTCATTTTTATAAATGAGTTATCTTGGAACCACCTATCAAGAATCCTGGTCAAAAAAAGATTTTAGTCTAATAAATAAAATTACCGAATCCATTAGGTTGATTCGGTATGTTTAGTACTATAATCATCAGAAAATTTAATTCATAACATAAAATGCAAACAATAAAATAATAAGGTACCGAAATGGTTACACATACTTATATTATAGTATATTGTGTGGCAAGGGCGGCAAGTGAGCCATTTCAGTCGCGGGCGTTGTGTGCAGCATTTCGCCCAAGACTGAAATGGCCTTCCCGCGCCCCTGCGTTCATGGAAAAAAGGTTATGCAGTGCAAATTAAATATGTTTAAATGTTTATGCGTCATTCAAGGAGGTTATACTATACATTTAAGATGTAACCAAAAGTTTATGTTTTGTAAGAACCGTGGTAGAAATACATTTTAGTTTCTGGTTGTGCAGGGGATACGCGCCCGGCGGCTGGCACTTTTCGGGATTTCTTCTTTTCCGCCCGGCACTTTTGGGGATTTCCTCTTTTCCACCCGGCACTTTCTCTTTTCCGCCCGGCACTTTTTCTTTTCCGCCCGGCACTTTGGGGATTTCCTCTTTTCCACCCGCTGAACGGAAAAAGGTTGCTTTCCAACGCTTCAACCGCGGTCGAAAACCAAACTTTCGGTGCAGGCGTAACAAAAAATATATTATATTATAGTATATTATGATATTGTAAAATTATATTTTTACGTTATGATTCAGTTTTATGAAACCCGATCATAATGTATACAAGTTTTGTGAAAACTATGGTTATGTAGATCCGATTTGAAATTCCAGATATTCTAAATTGTATGAATATATAATATATGTAGTTATATGTGATACTGAAAAATTGTTTCTAAATACAAGTTACACGAAACCTTTATTTATGTAGATTTAATTATATACAAAAATTATAGATTTTACTGTTTGGAATATAAAGGTAAATTATATTGTGATTATTTTGACGTTTTAATATCCGAAACATAAATATATATAGATTAGCTAAAACGAGAAACAGCTCTATTTCCGGTATTTGTGTTTATTACGGAAATATAATTTAAACGAAGAAAAATTAACGATATGCAGGAAAAAATATTTAAGTAAAATCATGAATAAATGGTTTTGGAATGCTTTTTAGGTTACTTGACAGAAATATTGATCATTTGTAAAATAGCTAAATTGTTTGTTAAAAAAAAAACGATTTTAAATGAGTCAATATTAGAGTAGAATATTACTGTTGATTGTCTTATGATTTTATCACAAGTCAATATATAAAATATGCAGAATGAGCCAGGGAAGAGGAACATTTTAACAAAGCTCAATAATTGATATTCAAGTTTTGTTGCTGAAAACAAAAGTGAATTAAAATACACCATGTAAAATTTCAAAAAACAAAAAAAAAATGCCAACTCCTGAAAAGGATGTCCGTAAGATGGTGCCCCCGATCGTATCTATGCACTAATTTAATTTAACGCTGGAATTTAGCTTAATTCTTTGGCAACACGCTCACCGAGATAGCAACAATTGTCAATAAAAAATTCAGCGTTTCGATTCAAGGAATGCATATCTTCGAACGGACACCATCTTACAAGCATACATTTTATAAATTAAGATTTGTTTAAAATTAAGAACACAATTATACTTGAAGATACATTTTTCTTTCATTTTAATGAGAGTTTCAAATCTTTTTCTTTCCTCAACCACCCTATACTACTAATAACTCTATATTCAAAAATTAAAATCAAACTTATAAGTACGACATTTTATCTGTCGCAAAAAAAATTATATTTTGCCATCTCTAAGTGATCTTAGAAGTGTTGCAATCCAATTTCAAACAAACACTCTAAGTGCTACGCCCATTTAATGTTTGGGTGACGATTAAGTTACGGTAGAATGATTTTTCGATCTCTTTACTTATTTCTACCATCCATCTTCTCTATTTCTTCTTAGTGATAAATATAAAACCTATACATACCTACCAAGTCATTTAGCGAAAACATGATGATGATTGAAAACCAATTTCAAGAAAATGTATTTTTAAAACGTATCCAATTATTGGCGGCTGCATATTTTTACATCACATTTTACAGAGGGGAATATATTTTTTCAAAATAAGATACCTAGTTTAACAATCAGGACGAAAAAGTACAGATTAGTAAAAAAATAATATTAAATATACCTATTATAGTACGAGATTACAATATAGTTTCATATTTATTTTAAGACAAATATGTATACTTAAAAACTATTGTATTATAAAAACTATATTATAGACCAGCAATTCAAAAGTTATAAACAAATTGTAAAATAAAATTGAAAGGCTGTGTGTAATTACAAAATATCTTACGAATTTAAACCATTTAAAGATCTACTTTGAGAGGGATATTAGGAATGAACAATTCCCTGAGCTTGATGTAAAAAAAAGACACCGACAAATTATTTAAATCAAAAACTTTTGTAAATACAACTACAAATATTGACCGATTATCAATAGCGTTCAAAACCGAATATTTTCAAATCCCTTTAAATTTAACGCAATTAATTCAAATATCAAATATCAGTTTAATTAAAATAAAATATTAAATTGTAGGTACGAATAACTGATAATTAACACATTTTATGCTTAGTAGTTTCAAAAGTAAATTGTAATATTACTCCATATTCTTTATTCAGTATTGATAAATTATATAAACTTATATCTAAATAATAATAATATGTAACCAACTTTTGATTTACAAATTACTATTTGAGTTGTATAATATTTATTTGACCTACAAGTATGTTACTACACGCATATATTACATAACTTAATAAGGTTAATTTTAAATAGCAAAGCAAATACAGTTTGTAAATATTTGATATAAAAATTAAGGGTTTATTATGGCTATATTAAGGATAGCAATTCATGTTCTCTAAATACACATGAAAGTTGTTTTATTATTTCGGTTCTTACCGACATATTAATACATTATACGCTCATTGCAGAAGTTGCCTGAAAATTAACATTAAGCTATAAACAAAACACATAGTATTAGAATTTTGAAATCATATTATTAAATAATTTTATTTAAATATATTTGAATGCTTCATATTTTGATAAAAAAAAAAATATCTTTATAATACACTTGGTCTTACAAAATACAAGTAAACATTAAAGGCAGAAAATTTGAAAAATACAAACAAATTCAAACTAAGAAACTGTAAATATCTGCTTGGCAAAGAAAAATTATTGCCGGTTCATCAATAAAAACGTTTATAAACTTCAAAGTAAGATTCATTTGAAATCGAATTAAGTTGGAGGATTTGAAGATATTTACTCATACTAGGGTAAATAATAATAAGTCAAACTTATTTTCTAAAAATGAATGTGCGTGAAAAATTGATTTTCTATCACCTAATATAAGTAACATAAATAAATTAAGCTTATTACATCAGTTCAGTAAGTATAGAATTTTTTCTTAAAAAAATAAAGTTTAGTCAATTGTGATTCGGGACAAAATATATTATCAACCTAACTTAAACAGCAAAATTAAAAACTCTTATATAGGGATTATCCATTATTTGAGTAGAAAATTGGCAACTATACTGTTCTAGCTTGTACTATGTATTATACCAGGTATATGCTAGAATAGTGAAAAAAAATTAGGCTAGAAATAAAATGACAAACGATTGCAACGGATCAAAAAAAAAAAAAAACAATGAGAAGCAATACAAATAAATAAGTATATAACATATATATACCACAGCACATTTTGGTTTGAAACTCACTCAATGTTTCTAGTTCCTTCGTGGGCATAAAGTTCCTTTTTTTAACAAAGAAAAACAAATAACTTACCAACACCTTATCTAATTATAGTAATCATAAAATTTAAATCATCAGGTACTGAATCGAAGTATTATTTTATAAAAAAAACTATTAAAATTCCATAAATGTTTTAAGTAAAAAATTCACTGTCAATTTTTTCAACATCAAACCATTTTATTTATTTAAAATGCCTTTTAAATTTGATTCAATCCTTTTATATCCTTTTAAAATGGTTTATGAAATTAACATTAATCTAATAGTAAATATTAATTGTCAACACAAAATTTCAATTAAAAAAAAAAAAAAATCTAATAGTAAAACAAGGATTCTAGATCCAGCCCAATACACCAGATTTCATACTTTAAAGTATACATATTTAAACATATTTATTCTTTGAATGACAAGTGACTAAAGTCAACCATTTTAATAAGGTTTTTAAATCAGTAAATAATACTTTTACTTATTAAATATTTATATTTAATTAAAAAACAATTATTTTAATAAATGCTCGCGTAGTTATCACGTGTTCAACAAACGTTATTATTTTATACGTAAAATGTAATATTTTGTTAAAAAAATAAAGGTACATTTCTCAAAAATAAAGATATATTACAAATCATTCTTGTTTTTCCTTATTATATTTTGATAAGAAGTAGATCATTATTTATTGTCAATTCAAATATTTTAACAACATAATATATACTTTTATAAATTAAGTAAAGCGTTTAAAAAATAAAAAAACGATAAATAATACTTTAAAACTATTACTCAACAATAAATATTTGAAACACAAAATTCTATAAATATTATTCATTTCAGTTGATTCTTTTATTCATCCCAGTAGGAATAATTATAGAAAAAAATTAATTAAACTCCAAGTCAAGAACGGTTTATAACTATATGGTTTCTATATTTCTTCGTGGGGCCATTCCAATCCAGTGTTACATGAATGTATGTTTTTTACTTAAAAAATTGAGCTTTAGAATTTATATGAGTATAAAAACCATCGATAATACAAGTTAAACCGCCATTAAAATATACTAATCCGGACTTATGACTGATGACTCTTATATGTAAGCCAATAAAAGTATAATATTTACCGTCTAAACAGTACAAATGAAATCATATGAAATGTTAGAATCCCTGAGTCAAAATAATGTGATATGACCACTGGATACTCGAATATTGAATTTGTGCTAATAAGAACGTGGATGGATTAGCACTACTACTAATACGACATAAATAATACAGTGGGTGCTAGAGGATATTCATATTGGTATACAATTGTTACATGAAAACTACATTATTTACATAATTTTTACATTTTTTTCAAAACAATGAAAAAATCATATAGTTTACAAGACGTAATACCCATTGTTGATGGAGTTCAAAAAAATAATTTACTACGTGAAATCTCCTTTAAAATAGGACATGCGTGCGTCTATTGGGTAATTGCCAAGCTTTTCAGTCAAATACCTAGGTGAATACCGCATTATTATCATATTACAATCTATAAGGTTCGCAAAAAGCTTCACGTGGAGTGGAAAGGGTGGTGTATAAATTACACGATTAAGCATGAACTTCGAAATGTATTGTCCTATGCCGAATAAAATCGATGGAAAACTCGTTAGTTGAACGTTATCAGATTTTGAATTCTACGGACATTTGCGTCAGACCAAAACCTAATCTCGAAACAACCTTAACAGCAGTAAAACCAATTAGAATAATTTAGTTGACCAGAATAACCGGAAGTAAGTAGTAAAAGGAGAATAACACGTAGATGTCAAGTTCATTAGGCGCAAAATTAAATTATGCCCGTCAATCTCTACAGCGGTACTAATGCGGATAATGTCGATTTTCAGATTTACTATAGAAATCAATTCGGACACTGAATAATAAAGCTAAATCATTTTATAAAATTAAAAATAACTGGATATATAATATTTATTAATAAAAAAAACTTGAAAACATAGTTATATTGCTCTCGAAAAAACGATTCTGAGAGAAAAAGGTCTACTGAAGATTATATTTTTAAAGATGGTCAATAATAGTAGATACGATGACATTTTCTTAAAAAAAATGTTTCGAAAATTATGAATTGTATATTAAATGTTTATATAAGTATTCAGTAAATGTTTTAAGTTCTTACAGTAAATATTTATAGAATTACAACCAAAGAACTTAAATCGTTTAATCAAAATTCGTTGAAAATTAAAATACCTAATTTTGTTTTAATTTAATTTTTTTACTTTTAAAAAAATAAAATCTGACTCTTCGTTAAACTCTTTTTTTCTGGCTACAAGAGAAATATTATGATAAAGCTTGTGTTAATGAAACATAAAGAAGTGGATAGTGAGTTACAAAATATACTAGACAGTGCAGGGTTTGATTCTCGATCTCAGTTGAAGTTTATTTTTTATACATTTTTCATTTTATATCTTAATTATTCGGAAAACTGTTAAGAAATTCAAAACATGACTCTCCAAGTTATTCAACAAATTAAAACAAAAGATAAAACTTATTTTGTTGTTTTTTTTTTAAAAATATTAATCGTAGGCATTTAAAATATTTACTGAGAACTTATATTAACATTTTATAGATACTTTACAATTATCGAAAAATTAACTGTTTAAAATTAAGTCCAAAAGTTATAATTATATGAAATTTTTTATAGAAGTTGGTTTAACCAACCTAGTTATGACATTTTTAAATACTTATACTTATAGAATAGTATTAAATATCTTCAGACATAGAGGCTGATCCGTTCTGAATCGCACGGAATCGTTTTTCATTTTCATTGATTTCAAATGACTAAAAACAATTCATCTTTATCAGTCATCAGTTCCTGTATCTCACTCGATCTCTATACCTCATAATTTCACCAACTATTAGTTAAAAATACTAATTTCAAATTGTACTGAAAAACATTGTTTTTCTAGGTATGATATTCTTATAATATTTATAATGTAATCTAAAATCCTGGTCATTGAATAGCATTTGTATATGTTTCTGAAATCGATAAAATACGGTACACCGGTGAAAACCAAAGCTGTACAATATGTATTAACGTTATGAAAAATATTAATACATTTTTTTTTTTTTTTAGTTGAAAAATATATCGAAAAAGATGGCAGTGAAACGGGTCAAATAATATGATATATTTCACGCAATAACTCAAACGGATTATTGTTGGCTGTCATTTATTATCATATTATATGCATGCGGTGGCGTATTCAATGTTAAATCCGTGTTCAGACCCTAAATGGCGGAACGGAGGACGTTTTTCAGACATCGACATTGCGTGTAAAGGACACCATCACTAACCATTCTACTATCACATTGTAGTTTGTGTCACAATGAGGGATGTTTTATCATTTTCAACGATATTTTACGTAGTGGTTATACTCAGGTGAAGGTTTGTATTTATATATTATATTATATACAAGACTGTGTACTACTAAGATTTAATGCATTTAAATTCAACTCTTATTTGACCATATCAAATTCTAAATTTGTACTAAAAACACGTCTCTATCTGAACAGTAAATATTATAATAATTAGTTTTACTGTCGAAACACTAATAGATAATGTACAATTATGTATATAAAAAGCCTTTTTTTACGAACAAGAAGAGATTACAGTTTTTTTTTATTAAACATTAAAATATAGCATTGATATAATGATATCGAAGCAAATTCGGTCGGCCAAACAAGACAGTTAAACAAATTAAAGGTATATATATTAATGTTATTTACAGATTAATATGAGGTTTAAATTAAATTTAATGTAACTCGAGGTTCTAAGGTTCATACTACAGTGTTTTCTCTATGGTGATACCGAATATAGTATACTTTTTTATAAAAAAATATTTTGTATGATAAATGATTGGAACAACAAAAGTTCAAGTATAAGAAACTAATTTAAATGTAACATACACAGATATGTACTTAAAAAAACAACAACTTTTTAGCTAAATTGGTAAATTTAATGAATACCTGATAATAATATTCAACAAAAAACGAATTAAAATAATCTTTTAAATGAGTACCTACAAAAATAACATGTTAGATACCTGAGAATGAGACAATATTTGATCATATTACTGTAACTATCACGGTGTTCTCGGTGTAAATACTCCATGAATGCTGATTAAAAAATAAATATTACAAGTTTAAGAAATGTTGCTACGCTTCCATGTTAGGTTTTAGTCTTTCTTTCTTCATATCAAGCCTTTGATCAACATAATAATATTGAAACTCGTTATCAACTGTGATAAAACTTTTACGTTGTTACGTAAAATAAGCTTATGTAAAGTTTATAAGCTAGCTATCACTTCAAAATTAACGATACACAAATTTTGTTATTTATTAACTATGTCAATAATAGAGCTTGGTTTACTGTAAATACTGAAAATTTAATGAAAATATGATATTTTCAATGAAGAAAGTAAAATTATAGAGGATATTCAAATCTAAGAACACCTTTGAATGCTTTCAAATATACGAGTATCTGGTCAATGACTTAAAAATAACTTCCATTTGAACAATTTACATACATATAGGTATAGATAGTAAAATATTTTATTTTTTTTTTGTAATTTCTAGGTTTTATTTTTCGGACCCTTATTATATCATTTATATAACCTATTTAAAATTGAAACTATATACCGTACAACAAATGTAATTAAATTTTAGACATTGATTCACTGTTGAATTTTTTACATTTTAGTTCTTAAACTATAAGTTTATATTTTTATCAAAACATTAAGACAATAATTATTCCTCTTTAACTTACGCATAACAAACTTTTATAACTTAATTTTTTATGCATTTAAATCATTTTTAATGAGATCTTGTTCATCGATTACATTATAAAGTCCCAAGATGGTATCATTCATAGTAGATAAAAATCTACTCTTAAATAACTTTTTGAAACTAAGTTTTGCATTGTATTCTATTGATATAAAAAATGACAATAGATTTTTGAATTCAAAAGCGATAGAATCTTATTTATTTTTGTATTACTTATACGATTTAAATAGAAATATAACGTCAAACGGACTGAATAGAATATGTTTTATCAATTATGCTGTATAATAATTTACAATTAGCTTTCGTAAATGTAGATTTTATTAGTTATATGTATTAATATTTTAAATGAAAGACAAAAATATTTAAAAAACAAAAGTCTTAACTAACTAGCTAAAAAAATTAGATACGCAATTAAATTTAAAAATATTCTTTAAATTACAAATCTGAGATATGTTATCATAAACCCTGAGCCATTGGATGAAAAATGTTTATCCTAAAATATTGTTTTAATAATAATATTAATAATTAATAATAATAAAAACATGTTTTAATTTTTGTTTTGAAAAACAACTTTTAGAAAATGAAAAAGGTCTATAAAGAGCCAATATTAGCAATCGAAATAAAAGTTCAATTAAATGTAATGGATGGAAAATAAATTAATTTAAATGTATGTACAAATAAATATGTATAAAATAAAAAATATATTATATATAAATATAAGTGTACAATTCCCCCTTTTTTTCACTCTATATTTTTATAAAATACCAATAAATTATAATTCCATTCAACTTTTAAACAATATGTTTTCAAATAAAAATAATTATATTGTGGCCTTTGTTATACATTTTAATAAAAAGCTATAAAATCATTAAAAATGTATTTGAAGTTTTATAATTAATTTATACCCATATTAAGATTAAATAAAGTTAAGTGTTAGTAAATGTGTAGAGTATATTGTCGATAAAAGATAATTGATAATGGTATAGCAGATTGATGACCCAAAACTAAATCCAACTTAATACTAACGTTCGTGTAGGGAAGGTAAACTGGGCCTTTTTGAGAATTTTCGATGAGTACATTTTGTCTTTATCTGAAATATCTGATTAGTTTAGAGTTTTAGATTCTAGGCTTAATTCTTCCAAAATTAAAAAGTGTATTAATATATAATTTTATGCTACGGTATAATATTAAAAAAAAACTATTTATTAAAATTGATTTTAATTTTAATTTTTCATATAAACATTTATAATTTGATTTTATTACCTATAATATTAGTCATTTTTTTTAACTATTCTAGGTTGAGCTTTTGTTTTACTGTTTCACTTTTTTCCGTACCACTGTAGTTCAATTTATTATAAGATACCCTATAACGAACTCGATATTAAGCACCAAAAAAATAATTGAAGAATGAATTATATATTATATCATTTATATTTATTGTACTTAGAAAAGTAATGTGAAGATATTAGATTTGAATGCCAATGCAAAAGATATATCATGGGTAGTTAAATAATTTAAATCGCAAGCTAAAATAGTAAGTATATTATGTATAAATCTTGAAAACGAATATTAAAAACGGTACATCTAATAATGATTATCGACATTTTAATATTCATGATATTGTAAGTCATAATTATTTAGGACAATATATAAAACTACTATAAATCCAAGTACAAGGCGATTAATTGTTTTCATTTGAAATATGTTCAACACATTAAGATTTAGAAAACAGATTCGTTCCAAATCGTTTTTTGATAACAATCAACTACGAATGGCTTTAAGTTTACAATAAAAATTGAGCCCCATAACCATTATAGCGAACATAATGAAATAAATGTCTAATAAATATTCAGTTTATGATATTATGTAACCGTCTTTTTTTTAATGTTTTGTATATTAATGTTATTCATCGAAATTCGAAATTAAATGGATTTTTTATTCAACATGGTTAACGCAAGGGTATTTATTTATTAATCACTAATCATTCTAAGAGCTTTTTAAACTATAAATGTTAACCATAATTAAATATGCTTACATTTGATTCAGATTGATTGATATAACGCCTTAAATGTGATTTAAAATACATTAACATCGTTGGACATTAGTTGGAAAATAATGTTCAAAAAATTGATAATTGAGTGACCTTTTAAACTGTAGTTTACATAAAGTATACTAGTTCAGAAAAACAATAAAATATATTGTAATAATATAAATTGTAACAAAATTTTCTTCTCGAATTTATTCCATTGCATGCAATATTTATTTTCCTTAGGAGATCTCTGAGCTTTGGTTATATCGAATCGTTGTACACCCTACGTATAAATCAGAGGTTTCAATTACGGCAGGTGAAAACTCTGGAACGTCTGGAACCTATGAGTTTTTCTTTATTTTTCCCCTTATTCTACGCTGTACCAAAAGTATAGACCCGGGTTTACGCCAACTGTCGTTATTGTGTTTTATGACCCGACTGAAAGGATATTGCGTTTGCTCCCTATACCGTCGACCTTCTATCCCTCTATTATAACTAGCGGATAAGAATAAATACTTGAGTTTTGGTTCCTCTAGAATTTCGTCAATCATTATTTATACCTTTAGTTATATTGACCATTTAATTCGCCAATTTTGCTTCAAATGCCTTTCAATATTACTTCATAGTAATTAATTCAGACTACTATTTTGTACAAATATAACTTTAATTCAAAAACGATATTAACATACAAAAAACATTTTAAAGTTTATATTTATTTATACTGAAAAATACTGTTAAATATTCATTAAAAATGCAGTACTCATGTACAGTAAAATTGTTGTTACTTTTAATTTCAATAAATTTTGTTTTATTTGTAAATTTATATTGATAAATACTTAGAAGGTATTATATTACTACTTATTCAGAAATACCGATGTACGTAATAATACTTAATCAAATTAAATATTGTAAAGTTGTTATCCACCATTTACAAAAGAAACAATATACTTTGAAATATAATCAAACTCATAAGCCATCTCATTTCATCAATAAATATGCTATAATTACTATACGGATACTTAAGGTATATTTTTATGTTGTTCTTCGACCAGTTTGAATACAAACATTTGTACATTTTAAAATTTAAATGTGGCGTTAAGGTAAATGATTGATTATATTTATTTTGTAGTATTGAAACTTTTGTTTTTTGAGCTCAACATTGATTTTAGAGTGCATTTGTTTATCTTCTATTTGAAATGTATGATAACAAAACAACAATGGCTGCGTAACACGCAGTATCTCTTCATTCCCGATTCTCAACAAGAGCTCAATACAAGTATGGCATTATATATTTTATAACGGTTATAACAAAAATAAAAGGATAATTAAATTAAATTATAAAGCCGCAACAAAATAATAATACATTTATAATCACGAAATTTAATGGGTTAGAATAACTTTCTCATGTTTTAAATTTGCAAAAAAACAAATCATAAGGATTTTTAAATAATCCTGAAAAAGAGTTACAAAATGTATTCAATAGAAGAATAATTTTTTGTTAAACTTTACAATTTTTGCAATTACTATACAATTTAATAGGGTTTTCCGCGATCGTTTACTCGAAGGAAACATATTATGGGATGTTAATAAAAATATTCAAATTCTGCTATTTTAGTTATTTTTAAATAATAAAACCAATCTGTATATTCGTAATCCGAAACAGTATCGAAAGAAAACGTATCTTTAACATGGTTATTATCTAAATGGTCGATACGAATAGTTATATATTAGTTTTTATTCTACATCAAGTTACTACCGTTTTCGTATGTTATAAAAATACTGTTTGTTGCGTTATTGTATTAGAATAAAAAAAATGGTAACATTGCGTCACAACCATCTTATCCGTCACAGGTGACAAATGACATTTGGAGATCTAGTAATAAATCCTCAAGGGACATACCGTGAATTAAGAAAACCTACACTTAAAAAATAATCCTACGGCTCTAAGCACACGCACCTAAAGCTTTTGATTATTATTTCGGCAGGAGAAAAAAAAGGATCAAACGGAGTATAGCTATTATTTCTCATTGCCATTGCATACAAATAACCGTAGGTACTGCGCGACAGTAAGAATATATTCATAATAGTATATTTAAATTGGTTATAGCCTTGGTTACGTGGCCTGAATTTTACGAATTTTGCAGTGACTTGATACTTTTGATCGCGTAGGGGTGTGCAATTAGATTCAGTCGAGAGCGACCGGCCGCGATCACTGCGCGCCCAAAAGCGTAGTCGTACAATAAGGTCACATGCTCCGAATAGGACGTGACGCGGTATGTGTGTAAACACAACCCTTCGCTCTTGTTGTTCATCGCCAAGGGCGAATAAAGGGGAAAAAATCTTATCCTTTCAACGTCCACCGATAGAGTTATTGAAAATATTCATGGTTAATACATATTATCCAATTCCGACAACGAAGACGACATTGTTTGATAAAATTAACTTTTTTTTTCTAGATGTTATAAATATCTTCGACGGCCTTCAAACGCTTTTCCAGAGCTGTAATAAACAGCGCGAGTTCTGATAAAGGATTTCTGACACAAATTTCAGACTCCAATGAAGATTTTATGCTTTGCCGTATATCATCTTCCAACGATTTTATCTTTACTTGCAGGTTTACGAAATCACCTTTCAGAGTGTCTATCTCCAATTGTAGTAGCTTTAAATGGTATAAAATTTTTTTGTTACTCTATTGAATGCGTGAAATAGTATTTCTTCTACCTCTATCGATCGAGTTATTGAAAATATCCATAATCATTGATCAATACACATATTGTCTATATGAATTGTGGTTGACACATTGCCCTCGAGTAACGTAGCTGGAGTGTTGCCGATAAGAAAGTGCCGGGCGTATGGATAGGTCATGTGGATATCGGGTCAGAGAACATAGGAGTGATTGGACGTGAATTAAATTTAGCCTATACGCGCACAAGTACAGTATATAATTTTTCGTAGGCGAGAGAAGCATTACATATTGTTTTATATATATGAGATTTTGCGGATTTGACAGCGGCTTCCCAGAGGCCACCGAAGTGTGGAGAGCGGGGTGGTATAAAATATACACAAGTATATATAATACAATAATATCCGTTCCTTTAAGCCATATTGGAGTAGAGAGTTATCTTATAATATTTTGCTCATGAAATATCAGGAAAAAAAATTAAGTTAAAATGGAAATACTTTTGCAGATAAAATAGAACATCTTTGCATAGTTATTACAAAATATACAAATTAACAACAACGTACTAAAAATATCAACACGCAAAAATTATATGAGAAAACGGTCAACATAGTGGTCACCCTGTACACATAGTTATATAAACATGTACGGGATGGGGGAGTAGAATTTCTCGCCTTTTTGTGAAATTAGAACGTATTCGGCGTGTGCGGTATAGCGCGACGGGTCTGTTGTCGGAGCAGGTTAGGCATGGGTAGGATGCATAGCTCTAATAAGCAGATTAAGAGAAAGTGTGAGAGTGCTGCAGAAGGGTGGAAAACTTTTTCTTCCTTTTCACTCCTCTTCCTTCCTCTAAAAACACACACCTCACATCCCGTATTACCGAGCAACCAAGTCGTTTATTTCGTAAAAGTTACATCTCATTTTACCACCACTACCACCCTCCTACCGCTAACCGACATCATAACCTTCTATTCCCCCGCCTGCGCTTAAACGGCGCAACGCTTGGTAATGATTTACGGCGCTAACTTTATTCTGTTTCTGTTTTTTTTCCAGTCGGATTGCCCTCGTGCCGATCCCCTGTCCACCCCAAGCCGTGCATGTGTATGTGTGTGTGTGTGTGTGTGTGTGTCATGCAATTTATGTTGTTTTCATGCATCCCTGAACATATCCGGCTATGCTGCGGAACACCCGAGTGTCATGCATATGTATATACAGAGTGATAGTGAAAGATACAAACAATCTTAGAGAGTGATATCATTACATATATAGTTAACGAATGAAATTTTGCATTTTCAAAATATTGAACTTTTGTGGGTACTCGCGGAATTTAATCTCATTTTGTTTTAAATAGATTGAAAAACCAACTACAACGTGGGACTTGATATCTGACATTTCGTTACATCTTCGACATTTGATATTTTGTACCGCGGTAATAACACGTCTGAAAATCTTAAAAATCGAGCGACAACTGGAAATAGGAGTTATGGGCGACCTCATGGGAAAATTGGTTTTTCTAACGAATAAAATATTTAAAGAATCGTCTAGAAGCAACAACTAAAATGCGTAGTGCTGCGCTTTGATTGTTTTTTGGTTATTTGGCAATAAAAAATTATGTGGTCGGTTTTTAGATAAATTTAAAATCAAATGAGATACCAAAACAATAAATGTAAGCACCGTTAAATGACCCGAGTTCGTTTGTTAACGCATTTGCGAACCTTTCGATTTCACTCGCTAACATAATACCAAGAGGTTACCGCCAACGTTTTTACGTGTATAATGTATAATGCATATGATGTATCGGCGATCTTTTTAACGCTCTGTATAAATGCGTACAACATGACGTACACGAGACGATTTACAGACGGAGATTACGACATACAATCACGGATCTGCCACGGATCGACCTATCCCGTTACTAAATGAATATTATATTGTTTAACAAGACTTGATATAATAACTTCGGTACCGCGGAACGGACGACCGTTAAGCTTCTTAAGAACTTTGCAACTTGACGCCACGCGCGATGCGAATAACATAACAAATACGCCATACGTACGTGTTACCATTATACAGCGTATTCACATTTATGCGCACATGTACAATGTACATACATGGTGTTCGCCATAAATATACTTAGTGCAAAACTACGTGTCCGGATGTTCAAACATTTGCTTCCGGGGTACGCGCGCGCACCTTCGACGAAAACGTGATATAATAATAATAATAATAATAATAATATATCATACGTAACGCGTACAATACATATAATACATGTACATTTCATATTTCAATATACGGTCGCATAATATGGTGTTGTATTAATACTGTTAGGCAGGTTACCGTATTACCCGCTCGACCTTATTATTATTGCAACATTCGACGATATAAACGTTGTATAATACCGTCTGTTTATGCAAAATTCATCGTTTCCGTCGAGTCCAACAAATGTGCCATGCTTGTAATAGAGAATCGTTCAATAATACAACATTACGACCCAAGGAATATTATGTTGTTCGTGACCCGACCAATTATATTTATAATTGTGATGTGTGGTAGGACCATAGTTCGTAATACCCACTTTGTAGGTTTATAAAACAGAACTGCAAGAGATGATATGAAAATATAAAACAAATATAAATTTCATTTTGAAGCGTAACGCAATAACAACCACTATCAAGTTTAAAATTAAATTGCACAATTATGTAATGCAATAGACCGAGATGTAACATACCAAGCCGACCCGGTATTTATTAAGGTCTAGAATCTAGATTCTAAAATATTACAAACATCAATAAACATTTTGAATAAATAAACACGATTGATGCTAGTTAGTCATTTTGATATTTAGTTCAATAATTTTGAGATTAATTTTCAAACTATAGATAAATAATGAGATATTGTAGATATAATAGAAGATTTAAAACAATAGATAGGTATATAAAATAGGAACAACAACTTTTAACTACAATTCAATATTATTTTTGGTAAATTATGTCAGTATCTGTTAAAACTTAAAAGCCTTTCTTCTATGAACAAGACTTAGGCTGTTTGTTTCGCATATTCGAATATCAAAAGGGTCCTAAAATAAGACGATTTCCAATCTGTAAACAAAGCATTTCATTTTCGCGAGGAAAGAAAACCACAGGAGACTTTAAAAAGTTTGAACTAGATAATGGTATTCACTGATAACGCTAAAACATTCTGTCAAAAGACTGCCTTTTCAACATGACTAATCGATTTTCATCCTTTTAGTCAATCTAACACAATAAGAACCTTACTGGTATTTTGGAAAGATGTTCAATGTTTGCAAAATATAAACACATTGGCATTAAAAACTTAAAATAAATACATTAGCCATACAATTTAAATTAAATGTATCATTCAGGAAAATAATAATTCCTTGAATTTATTTCTGTAATTTCTTTTTTCCTTCTTTTTTTCTTAAAAATTATAGTTTGTTACGCCCAAAAAATTTAACGAAAAATAATTAGACGAATTTGAATAATATAATATAATCATTTAAATAATATTATAGCTTTTAACAACTCTACTATATTTTTTCTATATTTAAACACCTAAATTAATTAGTTTTAGACCTTTTAAATTGATTTGCTTGATTTTAGTTTTTACAATTCAAAATGACCTTGGTGGTCTTGTTTTAAATTTTCTTGTTTGCTTACTTGATTTCATTTCTGAAAGCCAACTGATGTTGGGGAAGTCTCAAAATTATCTAATAGGTCTAACCTGTAGGTTGATGCGACAGGAATAACACACGCTGACCATTGAGTCTACAAGTCTTAACCCTTATTTGTTTCCTACTTCCTTAACTGTGTATACTCTATTAATGGGTTTAAACAAAAGTGTCACAAGATACAAAAATATACAGTTAAAGGTTTGACTAGACAAAAAATATTTTGAATATATGTATAGCAAGGTATTTTTTTTTATTGACTCCTGTGATTGATTAAGTAAAAATAAAAGATAACCAAATTGTTGTTCTGAATATGACATACTTTTCAAGAATCGCAATCATACGCCCTATAATTATTATAGATCCATAAAAATTTACATATTACTTAAACCTATAGTACATTCAGGGATTGAAGATTCAAAATAAATGTCCAATGGATAAAATATCCAAAAGCCATATCTGTATAATTGATGACGGTTGCCAAAATATGATTGTGTTTAACGGCCCTAAATAAAGTTAGTTATAGCACCAACATAATTAAATATGTATGGAATATGTATTATCAAAAAACCGATACAATATTATACTATCACTACTGCAAAATGTAAAAGATAATATCTGCAAAAAAAAAAAATAGTTGAACGGAAGACTTTTTTATATTTTTCAGTTAATACATAAATGAAACGTATTTTTCGAAAAATAAAGCGTATAATTTATGAGTACCAATAATTTAATAATATATACGAATACCTGTACCTCCTATATATACGTATAATATATTTTAAATTTACAACCAAATTACACTTAAACTAATAGACTCAAATTTATTTTGCAAGATGCTGTTCACTTCATTAAAATTGAAAAAAAGAGTATTTTAAATTCACCGACCAACTTAGATAAACATAATAAATTGATTAATATAATATACTGTGTTTGTAATAAAATAATACACTGTTCAGAAGACCAAATTTTCATCATTTTATAAAACCTACCTACTCGTATTACCTACTGTTACTATTCATTTTGAAAATCTATTCAATGAATTTCACATGGGTACATTTTTCATATATATATACTCGTATTCCATAAATATGTCATCCATGTGTAAATTTTTTCGTTTGAGACAGAAATGTTATTTTGATCTCCATTGTTAAAAAGACAAAACATACATTGCAAAAAATAGAGAAAATCCTGATCAAATTATTCGAAGAAAATGAACAGAACCAATTTTATATGAGTAAATGTATATATGTTCTATATTCAGTTCACCTCGTATTGTTTATGAATAATTCAACAAGTTTTTCACACTGAAGAAGCTTTGATACAATTTTCAGTTTTCTGTCATCTCAATTTCGCACTAACGTACGTATCATTATCAGGTTATAATAATACAAGTTTAATACATTATACGTAGGCTGTATTATATGTGATGCGTATTGACGTATATTCATTTCAACAAAAACATTTTATTTTTTATTTTTATTAAAACTAATTCTGCAGTAAATATACTTAAATTATAGTATGTATTAATTACAATACAGCACATTTTTACTAACACGTATTTTAAATGTATTTATTTTACTAGATATTAATTTGGGATGTATACAATATTCATACAATATAATTAGGTCAGATCCTGTCATACTAGAATACTAGATAGTAATTTATGATACATAAAAATACATTTTGAATAATTTTATTTGTCGTCACATTAGATAATAATATAAAAAAAAAATATAGAATTAATGTCTTCGAGGTGTTAAAGCGAACCTTCTCACCACTTCATATGGATCAACGTTAATTTTTTTTTGAATTAATAGAAGAGCTAACCCAGTTAACCGATCTTCGCCAGTTGTGTTACGTAAATATGTTTTGAGAAGCCGAAAAGTAGAAAATATCCTTTCTGCAGTTACCGTAGACACGGGTAAACTTGGTAGGTAATATTTCCAATAGATTTCTTAGATTTAGAAAAAATCTTTCGTCGCATTCCAATGAAGACTCTGCTGCATTCGAAGGTTTTTTTCAATGTAATCTTTTAGTCATTTTAATTTCCATGTGGAGAATTCTTCATTAAATAATGTAGAATCTGGCAATAAAATTTCATAAAAGGTTATTGTATCGTTTGATATATCTAGTGAATTTATATTAATGTAACTTTTTCTAAGTTGATAATTATTTTTTTATGTTTTATTAAACGTTCTGATAAATGTTAGTCAGTCAGTTCAGACCGTCAAAATGGCAACCATTCATGAAGGGACCTTTTATTAACGGTTGCCTTTTTTACTTATGAAATTTAAATATCTTGAAATTAATGATATACATTTGAATAGTTACTAAATAGTAAATAGAAGTGATAAAAAAAATTGCAAAAAATTTGTCAGAAGTGGGATTCGAACCCACGCCCTCAGATGAGGACCAGAACGCTCTATACGTCAAGTCTACTGGGTAGACCAAGGTAACCTTGAGTCTGGCGCCTTAGACCGCTCGGCCATCCTGACTTGCTACAAATTGTGGAATTTTGTACCCAAATGTTATCAATTAAAATTATTTTTAAATACACTCATCATTATTTCTATTTTCATTTCACTTGTCTATACGTTCAAAGTAACATGATATTAATAAATAACTTTTATATCTTATTAGTGCGTACAAATAAATAGTAATAATGTATTTTAGAAAGTTCTAACCATAGTTAAAATAATTTTGAAATATTAATCTTTTTCTAAAATGTCCTTATTACCTAAATGTTGTAAATATTGTTATAAAAAAAAGTTAAATTATAGATCACTAAGCAATATTTATAAAAAAATGTTACAATTTCAGTGTTTACATAATATTTAATATATAAAACAATTTGTTATGTATTCATATATTTTAGATTTTAAATGAAAAGAATTATATAATTTCATAAACTTTCAATTTCAATCCTTTAGGCTTGCAAATTGGGTAAGTACAATATTTTTCATAAGATTTTCTTTTTAGCTATTAAAAAAAAATGTTTATCTGACGGCTGACAGCGGTAAAAGAGTTGTATAAGTGTAAGAAAATGTTGTCGAAATCAGGTATCTCAACGAATTTCGATTGTACAAGATTAGGTACAAGGTTGTTACACTAAATATATTAATTGTAAAGACTCGTAACATTTACTGAATACTTATATAATATAAATTTACAGATATTTCATAATTGTTTTCGAAAATTATTAAGCACAAACTTTTGTGCTGTTTATAGAAATTCGAAGTATAGTTATAAAATAACCAGTAAAAAATATCTCTCTCATTCACTTTCTTGAGTGTTGAATTACCCAAAACGGAAGAATATTAAAGTAGGTACTTGAAGTTATTTTATTTGGGAAATACGAAAAGTTATCAAACCTAAAATTAGAAATGAATTGACTGCTGATTATTTATATTTTAAAAGTAAGCAAAATAGAAGACCTGAGTATAGAGATTTTAGCGGTAACAGTACACAGGAGCATGTATTTTGAAAAACACACCGTGTAGTAGAACGCTAATAAACTATTTTAATTATAAAGAATCTTTTAACGATTACATTTCAAGATTTATAAAAATATTTGAAAGAAAAATAGAAGTAATAAATATTAAGCAAGGTATTAAGCAAAACTATACGTCTTGACAAAGTGGAAAATTTGATGTGTCACGTTCAAATTAAAAAAAAAAAACGTTTATCCTTTGATGACACAATTTAAGGCTAAGAAATTAATGCGCCATGGTGACAATGTGATTGATTATTTCTCTCTGTCGTTTTTTTATACTATTCACAAATGCAGTAAAATGCAAAACGTTCTTTCGCATTGTAATTGTTAACTGCTGTACTACAAAAAATCCTTAAAATTATATCGAAAAAGTTAAATAATGATTAAATTATAATAAGAAGGTATCGGATTATAATAAATATTATAGTATATATAAATCGAAGTATTATACATATATTTATGTATATGTGTGTGTCATACAAATATACATATATTCGAAATGTTTAAGTATTTTAATGGCAATAGCGTAACACATAGCTTATATGGTTAATATATGGGTATAATGGTATATATAGTATATACATAAGTGCTATTCGTAATCCATGTAAAATTGTGCAATGGTATTTCCACTCGTGCATAAACACTTGTGGGGTAAAAGCCGTTGCAGATATTTATCAAAAGCTGCGCTGAATTAGATTTAAAGCGTGGGTACATCACAAGACTACATTTATCTAATCCATCTTTGGCAGTCGGATTTACAAGGTAACTGAGAACAACTGAAATGGAAAGAAGCAGCCGTTTGGAAGATTGTGAAATAAAAATAGAGGTAGAATAAGAGAAATGAAATCGAAAAACCTGTAAAAGAATCACATTTTGTATAGTATATACAAATATATATTATATTTTCGTATACCTCATGTATAATGCAGATAAATCTGAAAACTGAAAAGTTTGAAACACAATGACATTGAAAAAAAAGGTCGCGAGCATGGTTAAAAAATCATCCTGTATATGTGTATTTTTAATTTCTATAATGTTGTGATATGATTATATTCTCTTTTCTTAGTATATTTTAGAGTAAAATATCTTAAGTTTTCATTTCAACTGTATTTTTTTAAAATTTTAACTTACGATTCGTTCAAATAACTATTACTTGGGCTACATGTGTTTATATTTGAGCATTACTAACTGTACACCTGAACAACTACTCAACATTTCGCAGTTTAAATGGGTCACTTCCGCAGTGAAAAAAGAAAAGCTCCTATATAAATTGGTGCCAAAATCATCTTGTTCCATTCATCTTATATATATACGAGTATATATACACACTATAGTACGTACCTTGTTAATACGTGTGATTTGACACGATGTACAAATTGGACTAGTATAAAGTTTTTGAATGGGTCTCTAAAACATAGTCATCAAGGCTACGTGACATTATGAAGTTTCCTTAGCAAAAGGCGATTGATATCCGTTTTGATAATATCATCTAAAAAAGTTGGAAAGTTGTAAGATCTAGTAGTTTTTGTCAAAAAAAAAAAAATAGAAATCCGTGTCACGAAGATATCTAGTAAGTGTCTAAAATAATTTGAAAAAAAAATGTATTATATGATACAATTTTTGACAGTTAATAAATAATGAAAGTCGTAATAATATATTTCGATATTGATTGAATCATTACAAGTTTATAGGAATTTCTAAAGTTTAATTTAATTATTTCGCAAATAGTCGAAAAATAAAAACTCACTTTCAACTTCAATAAAATCCTGTTAAAATATAGAAAATAAATTTGAATAAAAAAACTTGAAAATATTAAATGGGGGTAATTTAAAACTTAATTACTATTAGATATGTATTCTATACTATAAAACGCTATTTTAATCAAATATGATACGATGCGAGAAAAAGTGTACTGAGCACGTATAGACACACCAATATGCTAATATTAAGTGCTAAATATTATGCTAAATATTAATATTATTCTAATATGTAAAACTATAGATCATATATGAATGAAAAGAAAGATAATATGTAAAAGAAAAATTGAAAAGAAAGTAACATTAAAAATAAACACCTATATACTGATCATACTCAAAGAATTCCGGGTTTTTACTATCTGAGAGCAATTCAAACCTCTGTAAATAAAACTAGAGCGGGTAAGTAATGTAGAATTTTAAAGAAGGTCTACAAGTCAACTAAAGCCATTAACACCCCCACCTACCACATTTCTTTTGGTAAGGTAGATGGGGAAGTTTTTTATTGAAGGGTTTGTCAGTAGGTAGGGTTTATCTGGTGTACTTGTTGGGTGAGAGGCCGGTAGAGGTTTCTTCTTTCGAAGTGATCGTCCCATCCAACAAGTAAAAGCGCCGGTGACCAAGTTTAAACCTACGACTGTGCATTTAAACAAAGATGTGCCATATTATCCCGCTCAGTTCCGGTAGTGTAATTATCTCCTACATAAATTGAGAATAAAAGGTACAGTACTATGGTGCATACACGTATGTGCCTGCGGTAAAATCCAAACCGTCAGACACATACTGCTAAGGATTGTTTTCGAACAGAGAAGGAGTCAAGTACGGGCTACGTGAGTGCGAAGATAAAGCATTGGAATGGCTGTGTATAATCTTGATGTCCACATTTAGTCATAGACTCCTCACTATATTACTGTATTTAACACTCCAAACTATTATTAACTGTTATTTAAATTAGATATGTTAGTGGTTTATTCTCTGCATTTATAAGGTGTTATTTTTATTATTGTTTTTTTTTTCTTGGTTAATTTTCTCCCAATTTCGTCTGACCAATTATGTGTCATGTAAAAAAAAAAAAAAAACATACAAAAGAGAACTGTAGTGTTATAATGGCGAATACAGTCTAAAGTCAGAATCTGTCGGACCAGGGGTAATCTCAACCGATTTCAAAAACTAGTTAACTCTCCCGGTCAATATTATATTTACCTGATTGCATATTCTGTACATTTTTATATGGTAAAAGTTAACCCTGCAAACAAATAAGCATTGCATTGTATTGCTACAATGTGAATTGGCTACACTGAGAATGTGATTGACATGGCCCCACGTTGATGACCACATTTTTAGTATCAAGTTATTATTAAGACCAAAAATAATAGAATTCTTAAGTATTTTGAAAATCGTTGTTCCCATTATTATCAAAATAATATTTAAATGTATTGTGTTCAGTATTCATTGTACAATTTTATAATATTTTATTGATTCATATTATTTTTTTTTCATTAACTATAATTAATTTACTTTACTTTCTTAAAATTTGAATGTTCATAATATTATAAACATTAAATTGTTATGTATTTTCAATTAAACTATTGATTTTTTATTTTTTTGGTACCTTTAGAGCTTAGACAATTGTAGCTTGATAGTAATAAAGTACAGACGAACTTATTACAGACTCCAGAGAGTTTACACATAACCTTCTAGTAGTACTGACAAATACCCGGGAGAGTTTATATATGTAGCATTCAGGAAGTAGTGAAAAAAGCCCGGGAGAATTTATAGGTGATTAAAACCGGGAGAGTTTACAATCGCCCGCCTATAGGTCTTGTTGCTGTAAACGAACCGGTCCGACTCTTACCGGGAGGGATGCACCGGGTGGCTAAATGAAATAACTTCATGGGGTCATTTAATTTAAAACGAACAGGACAAATTGTTTTTTTTTTATAAAGTTATCGTTATTTTCAGTATTGAAATTGTAATTATATTATAAAATAGTGAATTGTTATCGATATTGGAAACAATTTGGAAATTTTGATATCCATAATTAAATCTACACATATATTAATATACAGTAGAAACCGTTTATAATGACGTTCAAGGGACCAAAGAAAATAGGTCATAATAACCGGTGGTCATTACAACCAAAATTACGAAAAAAAAAATTGTAACTTCAATGTAGAAAAAGATGTTTTATATTTTACATTTTATTACGCCTTAATCCATTGGTTAAAGAACAGACGAAGAATTACTCTAAATCCCAATTTAATAAAATTTTAGACCATAATTCTGCAGTCATCCAAGCTTTGGAGTTTGATTCATATGTTACCGGTAGACAGTCGCTTTTGATGTTTTTAAAACATCGTGGATTACGGGATTTTCCAATTATGATCAGTTTCATTTTTTTACCAGTCATACTTGTTGAAACTAAGACAGTTGAACGTTCTTTAGAAATTTTACCACCTAAACATTTTTCTCCTTTAAACTTTAATGTTCTGTTAGGAAGCATTCTGTAAAAAAGTCCAGTCTCATCTGCATATTAAATTTGGTCATCTGTGTGTCCTTCCCGTAATTTAGGCCATACTTTTTTGAGTCAATTTTTTGTTAACCCAGTATAGACCGAATTTAATTCTCCGCTTATTGTTGATAACACAATTTTATGCCTCGATCTAAATCTTTGAATCCAACCAGTGGAAAAATTAAAATTACGCTTACCAAGGTCTTTTTCTGTAAGAATTGGTCCATTAATTGAAATCCATAAATTTCTTTGATTTTTAAACCATCGTAATAAAACAGTGTCTAAATCCGTACGTGTACAATTTCGATGTACTTCGATAAAGAAAAATCATTCAACTTGATAAATAATATATAAAATTAATAATATTAATTATATTAATTAATAACCATAAAATATATTTAAAATATAATTAAGTTATACTGAGAATCAAATAAAAATTTAAAATTTATAATTTCATAAAAAAAAGTGTATTTTCTAAACATTTTAATTCATATTTGTGTACAATTAGTCTTCAATAATATTGCGATCAGTATTAATATTATGTAAATAATAAACTACCACAATTACAAATTAATACACCCGGCATGGAAAATTGATTTTGACATTTGATTTCAATGATTTGAAAATAAATAGAGAAGACCTATTGCTATAATACGTTTTACAAAAACTTGGTTACTTTATTGTTTAAATAAACTATACGCCTTATGAACATAAAATGGAAATCCTAAATTCTCTAATGTGGCATTATTTCAACAAAAAATTAAAATTTGTTTTGTTAAAACTTTCCAGACATGTTAAATATCTTTATAAAAATTATCCTGAAAAAATCCAAATGCCTCAAATGTTTCATGATGACATTATTTCATAAAAATATGCATTCCATTCCTATACAAATTTAAAAAAAAACTATTTCAGTGGTTAAACCTATCGAATTATGAAACAGTTAGAAACATACCTATTGTAGTAAGTCCATCGTCGTTGTGATTAAAAATTTGGTACGTGATCGATACGTCGATATGGTGAATACATGAAAACTACCGAATTATTTGTCGATAATTCGTACTGTGGTTGACATAACATATACAGTCCTCAAATATTGTAACTGTTCCGTTTAATTTGTCGTAAACATTTTTCACAGAGGTTTATTTTGAAATTGATAAATTTGGATCGATATAAGTTACAACTCGTAAATCTTTTTACCTAAAACACGTCTGGTGGTTTCACGACGGAATGCCTGCTAAACCGAGCTCTACAACAGAGACAACGACACCCGATAAATAATGAGGGCAAAGCCAAGAAAAACGACAGTCGAAACTCGTGGCAGCATTATAATTCCGGGGAGACTTACAATTTGTTTTTGCCAAACCCTTTCTTGGATGTGTTTTCAAACAGTATCCAGATTAAATAATCCGTAAACATATTAAGTGCAGTCTCACCCATCAGACACCATATCCCGTGGTGTAGTACAAATGCCTATACGATACGCCGTTATGTCACTAAAAACATTTTTTAAATTCACAGGATTTTTAATCACAATACGTTATTAAGTATTACTATTAAATTAAAATAGCAATACAACGAGAACTCACATAATTCCATTGCATTACGTTTAGCACGCTAGTTATGTCAATCCATGTGTCCATAGCAACTATTTTGTTACCATGCCAGTCAATAGGGTTTTACATTAAATACAGTCCTAGTTCTTAGATTATTTCCTTTCTTTAATACATTTATCTGTATACAGTGTATTAAATACTAATGTATTAATAAATTCTTCGGTAATACATCTACAATCCAAAAATTTGGCTTGTTCTTGAATTTATTTATATTTTTTTTTTATATAAATATATTATGATGCTCTTCAAGGCTAACCAAACTGAATACAAGAATAGACGTTTCGTATACGTTTAAAATGTAAAACTTTAAATATTTTAACTAACAGTAAAATAGTTAAAAAAAATGTTTAAAAATAAAATACAAAAAAAGTATAATTGTCCATTTTACATATTAAAACACTGGTCGATAGGTATACTAAAAATATATCATAAGTATATAAAATAAATAATGCCTGTATTAAACAATGGTCATTAGTGTGATGATTTCCAAATCAGTTTATACTCTAGAGTCTATGGCCTAGGCATTAGACAACTGTGAGCTCATTGGTTGAATGCCAAAATTCAAATCTTTGAACTATACTTGCTGTGTACTAAAGAATAATAATATCAACTAAATAATATGTGCGCACATCACATGGGTATTAAGATACATTATTATTCAGTTATTATTTTTCTAAACTAACTTTATTATAATAACTATGTTTTTTCATCATATATAGCTACAGATTTTTATAAAATAAATGATTCTGATTTATTCACAGTAAACATAAGTATATAATATTTTCAAATATATATTTTTCAATGAAATGAACAACTATTCACCGATGCAATGTAAGTGAATTTGTTTAAAAATAACCAATTTCATTTTTTTAATGTAATCGAATCTGAATTATATCCATTTATTACATTTTCATTAGAAACAATTGTTTTTCGAGTACTTACACAAAATGTTGAATGCCAATTAGGAAAAAAGATAAAATTATTTAAACAGAATTATATACATATTTGCTTTAATTAAATTATATTTAAAAATATTTCATTTACTTTAAACGTATAATGTAATAACGTCAAGCAGATTTAAATTTTATGAAAAGAAAACATCCTAATCATAACAAAATTGTTTTTCATTATATTATATGACTTGCAATAATTTACAAACTGAACTTTTTAAGTACGTTACAAAATTATTGTATTATGCATATTAATAAATCTATATTGAATATAGTTGAGGCCAAATCCATTTAACAGTTATATCTTCAAATATATTCTACTAATAGCTAGTGTAATAAGAATAACAAAACATCTTATTATTTAGTGTAACTAACACAACTGTATATAATCTTCAATATAAATGTAAGAAAATTAAATATTTTGCATTAAAACACATGTTACACATTCATGTTTAATATAGACCATTCAAGGATATAATACGAGTATAATCATGAGCATTTTTGTTTAAAATTACAATACAATAAGTTTAGCGGTTAGCTGAGTGGAGAAATGAAGCACGTTAACCCTTTAATTGTATTAAAAATCCAAACGTTGTTGCCATTGATGTTATTTTTTTTAAAAAAAATGATATGAAATACATTTCCTTTTATTATAAATATCTAACTAATGTGATAAATGCATGGTATTGGCGTTTGCAAAAAGTTTTGTGACCATTTTTTGACCGGAAAACCCGTTCACCTTTTAATATACGTCGAATAAAAAATATAATGATGCATGTCCGAAATAAATGATACAAAAGTGTAATTTAAAATAACTTACATTATCATTAGTGTCATTAAAATGCATAATATGTGTAGATGCAATATAAAATATTATAATATTCGATTTTTGCAAAGCTCGTTAAATCAAATTATTTCAAATCATTAATTTTTACTTTGAGCATTACACAATTTCTGAAAAAAATTAAAAATAAACTATCATAATTTATTTATATAAAAATAAAATAATACGTAAAAATAAACATTATGAAACTCATTATTAACATAAAATTAATGCATTAACAGAAATCAAAAACATTAGGGGAAAGTCAAGACATACATCCAAATTTTTAGTATTATTTATAATTATGACAAATGCTTAAAATGAATTACATTTTCAAGCCTTAACAAAATATTTTTTTCATTTAAAGGATCAAAAACAAAAAAAACTTGTATAACTCGATATTTTTTAAAGTTTTTAAGGAAAGTATTTTGAAAATCGAAAAATAATAACCTTCTGTACTATATTTACATTTTTTCAACTCATAAGACCATGGAACTTTTAGTCAAGTTTTGCTAAACTCAAAAATTGTAATACATGGTTTATATTAATATAATACAGAGAACCAACTAAGTCATTTTAATCCACTAAATATAATCATATATATACTGTACAGTACATTTTAACTCTAATCTTCCGTTAATGACAGAAAAAATATTTTTTTACTAAACAGGTAGTTGATGCTATTAAGCTATTTGATACTAAAATTAGTGTTAAATATACATGTACATGAAATCAAAATTTATTTTTAGATGTATCATAGCATTATCAAAAAATATTAACAACGGGCAAGATTCAATCTTTAAAATGTTTATTTCCACTTTGAATGATGTTCAAGGAAATATTGAATATTAAATTACGAAATATATTAAAAATTAAAATGTATTTGAATTTATAAAAATCCAGTTTAGATAATAAAGATTTATATAATATTTTACAATTTATTTAAAATAAAACACCGAACTACTGTTTAACATTTTTTTTTTTAACTTTATTTTTACACATACAATCTATAATACATAAATTACAATAAGCATGTTTGAGGATAATATACATGGCGTGAGAGACTTGACCGAGCAATCACCCAGCGGTGAAACTTGGGACTAGGGTTGTTTAACATTTAAATAAATAAAAATTAAGAATAAAGACAGGGGAAAAGCTAATAACACTGCATGTCTTTTGGTCAATCCAATAAATTATCAGTACAACATTTTAAAAGTTTTTGATTTTTTTCTTAGATAGTATTGACAAATGTAAGATTATACAAAATAAATAATTGTACAGTAAAATAAAAAATTAAAAATCTTACTTACATAATTAAATACAAGTCCTGAATAATATTTAAGTAGATTTATTTAAAAGTGTAACGTTTGACAAAAATAATATTTGAAATAAATTATTTTAAATGTGATAATTCAGTTGAATACATAAATTATAAGATAAAAAATCCAAAATAGTCTAAATACATTACCATTATTAAGGTATTGAGCAACTTTAGGTTGTAAAATTATATAATAAGATAAAAAATAAAACTAAAAGTAATTATTTAATAGCCGTGTATTGAAAAGTAAACATGTATTTAAAATAAAAAAAAAAATAATTGAATATTGTATTTGAAAAATAGTTTCTGGATAAAATTTAAGTAACTATACATGGGTAGTAAAAAATAATAAAGTTCCGAAATTAAATCCATCGAGTAGATAGCCAATTCAAATATAATCATATTGAAAGAACATTTAAGATAGTGAGTTATTATACATAGCTACAGAACTGGCCCAAAAATGTGTATAGTTCCATCTCAATAGTTACGAGTTTAATTCATCTGATCAGGTTTCGGATCTCCCAAATATCGATCCATTCATAGCAATTAGCGTATATTAAAAAACAGTTTTAAATTATTTGTGTTCTATTTCTGTAAACAAAAAATTATTCAATAGTTTTATAGGTACAATAGGTAATTTTGAATATGAATTTTTTTTTGTTTTGCTTCGTTGTAAAGTAACAATATAATTTTGATCGATCAGGTATCATTATACATAGTTCGAATAGTTATAGATTATTATCGTTCATAAATTCCAATAACCCCAAAAATATTTATAATAATTACAATATAAGTACAATTTAATAAAATCTTTTAGAAATACGAAGGGAAACACATATTATAATTTATATTCATATATACAGCTAACCTTTTATTTTAGGTAAATTCTAGAACTGAAAACAATTCAATTATAAATAAAACACTTAATAGTGAAAAATGATCTTAAAAATATTAATACACAATAGTTCGTAAAATTCTTAAGACATACATACTTCAAAACAAATATGTAACTTCTAAGTCCCCGACCTATAAGAAATTTAGATCAATAAAGAATTCAACTATATTAGATTATAAGAAACCTCTAGATATAATGCTTTTGGAAAATTATGTATAACCTTTTTTCAAACACAGACTGCTATGGAGAGCTATATTTGAACTCTCAATTAATAAACTATATTAAGAAACTAGTATTCATTAAGAAATATTTTGACTTTAAAGTAAAAAGCTTTAGAAATTAATTTTGTTATATTTGATGACAAAATAGTTAGTAATATTTAAGTGCATATTTTAAAAAGGCTATCAAATGTAATTAGTATATTTTACAGAATAGGTTTAAAAAAGAGCATATTCTTTAAAATTATAAGCTCCATTAAATAATTAATAAATATCTTTAATATAATCTTTAATAATCTGAGTATTCAATTATAAAATATTTTACTTAAATGAAATAACGGCCTGATGCATAATAAAACTATGCTGTGATGAATAAAAAGAGAAGATCAAATGAAATGCAAGTACTTTATATAAAGTATATAGACCAATAATACAAATTCTTTATATACTCGTATACCTGAGCATTGTAATATAAGGTAATATAATTCATGATTTTCATGATAATTTAAAAAAATAGTTCATAATAGTATATCAAACATTAATTGTTATAAAAATTAGAATACCTAATTACTTTAAAGAATAATCTTAATAAAAATATAATAAATATATTTTAGTTTTTGTATAATATGGGTAGTGGGTACGTATACTTAATTCATAGAGGTATAATAAAGGTGTGAATTAATTATACTAACTGATGGTCATGGTCTACTTAACTGGCAGTGTAGCCGTGTAGGTAGAACAAACCGTCAATAAAAAAATTATAGTATAGTAAATACTGATAAAATTGTAGTTTATACAAGGGATAGTCATAACTTTACTATGATTTAATTTTTAACGCTCTCATAAAATTACAGTTATTATTTAAGTATCGAGACTCACGACGTTAATACATGTCAGGTACTGTAAAAATATTGATCATCCCATCAACGCCTCTATAAGGTACAAATATATTATTTTATAGAGTCCAATAATGTACCTATTACATTTTGCTACTGTTTTTCGTAAATATAATATTTTAATTTTCAACTATCCAAATTAATTTTAAAATCATGGTTGACACATCCGCATTATTTTGATGTCATTTATCACGGTACGAAAAATATTTTTTTTGTTAAATAAGAAGAGAACTTGAGGGAGATCACGTTTTTTAATTTACTAGCCTCGAAGTTCAATAGCGTCACTGTTTATTAACATCATGGCATTGAACGTTGAAGAGAACTTTACGACGTCTAATTAATTTCTAGAAAATCTAAAGAAAACGAATTAACGTACCATTTTTTTTTTCTAGATTTCAATTTACAAAATTTATATTTACAGCACAGATTGTTGTGTTCCTTTAAGCCAACCTATCCTATGTTTAAATATATTTTATTGCTCGATAACACAAACGGTATTTGTTATAACTTCAACTGAATCGTTCAGAAATATAAAATGGAAGGAATTATCTTTAAAAGATTTCTGTAAGGGAGACATTGTATAAAAATCCATTTGTTAACTTTTTACCCTACACAGACTAGGTCCAGAAAATTAGAATTTTCGCCTCTTTTGCACATTTTACTTAACTGAAAATTCCCGGTAAATCTATATTAAATAACTATTTTGTATTATTTTTATTAATTTTCCAAAAATAATAATTTGAATAATTTTTTCTACATCAAAAAAAAGTGTTGTAATTAAACACACCGTTCTGCTTTTCACAACATCAAACTATTTGTATACCAATTTGTCAAATACTGCAGTTATATCTCGACAAATTTATTTGAGTCCTCTCAACATTACAAGAATTTAAAATGTTAATATAATAATATTATTCGCATATTTTATTTAATCATGATTTGTCAGTTCAAAAACCGTACGCATAACGATTTAATCGCCATAATTATAAATAAAAATGTCATCCACCGACTACCTCAGTCCTCATTTGAAAAACGTTGTTACCACCAGTAGTGTTTAAGGAGGGAAATCAAAAATTACGATATCAAAGACGTGTAACTCATTTTTACTATAAAAGTGAAAACAATTGAAAACAACAAAGTTACAGACAAGACTATATGCGTCAGGAACAGAAATCGAATCGAAAATAGCCAGTATTATAACCGGAAATCTAAACTATAACCTTTATTTTGAATGTTTAGACGCCTAAACCAACAATCAAATTGTTTTCACTTTTGAAAATTTTATTTGGTTCTTTATTTTTACTTGTAAGTAAATTTATCGGAGAAATTCTGTTTCACTTTTTTTAATTTTAAGATTGTGAAGTTATTTAATTTACATTTTTTCTATTAGCATGCCTATCATAATACAACCTCATACCCGACAAGGGTTATTTTTGGACGAAATAAGAAATTAAATAACAAGATATTAAATATCAAAATAGTATAATATTATATCTGTGGTAACAGTGAACAAAATGAATAATAATTAACGAACACGGTCTTACACATATTTTTTAATTTATTTTTTATAGATTATCTAATTTATCGTGTGGTGTTCATCATTCAGAATTGAAATCGCGCTAAATGGAGGAGACGTTGTGTATAGCTTATTGTTCCTCGTTGGCTAACTGCACTTATTGTATTGACTAACATGTAATTATATTTATTGTTAAGTACTTAGGAATTCAGGATTAAAAATAATACTATTTTCTAACATTTCTATAATCATTTTCAATATGATGAGTCGCCAAAAACCACATTCTGTGTGCAATAATTTAATTTACGAAAAATTCTTACAAAAATCATTGAGTCCCTAAAAACTGTGCATCAACTGTTACAGTAAATATCTGACAAATAATATAATTTACATACTGTTTTTCGAAAAAAATTATTACATGGTATCTATTTAGTTTTAAATTAATTGATAAAGGGTAAACAAAGAATAAATCCTACAAGACATTCATGCTATGAGATGCTACTGAATGATATTGAAAAATAACTCTACAACTACAAAAAATATCAATTCTAGAAACTCACAAATTCAGGAGTACTAAAACTCCTAGTATTAAATTTAGAGTATTATGACAACTATAAGCAATGCTTGTGTTGAAAACCGTAAATAATCGACCGTATCGTAGTTAATAGATAAAGAATTTAGAAAAGTATTGAACCTGTTTTAAAAGGATTGAATAAAAAGGGTCTGCAAGTATTTTTAGTTTTTATCATTATTTTAAAACTAGCTGACCCGACAGACGTTGTCCTGTCTTAATTATGAATATTGAATTCGAATTGGTATAATTAATAAGAAAAAGTGTTAATTATTTTAATGCTTTATGATATACAACATTCTAAGTTTTTTTTTTCTTGCGTGTGTATAAATAGTTTTATGGTATTCCGGCACAGGAACAGGCGACATATAACTGGACATGTGAAAAACATGGATTTTGAAGATTGATGCCACAAACACTTAGCGACTGCCCTTGTGATTTATTTATCGACATTGCAAATGCTAGCCACACTGGAAATTGCAACCGTTTAAAGTCGAATGTATATAAGAATATAGAAATATAGAAATATAGGATGATTTCACGTCATAGAATTAAAGTATACTTTTCCAAAATATTAGATTGTTTGCAACTGTGCAAAATACCAATTAATTTATTGCTGTTGTGGAAACGCAATATTTGTTTAATACAGTTATTATATAATAAACGGTGATTGCCCTTAGATTTTAGCATTCTCCTTTGTATTTTTCATCCATGTTACCCAGGTTACCCCTGTTATCCAGGTTACCCATAAGTATACCTGGGAACGTTTGGAATTTGCTGTTCCAGTAGATTTTCAAAAATAAAAAAGGATTTACCGAAATCGGTCCAGCCGTTCACGGGTGATGCGATGACCAAGGGAAATAGGGATTCATTTTTAAATATAAAATATTTATTTACCATAGACCATATACAACATACCATTGTTTTTGAGTAATTATATGCTTGCATTATGACATAGATAATTTTCTCCATGATAATATGGTTATTGGTTAAATACTATCGTTTTTGTATTAAGATGTTCGACGACCACGCTCTTAAAAAATTTTTAGACTTTTTCAGGCAAATTTTTACATTTTTCTCTTCGTAAGAACCATCCTCGTACTTCAAGGAATATTATAAAAATAGAATTAGCGAAATCGGTTAAGCTGCTCTGGAGATTTGCGCTTAGCAACACATTCAGCGATTCATTATTATATTATAGATACATTTATTATTTATTTCTTGTAATTTGTCCATGAAGAATCATTGTACAAACCAAAAGTAATATTTTATCAAAATCAAAATTTGATTTTGTTACATTATATTATTATATTAAGATCCGGACCCAACCGGAATATGGGTAGTTATATTCCTATAACCTAGGTTAATTTAACCAGGTCGTAGTTACGCTATCACATATATTAATGAAACCAACAAGTTGAAATCTGTCAATTCGGTCGCAAAATACATTTTGAAATTATGGCTATAATATATCGAAGAAAAGCGTTTTTTGAACCCCGGACATACAATAACTGTAATATTATAAAAGCACTTATTAGTATATAGTATTGCGTTATTTACGCGTACGAGATGATGATATAGGTACTCACGAGTTGCGGAAGACGTGTTGAGTCTAGTGTTGGACACGGTGTCGATGCGTGCACACACAGTATGCCCCCCCACTGACGGGTAGATAAAAGAAAAATTATTAAAAAAAAAAAAACCGTGCACTCGGGACGGTGTGGCACGAACGTCAGCGGACGACAGTGGAACGACGTGAACGGCTAAAAAGATGAGAACGGTACCGGCGCGAAACGACGAAGACGACGACGACGACGCGAAAGCGTGGCACTACGACGGTTGTCGGACCGCGGCAATCGGGTGCGGACGAGACGGCGGGAACGCGTGTGCGTTACTCGGGAGCGACGACACGACTGAACCGCCCGGAAAGGGGAAAATTAAAGCTGCGCCGCCGACCCTCTCGCGCGGGCTGGGGTGGAGAAAGCGCGTACTGGTGTGAGTCGGGCGGGAGATGACTGCGCGCGCGTCTCCGACCGGGTATCGCGGCGCGCGGGCAGCGGCGGTCCGCGTCGGTACGGTGACGTCGGTGGTGGTCTCGGCCACCTGCGTTCGCGAGCCGCGACCTTCATTAGTACCCCGTCATTAGGATTCGCGCGCGCGTCCGTTCCCAAAGTCTCCGGCAGTCGTGTCTTAGCTCAGAGTTCACTGCACGACCGCTATTATCATAATATGGATGTGGCGGCGTGTGTACCGCCGTCACCGCCATTCAGGATTTAAATGTACCCGAACGTTTGTGACCCTTCAAAATCCACGATTTTCGACTACGGGCGTAAAATGGATTTTAAGGCATCAATATGCGAATAGGTGCACAGATTCTGAGAATTTCAGCACAATTTGGTACAAATGATGATACGGTCGGTGAGTAAAGTTCGGCTATATGGTACGTGCCACGGACGTTTGTCATCGAGACTCGGTTTCAAATTGACTCGCCGTAGAACAGCGGTCGTGGTAACCGCTTACCGCAGTGAGTGAAGAGAGAGACTGTTCGCAAATCGAATATTATTCCTCGAATTTGTTACTACGTTTTTTTTTGGTATTTCAAACGAACCACGTTCAACGCGATAGGATAGTTAGAACATTTAAAGTTTAGTACAAGATCAAAATTTAAAATTATTTTTATATTTTATCTTATGAATTGTGATAGTACATACAGTGAATTAACAGCATTATTTTTCTAAAAACACTTGAGTCTTCAACGAAGAAATTTCTTAGAAGACATGCTCTATATAGAAGTCTAGACCGAATCGCCCGGCTCACTCGATAATTGAAAAGCAGTTACGCGGTGAACTCGCATCAAAAGCCTCATGATGACCTTGACAGTTTAAGAGAACATTCATAATACGGTTTGTAGGGGATATTATAATACCGAGACAAACGAATGGCTTGTAAACTACAATAGAGGTATATGATTTATGCATGTCGTACGAAACATGAATAAAAACGATTGGATATGAACGAATGAAAGAAAACAGCAAAAAATGATTAAGAGGGTTAAATAAACGGTTTTGACGATAGAAAACAAATGAAATATGAGAAATGGATACAAGTATTGATTATTTGTTATTTTTGTAAGCAGAAAAACTAAAACAATTTTAACAAAAATAGATTGAACGAACAGATTTTTTAGGCTACTGGTAATCATGACGAAGGACAAAATAGAAATTGAATATAAATCCAAAATAAACGGACTAAATATTTATTTAACTAAATAATAATAAAATAATTAATATATTTACAATTATTACACTAATTAAAAATTTAAATCATGAAATAATTAATTTTTTTATATGAAATCAAACATTAAAAAAATTTAAAAACAGTTGTTGTTGAAACTTACAAAAAATAAGAATAAAGTGTTATTAAATGTAAAAATAATATTAAAAATAATTAAGATAAAATATACAATAATCAACATCAGGTATTGTACATAAGCATTAAGCATAATAATACATAGTTATGTAATAATAACAATATAATTAAAAACACATATAATCATATGTATATTTTTGGTTTTAAACCTTTTCTAAACCTATTATACTTATTTGCACATATTAAATAAGAGTAATACTACCAGATAAAAACTTTTAATTTTATTTGTATTGAAATATTTTATAGACTGTAATAAATTATTTATACAGCTAATAATACTTTGTTATAAATATATGCCTCTGATTAATAAGAATAGTTTGTTGACCAAATGTGATAAATATTTATAGCTGTATTTGTGTAAGCTCGCAATGTTATGATGTACCCTCGCATAGAATACACGATCGAATTTACATAACAGCATTAATAACTATTTAACTGTCATAATCTTAACAGTCGTCCTTTAAAAATAGCGACACCCGAATTCCATAAATGCATCTCATACAAGGTCAACCCTTGTACCTCGAGATGGACAAGATGTCGAACGAAGTATTTAAAAAAATATTTTCATTATTAAAAAACTCGTTATTTTACTATAGTAAAAAATAACGTTATACCTCTACCTGAAGTCAGTGTGCCGGGAAATTTATACTGAGGAATACAATACCTTACCCCAGTACGATATTTCTAGGTTTTTTGTACCTCCCATGGGATTCTAGGTTTATAGTACCGAGGGGGGAGACGGTATTATAATCCTAAGAATATCGTAATGGGTGGGGGGAGTATGAAAATCCTGTGGTAAAATGTGCCTGTTACTCCGGGTTCATACTATACGTCGTACTGTATACATTACCATACCGGGTACCTGCTATTTAAAATGTGTGATACCAATTTGTTCATACCACGAGTGTGTTCTTTGATAGTTATCAAATGTGGGTCACATTATATAACATAATTTTATCATTATCATAGAATCAATTAAAGGCAGTAAACACATATTATTCAAAGGTTGGGTGAAACCAAATTCAGGTTTCGGGGTAACTTACGAGTATAACGTATGGTGCAGTGCCTAGAATGCTCATATTTTACCACTGCACATATTATTGCTTACATACTTACACACCAAAATATTTTAAAATAATGGACATATAGTAGTGCGCAATGCCGCATATGAATTATTCATTTAATTGTTTCTTGGTGTTGACCAGTGGCATTTCCGGAATATCATTGCTGCGTCCGAGATGCGCGTCCCGCTGATCTGCGAAAAACGACGCGATGCGATTCCTCTTTAACTTAAAAATGTCGCGAACTCGAGATTGAGTACAACGGAGCCGAACGGGTCTCTAGTCGAGATATTTCCGAAAACAAATATCCGGTCACGGTAAGCGCGTGAATGCACAAGTTGCTGTGCAACATAAATTATAAAACACAATACGTACGACGACTTTTCGGAAGCGCGACTAGCACCGGGTCCACGTGGTTTTGTCGCACCGTGAAACGGCAAGTATATGTATAAAGTTACACGGCTTTCGCGGGATAGTCTGACAACATATATATTCAGACCCGGATAGGCCGGCTGGGAAACCCGGTAAGCCCTTTATACCTAGTGTGTGTGTTTTATTTTTTCATGCTTCAGTTTGGTTTTTGGCTGAACCCTGAATGCTTAAACACGACTATGATATAATGCGTATAATACGGTTACTAATTTTTGTATTCTCAACAACTAAAATCCACACGTTCTTTTGGTCCTTGTATTTTTTGGTATAAAAATGTCCTATCCTACGTTTAAACTTATACAGTTTACTTTACGTACAATAACTGCAGTTTCTCGTGCTTACACACATTACACAGCTGTATGCAGTAGCATATGATTTCAATCGAATCACGCACGCATATGCCTGCAGTTATGTGCAATTAAAAATTATTAATATTTGGACATTTTAAGATTTATTTTTTATTTTTATCGGACTTGGTCCGCTATCGCGACGCTTATAATAAATTATATTAAAAACTATTTTAATTGTTTTGTTTTAAACCCGCTATTAAATGTTGAGTTACCAAAATATAATGATAACATACCAAACCTTGACGCATCCAGTAAAATATTATAGCTAGAGGAGTTAGGGACTTCTACGGTTTGGATTTTTTTTAAAAAGATTAAAAAATAACTGAATCAAATATTAATACTGTTCATGAATTCAGGCATTTAAAATTTGATTTTTCGAACACCGGTTTCACGTAAATGTTGATGTTTTTATGATTTTTCGACGGTTTTTCTTAGTTATTTGGAATGCATCAACTAGACAAAATTTGCAAGATACAAAAAGAAAAAATAACTTTTACATACTGTAGTGATCACATTGCATCTATCACACATGGTAAAACCAATATACACTCCCATGACTACACTTCACTCAGAATCCTTAATATATTATTATAATATTGTAGTATTATATATCCAAAGTACAATATAAATTTTATAAAGGTGAAACCAACAGAAATACACTCTTTGAATCTAAATCAGAAATTACATTCATATCGACCCGATATTAATTGCATCGATAACTAAACAAACAGCAGAAATTCAAACGTTTAATTTTCCGTATATTTCGTTATTTAATAAGAAATTTTAAATTTTAATAAAATATTTAAGTTTTAATAAATTGTGTTATTGTTCAGACAATGGTCGTAAAATGAATAAACTTAATTAATTCTCCGTGGTTGGGTATTTTTATTTAAGCCAACCACATTTTCTAGCCAGAAAATATGCACCTACAAATTAACACGAATCCTTTACGTTTGTAGAAGCCCTTGAGAATATTTCTTTATAACAACCGTACATCGCAAATTGCTTCGACTGATGTAACACTCAAATTAATCATCCCCCCCCCCACCACCACCAACCTTGGCTTACCAAAAGTTACATATTTAAATTTCAAAATACAATGAAAAATACTTATTATTTTTAAATATAACTAAGGATTGCTCTGGATTCATTAATTATATTTAAAAATAAGTGTAAAAATACCTACTTAACATATTGATAACGGGTGAACAAATTTAACAGTTAGCACTCGAACTAACCAAAATAATATCTAACAATAAGAACTTTTAGCCCCTCCGAATAAATGCATTCAATAAAAGTTAGAACCAACCATAAACCGAAGGTCGGAAAAATCATTGGCATGCAAATTCTTACTTTCTAGGTAAAACTCTAAAAGTATATAATATTTCAACAAAATGATTGTGTACATATTTGTAAGACTCCGTAAAACTAATTTAGTTTAAATTTATAATTCAATGTATTTGAACGTAATAACATTTTCAAAAATACGTATAATAATTCTAAATCTACAATTATACAAGTAAATGGTACACTTTCCATGGAATCTATTCTTGCAAGGCAACTAAATATCATAGTATTATTGATACTTTTGCTAACAAAAAAGCAAGAAAGGGTATTTTTTAAGGAACTATGTAAACAATAAAATAAATAAAAATTACTTTAAATCATAATAATTCGCCATTTACTTATTAATAATGCCATTAATAGTATAATGATTAATTTGTACCATATTCCATGACACATGTGTTACCGTATTAGTAACAATATGATTTTTGGTTTTTAATTTCTTATACCTCTAACCAATATTATTTTTCCTTTACATATTTTAAAAGAACGAGTAACGACGTAGTGTGATGCGAGTATTAGAAATGAGTTAAATTACATTATGAGGGGCCCGAATTAATTTGTCCCTGGCACCCTTAATTTCTCTCCACAGCCCTGCATACAAATGTCACAACGAAATGATACAAATGTGATCGTTTTGTTTTAATGTCCATTGGTTACTTATATAGTTATATGTTTGTTAACTCTTTATTCAATATCAGAAAGTGACCATCTGTTATCAGCTTATCACATTTTAGTCAATTTTTGGTAGAAGGTACCAAATATACTTTATAATACGTTCTTGTAAACAGTGGCACCTCAATGATTTTACCGTTGGAGGTATAATGCGCGAGATGAAGATGTCAAGTGATATAGAAGCAGGCTGACGGCTGAGATATATGGCGACTGCGGTGTAGGTAAATTTATTGTTCTTAAACATTTGAAATCTATGTGAAATCTAGGTGTACCAACTACCATTGGTTTTAAAAAATAAGTCTGTGCGAAGGAGTAGTAAGAATTCAGAAGACAATATTATTGTATTACTGAAAAACTACTCAATAATAGACAATTTATTTATTTACATAGTGAAAAATTATTAATAATGTATGGGCGTACGTTGATTCAAATAAAAAACTTAAAATTGCAAAAAAATTTCCAAGTAATGAACGCACAACAATAGGGATGGCTTAAAAATGTAATGGCATCCGTCTAATTATCAATTGTTGGACTAATTAATTAATTATCTGATATAATAATGTAGAATCATACAACATTTAATATGAACCGGAAAATAATCTAGGAAATAAATATCGATTAATCAAATTAATCACCCAAGTCCATGTATTATAGAGTACCTCGAAAAGTTACTTAGTAAATTGTAAATATTTCGCAGAACCATTCTTATCTAACCGTCCAGCTTATGGTACAATTACATGCAATTATTTCATAGTGAATTTAATTATATAATAATTATCAATCTCTGCTAATAAATTGATAAATCCAAACATTGAATCATTTTTTTTTGGCCACTAGTCACTACTGTTAGCTGGTTGAAATTAACGTTATCAAATAATAATTAACAATTTAATGATACCTGGATAAATATAAACGTTTATAATATAATTCGTAATGAAAGTAATATTATAACTAGGGGCCGGAATTATATTCTTTTAAAATAGCCAAAATAAGATGCTAATATTCTCTAAAAAAGTTGAAAATATTCTTGAAATATTCTTTAAAAATCATAATAAAATTTGCGAAAATATGCTTTTTTATTAATATATTCTCTTGAAATAAAAATATTCATTTATATGCAAAATAATACAACAAAAAACTGATATAAATAAGTATATGATAAAAAATAATATGCAAAAAATAACCAAAATAATACATGTTAAAAAAATTGATTAAATTATATTAATAACAAGTATTTGTAATTACGAAAATTTTTGAAAACAGTTAACAACTATATTTTGCTCCATATGTTCCGGTGTCATATTTGTACGACCGACGGTCTGTTAATATGTTTTTATACGTGCTAAATGAACGTTCGACGTCAACTGAAGTCACGAGATCACAAAAAATATCGAATGTCTATAGAAATTAATCGATATATTCTCAAATATTCTACGAAATATTCTTTTATCTTGAAATATTCTCAAATATGCTAAAAAAACTTTTGCCATTAATTAACCGGTTTCATGATTTGTAAAGATTTCGAACCCCCGTCTGACTGTATAGCCTCAAAAAAAATATGCAAAAAAATAAAATTCCGGCCCCTAATTATAACTTTATTAACCATTAACGACTGTTTAGGAATATTTTAGAATGTTAAATGATTCGACAACGAATCGAAATGTTTTTTACTGAACAACGTGGCTTTCGGCGTACCTTCTGTACTACCTACATGTTTTGTTTTGGCCGAATAAACATTATGAGCGTCATGACTTACGTCACACGGTCATATTCAGAACTATGTTCAGCTGGTTAAACAAAACATTCGTAGCTTACCTCAGTGCTACTTCACTTTTATTTCAACATCGAAATACTGGAATTAAACTACTAGTTCTGCCATATAATAAATGTTTTAAATTTCTAATATTCATTGATCTAACTCAACCGGTGGCAGTTGGGGTGCCTGGGTAAAAACCCCATCTTGCAGCTAGAGATAAATAAAAAAGCATTGAATTTGGAACAATTATTAAAGATTTTATGAAGGCAGAATTAATTATATTATATGAATTTATAATTTTTTCATTTTTGTTTCAACTAAAAAAATAGGCATTACATATTTAATTCCTCCATATCATTGTAAATTATAATAATAAGTTACATACATTTCGTGGAAATAGTACACACAAATGAATATTGGTCGACTAATTAAATAAAAAAAGGTTTAGGAAAAAATAATGACATCAATTATTTCTGTTCGTCAATAACGTTTGATTTATAAATCAAATTATTACTAGCGGCAAAATGTACAAGGGTAAACGAACAGGTATGTCACCTCCCCTCTCCATTTGAAATTAAAAATGCACCACTCTTTTGCTATAATACAATATATAGATTTACATAAAATATATTATTACTCGTACATCTATTATCCATACAAAGTTTGAGTAATAACTGTAGATATTTTTTTGCTAATAATATATTTGAAATTATAATTGTTTATTAAAACTACAAAGTAAACTATTCTTACTTGAAATTTGTTTGAAAAATATGTGTATTTAACCCGAAGTTATTGAAATAACTAATTTTTAAAAATATAAGTTTCCACAACTTGAAATATAATACACAGAGTAAACCGAGCTAACCCCTTTTTAACCGTAAAAATGCTTAAATTTGGATTTTTTTTCAATGTTCAGGTCCTTATAAAAAATTAGACAATTTATATTTTAAATTTTATTTTAGATACCGATGTTCAAATTGTACATTATAAATCCAACAATCAATTTTTAATCTAGTTTATGTCTTCTAGTAACTTACAAATAATACTTATACACTATTCAATTAAATGTTTGATATTATGTTAAAACATATTTTATTTTTTTTAACTAAAATTTAAAATGTAAATAAACTATGTTGTAAAAATATAATGAATAGTATTTCTCAGAATTCTTAGCAAGAAAATGATACAATAACATTATGATACCAATATTTCCGATAACTCGATAAACCGTTATTGAATGGATCAAAATAAATAAGATAGTTAGTGACATTTGTCTAGATATAACAAGGTTAAAATGTAGAACATATAATTTATTTTTTTTATTTTAGAAAATGTACAATCTGTATTAACAAAAACACAATAAGTAAATGTGTTGATATGTATAACAAAACAATATAATATAATGACAGAATTACAGGATAAGGGAGGCCATCCACTGATATAGAACCCTTCAGATTTAAATTAAACATAAGAACATATAATTAAAATAGATTAATTATTGGGTCCTTTGAAATTATTTCTATTTCTGGGATACACTTTTATTATTATTCAAACAATTTTTATTGTATCAATTTAATTGATCTAGACAATATTTATTATTTTTTTGGTTAGTATTTATTATTTAGCCAAGTATATTTTTATTTTTAATTGATTAAAATATTTATTGGAAGAAAATTTGGTAGGGCTACTGCCCAGTTGCGATGACAACAAAAAAAAAATCTATTAGTTTCTATTAATAATTCCAACGGTTTTTTGACTCATAATTCATCAAATTACGCTTGCATCAAAAAAATTATAAATTTAAATTATTTTATGACTTAATTTTAACTTCTACGACTGTTGTAATATAAATTGTATTAGAGATTTATTTAAGTTGAAATGGCGTGTTGTGCTCATTATAGTAATCAAACTGCCTTGTAAGTATTAGGGTTTTTGTGGTAATAGTATGAACCCTGTTCAATATTAAGTAGCTGTATTTTAGTTTTAATATAATTCTAGTAACCATATGTCCTGCGCCCAATTTTCTGCGCTCAAGTATCCGCACCCAATTGTCGTACAACCGTACACAGCAATATTGAAAATCCGTTGGTTATTCGTAATAGGTATTAATAATTTTTATATAAATCATTATAATAAAACAGGCCGTTTTGTTTGCTTGTTTTTTGGTACAGCAAAAAAAGTGAGTCAGAAAAAAAATTTTTAAAATTCGATCCAGCGTACCCAGGCTGATAAACAATATAAAATCAGCCTACAGCGAATGGGTATAAATAATTATATATGACTTTTTTCATAAAGAAAATAAATATAAAACAACTAAACAAATAAATTATAATTCATTATTGTCATTTATAACAATCTTTTTGAGAACTTACAATTACTTAACGTATATTATAAAATCATTCATCATATGTGGTGGGTCACATCATTGGATGGTCTGTTTTATTTAATTTTATCATATTTGCTTATTGACAGTTGTGCATGTATCATAGATTGTATATATTCTTATTTTAACAAAAAAAAAAGTTTAACCATGATTTATTTGTTTAAAAATATTTATTTAATTAGTAAATTACATACTACAATTTGATTTTTTTTTAATTTGAAAATTAACAAAATTAAATCTGTTCTGATTAATTCTTCCGAACATTACAATTATTTTAGATTGGTATATGAATACCTATATATGATGCATGCAATATTTTGTACATCGATAGATACCGTCATGCTTTCTAACTTTAAAATGTTAGTTAGAGCATGTTTATATACTCGTATGCATAGCATTTTTGACAAAACACATATTTTTTCTTGCACTGTAACCATTTGAAAATCATTCAAATTAATAATGAAATATTAGAATGAATAATTGATATCATAACAACAACAAACAATAAACGCTGTTCTCAGTTATTCAATGAAAAAATCATGAAAATGTAATATATGCTCATTGCTCATCATAAAAATAAACATGGACGATTTGCATCTATAGCACTTTTGTTCTCCCCTTTGGCAATGTCACTAGCGGAATATTTTATGCATTTTTTAGGAAAAAAAAATCCGAGCATAACATATTTCAAATAGTATAGCCTAGTACCTATAAATATTATACCTACGTATAACACAAAATATACTTTTTATTGTCCACGTCTAAAGACATAAGTATAGTTACTCCATGTTGTATCCTAATACGGCAAAAAACATGCATACGAGTATAGAACATTTTGTTATAACTTCTTCGAGAAAAAATACCTCACCGTTGACAGTTTGCTTTATGTAGAACTGCAGAAGAATGTTTATGGATTGAGCATCATTAAAAACACCTCTACATTTCACTAAATTTCGAAGTCTTATTTTTTTAAATTGTACAATCTGTAAATATTTCCTTTTACAATAAGCACAAATGATATTTAAGTTTATTCGAAGTCTTATATGATAGTATAGTATAGTGTCTTTTCGAAGCATAACATATTTAATTAATACAATTTTGGAAAGCTGGTTAAATTAATTGTCTAACGCAGCGTTTCCCAAACGTTTTCTCTGCCGGACCCCTTCGAGATAATAAAAATGATCGCGGACCCCTTAATAAAAATTAAAATTAAAAACAATAATAAATAATAATACTTAATTTATTGCTTTATTCTATGAACTAAATGCACATATATTAATGATAAAAAATTGAATAAATAAAAAAAATGTATAAATAGAGATATTATTCGTATAATAAATAACTACTACCCAATTTTAATTTTTGTCAGGAACTGGAAAATATTTTCGAAATGAGCATTTCAAAATTTGAAGGTGTTCAATAATTATATCTTTTACGTCCTGAGGGAAAGCTTCATCTGATGATTCTAAAAATGCATAACTCCATAACTCAATTTTTTTTAACATGGCATTTTTATAGATAGGTACTTTGTGTATTGTGTAAATGTGTATTTTTAATTATTTACGTTCGCGGACCACAGTTTAGGAAACGCTAGTCTAACGTATATCGAAATATAACGGCTTAAAATTATATTGACTTTATAAAATATAATAATACGAGTTATAAACTTTTTAAAAAGACAGCAAATCTGCATATCGAAATTTATTTCGTATTTTTCGTTTAGTTGTAACTTCAAACTAGTAAGTATATAATATACATAATAGCATTAATTATAGAATAAATGTATTTATTTATTTAGTTTATTCTATGATTAACATGATAATAGTATAAGTGATTAATCGAGTATTCAATTAATGAATTTGATTTTTATACACGAGGCTTTTGATTTTTGACTACGTACGTTTACTATCTTTAAATTTATTTTACCACAGGAAACTTTCTATTTTCAGATTTTTATGACAGCGAATAATAGGCAATACTATAAATTTCGGTTAACCACAATGGAGGCTGTCAAAATCGTTGATACAATTTTAGTTTTTAGACTTAAATAAATAAACAACTTTAATACAATTATAGTAAAAGATTTGCTATAATAATGTTTACTGTATGAAAAATGTGTTAGTATTTGGTTATGGTCATAGGATCTTGAAATCTTCAATATGCAAACTCTTTAGTCATATTTTGTTCAACACAGAGAAGCCATTATGCAAACCAATATTTATCGATTGAATTAGTGTTGCGTTGGCGTAATTAATATTATATTTATTCGGCGAAATCTCATGAAAAATACCAGCGAAAACTCTAGGTAACGAATACGATAAATATCGGTTTCCATAGTGATTCCTCTGTACTGACTGTACGTTCGTAATTGTATTTCAAAAAAGTATACACAACCTATAATATAAACATGTATTATCATCGATTATAGAATGAAAATTCTTATATTCTAAAATCAATGGAATTATATAAGTTTTTTTCTCAATAAACAATTATTTTTTAATACTTTTTGTACAGTTTGACTAGTATGTTTTCCTAATAACTGATGTAGGTACGTGCAAATTGCATAAACATACGTATATTCGGTGGTCCGGCTTCTGCACAACTAAAAAGGTTGGGAACCGTCGGCTTATATTATAAACTCTATGAAGTTGAAACAGCAAACATTGGTTAGGCACACGCATTGTATTTAGTTTAGTATAGTGCTTTTCAACATTTATTATTTTAGGTCTGCTTGTACATTTTTAGAAATATTACGCTCATCTCATAAATTTAAAAATTTGATGATTTTTTTTTACTTAGTAGTGTACCTCGAGAATATCTTAAAAAATTACGTGATAAATAATATTGGTGAGAATCTATTATGACACTCAACCACCAGCATGATTAAAAAATTTTTTTTGAACAATAATCATATCAGGCGAGTATTTATTTTTAAACTGTTAGATCGAAGATCAGTGTAAAGTGAACATAAATTTTTACTTTTCCATGGATGTGATGTATACAATTCATATAATCATTTTAATTTATAACAAAAATATAACCTATTTTAATTAATTTTAGTAAACACACTAAATTTTTTACTGCCGATTTTTTTTTCCTTTTTATTAAAATTACACTTCAATACATCTTAGGGTACATCACTGTATATTATGTATATACAGTGTATAAGTATTCATAAAAAAAATAATTGGAAAAATAGATTAAACAGTTACAAAATTAAATGAGAAATAACAAAGATATTCAATTTATATAAAAGCGACTTTGTGCTTGTATACAAAATGTATTTCTACAATAATCTTCATCGTTTTAGTTGCTTCGTTTTCTCCATAGTAGAATTTCTCCTCCCGATTTCATATAAATCCAGTTACTTGTTACTATGCCTTTTTCCCCTTGATGAAACGTATATAACTCATTGATAAATTTATTACCATAGATAGTATTCAAAAAGAGTAATTTTCGTCTCTTCGTCAGTAGCTACATCAAAGTAGTTCTGTTAAGCTCATCAGTGAGCTTATCTCTACAACACAGTAAGAATAAAATATTGAATTGTTAACACTCCGAACACTCTATTTCATTAGTTGAGAGACGAGAAATAAATCGTAAATACATTATTGAATCTATATTATTTATCGTTCCATTGAAAGATAGAAAAAACTGCGTGTCCACAAATAAATCCAGAATTTGATTAATTTAATAACGCTGTCGCTTTATGTGAATATAAAACAAATTATTATCGTGGAACTAAATTATTTTATTTCTGACAGTTTATAAAATCGTATTTTTTGTTTAAAATATTTATTGCGATCTCAACGCTTTGAAGAGAGTAGTATGTTCAATGTCGTATCCAAGGGGGTGGCCGAGGGGGCTTCTGCCACTTCCCAAAAATATGTAACATATCAGCACCCAAAAAAGTTCCAATAATAAATATTGCTTATAAATCATTATATATTTTTATAATTATTGGCAAACGATATTAGGTCACTGTATTTCGGTAATTATTGTAGAAACTTATGTCTATACAACTGTTTGCTTTTTTTTATTTACATTTTTTAAATCTCAATGAACAAAAATGGATGGATTTACTATAATTTTTAATATTATAGAATTATAAGATAATAATAAAATATTAATACATTTTATCAAATTAATTTTCAATATTCTGCAGCTAAAATTTAAAAAAATTATACCTATATAATATGGTCGTAATACTTCTACAGTAGGTAATATAACAATGAAGCAATTCACTTGAGAATAAAAGAGGTGGATCAGTAACATTTCAATAGATGCTATTAATCTGTATTTTACACATTAATAGGTACTTCAGTAATGTATAGAATAAGTATACACAAATTATAACCGGCAAAAATCTTTTAAATTAATTAATATTAATTATTTAATTATAATTCAGGACAAGATAAGATTAGGTCATAAAATACTTTGATTCGCATATTTATTTTTATTTACAGCAATTTGTAATTGGTACAATACCATAAAAAGTGCAAGCATAGTGAAATCGACTAAAATTCAAGCTTAATGTCACTAAAAACAATTGAAAGAAACCCCATTTCTGAACTATATTGCGATTCTTTGTGGACTTTATCGTTCGATTGTCTGAAATCACTATTCACCATACTAAGTGGCTTATCTTTATTAAAAAAAGCAATTTTGAAAGCATCTCAATTATGATCAAAAATATACTTCGGATCTTAGTTTAATGTTAAGCCAAAATAATTTTCAATTCTTATTCTAAAATATTACAAAGTTATTAATTATTATGTTCTATATCCTTATTCATAAAGTATAAGTACTATTATAGTACTTAGATACATTTTTTTGTTTATAGAAAGTTATATATTATAGTATATCTTAAGATACAATATCTTTTTGATTTATTATACCTATCTGCAACGTTTAAAAATGTTAAATATACTAATATATGAATACGCCGCGCCAGCCGTAACTAAAGTCTAAACCAATTCATTTATAAATCAAAATTTTATTTATATTAAATATATATACAATATTTCAATATATTATTTATATCTTCTAATACATTGAGTTTATAATATATATGTTATATATTCATATTTCAATGTGACTAATCACTAATAAAATAAGTACAATAGTCAATCATGTACCTATATATGAAATACTAATGATTAGGGTTCGGAACTTATTGGTTTTGCATACTACCATATTAGTGATAAAACATCTATCAACCATCGTGTATGAATTTGAAAAAAGCAATATATTATTTATATTTTGATTTAGGATCTAATAATGCTTAGTAAAAAACTTTTATCGTATATTTTTGCATATTTCCCACATTTGTATTAAATAATGCATAATTAGTCAATTATTGACTTTTGAGCATTTTAAGCTATTTTAATCAATCTATACAAATATACAGGGTCAGCTAATATATATATATATATATATATATATATACATATATACACGATACGTTTTATTCGGCGAAAATATACACTTAACTACGTAAAGCATTTTTTGTTCCGTAAATATAGTTCTTTCTTATGAGTTATATTAATTCAATACTTCGTAATCGCTTCATTTATTATCAATTATCATATTTTTTTTCAATTAACACTTTATCATCTTAACAATATATTATATCTCAGTTATTTTAAGTGCATACATGCATGCATATCTCCAAGGGCCATCACTTCCGAGCCTTATATTTATGACGTATATTGATTGTATCTTCTTTAGGGTAAACTCAGATACGACAGACCAATTTTTTATAAAAGTTACATTGGTTACCCGTGGATTGTCATTAGTGATGGGCAGAAGTGACTAATTCCTACTGACTTAGTCGGTTGTATCATGTGACTAATTTAGTTATTCTGTGTGGTATAATTACTAATTTAACTTAGTCGACTAATTTTATAAGTCTATTAGTCTACTAATTTTTATTATTCGACTATTATTTTTCTTCAACAAGTATTTATTATTTCACTTAATTTATGACTCTTTTAATTTTTATTAATTGAGAACTAATTTATATTATTTGACTAATTATTGTTCCACACGTTTGAAGATTTTTTTTTTACTCAACTTTTTGTATTATATTTTATATAATACAATAGTTCATCAAAAACTATATATATATATTATATATATATATCGGTGTATAAAACTATTAAATATTTTTTCAATATTTTTTTCGTAGAAACGTACGAAATACTCCCTCCAAATTACTTCTTATTCATATTTTGAGTAAGGTAAAGAGTAGTGGGTAGAGGCAGGGGCAGCATTAAATGCATTTAGAATTTTCATATGTTTTTGGCGAGTATACGAGTAATTGAATGTTGTCCAATTTTCCTATTAATTTAAAAATTAAAAATATCGAGTATTTTAAGAAAAAAACCTAAAATAATTATCTACCATACAGTTTATGTATACAAATTACTAATTTACAGGTACGAAGTAACAATTTTGACTTTCCATGGCTTTTCTTTTTTATATTAACTAGGTATAATCTCAGTATTATTTGATAGTCAAAATATTACCTTTCTTTCACCATCTTGCCATACCGGCTAGGTACTTATCGCAGCCTCAGTAATTAAATTATTTCTTGTTTTCTTTTCAACTAGCCCTAGTATATACCGTATATACAAATTATTATATAGTTTCTATACTTTTAATAAAGTCTAATCGTATTCTTATCTCTTACGGTATGCTATATGATATTTAACTACTTATTAGTATAACGTAGTACAATTACGATTATTGTTATGATATTTTGGGCTCTCAATAAAAAAAATTCCATTTGTTATTAAGTTGCAAATAACAATTTGATAAAGATAGGTAAACACAAGTTTTCATTAGAAAAAATATTTGGCTTAATTAATAATTTACTATAAAAATACAGTTGAAATATAATTATTATATTCTATAATTATTTTTAGTTTAAAATTGAACATTTTATGTGCATATTTTATTAGATAAGATAAAACAAATCTATAAAACAACCAGTTTCATTCAAATTTAAATTATAAACGTTAGTTTACCAAAATTAATTAAAATGGAAAAAAACGTGTTGTAATTTAACTTAATTTGTATTAAACTTTTAGGACTTAAAATTAAGAATTACAATTATTTATGCAAAAAAAAAAAATACTGTGAAAATTTACTTACAATGTTGACGGGTACAAATTGAGGTTTGAAACGAAATGAATGAACATTGGACGTGGACGGATTTTTAGGCTTGGTAAAAAAATTAAAAAATAACCTTTTTTCTTAGAACGCAATCGAGTCCCGTATTGTTCGCATACATATTTTACGTACCTGCTACCTCTATACATAACAAAAAAATGCCATCATTGCAAAACCAATTCATAATTCCTCTGTTTATTCAGAAGTATAAATTAACATTCATTAATTTTATCTTTGACTGATTTTCGCTTGATTTTAAATTGTATTATATTTTATATTACACTATTACAGCTATTATAGGCTTTACGCTATAGGAACGTGAAGAAAGTTGGCAGTTTTTCAAAGAATAATTAGGTAATTTTAAAAAATTATAATAACATCAAAAGTGTAATAGTTCTGTAGTATCCTTCGGATGATACTTTTACCAGACTTAGGAGTAGGGATTATTCTGCCTTTTTTTCTATTCCTTGGATATGGCTCCTGTGTGCTATGTATAATTGCATACTTTAAATAGGAATTTTTTGCTGTTTTGCCAAGATTTATAAAAAAACAATACGGGATACTGTCTGGACCTAGTCTTTTGCTTCAAAATGTTTAGTGCGGTTTCCATTTCGTTGAGTAGTATGGTTCAATTCAGATTGATTTGGTCACCACGATTTGGGTTTATTGTTGCGCTTAGTGGTGTTTTCTGTTAAAGTTTTAATTTCATCAATAAATTCTTGTTTATAAATTGTACTGCCAAAATTTGCTTGGAAGTCGGTACTAATTTTTTCAGAAACTTCTTCTGGAATTTATGTTGTTCCTTGTTCATCGAGAATGTTTATTTTTGTTAAATCCTTTTAAACAATGAATTGTGTTCCATATCTTGGATGCGTTGGTTTTGATGTTAAAACTTATTGTGAATTCCTTTCATCAGTTCTTTTTACTTTTTTTGTTTAAGAATTTGGTTAGGGCACGAAGTTTTTTTAATTGTATAAAGTTTTCTTTGGTTTTTGTTTTTAGTAGATGTTTAGGGCATTATTTTTATTGTGTATAGATTTTTTGGTCTAATCATACTACCAATGAACTTCGGGATTTTTATTGTAATTTATGAAACTAAAATATTTCTGCTGCCGAAGTTATTATATTAGTAAATGTTTCTTCTGTATTTTCAATATTTAATTGGTCATTATGTTGTATTTTGGCGATTTCATCTTCTACGATATCTCTGAATAATGTCCAGTTAAGAGTTTTTAGATTCCATTTTTGAATTTTATTTGTATTTCTAATTTTACTATTCATACCTAGTTATGATTTTTGTTAGTATTGGAAGATGGTCGTTCGGAAAATATCTGTCAATACTTTACGTTAAGACTAACGTCTTTGAGCTAGGTTGGATGTGCACCTGGTTAAATCTATACAAAATAAGGTTCTGTTGGTAAAATTTAAATGGGTGAGAAACGTGTCATTCAGCACTTCAGCAGGACAATGTTTTGTCAACAATTTTTTTATAGTTTTCAATTATCTTGTCTCTGATATCAGTTTTTGTAGAACCCCACATTGTACAATGTGCATTGAAATCACAGAGTATAATAAATGTATTGGGAAGTTGTTTAGTGATATCTGATCATTTGATTTTGGTTTGGTTGGATAGATACATATTACATACATTTAAATTGGTTTTATTAGATTGGACAGAAATGGCTATAGCCTCGAGGTATGTTATTATGATTATTTGTTGGCTGGGAAAAGCATCTGCAAAAAATTTTGCGAAAACTTCAATCGAGATCGAGAATCGAACCCGGCACCGCTCGTCTATAAGATTATAGTACATATATAATTATACTATTTATAGTATTTTCGTCACGCACTATCCACTTGTTTATTTTTCATAAGATTTTCTTTATTTGATTGTTATTCTTTAAATATTAAAAAACTCAAAACGTACTTATATTACCGATATATCGACATAAGCATAGACATTTCATAACTTTTGGAACATTTTTTTTTTTGCAAAAGTTAGAAGATTAATATTTCTACTATTATATCGACTTCTTTATAAATATAAACTGATCCAATCGACCTCTTTCACTCTGAATCGTTTATTTGAGAGCAATGGCCAATGGTACATTGGTTTCAACTTTCAAGAAAAAAAAGACCCACTCCTATAGGATCTCACTCAAGACTCAACCATGGAGTCTCGCTCTACCTAAGAGTTTCGTCCATTATATTTTTTTTAATGTATATTTAGGTATACCAATTTCTTCACGCATAGCTAGGTGCACGCATATTCCAATGATTTTAAGTGCATATCTAAGCACGAAGCATCCTAATCCTAATAACAACGATTCACATAATAACTCAAATTTATTCGACTTATTAGAGAAAACCTTGTGTATTCGAATAATATACTTATAGGTAAAAAATATAATATGAGCGATGAGATTTCGTAATACAGATACAAATGCACTATCGTACTACAAAAAAAAAAAAATGATTTTAAATATTTTTATCTAAGAGAACTACAGTGTACAAAAGTCTTTCCTGGTCTCTTCGGAAATTCACAATAGCATTGGCCACTATGAGTCTATTCAGTTTTCACCCAAAAAAAGTACTTAATAAATAAACTCGACATTTTGGAAAATACTGAAAATTAAGTGATGGTTAAAATACCAATAAGCCGCAAGGTGGTTACATGGCCGGTCAGAAGATGACGGAAAATCAAAGCGAACAATAACTGAATAAGATAAAAAAACATTCTGTACACTATTGTTAAAATATTTTAAATATCCGGTCGGGATAGCGCGCGCGTTCGGAACTCGGCGGCGGTCGCGTTCAGCGTTAACCTAACCGGCCGCGCCGCGCCGTCGCCGTCGACGTTGCGACGCTGCAAACGCAGCCGTGAATTTTCGCGACGGCCGAAAATTTCCGTTCGTCTCGCGATAACGTCGGTCGGCTGGTAACGGTCCGCGGCGCCGGATGACGCGGGAGGAGGTGATCGGCGATTTTCGAAATGCCGGAGAAAAAATCAAAAATCAAATTCGCCTACCCCCGGGGGCGTCCGCGCGCAATGCCGTGTCCTTCCGTTCCATTCCACGTAACCGTTTGTGGGCGCGTTCGGTCGCCCCACTCACCCGCCCCTCGCCGTTCGACCTGCCGCTCTAATCACTAATGTGCACTGGCGGCCGTGTGCGTGTGTGAGCGTGACGTGTCTGCCGTACACTTCTATGCGACGTACACGCGCACACACGTACACACACACGCACACGAGCGCGCGGGCCCTCGGAAGAATAGATAGCGCACAATTATTGTAATACGGTGAACGACGATAAAGTTACGTCTCTGCGATAAAAAATAATATTACATTGTAATGTCGTCGTCGTCGTCGCCTCGTCCGTCATCTCACGTCGTCGCCCGGTCCGTCTCGCAGTGAACGATCGCAGTGTTGGAAATCCTTTGTCGTCTCGAAGAACTCTCGATTTTCCGCGTACACCCGTCGATACTCCGCACCCGATCCTGTGACCACCGACTTACCGTGCAAGTTCGTAGCCGTCGTCTGTGCCGCCGCCGTTGGTGTTTACGACCTTACGCATTTCCAATATACGATCCGAATCGTTTTTTCTTTTCTTTTTTTTTCTTTATCAGCGCTATGAAACCGTTGATTAGTGTTGCGACACACGGATTTTGAGTGGAGCGATTTCACAGGTTGGTTGGAGATTTTCGATTACGTGATTGGATTAGAATTTTTGTTTTATGCGACCCGGAAACCTTGAGCTACTTACCCACTGTGTGTTGTACGGAATTGTGTCAAGTTCGAATATTCTGTAACGTGTTTCAGGTTTTCCATTTGTCGAGATTGGCGACGGTACCATGGATCACAGGTTCAATTATTTCCATCAGAACCGTAAGTACCTATCTCTTATATACTTACACTGGCGTACCAAATTTGTTCCTTCGATTGAAACTGTTGATTTTTTTTCTGGACAGCCAATGCCCTAGTAAACGGACTTACAACGTTTAACCAACCATCCACAGACGGAACTCAGTCCACCGATAATTACTCTGGTAAATCTAGCATTCATATCTTATGCCCGCTTGTGTAATATTAAATTTTAAAAAGTCTACTGACAACATATTGTATTCAATGTTTTTTCCCTGTTAGATAGCAGTCAATAAAGAATTGATAAGAATAAGTAAATAGAAATTACTAGACAATATAAAATTATAAAAATGTATAATTGTTTAAAATTAAAAAATTAAATGTAATACTCTTATACATAAAATAATAAAAATAATTGTATATTGAAAATTATATAATATAACATGATGGAGAGTGTATTTAAAGTGTTTAACGACTAGTTTCAAATGTTGGTCTCCAGGTTATAAAAACATACTCAATAAACAATTAACTGGTTTTATTCTAAGAATAAGTAATTTATATACTTTACTGAATGGAAATATAAATGATTTCACATTATTTTTCGGTTCAACGGTTTTGGTAACTTCCTAGACATAAAGCATACCTAATTAATATTATGATCTTACATTTTCTTTAAAAATATTTTGCCTCTCTAATTTTAAAATATTAATTTTAAATATTTGGTCAAATTTTAATTTATTAGGAGTGACATTGTATGCTGTATTGATTTTATAATTTACAACCATGTATTCTTATATACTAACAAGTAAAAAAATGACATTGAATCATTTTTTAGGTGTTTCACCTAATTACTAAGGTTGGGTTTTAAACTGAAATAAGATAAACATTAATTAATTTTTAATTGGTAGGTACTTAAGGTTATAATGACTACCTACTTCAAATATCTCTATAATCGTTGAAAACTTCAATTTCAGCTTTGAAATAAATTAAAACTGTTGTGATAAATGATATAAAAAAATTATACTGACAATAAAGCTGGGTTCTGAAAAATTTAAAAGGTTCTTTAATTCTTCAATTCTTTAATTCATCAGTATTTTAGGTATGTGATCAATTAGAATGTTAAATTGTAAATTGATTCACATTATGTTGTTTTGTGTCTTTTATTGTCTATGTATGTATAATACAGTTATAAAATAAATAATACCTATTTATTATTTTTAAAACTAGCATTTTTTAATGCTTATTTAGGTGAGTAGTTAAAATAGTCAATTATATCTTATAATTCCCCATAATTCATAAATTGGTCATTATGTTTCTACAAAAATACTTGGTCATTTTCATAATAACAATATCAGGTATGTATACAATTTATTTCTCCAAACCAATCCTTAAAATAATATTTTTAGCATTTGAAATTTTTAATGGTTATGAAAATAATTAAATAAAAACCATTCTTACTGAAATCTTAACAATAATAATAATAATAATAATTGTCAAATTACATAACTTGTCAAAATAAAATATCTTGGATGATTACTAATTCAAGTAACTGGTATATAAAATAAAAGTAATATAAAAAAAAATAACCTTTATATTAAAGCCTTATACTATATACATTGTTTTTATAGTATATTTTAAAATCAATGATCAATGGTTATATTATTTAGTATAAATTGATTAGTCAATGATATTTTTAATTTTAATTGTAAGGACTTATTGATTCAACTTTAATTTTAATAACTTGTATTGTACCTATGTTTCAATATTTTATATGTTTTGTTAACTATTTAATGTTAATATAACTATTGTTATTCTTTTAGGAAGTATATCATCTACGTCTTCTCATGATCAATCTCCATTGCATGAAAGAAAACATTCAAATTCTAATGCAGTACCATTAATGAATAACCATTTATACCAAATGAGTTCTTGTAATGAACCAATACGTTCGTCAGGACCACCTAGGACTAATGCTAAAGGGATTTATGAAAATTCTAATTCTTCAACTCCAGTAAGTAAAATGTATTATGTTTATGAATTAGATAATATTTTAATATTTCATATTAATTGATTTAGATATTATTACTTTATGTGACAGAATATATATTCTTATCAATAATATTTAATATTTATTCTCAATTTTTAATTTATTAAACTATTTATTTAACTGTAATTATTAATTATATTTATTCAATTTGTAGTATCTTATGTTAAATGTTTTCAGGATGTTATAACCCTCGCTCAATCTAATGCTGAAAATTATCCAATAAATCCAGACTTTCAATTGCAACCTCATCTTACTGGTTTGTTACCACAACAATCAAAAAGAGTTTCAGATCTCCAGCCAGTAGATAAATATAATAATAGTAAAGGATTTATATCGGCAAATATGAATGCAAATTATTTTTCTTCTAACAAATCTTATCCTGAACCCAAAATCATTGAATATGATATGGAAGAAACATCAACTGATAGTTCACCACAACATACTTCTTCTTTATATTCTGAAAGTACTACTGATCAAGATTCTGAAAGCATACACCCCAATAATGTATTTTCAAGACATACATTGAGTAAAAATATTGAGTGTCATGTGACTAAAGAATCAAAAACAATCACATCTCTAAGTCAAGATTTTCCAGTACCTAGCCAATTTGCTGATTTAAGTCTTAATAGAGATGATGTTGTTGATGATCACCAACATTCTATTTTACATAGTGCCTATAATCAAGATGATACTATTGAAGACATTCCTTTATCTGATAATATTAATCAGAACGAAATAGAAAACACCCTAGGAAATCATGAAAACCTTGAATCTCAATTGAATGAACAACTTTTCAATGCATCAAGAGTTCAAACATTTGATTATTATGCGAATAAAAAAGACATTGGCCAGACTGAATTTAATTATGAAAATAATCAAGGCCAGGCTCCTATTTTTAATAGTAAGACTAACTGTTCACCATATAATGTCAACCGTTTTAACATTCAAAATTCTCCTCCTTCAGTTAAAGAGTATTATTTAAATCAGTCAAATACTTTAGCTCAACCAAAGTCTCTAAACAGTTCAATTTTACAACCACCTAAAAGTTTACCAGTTTTACCATATGACAATACTGAACCAACTCAAAAAAAATCTGCACCTATTGAACATTTTAATGAGGATTTACATCAAATAGATTATAATCAGCAAAATAAACATGTTCAACCGGTTTTTCAAAATTTGAACTTTCCACTTACTAATTCTAACTTGCATCCTAGTGTTGTTGATAGTAATACACAAGATGGAAAAATGTTCAATCAGTCTACATCATTAGATCAAACGTTACATGATCAGAGTAAATCTATGCAATCTAGTATAAATAATTTGCATCAATCACAAAATGTACCAATTATTGAATCAATTAACCAACAATCAATGTTTAATCCTTCAAAATCATCAGCCTCTGAATTTTTGAATAATAGTACACCTATAACTAATCATCAGTTTGCAACTGATAATCTAACATTGACGTCAACTCAGTCTGTAGGTCTGATGACTTCAGCTGATAAAACAACTCCTACTGAAAGAAGTTTATCTTCTGTACCTCAAAAAAAAGTTCAAGAAATTCAGAATACTTTGTTTCAGACATATGATGAACATACTAGTCGTTCATTAAATTCATATAACGTTGCTATTAACAGTTCAACAGAATTAGTTAATCAGGACTCAACAAATATTGTACAATCTGAGTTTAATGTTAAGCCTTTACAATCTCCAAGTAATATCATATCTGGAAATCAACAAGACAATGTTAAATCCTTGTCTTCAACACCAATAGTTAATTTTACTCAGTCAAATAATTATTTAAGCCCGACTGATACTGTTTCCGATCAAAAGTCAAATGATCAGCAACCATCACAAAATCAATTTACATCTCAACAATCTACCTTTGATGATAATATAAAGTCATCCAAAGACTTGGTGTCCCATACAGTAAACAACCAAAATGCAACTGTACAACAATCTAAACCAACGACTGGTCATAATACGAGTCATTATTTTGATTCAATGAATGCAGATAATAAATCTGTATTCAATCAGCTGTCTCATAGCCAACACGAAACTATTCGTACACAGAATATCGTACCCATAATTTCAAATTTTTCATCTTCATGCAAAACTAATGATTTTGTGGTATCTTCTGATGTACAAAATAATGCAACAAATTTTTTGTCTTCAAATCAGCAACCATCACCATTAGAAAATAATTTACAAGTAACTGATAGCTTAAAATTAGATTCCAATATATCACCGAAAGAAGCAGTTGAATTGAACTCTGAAAAATCTGTTCAGATCCAATCTAATGATTCACATGTCAATTCAATAAAAAATAATGATAATATTATACCTAATAATCAATTTTCTAATATGACTATTGATAATCAACAAGATTTACCAGTTAATCAACCAATTAACCAGGTTCATTTAACATCGGGTTCTTACTTTTCTAAAGAAACATCATTTGATTATAAAGAAAGTGTTGATGACTTTCCAAACTTAAGGACTTCAGTTAATGATTTTGGTAATTCATCATCAACATTATCAGAAGTCAATAACATACCTCAATCAGCAAATAAACAAATAGATTCTGTGTATTTAAATCCAAATCAATCATCCCCACATCTGATTTCTCAATTACCATTAAATAATTCAACTGAAATTGAAGTTAAAACAACTGTTCAATCAATAGCTAACCCATTGCCTCCTCAAGAATTAGGCAATAAATCAACAAAAAATGTTATTTCATCAGGCACTAACCAGTTTTCACCACAAATATTTAGTAATAAACCTAAGTTAGACACTATATCATCTTCTAAGGTGATAACAAATCCATATTTAACACAATCAGTTAATAATCTACAGATATCAACTGCAGCTCCAATTGTTAACCAGTGCCCCCCACAAATGTTTACCAATCAACAAAAGTCTGATACTATTTCGTCTCTTCAGGCAATATCAAATCCATATTCAACACAGTCAGTTACTAATCAACCATCACCAATTGTGGTTCCTACTGTGTCATCGTCTGTTTCCCAGTTTCCACCACAAACCTTCAGTAATCAACCAAAGTCAGATAGTGTATCGGCTCTTCAATCATCAACAAATCCATATTCTACACAAACAATTAATAATCAGCAGACACCTAATGCAGTTCTGCCTGGTATTCAATTTCCTCCACAAATATACAGTAATCAACCAAAGTCTGTCAATAATCCATTAACTGTACAATCTGATTCATCAGCTACCAACCAGTTTCCACCTCAAACATTTAATGATCAAGCAAAATTAGGTACTACAGCTCATCCTCAACCAGAATCAAGTCAATATTCAACACAATCATTTAATAATCAACCAAGCGTAAATACTGTTTTGCCAAAGTTGACTACAGGCAGTCAGTTACCTCCACAAATGTTTAGTAATCAATCCAAATCAGATTTAGCTCCAATTCAAACCTCATCTAGTATATTTCCATCACAACCATTCAATAACCAATCAAGATCTAATATGGTTCCACCAGATCCTGCTACAGTAAATCAGTTACCTTCTCAGATGTTAAGTAATCAACCTAAATTGCATGTTACTCCTCTTCAGTCAAGTCAGTATCAATCACAACCATTTAATAGCCAACCAAGGATGAATATGATTCCATCAGTTTCATCAACAGCTAATCAGTTTCCCCAACAGATGCTCAGTAATCAACCTAGATTAGATACAGGACTACCAAATAAAATTACAGCTAGTCGTTATCCATCACAACCTCAACCATTCAACAACCATCCAGTACTAGGTGTTCCACCTATTCAACAATCAACTACTCAATATCCATCACAACCTTTTAATAATCAATCTAAAGCAAATGTTTTTCCTTCTCAAACCGGCACTAATCAATATCCACCACAACAGTCTCCTGGTAATCAGATTTATACCCAAAAAAATTCAGCTCAACCAGCACATAATCAGTGGCCACCACATCAGAGTATAAACCAATCAAGTCTGCAGTTAACTACACCTATTTCAAATCAAAATAATTCAATGTTTTCACAGCCGAATATGAACCTATCCTCTAACTTACCTTCTATGCCTCCTAGTATAAATCAACAATCTCAAAAACTTGGCTCTCAAGTGTATCCCTCTAATACATTATCTTCTAGTAATTACTGCAATCTAGGACAAGCAAATTTAAATGTGCAACAATCACAGCCACCAACAATATTACAAGGTCAGAATGTACAGTTACCATCTAAAGGATATCCATTACAAGGTAATATAAGTTTACCCAGTCAAATAAATCACCAGCAACCAAACATTAATCTTGGACAACAAGGATTTCATAATCAGCATCAAGAACCGTATAAAACAGAACAAAATCCTACAACTGTACAGCAAGGTTTTGCAAAGGCATGGGTAAGTTTATTATTGTTTATAATATTGTTTTATAATACATTTATTTGATTTGTCAGTTTTTTACCGATATCCGATATTACCATTTTCAATGGCTATTATTCTTTGAAATCTTGATGCATTTAATGTCCAATTTATTTAAATTTTATGTATATTTTATTTTAAATCCTTTCCTTTCTTCCCATGGAATTATAAGTAAAATATGGTTCTCGGGTACCTACTATTCATCATTACATAAATGTAATATTACACAAAAGCATTATAAAGTGCATATGATTCTTATGAGATATGTGGTGTGAGACAGATTTAATCTACTATAAACTATTTTACTTAGTTTATTTGTTAAATACATACAATTTGAAGTACAACAAACATTAATAAAGATTATGTATTTTAAAGGGCTATGATAATCTGGATTTATTAAAATCAAGAGATGTACTACCAGGTGATGGTATTCAACCACCAGAGATTAAACTTCCTCAAGGCTATGCTAATTGTGACAACTGTTCTCCAGAGTATGGTTTTTTTTAAAATATTTATGTTATTATTTTGAATTTTCTAATTTTATTTGTTTCATTCAGTGTATTTCGCTGTACAATGAACAAGTTTCCATCTTCTAAAACTTTGCTAGACAAGAGTAGATTGCCATTAGGAATATTAATACATCCGTATAAAGATCTTTCAGTAAGTAGATTTTATTTAAAATTGAATGGAATATATTGTTTGCTTTTTTTGTATATACAATTAATATATTTTAGCGTTTAACTGTGATTCAATGTGAAACTATTACAAGATGTCGAAATTGTCGTTCATATATAAATCCTTTTGTTCAATTTATTGATAATGCACATTGGAAGTGTAATTTATGTTACAGGGTCAATGAATGTAAGTATAATATTAAAATAAATCCAGTTGTAGTTGAACTCTGTATTAAATGATTTAGTGTATTACAGTGCCTGCAGAGTTTCAAATTGATCCATATACTAAAACACTTGGTGATCCATCAAGGAGGCCAGAAATACAAAATGCTACTATTGAATACATTGCTTCACAAGATTATATGGTTAGTGTAAAAAAAAATTCAAATTATTGTAATGCACATATTAATTTATTTACTTTAGGTTAGACCACCACAACCAGCTTTGTATCTTTTCCTCTTGGACGTATCCCGTATAGCAACTTTAACTGGTTACTTAGAAATAGTCTGTGATCGAATTTTGAATAAAGTTATGTCAAATGATATACCTGGTGATACACGTACTAACATCGGTTTCATTACATATGATTCATCTGTTCATTTTTATCAAATGTCAAATAGTGATGAAGGGCAACCAAAACAACTTATTGTTAGCGATATAACTGGTAATTAAAAATTATAATCTTGTATATTATTGTATGAATTATTATTTTAATTTTTTTTCATTTTTAGAAATATTTTTGCCTTTGCCTGATGGCCTTATGGTAAATTTGGAAGAAAATAAGTCTGCCATAAAAAATTTATTGACTAGTTTGCCAAGTCTTTATAAAGATTCTTATAACACTGGTTGTGCTTTGGGAGCTGCTCTCCAAGCAGCTTTTAAATTATTGGCACCTCGAGGTGGTAGAGTTACTGTGTTTCAAGCATGTTTACCAAACTGTGGACCCGGTAGCTTACAACCTAGAGATGATGGGAACCCACATACTGGTGATCGTGTTACACATATGGACCCATCTACTGATTTCTATAAGAAACTGGCTCTTGAATGTAGTGCAGAACAAATTGCTGTTGATATGTTTTTCGTGCCTTCACAATATTTAGATATTGCTACCCTTTGTATGAAAGTATAATATTAAATTATCAAAACGGTTTTAATTATATTTAATTATTTTTAGCGGGAATATCAAAATACTCTGCTGGATGTATACATAATTTCTCTCAATTTGATGTTAAATCTCCAACATTAGTAACACGATTCATAAACTGTTTTGATCGATACCTGTCTCGTAAAATCGGTTTTGAAGCTCTCTTAAGATTACGTTGTACACGTGGTGTGGCAATACACTCTTTTCATGGAAATTTCTTTGTTCGCTCATCTGATTTGCTTATGTTACCTAATGTAAATCCTGATAATGCATATGGTATGCAGTTATCTATTGAAGACAATCTGGATGGAGTTCATGTTGTTTGTTTCCAAGCAGCATTACTTTATACTTCCAGCAATGGTAATTTTAATTATGAACTATAATTTAATGAGTTATATTAATTAAAAAATGCTTCTGTTATAGCTGAAAGACGTATTAGAGTGCACACACTTTGCATTCCGGTTACCGATAATTTAAACGATGTTTTTTATAATGCTGATCAACAAGCAATAACATGTTTAATAGCAAAAATGGGTAATTATTCTGTAAAAATAAAAGTTATAAAAATATAATTATAATTTTAAATTGTCTTTAGCTGTTGATCGAAGTACTGAAAAGTCATTATCTGATGCACGCGAAGCATTTTTCAATGCCATCTCTGATTCTCTCTCTGCATTTAAACTTGGTTGCTCATCTTACAGTGGTCCTGGGACTATGTTATCACCTTTATCATTAAGAGTATTCCCGTTATATATACTAGCCACATTGAAACATGTAACTACTAACTATTTAAATTTGCAAGTTTTTAAAATAAGTTAATCCATTTTTTTCTATGATTTATAGGCTGCATTTCGAACTAATCAACCAACTCGCCTGGATGAACGAATGTTTAGTATGTGTCAAATGAAAAGTTTGCCTTTAAATAGTCTTATTCAGTACATATATCCAGATTTATATCCTATACATAGTTTAGAAGAACAGGTAAGAATTAATCTGAAAATTTATATTTTAATCCCGATAATGGCATTTTTTAATTCATTTATTATTTAGCCTAAAATAGATTATGAGAAGTTAACAGAAATTCCTCTTCCGCCAGTCTTACAACTATCAGCAGAACGAGTTGAATCTAATGGTGTTTATTTAATGGATGACAGTGAAACGTTAACAATATTTATTGGACATAGATGCTCAGATCAACTTATTCAAAAGTTATTTGGATATGTGAATTTCAATTCCATGCCGGAATTAATTGTAAGTTCTCAAAACCCTAATATTGTTTTTTTTTCTTATGGCAGTCAATTTTGTGAATAATTGTAATCATATTTTTCATCCTGTAAAAATTGCTTATCCGAACTAGATTTCGGATTTAAATATTCTAAAAATATTGAAAAATAAATTTTTAAATTAAGAACTCCAAAAATGTACTAAAAAATTTCCCTTAAAACATATTAAAATTATAATAAAAAGTTAATGATAAATTTGTTAATTTAAAACCATTACCTAATGTTATTTTAGTACATAATGTGAATATTACTTGAAATAGGTTAAAAATGACCCAGAAAAATAAATTATGCCTCAAAAACGTTTAAAAATCTCCTTAAACAATTTTATTATTAGAATAGTGTGTACTTGAAACATATTTCTATCTTGGAAAGTGTTGTAGTGTCAAACATTCCATAAAAAAGATGCAAATATATCAAAATATGAGCCTTGATTATAACTTTCTAATTCTTAAATTAAACAAATCCAGAAAAAATTCTCAAGCTCTTTTCTTAGTTTTTTATATCCTCCTGTATTAAACATTTTTGGAATTTATTGTGTTAATGTTGTGTATCTTTTTGTAATGGATTTGTGCTTTTTACAGACTTCACTCACAGAAGTGGACTCCAAGCCATCTTATTTGTTACGTAGTTTTATTTCTTATCTACAAACTTTTAAACCATATTCATTACCTATAGAAATAATAAAGTAAGCATTTTTTTTTTGTGCATGAAATGTACTTACAATTTACTAATATTCATAAATCACCATTAAAACTTGTTTGTTTACTTTAGGGATAATGGACCACATAAATTACGTTTTTATAGTCGGCTGGTTGAAGATAAATTTGAATCATCCTTATCTTATTATGAATTCTTACAACGGCTGAGTCAACAAGTTAGATAATAGAATATTGTTTTTAAAAAAATTTTAGGTCATATGTACCTACTATATAATTATTTTATTAAATTATAAATGTTTATTAAAAAAATGATATTAAGTTTATATTTGTACTATCAACCAATTTATATATTATATTTTCTTGATTCAATTTTGAAAAATAAAACCAAAATTATACATTTTTTTTTTTGTAAATTTAAATAATGAATTTAAATTTAAATCTATTGTACAATGATTTTTATTGTTAAGTAGTATAATGTTAAGTAAAATGAAATATTGTTTTAGATGGTTATTGGCCAGCTAAATATCTGGTATTATTTATTTGTGAAATTGTTTTATTAAAATTATGTTTATTTTATTTTTGTAAATCTATTCAAGTTTATTCTATTATATAATAAATGTACGTTCCCAATAATATTACATTTTAGTATAATTGGAAAATTTATAAAAATTTAAACTCCCAAAATGATTTTGCGTAGTACTCATATGATGTGAATATTTTGTATTTTATTATTTCATATCTAACATAGATTAATACAATTAATTACACAATCATCCAAATTCAACCAATTTTTTAGTATCATCAATTGACTATGCACTTTCGTAGTTGCTATTTATGGTACGTCCATGAATGACAGGCTATAACATGTAATTCAAATTTTATGTGGCAAATGTTGATGTGATATTCCTGATAAAATTTGTAATGATCATTTCTACTTCATTAAATAGTATACACTATGCAAAAGAATTGGTTGAAAAGTTTACAGGTCCACCGCCCGCAGTTGAGTATAAAAGTTTTGAATCATGAAATCATGACCTATGTGAACTGTTTGAACAGAAATAATATTTACTAGAAAATAAATCTGTCCTAAAACTGAGACTAAAAATACAAAAATATTTAAGCATTTGTTTTTTTTTAAAAAATTTTTAATAAATACTTTATTTATTATATAGAATTGGTCTAACTAAAAAAAGGACTGTCGTCCGTGTTGGAACCCGTGTTCATAACCATTATGCCAAAAATAACTGTTGGAAATTTGTTCGCAACTATATGGTATGTTATACATAGGCGTGTCTACGGGGATGGCAGGGATAGCAATCTACCGTGGTTAGAACTAAACATTTTAAACAGCCATCAGCTTGTCTACTATTTTAAAATATTCATTGTCAATATATTAAACATTATACCACAGATAACATAAAATCTGTGATTATATTTTCTGATTGGCTTTTAACATACCATGGCTAATAATGGTAGGTGTTCGATGAGAAATTTGTTTAATGTCAATGGGTTTTCGTCACGACCACGATTGTAACACGTAGATAATTTTACAACCGTGGACCGAGGTTTTTGTGAAGAATGCCGGTTAGTTTGGTTAATAAGTAGCACACTAGTTGAATGGCCTTATTTATTAGTTATAAATGTTGTAATAGCACAGGAAACACATTTTAAGATCAAGATAATCCTGAATTTTGCGGGGTGAAAAATTCCCGGTGCTAAGTAATTGCCATACAACAACAAATAAGTCACAAATATAGATTGCTGTAGTAAGTAAACAATTTAAATTATATAAATGGCCTCCCCAGCCACGGAGGTTACCTCTTTAGGTTTTGTCCTCAGCATGGTTTTTATTACCTCGTCCGCAATTCGGAGACCCTGATATTGGTATCGCATAACCCTTTATCTGGGCGGGTCAACCTGCAGGAGCCATCGGTTTATAGTGGATCCGTGTAATACGTAGGTACCAAATTTAATCGACTATTCTCAAAACGTTTGGACTTTTTACTTGTAATACGGTTCGCTTTATAGCCGTTGTTCGTTGGGTCGGGCAATAAACGTAACACGTGCCAATACTAACTGAGCGCGAAACACGCGAAAGACATCTTTTAAATATATCGACGTTTGATCCCCGGGGGGTCCGGTGCCGGAATACTTTTCGGTTGAGCTGCGACTGTTTTTTTTTATAATCAAAACGAATTTTGTGCTAAAAACGAAAAAAATAATGCGTCGTACACCATATTATGTTGTTGTTATCCAATAGGTCACATGCGCCTTCTCCGTCGCCGTTCAGCCCGCCCGGCGACTTCTTCGTAATAGGTACACAGCGCCTACGTCCATATCGTAATATTGTAATACTGCGACATTTAGAGAAAACTGGTCTTCGTCGAGCACGTCTCGTATACCTATAATGTTATAATTCATATCACGAGTGTGTACACAACACGTATATATTATTATTATTACAGCATCAACACCAACAATAAAAGTGATAATAATAAATAACAGTCGTTGTATTGTTGCGTGGTGGTATACTCGTAGGTCCTTACAAAATGTAGCGGCCCAAAAGAGGAGCAAGGAATTATGTTCGCCCGAGCGCGTGCTTGCATTTTCCTCGTGCACCTGCGACGCCCGTTCGACCCGTCTGTGGTCCCGTCCGTGTGATACAACATAGTTTTTAGAGGTCCGTTCGAGAGGGATCGCTTTTTCCTTCGCGGTTATTGTACCACGCACTCGTTGGCGGAACTAGAGCCGTAAATTTCAGCGTGCCATTTCATACATGTATGACTTTTTTTTGTCGTCACAGTTTTGTTACGAAAAAAGAAGTTATACGTACAAATTCACTCGCTCTTCACGCGTACTTTTCCACTCGTAACAGAGAGTGTTTTTTTTTTCCAAGCAATAGTAAATTTACTGCAAATATGATTCCAAAATTCCAAAATATTACTCATGGCACAGAACAACGAACAACCCGATACACACAACCCTCATGAACAAAGAACAAATAAAAAATTTGATTAATTAAATTGTATTAAGTAGCATACTATTAATAATTATTATAAAATTATATTTTTCCGAATTTAACAATTATATAAAAAGTATTCTTTATTTTTTATTCAAAGATAGTTTCAACAAATCCTATAAACTTTTCAAATAAAATTCCTAAAATACAATTGGAATGGGGGGGGGGGATTGTGCTACAAAATAATTATTTTAGGATTTTTTCTGCAAAAAAATGTGGAACGCTTCACGATTTTGCGTGTCATCCTTGCGCAGGGGCCATGCTAATCTTCTCTGTATCGTTCCAATTTTAGTATATGTACTGCCGAAGCTAGTACAAAGTAATTGTAGTTAAATTTGGTATATATATTGTGCAATCTGGTAAATTCGTCACAAGTGAGAACGCTGAACTAGTTTTATCGAAATGTAACGTAAACATAACAAAGGTTAGTTAGCAGGTAAGTCACTAGATGGTGTTAGCAACGAAATCATTCAAAGGTCCGGATTTTTTCCATCAGTGGAGCGGCCTTTTAATAAGAACAATATTATGTATATGTATTATATACCTTGTACATATGCATAATATTTTATGCATTATATACCTTGTACCATTTTGTTCTTTTGTTGCATGATTAAATTATCTATATCCGTGATTTGTCCATTGTTGTATCTTCCGCGACAGAATTTTGTCTGTTGTCATGGTATCTTGTATACTATAGTTGTGCTTAAACAAATAACAACTCTTAGTCCACATGCAGGTTTCGCAGCTTTGCGCCTTCCTGGTCAAGCCCTCACGCCACTTACTCATTATAACTTTAAAAATGTTACTTATTATACAAAAAAAACAAAAATGTATAGACTGTAAATATAACCGAAAAATTGATTAAAAACTGGTCTCTAACTTTGTACACTAAAAACCATTTGTTCGTTATTTAGACTGATCTTATGGTGCATGGACAGGAGAAATGTTTGGATGATCGGGACCTTAACAACTACGACGATGTATTATTATTTCATTGTTTTCACGTGTTCGCCGCCGTACGATGGACTATAAATTCGATACCGATTTCTTCATCTGCGACACAGATATTATCATGGTCGTACGGTAATCGCACATAAATATATATATATATATATATATATATATATATATATATATATACATGTACGATCGTTCGGTCGATAAAATATTATAAACGCATATAAAGGGGACCTCGGTTATACCTACTCGACGGAGACCGATGTTAAAACGTTGTATAACGCGCACTACATATATTAGGTAGAGTATTGCTTTTTTTTATCTTGTTTGTCGTAGATATTGCGCACTTTTATGTTCATTCAACTGTCAAACTTTCTCGGATTCGACGCTCCTCTGCGGAACCCGACAACCACGATTGCGGTACATAAACTATAATGTAGCTGTAATGTGCTGCGTCCTATTACTTCCCGGATCGTAATCCTTCAATAGAACTACTTACTCTGTATAATGTAAACCTACGTCTTCGCATAGGAAATCAGTTGATGTACGAAAACACGCGTACTATTATATGTTATAATATTATGTACAAAGTGTATTTTACGACATATAAGCACACGGTGACATTATTAAGCTACATTACACCACTGATGCTGCGCCTACAATATTGCTGATCATATCCAAAGATTTGATCGCAAACACGAGATGAGGCGCTAGATCAGGGGTCACCAATTAATATTTTTGGAGGGCCGAATCGGGAATTTCGAAAATTTTCGGGGACCGTCAAAATAGCCAAACAAATATTTTTAACATATTATGTAATGAAGCAAAAGTATAACTCAAATAGAAAAAAATAAAATAAAATAAAATACAAATTAACAGCAATATTATAATATAAATAGAAAGTCAGGGTAAAATTAGTGGGAAAAATGGCAAGTAAGTTTGCTATCGATGTTTATTCGTATTTTATGATCGGTTTTTACTTTTTTTTCCTTGTCTGCGGGCCGGATAAACTGTGTTCGCGGGCCGGATGTGGCCCGCGGGCCGCCATTTGTTGACCACTGCGCTAGATCATCACGTAAATCCGCACTGACCACACAACTATTGAATAACTTTAAGCATTACTAGACCGTGTATTAAACGTCTAAAACCACATGACTCAGGGATATTATAGGGATTTACGTTATGGACAGGAACAGCTTCATCGGAAGTGTGACTCTATCTTAGTGTAATGTGGTATATGTATAGTATACGGTAATGTGTAAAGTATATAGGTACAAATTATTTTTAAAGATCAAATTGGTCGTTTAAATATTAAAGGTAGGACATTAAAAAAAAAAATGTATAAATTCTATAGTGTCTACATATTTTATACATTATAAATGCTAGATGTTATATATGTTATAATTCATAACATGCAAACTATATTAAAACTTTAAAATAGTAAGTCCATGTGTGTACATTGTGTATTGTACTTTTCGTAAATAATAATAGTTGTTCTTTATACACGATTTACATTGTGCGCAAATTGAAATGTATATAATATAATATATGTATACAGTGGACGCCGTTAAGCCGGTTACAATACTATTATGTCTCAAGGGTTTTTTTTCCAGTCTGCTGAAATATGGAAAAAGTTAATTTTCTTTTTTTTTTCATGCGTATGGTTATTATTGTAATTTCTATGACGCTACAGAAGTAATACCGATGATACCGGTTTAGTAAATTTGAATTGAGTTTATTCTGATTACATTAATATATTTATCGATAAAATTAATTTTTTTAAATTTTATAGTCCATTTTATTTTATTTTTCCAATTCAAGCACTGCAAACTGCTGTACAGCTCAGTGCAAAGTGCACCATGCATATAAAGTGTGTGAAATCAAAAACAAACGAATCGTAGGTATCCAATACCGTGAAAACGTGAATCAGTTTGGGTATTAATTGATTAGCTGGCTTGAATGAAATATATAAATTAGCTGGTTAGGTGGCTCGAATGAAAGACAATGTAATATTATTAAACCATTGACTATACATAATATTGTTTGTTTACTTTATAGTTTATATATTCATTCTGTGTTCTGAAATAAATAATATTAAGTTTTGATCAAATTATATTAATTTAGATTCGACATTTTGATTTTATTACCAATTTTTCTTTTATTCAACTTCGATTCATTAATTTATAATCCAAACGTGCTACGCTTCAAATCCAAACGCTCTCATCAAAGATAAACGTTTTGCAAGTTTGCACGTATTTTCCAATCCTGCGGTACAGAACAGTTATGGGTTCCCGAAAAATCGCCTCGAACTTGTGCCGCGCCATAACGACCATTTTCGCGTTGGTCTTCTGCTGTCTGCGCGGAGCTGTTGTCCTAGCTTGGACCATAGCGACCCAATTCCAAGTTAAAACCCCGAAGGTATTGTACGCGCATAATTTATTATATGTCCCCATTAAAATAAAAGTTACCATTATTGCAGGCAACATGTAAGTATGAGGACCTGAAGTGACGTCGCACACGAGCAACTGCTGAACGGGCTGATTTTGACAACGGCTCGCATTCATCTTTTTTTTCGGTTACAGCTCAAACGGATAAGCAAGAAAATTTTGGTTGTATTTCGAACCAAACATATAGTACCAAATACGAACAAATGAAAAGTAAACGTTTATGCGATGTAAAATAATATTTATTAGTATAATAGTTGCGTATTAAAATATTTCTGTTTAGTCTATTGTGTAAATATGAACGACGATATATGCGAAATTGCGCACCAAAATAAACTAATGCAAAAGCAAATAATGCTGTTAGAAGGTAATATAATAATATTTGCTTAAACAGATTTAATAAAATCAAAAATATAAGTATTGTTCAGTTCGGGAATGTAGCGTATTATATTATTTTATATCCATGTAGACACACTTCACCAAGAAAAAAGGAACCACGAGGCCTCACTAATAGCAATAAGAGGTATTTTTTTTTTATTATAACATTTGCAAAACATAACGTAGTACATCGAATAGCTATTGACGTCGTGTACTATAGTCTATAATGATATGAATTCAACACTAAATAACAATTAGCACACGCTGTTTCGGTGTTTAGGCGAATTCAAATTCCGAGACAATTTAAGCGACAGAGCGCTGACTGTCTCACAAAACACAAATGCTCAGATGCAACGGCAGATACAGATGTTGGAAGGTTTACATAATTATAATTTATACCATTGTTATTATTATTATATTAGAGTACAATGTTCACCGGTTAATCATTTTCGTATGCATAATATTCAGATTCGGAAATTTATACGAAAAGCAATATTCAAAAACTGGTCGAAGGCTTACACTGTTTGGACAAAAAAATAACATCCTTTCCGCCGATCGATCGTCAGGTGATCAAAAAATTGGACGATAAAATGGACAAATTGCAGGACACGCTGTTAGCCGGCAAGAAGTCGTCGACGCGGGCCATTAAAGTCGTAAATAAGAAGATCGTCGGTTTAAGATCCGAAATAGCCATTCTGAAACGTAAATATGTTTTTATTAATAATGACAACAGCAGCGCCGTATATATTGTCACATCAACAGACATTTTTATGAAAACCGTTTTAGGCAACCGTTGTAACAATGATGAGCTTCGAGATGATGTTAACAAGCTAAGAGCGGACCTTAACGATCTCGAAGGTCGTTTTAAAAAACAATTGACTGGTAAAAATAAACTGTATAAATATTTAATTGTTATCTTATACTAAACGTTCGTTCTGCGTTTAGAAAGCGCTCGGTCCAAAGACGTGAACAGTGAAACGACTAACAAAATGACCCGAAAGTACGACCGGTTGAAATTGCGTTTGAGCCTGGTTGAAAGTACGATCCTTTTAATTGAGATATTTTCGTCTGTTGCGTATTTAATTTTATTAATTTGTCACGTTTTGGGTTTTTTCCTGTTTCATTAGATAATTTGGAAAACGTTTCGTCGTTGCATACAAGGAATACGCTGATGGGCTTTGCCGCAGAAAATAATAACGTGCGTCCGACGAACATTCTTGGTCTCGGAATACCTCCAGCACCACCTATGCCACCACCAGCGCCACCCATGACACCAGCACCACCCGCGCCACCAACGCCACCTATGCCACCAGCACTACCCGCGCCACCAGCACCACCTATGCCACCACCAGCGCCACCCATGACACCAGCACCACCCGCTCCACCAGCACCACCTGTGCCACCAGCGTCACCAGAGCCACCTATGCCACCAGCACCATCCGCGTCACTAGTGCCACTCACACCATCAGCGCCACCCATGCTAACAGCACCAGCAGCGTCACCAGAGACACCTGTGCCACCAGCGCCATCCACGTCACCAGTGCCACTCGCGCCATCAGCGCCACCTATGCCACCAGCGTCACCAGAGCCACCTATGCCACCAGCACCATCCGCGTCACTAGTGCCACTCACACCATCAGCGCCACCCATGCTAACAGCACCAGCAGCGTCACCAGAGACACCTGTGCCACCAGCGCCATCCACGTCACCAGTGCCACTCGCGTCATCAGCGCCACCTATGCTACCATCGCCATTTGTGTCACATACGCCTCCCGAACAATCTTTGGCTCTTGTGTCATTAGTGATGCCTGTGCCAACAGAAACGCCTACGCCACTAGAGCTTTCTGCGCCATCTACGATTAGCTGTACCAAAGACTCTTGCGCTACCGGCGACTCCTGTAACCCCGAATAGGTCGAATTTTCAGTATTTGCAAAATAAATTGTCGACTAACAACTACCACTAAAAAAAATAGAACCCACCAATGCTACCAGTTTGCAAAAATCAATTATATATATCTAATGCCTCTCAATTATAAAGACAAGCTACTGCAGCAATACATTATTTAATTTGCACGGACGAAAACTCTAAAACTATAAAACATACTATGCTGTTGTTAATTTTTTTTTATTGTACAATCTGCGGCACCAATCAATTTTTTGTTAATACTTATAAAATACGAATTCCAAAATTTGAAATCATTCAATTATGCCCCCAGGCACTTGAAGTTTGGTTAGTTTCATTATTTTTTAAGGAAAAACTTAAATACCTTACTATAACTTTTTTTTTCAATCAAAGAAAATCAAATACCAAGTGTCAGATGGTAAGCTTTTACTTATTTTTTACATACACTTATTTCTATATCTATAAGAAATTATGTAACAACGTCAAAAATAACATTTTTGAAATCACCATAAAAATTTGCTATCCGACACTTTGATGTTCTTTGGTTGAAAAAAAAAATTATAGTACGTACAATGTTTAAGTTTTTTCTTAAAAAATAAAAAACTACTCAACTTTAATTGCACGGCTTAAAATTGAACGATTGATTTTAAATTTTGGATAGATTCTGTTTTCAATAATGAAATCACGTAAATACATTTTTTAACATTTTTTTGAGAGTTATTTTGAATTTTCCTATTTTACTGGAAGATCCTGTACTTGAGTGGACGTGTATATGTTTGTAGATAGGTCTGCGGATTATATCTTCTGTTTTAGTCTCTGATATATTTAGCTAGTAATAGTGAAATGCTGGAATCTTCGGTGAATTATTTCATCCTACCCATCCGCGTCGAACACGATTCATTATTCAACTTGAACAGCCTGATATTAATGATATAGCAGAATGAAAACAGAGACAGTCTTCCATCAATTAACAAAGAAATTGTGGAAGCTCTCAGGAGAGCACTGTGCAGATGAAAATGGACTTGAGCAGCATTAAATAATGAATGCATGCGATCTTGATAAATGACAAACATTATTAGTAATAGGTATATAAATAAGGAGATTTCATCCGGGGAGCTTATGTCTTAGATCCCGGGAGGAAAATCTTAGACGAGGACGACAATCACAATTCACATACGGTAATGTTGTTGTCTTTTGACTTATCGAGCGCGAGCGTTGTTAAAATTTCTACCAAATGAATGTAACGTGTTTGGCGTTTGGTTTATAAACTTGAGTCCGAGTGTTTACTCAATGTAATATAAAATGTTTATATATTATTACACCTTACACGCGTACATCGGTTGACAACTGCAACGAAAGCCGACGATTGACGTTGGTATTTGTACCATTAATTTATTCATATGCCATTCTTGGTATAAAATACTGACCATAAAGTGTATAAATAATAAATACGTATGAACCGAGAAGAAAGTGAAAATGTGTATTATTTTGTTTTTTTCTTGTCCCAGCTTCAATTACAAAGGTTATATTAGCTTATATGGTGGGAGTACTTGTGAGTTTTTGGAAGGAACGGGACCGACCCGTTTTGCCCAAATGCCCGTTTTGCCCGACGCATTTTCTGTCAGTATAAAATTCAGTTAGCAAAAGATATTATACTTAATGAGACATTGTAATGTCTAAGTTTCATTGAGACCAAGAGATTACCAAAAGGAGGTAGAACTCATTATTCTCCAAAAATTGTTTTTGCTTACAGATCGTAATTGCAGTTGTTGTAATTATTGTATAAACATTTTATTGTGTTTATACGATTACTAAACAAAGATATAAATCTTATATAATTTTCTGTTTGAACGTCAATCCGTATGATATTAATTCTGCAATTATATATAAATAATACCAGTTGTATAACGCCGTCTTGAATATAATGTAAGACTATAAGCTATGTGGTATATACATAACACCGTCGATGAAGTTTGGCCTTCATCACACAGAATTTATTGGATGTCGTTTTAATTTGACCTAAGCCTGGTATTGTAAGGTTAAAAAATTTGGTTTATTAATTGAAGAAAAAAAAATTCCAGTATTGGTATATGAATTTAACATACATTTTTTTTAGGATGTTATGCAACTGATGAAAGGTTAGTTAAATATTACGATAACTTAGTTGATAACTACATTTCTGAGAACAGGGTGGTCAATCCTAAAGGATGGACATGTAAGCATACAACGATCTGTAAGCGGAAACCATTTTTGGAGAACAATGAGTTTCGCCTGCTAGCGGAGTTCTCTGGGTGACGCTAAATTAAATTGAAATATTATAATATTTCATATGATAAATCTGTTGCCAACCTATTTATATACTGACGAAAAATGCGTCGGGCAAAACGGGTCGTGACCTTTCGGAACAGTAAGCGGAACAATAGGTCGCGGGTGAAGGGGTAGTGGATGCTTCTTTTCTGCGAACCGGTGTTGCCGCCCGGAAAGCGAAACTGCCGGCGACCGGATTCAAACCGCGGCGATCAAATACGTATGTAATCCGTATGTATATTATATTATTATCATGTATAGCTATGCCAATTACGCTTTTATTTTATACGATATAAGACGTTTGTTCCCTAGAAATATGATATTACGAGTATATTAAATCATCTACATTCTACACAATATTATTATTATTATTGTACACACCGTTTAGGTCGAATCGTTCCATAAAATATTCAGTACTCGCATTGAATGTTGTCTAACCACAAACGTAAGCGTTATTCTTATTACTATTGTTATAATTATTATTATTATTATTATTATTATTATCATTATTATATCATACAAAACATGTATCTTACATTCAATTTATTTTTCCAACTGTATATTATAAACGGTTCGAGTATTTCAATATGTTTCAATGATAAATGCATATATCTTATAGAGCATTTTTATTTAGACCTCGGTTGTAGTAATTCCAACCTAAAACCTTAAAAATACTATCCTACTTATACCTAAATGTAATTAAATAAAAATCACTATAAAACTTTATAACCATCCCGTTAAATATTTAAATCTATGCTTTCAATATACAATATTCCAAATCAATACTGTGTCCGCTTGTATTTAGAAAGAATTTTTGAAACTCGTCCATTATTTATGTGTTATTAGTAGAAGCAAAGGTCTACTGAAAATATAATTATACCTCTGTTCGCTTACCAAATATACAGCGTGATCTTGTAACATAAAGTTGTTTTTAAAAATATTTCTAAATAACATCATATTGATGATACGATAACCTACCGTAAAAACTTGAGTTGTACGTATGCTATATTTCAATATTTATATTATATAAAACCATCAAGTATTTGTCAAGCACTATAATAAAAATAACTGTACAAGATACTGTAAAATATTATAATAACTGCAAAAGAGCGAAGGTGTTATACATTTGTATAATGAGTTTTATATTATTATTTTTACACTATAATAAAAATTCCTATGTAGCCAATTGAGTTTGATAAAACGTTTTTGGTGATGTACTCGTACAACATTTCGGTGTTATAGATTTTAATTGATTGTTTTTTATATTTTCTATCTGACTAATAAATATTAATAATATATCACGGTGCGTAGGTGCTGCAGGGTTATTTATAAGAATCGACGCATTATTTAGTTTTGGATTAAAATTATAGTATAAAAGTAGTGCCATTTAAAATAGCTTATATTAAAATATCAATAAAAAACAGTAGTGCCATATAAACGAAAAGTTTGAAATAAATTATCAATGGTAGGTACCGAGTGAATAGTAACAATGCACATGGAACTTGATCAACCTGGATGCCCAAGTTTGGACTTGATTCATCTTACAAAATAAAACGAGATTGTAAATTATTAATACAAATAATGAATAATTGATGATACAAATTGTTGATATGAAGCCATCAGTGACTTAATAAAGCATATATCTGCAATTATTAATAAAACTGTTATAGTCATCCAGAAGTGTACCATGACATGATGACACGTAGTGGATAAGAAATGTGAAAGTAACGACGTTGCGTAATTAATCAATTTATTGTTTTTTTTTTCAAGATAAATAAATTTAATTTTTTTTTTTTTAATATGTATTATTATATTGATTTTATTTGGTGAAAACTGTTATTTTTATGATCAACATAGTAAAACGGATTTTGTGGATTGAACATATTCGTATTACTATACTTAAAATAAAAATTAGTAATTATGAATAATACTAAAACTCAGTTTTTACTTATGTCTTATATGTATTAAATTTTTTCATAAAGTGATCTATGAAATTCTATGGATCTAATTTAAAATATTTTAACTAAATGTATTGATTCTATATTCATACAAAACTTCCCAAACTAGTACTAGGGAGTTATGTATAAAGTGTGATGTTCTGAGTTAAATCTGTTTCAAATTGCCAAAAGAAAAAGAAAATTATTTTCCCAAGTATAATTTTCAATATCAAAAATAATAATTTTCAGTGCATATTATAATACGATACGATAACGAGCTCAATGGACTCTCAAACTTTGTAGATGGCCCTCAAAAGGTCAAAACGGATTTGTTCCTTACAATTACGATCGAATAAAGACAACTGTGCTGCAACTGTATACAGATGCAATTGTCAGTATCATAACAAAGTGCGATTTAATTATTTTCAAAATGCGTAAATATTTGTAAACGTTAGAAGTTTTTTTTCTAATACAATAGCTTATATCAAACATCGAATACTCGTGGAATAAATATTAATAATGTATTGAATCGAGTCTATATAGTAGATTATAGCTGGCTTAATCTATTCATTCGCAGTGTTATCATAACCATTGTTTCGTTTCTACTATTATTATGGACTATCAACGAAAGCGTATATTGCGATAGAGGTCTCTACATTTTATGGTCTATTTCCTCGTTATTTATTATGACGTTAAACTGGTGGGGTTGTATCAGTAATATGATTAAAAACTAAAAGTATATGGTCTCGTGATATAGAAATTCAATGTTGGACATTGGCCGTCTCGCTTCGCTCACTGCATGACAAGAAACCTGCAGTTTCGTATAACGTATTACTGAAAGTTATAGTATTTGACGAAATCAATTCATCCTGACAACAATATCGAACATAGTCTTGTGTACTAAAAAGTTCACTAACTTTTAATGGTCTTCCAAGAAAAATAAAGGCGAACACAAAACTATATTGTCGAGATATCTTAAAAAGTATAGTTGGCATTTTAGTATCTTTCATACATGGTAGAATAATAATTTAATATTTTAAACGAGAGTCACATACATAGATAAAATTAAAACTAAAATAACATTTCAAAGATAGAAATAATCATTTAATTTTTTTTCATTCATATGATTACAGTGTATATATTCTTCTAGAAAAAGGCATATAATTTTGCTAGCCAGGGCTAAGATAATCAACGGTTAATATATTTGTCCATTATATTTTTTAATTGGACATACGATATTTTAGCATCTAATACTCGAAAAGCTCTGTTGTTATTTATTACTTTTTTGATCAAACCAATGATCTAAACTTTTAACTACCGACCTTTGAACATTTTTTTTAAAACGAAATCTACTGGTAAAACGTTAAACTGCATTAACATAATTAATACCAAACAACCATACAACAATTTGATACAACATAGTTGTAATAAAATTATCAATAACATTTTCGATGTTAAACGTTTACAAAATTTAAACCTTTAAATTAAATGTAGAAAATAATAGTCGGATCAACATTTTATTATTATACATTATAAGTATATAACTAAATATGTATTCGATTTCCAAAAAGAAAATGAAAATGTTATATGTTTAAAATAAAACCCGAAAACTACATATTTTTAAAAATTAATTTACTCCCTACATTTATTTTGTAATTATAATGAAAAATATTGGTAAACATTTCAAAATTTTAATTTGTTTGAGATAGTTAATTTTGAATTTAAAACACAATCACCCGAATTGGTTTTACGGATGTGTACTCCTCAGTTTCTTCAAAGCAGTAATTCATTATGTGTTTATATTTTAAGTTTTTAGAAAACTACCAACTAGTTAATAAGATACAGGTTCTGAGTGCTGTATTTTGTCGTATTTATTTACATAGATTTGAAAGCAGTGATCAATTATTAAATTCCAAAAACGAACCCGTGCGAAGTTATTGTCGTACATATTTTTTAACTACAAGATACAATATTATAAAATGCAGTAATTATGACTATATTAGTTTTATTCATTTTATTAAATTAGCACTGAAAAATAACAATTACAAAAAATTGTTATCGTTGACCATTTTGGGCGTACTTGAATTCTTAGCGAAAAAAAATAACATTGTCGAATCTTTTGCATTTTGAACACAATATGAAAGTTAGTCTTTCTTGAAACAGCCAATAAAAAAAAAAAACTGACAATTTGATCAGCTAACGTTGTTTGGTTTTTTTTCTCGGGGTTCCCTATCCCGCCGGAGCCGGAAAAAAAAACTCGTCTCGCAATAAAAAAAAAAATCGTTCAAGGACTCGCTTGGAATCCAAAACGAAAACACCGCGACTGACCAGACGGATCGTAGAAGTCTTTATAAGATACACCCGGGGTGGTTCTGCACCGGCGTTCGGGTCGGACACATCTGCAATTTATTATGCAATCACGGCCCGTCCGACTCACTCGCTGCAAATGAATAATATGTAATCGTTCGTGTACGTCCGTCCTTCCAGTCGTGTCGACACCGCAAAACGAGTTGCGAGCACATTTCGACGGAAATCCCGAGCTCCGATGACGAGATGATCCCGTATTAACGTGGTCGTAAATGAAAAAAAAAAAACCGAACGACAAAAATCTTCTCAGACGCCGACGTCGTCCGCGCCGTGGTTGCCGTGTTGCGGCTGGCGTTACGCAACAACGGCGATGATCGTACAATGACACGTAGGTGTATACGGACGAAATTAACGTTTGCCGAGCCCGGTGGCCGACAGGAATATGGAAATCGTCTTATTCCTCTCTCGTGCTCTCCTCTCTCCGCAAGCGTTCCGTACACGCTGACCGACATTATCACCGACCACAGTGATTACTAGGGAACGGATTTGAATGAAATGCATGATTTGAATTGCATTTTTTTCTGAATGTCCGAAAACATTGGTTTCCAAGCAAAAAGTTCATTTCATACATCAAGGAATTAAAAAATGTAACTTTTATTTTGCATTTTTTTTGCATTTTTTGCATTTTTAAGACTTTATTACATTTTTAGAACATTTTTTGACATTTTTAGTGCATTTTTATGGTTTTTAAGTCATTTTTTCAACATCTTTTCAACATTCATACTAAAAAAAATAAAAATGCCTAAATATGTTTTATGTTACGAAATTACCAAATTATTGTTGACACGTGTAGACACAAAATATATACATACAAGTTACAACAGATTATTACCCGCATTAAGGTAAAGATAAGATAAGCTATTTATCTAAATTGTACAGAAGATAATTGAGAGTTAATTTATTAAAGTTTTATTGTATTTAAATATTTTTTATCAGATTTTTCATAGTAATGTGTTTTTTTTATAAGTTTTAAATTCAAAATTGTGTTTTTATTGAATATAAATACATTTTTAAAGTTTTTTAGGGCATTTTTTTAGTGCATTTTTTGATGTTAAAGCATTTTTTTAAGGCATTTTTCTTGTTTTTTAGAGCATTTAAATCCGTTCCCTAGTGATTACCTTCCCTTTAGCCGTAAAATCTGCAAAACCACAACGGTTGAATTTTTCCCCATACAACCGTTTTTATTATTATTAATTATTGTTAGTTAATCTGCTCGATTTTCGTCGACGGTTTTAACCGACCGAAACGTCAACGCGTCACTATCACGGTTAAGTTGCAGCCTTCACACATCTATATAAGTGCTCGACTATGCGCTCTAAGACATAGCAGATCGATGTAGGTAAACTCTGAAGATTGAAGTATGAGATTTTATTTTGCACAACCCAATGGTATCTTGTCACACAATTAGTGTATATGTGATGGCACATTTCTTAACGATTTTCGAACACAATATATATATAGGGTATTTTTCCTACGTGATATGCGTGTAAAAATAAAATTTTTAATCATTTCTATGTTTCATTAATTATACGTAAAATATTGATTCGATGTTTTATTTCAGAAAAACGTTGAATGCACGAATTCAAGCTAACGTTTAAAAAACTTCAAAATACAAATAACATTTTAGACTAGGTTTCTAACTTATTCGGCTTATTGCACAGGGCGCAATTCTTTTATATTCATTTTAATACAATAGAATGCTATACAAATTTCTTTATTTATCACGCATATACTTTTGAAGATAACCCTTAGGTGCGTGTTTTAATGATTTTCGCTTTTAATTGCTACACGTCCCGAATTCTGAATTTTTAATAACGTGTTAAATATTCAACGGTAAGAGCTCTTGGGCGAAAAAATAACTCGACTTAAGTTCACGCTACGAGGGTCCAAAAATACAAAACGATACCTCGTGATTGTGATGTTACAAGTACAACCGAGCGCTTTCGTTTCAACATATTATAAGTAGAAAGGGCCCGGATGTTTTTTTAAATGATACTTCAGATTTGTATCAGAACGTTTTACCCGAGAAAGTATTGTATATACCATACAAATTATAATACAGTATACGAATTATGAGCTAAATACCCATCAAACGTTCGAAATAATAATGAAATATCTATAGAAACTATGGATAGCTATGGATAGCAGATACGCATTAAAATACCGGTTTGAAAATGTGTTTACGGATTTAAAAATGATAACGTCATGCTTACACTGCAAAAAATAATAACTGAAATATTTCAGAACATTACCTACATTCAACTTGGAATGCGCGGAAAAACAAAAACCAAAAGTTACATGAGTAGAAGCTCATCATCAATTGTGAAATTAAAATAAAAAAAAAGTTCAATCTATAGTTCTCAGTATATTATGCACAAGTAAAATATATGTATGCATAGACATTTGGCGTTGTACGTAAAATAATCCCATTGTCACGCCGCTCTGCATAGCTAGTATTGAAACGAATCGGTTTAAAAACGGGTTAGGTTAACATAAGGAGTGCGACGAACCGAAAAAACGTATACTTAACATTGACTGTTGAGTACACCGATGAAACGCACAATCCTACGAAAATCATTGATAAACTACAGAAAAATAAACAAGATTGTCTTTTTTAAATTACACATTTACATACGTAATTTGATTAATTATAATGGGCCTATATTTTTGGACGGTGAATGTTTTTACAACACTAGTTGGCTTACTTTATATTTTACGACGATAGTAATATTGATCATGCATCAGATAAATCGTGTATATTATGCAATATCAAAACAAAATAGTTGTATGAGCCCAATACTGGTGTTTTAAATATACAATTGAGTGGCCATCTGTAAAAGTAGGTTGTTTTTAATATGTATATATTATATTGTAGCCTATAGGACACAAGGACCACTAACCATCCATTAAGAAATAAAAATATTTCATTTTACGCATAACAGCTATTGATTTGTAAATATAAATTTTACATTTTTTCCGAGCAAAACTATATCGACTTTGAGAGTGCTTAGTTCGGTGTATAACACAGTGAACACTTGGGTGGGTGTCAATGAAATTCCGATTCGGTCCGATTTACTGGACCGAAAAACATAATATTAAATTATACCAGATACTTATGGTACTATTATGCGTAATGATACATTTATCTATAGAGCCGAAAAACACTTACGTGCGAAATGAAAATATTACATTGTTAATATTATATATTAATCTGTATAAATACAATTCAAACACCACTCACTCGAACTCACTCACTCACGTCACTTACCGATCACTTCATCTCAAAAACGACAAAACGTCATTATTTGTCGGAGTGGTTCCTCTAATGTATCTAATACTTTATAGTCTATAAATTATGTGCATTTTCGAAAATCCTCTTTTTTAGATTCTAAACAGTTTTGGGCTGAATGCGTATACATTTTTTTAATTACTTATAGGAATTATTTTATTTTGTTTAATATTATGGTATAATAATAATTAATAACAGTATTTAATATTGATCCAACTTTGATGTAATTATACAGCCTAAGTGGAGCTCATAGACGAATAAATATATATATACTCGTATATAATACGATATATTTGAAAAATAAATATCTTTAGAATATACGACGCTTGTGCGCTTTTTTCATCCGAAGAATTTTTTTTCATAATTTTCGTAATAATTCAGTTATAGTTTAATATAATTATTTAATGAGCGAGTTCGTTTTCCGAACATCACCGCAAATTCTTCACGCACTACACCTTCACCTTATCATAAAACTATAAATATCTATACAATTCCACGGTATAGTGAACCGCGATGATGATCGATACCTACATACCATAACGGAATTGCGGAAAAACAATATTTTTTTATACGTTTGGTGGGCATCTATAGTTGAATTATATTTTCGTTTTGCAAATTAGCCGAGTAAAGTTAAAAGTTATAAATTCGCTCTAGGTAAATCGAAATCCGTGTCGCGTCTTGTCGCATATCGATCGAAACGATATAGAAATTGCGCACGTCATATTATCTATTATGTCTAATCGATTAGGCGACGAAGTACGTGATTTCAGTGAAAACGTGTACGTAAGATCACGAAACGGAGTGCACATTTTGCAGTAGTTTAAGGCGCAGATTGCCGACGGCCGCGGCGATCGGACGGTATAGCGACAACAATGAGCTGTGCTCGCTAAAAACAAAAACCATTTAGGAAACGGAAAAGGTCGACTCGGGGGGCAAACGACATGACAAACGAGTAACAGCCGCGCGCGCGAACGAACGATTATCCCGTAACAATAACATAATGTTTTATGGCACGCGGTTCGACGGTCCAGACGTGGTCTACGCGCCGTTGCATAACTGCACTCCGTGTTTTAGGCGCGAACACGCGTAAACCGTTTACGTCTGCGGCGGACGTCACGTGAGAGGAGCCCCCCGGTCGCCCAAACGATACGTACGATATTAACGATTAATATTATTATCTTATTCTAGTTCCATGTGTTTTTTTTTCATTTTTTCTTCTCGCCGTCTGCTCTCGTCCGTCCGCTGCGCAAACTCGCTGTAGGTGTACACACGCGCACGATGTACGTTACGCTACGATGACACAACACACCGGTCGTCGCCGCGGTCGTACCGGTTGACACTTAAACTGGTTATTTTCGCGATCTTTACGTCCCCGTAACGCGTGCGCGGTACGCACGGGGCACCACCGTCCCATCGGACGGGGTATATATATAGCCGATTCGGTTCTCGAATCATCATCATTCCATCGAGTGCCGTAGAACAGCAGCAAACATGAAATTCGTAAGTATTCCGACGAAGAGAGCGAAGACAAAACCAATAATCGTCGTCCCGAGACCTCGAAAAGCCGTGTTTTACAACGTTAAAAAAACGAAAACGCGCTTTTCGGCCGCACTCCGCGGCGCTCGGAACGATTCTCGAAACACGTCACTAACGACACCACCGTTTTCTTTTCGCAGACATCAGCTTTAGTCGTCGCTTTGGCCGTCGTAGCCCTCGCCAGGGCCGACACAGCCAGCAAGACCTCGCAGAAACCGGAGAAGCGCAGCATCGGCGAAGAATACGGTTCCGGTTTGGCTTCCGGCTACGCCGCTTCCGCCGGGTTAGCCAGCGGTTACGCCGCTGCCCCCGTCGGTTTGGCTTCCGGCTACGCCGCTTCCGCCGGGTTAGCCAGCGGTTACGCCGCTGCCCCCGTCGGTCTGGCCAGCGGTTACGCCGCACCCGCTGGACTGGCCTACGGATCTTCGTACGCTCCAGCATACAGCAGTGGTGTCGGCATTGCCGCAGCTCCAGCTGTCGGAATCGCTTCCGGTCCAGCCATTGGAATCGCCGCCGCTCCAGCACCTTACTCCGTCGCCGCCGTCGCCGCACCAGCACCGACCGTTGGCCCGTTGATCCCGATCTCCAAGGAAGTGCACATCATCAACCGTCACGCTCAACCCGTGTCCGCCCCGTACCCAGTGCACGTGCCGAGAACCGTCGGCGTCCCAGTGCCGCATCCAGTCCCGTACCCAGTAGAACGCCCGTACCCGGTCCGCGTAGCCGCCCCATACCCAGTACCGGTTGAGAGGCCAGTCCCATACGCAGTCGACAGACCAGTGCCGCATCCAGTAGCATCCCCGTACCCAGTCCCAGTCGTCCAAAACGTCCCGGTCCCAGTATCCCGTCCAGTCGCTGTACCAGTCGTCAGACGCGTGCCAGTGCCAGTCGCTACCCCGGTCATCGTCCAAGCACCACAACCTATCGCTATCGCTGCTCCAGCCTACTCAGCAGCCTACGCCGCACCAGCACCCGCATACGGCGCAGGATACGGCTTAGGAGTTTCCTCCATCTCTTCTGGCTACGGATCTTACGGATCTGCCTCTTTGGGATCATCTTACTCCAGCCCGGCCCTGTCCTCGTACCAATCTTACGGTCCATCAATAGCCTCTTCATCGTACAGCGCCCCATCATCATACGGATCTTCTTACGGATCCGGTCTGTCTTCGTACGGTTCTTCTTACGGATCCGGTCTGTCTTCATACGGTTCATCTTCTTATGGATCAGGTCTGTCTTCTTACGGATCACCGTCTTACGGATCATCTTCTTACGGATCAGGTCTGTCCTCTTATGGATCAGGTCTGTCTTCTTACGGATCACCATCTTACGGATCATCTTCTTACGGATCAGGTCTGTCTTCTTCTTACGGACAAGACAGCCACTCGAAATACGGAAGCAGCGGATGGACTCCAATCGCAAAACGTAGCGCCAACTAATTTGAGAATAAGAAATTGTCTACTGACATCACTCAACTCTCATGTCATACATTTCTTGTTGTGTCACCTTCACCAAACTTTTTTTTATAATTGATCTTTATTATTTTTTTATACTTAGATTGTAATTTTTATACTTAAAAACATGTTAATTGTACTGAACATCACGAATAAAATGTTTTGTTAAACAATACGAAGCGTTTGTCCGACAGTTATTTATCATAATTCTAATAGTATTAACACCTATTTTACAGTCCTTGCCGGACGAGCGTTCATGCTCAAACGACGTTAATTAAAACACCGAGGCCTAACATAATCTTGCTAATTAATTAATGCAGGCGGGCCAGAAAGGCGGGAAACAATGAGGGGCAACGTAGCAAGCCACTTCTCCGTTACAACACATACCAGTCGGTAACATGCATTATGTGCGATTACACGTCCAGATATCCTAGCCTTGGTGTAAAAGTGAACTAAGACAATAGTTATACACTCGGCTACGCCACCGGGCATCCTCCGTTAGCAACGGTGTAACGTATTTATGTTTCTGACGAAAAAAAAAATTGTAATTTTCGTATTTGTTCCTTACAACTAGAATATAGTAATATTATGGGTGTATAATAGCCGCAACGCAAAACAATAACTATTACAATACGTGTGCAAAAGTGTTTGGCGGGTAAATCATTATAATATACCATTGCAGTTTGTCAACGGTCTGTGTAATACGTGCGGTTACAGGTTACAGTAACGAACGGCGAATCGAGTCTGTTGCATAAAACATCGTGATACATCCGCGGTACGTCGTGACTTTTACGATCACGAAATCGCCACGAGTAAAAAAGAAAAACACAACAACCCTGCAAAAACATAGAGCAATTATAGCACTCTGAAGGGATTTTCTACCGAGTACCAACGACCAACGTAATGGTATTAATGGATTTTTACGCTCTCGCGTGGCCCTACTTAAAATAAGTTCAAGTACCTCAGCGTAAGCCGACCGTGAACCTAGATCTAGTGCCCGCAGTCATTGAAATTGAAAATAATAGCTGTATTTGATTTTTATCAAACCGTACGCTTAGTCGCTTAGTCGCTTAGTTTTCACGTGAGCACCTTTACTATACGATTGAACTGTTTTGCCTTTTAACGATATAGGACTTGACCGATGCATCTCCGATTAACCTGATATTTACGTGTACATAATGTCCATGTAAATTCAAATGTCAATACAAATATGTTATATTATATTATGTGGCACAACCCACGTGTGCTTTTTTTTATATATAGAACAATCAAGCAAGTGTGTCCAATATTCCGATTTGAAATATTTCCGCAACGGCATACAAAAAAATCCGAACGAAATAAATTTGCGAATACATACTTCTTGTGCTGCACGCCTGCGTCGCCACACTGATATCTGTCTGATGTGTGGAGTGTGGACCTCGCACTGTATTAACTATTACAATGATGGACGTGGTTTCAAAATTGAATCTAGTGCTGACACAGTAATTCAGAAGAATTCATTTTGAACACACCGTACGATTATCATCATTTGCAAGGGTACGAAATAGTTTTATAATTTACAAACAGTTTTATTATTCACATTAAAAATAGTTCACCCATTAGCATTATGCAATTTCAGGTGGATAACGGCTAAACAATTTTTTATACAATTTTTTATAGTAATTTAATCGTTATATTATACAGGTTATAGGTACGTCTATTGTAAATGAAAACAAAAGTTATCAATTTGTTAAGCAGTAAATCCGCTTTTTAAGTATTCGCGACGAGGTAAAAACCATGTGTCATAATAGAATTCCTGCGTAGCCGAACCTGTTTAATAAATATACCGTGTTACCGTGTATAAATAATAAAAGAAAACGAAATACTCGGAAACGAATAATCCGCACGTACCTGTACGTAATACATAATATACGCCCGTAGTCCAAATAAGAAAAATGGTTATCCGTACAAAAACTGCAAAAGTAGAGAAAGTACTGAAAGTTCAACGACAACTAAAAAGTAAATGAGCAAGAATCGTCACAAATAATTTATATTATTTCATATTTGAAGTGCGAAAGAAAAAAACAATGAAGTTATTAAAAATGTTAAGCTTGATAACATTTCAAGGTGTTTATACATGATAATTACAATTGGTAAAGATTAGGTTTATTACAACAATTATAATACTCTGGTTATCTAGTTTGTGTATAAATTAATGATAATTAATTTCGAAACGTTCGATACGATCGAAATAAGAACTTAAAGATACAAGATATGTATTATTAAAACACTTGTTTTATAGTTAGATTGATGCTAAATTTCAGAAAAATCCGTATAGTCTGAATTTCTCTTTCCTACCTAATTAATTTTACTAATTAACTATGAAAAAAATTTGACATTGAATAATTAGGTTGAGGTTTTTGTACAAAACTGAAAAAGTAACAGCAAAAGAAAATTAATGTTCTAATCGTGTTCAGTATTATCAAAAAGTTTAAACGTTAACTAGGATTTAACAATGAATAAACATTTAAAGAAATAAAACAATAGTCGATAAAATTTGATTGCGAGTGGAACGAGAAATTAAGTACAGAGGTGACTTTCAATGATATGCGTATTATTTTTTTGCAGAGCCTTTTTTTGTGACATTAGTAGTATAGATTATATTTGCGATTTCCTAAAATAACAAAAAACAAAATATAATATAATAAATAATAACCATACAATTTACAGTATACTACTTACTTCTTCTTCTTCTTCTCAGCTTTCCGGTCCGTTGAGGACCATTGCTGCCTTCTATACTCACTAGCTACTGCAAAACAAATTATTTTGTTATAATTAATTTACATTTTATTCAAAAAACAATAATTATTTCAAAATTAAAGTTTTATTTTTTTATATGTAAAGTAACAAAACACAATAATTATAGTTTTTTTTTAGGTTTTAATTGCGGCTATAGGTATGAACTCTACGAGTTGTATTTGTCCTTCCGATAAAATATTTATTTTATGGTTTTTTTTATAGGATATTAACATGATGTAATCTTGTATTATATTAGTAGGCACCTTCAAAGATATTTCAAAAATCCTCACAAAAAAATGTATTTTGCGAGCATTTTAAATTTGCAAACACATATTAAGACAAACAGAATTGGAATCAAGGAGATTTTTGAACGTCCAATTAATATTTTTATTTCAATTACAACATAATAATACAATACTAGCTTACTCTAAAGTCAACGAAGCGAGACTTGGAGTCAAACATCCATCATTCAGTTTCCGTATAACGTCCATATATTTTAATGAATGTGGTTTAGTTTGGTCTATATTTATTTAGAACTTTAGAAGAAATTAAGATGACAAATAAAGAACAGAGATAATCTTAAATCTTACTGATTAGTAGGATGCATTTCATTATATTAACTACATTTAAAAAATAAAAAATTTGACAAAGTTAATAAACCATAATAATTTTCGGTATTTTATACGAATCACGTATAAATGTATAATACATTTATAATATTATTATTTGAATGTAGAACTAGGATTAAAATAATACTAAACAATTACTGTCTATTTTAAATTAACTATTAACTGTATTTGAATAAACCACAATATAATCCCAGTATAACATAAAATCAACAAGTAAAATTTCTTATAATCATAAATTGTTATTGTTTTGCAATGCGGTAGAATTATATTGAAAATGGGGTGACCCATAGTGTTAATAGAAAATATTTCAACAAAACTCATTATTATTTTTTATACGAATGTATATAATCATATACGTTTATAAAATAATGATGTTTTTTAAAAATTGTTTTGTAATTTATTTTTAACTTCATAATTTATAACTACATATTGTGTTGCGTCGGAAAAAAATGAGCAATAAGTAATTTTCAATAGGTCTACGAGAATTCGGCTTCTTTGACAGAATTAAAAAATGCTATAGATTAATAAACTTTGATGTTTTATGTTATTAAAATCGTTTTTATTCAATAGTAATTAATACATTCGTTAGATCTAAGAAATCAAAACCGTAATCCGTATAGACTGAAAATAGATATGATCTATTTTATTTTATACTTCGATGTTCGGTTATTTATAGACCAACAGCATTTTAATTGCGACTTTTATCGAGTAATATATTGCTTATAAAAAAAAGTCCGTGATCCTACTTATAATCGGTCGAAACGTAGTATTGAATTTAGTACGGAAGTTTCGTTCGAAACTTGAATCCAATGATCAATGGTTATAAGATTTATAAACCGGAACACTATAATTAAAAAGTGTACGAAGAACCTAAAAAAACGTCAACTCATAGTTTAAATTAATACGTCACACTGTCGAGGGTTATTTTCAAACCGTATTTATAAAAATATCTTGAATCAAAAATGTACAATTTTTCATCAAAAACTAGAACGATGTCACGACTGTCACATGAGTATTATTACGTTTGTAAATTCATTCATACGCACATATTAGTATTATCATATATATATATATATATTTGTGTACTAATTATTTGTCAACATAAGTCTATATACTTGATTACCACCGATCGAAGAGTATGGTATTAGTATACCATACAACTAATATACCTAATTAAAAACCGTTGTGAAACGCGTATTATGTTTTCGGTTTACATCACTGTTGTTGCACATGTTACATTTATAACATCGAAATCAATCGAGATAAATCCATCGGAAGGCAAACGCGCTGAATGAATAATATTCATTGTTCCTGTGCACTTGATTTTTAATCTCCAATCTCGTGGACCTACTCTAATAGCGCATCAACGTTCACGCGGTAATATGCTAATTATCCAAGCACACGGATGATTTTAAACAAGCGTTCGCTATGCGATAATGGTATTATACAACCGGGGGCATATTCACCGCGTAATAGATGGAATATGATTAGTAACGAATCAGGCGGGATACATCTGTGGGATGATATACCCTTGGGGGAGAGACACTTTGACTAGGCGCTATGATGTTTACACTGAAACGCGAATCGTTTTGTTGTCCAAACGATCCGTTCGGAACAAAAAAGACCTCGGTGACATAACCGCGGCGGGAAATCGAATTTTCCACGGTTTCTTAAAGCTTTATACCGCAGTCGTTTATAACGGCTATCCTTTTACAATATTGCCGTAGTCATCCAGGATACTTCATCGGGAATGGTTACTACCTGTACACATCATGAAATTACAAGTAAGTGCAAATCATTAATTTTATATGTTTCAAATTCAATTGTCCGCGGTATCGATGATGTACTATTATGATGTGTTCGATTTGTTTCGATTGTAGGATAAAATAAAAAACACAATACGCGCGTGACTTATTTTTTTGCGATAAATTACAATTTAGAGATTAAAGTCAACCGTTTTGTTTACCAAGTATAACAGCTTGTTCTTTTTTTAATCATTGCGGTATGTGGATAAATCTTGAAATGCAGAATACACCCCAATAAGATCTACGCGTTTCATATCTAGGTAAAAAGTACCTACTTCTATCATATACGTATTCGTAATTTAGATACTGTGATTCCTTTAAGTCTTAATAATAACATACGTACAACAAATAGTAAAAATGTGCTCCTTTGGGTGTATATAAAAACGAAAATGAAAACTCGAGTATATTCAAATTGAATACGCGAAATAATTTTTATTTATAACGAATGAACACTAGTCATGTAGGACAATTAAATATTCTTTAACAAATTGTGGGGACAACACAAATAATCAAATCAAAGAAAAATAAGCATTTCAACGCACAAAATAGACTGGTTCGAATATTGTTTTCCATGTTGTCTGGCAGTTTTCATTTTTTTCTCGTCCAGGATTGGATTTTTGTGCTTTTGGCTGAGCTTGACCGATTTAACCGACGTTTCCCCGCATCAAATTTTCTGACAGTTGCAAAGAATTTTTATATTGATCAATAACGATTGACGAAATAAATCCGCAGATTCCTGTTTTTACAATCCAATCTTGGTTGGTACAACATCGGTTATAATAGTATAAACAATAGTAATACAAATATGAGATTTTTACAACGCTGTCGCCGTCGCGGCGGCACGGGAAAAGCGTTCGAATAGTTTTATACTCGCGAGTCATCCACATTAGCGATTGATTGACCTTCGGCTTATATTAACTGCAGCGTGCGGCCGTTCTTCCGCGGTGGCTTCAATACCGTTTTCGGCGTTACATAAGCTGTCACGACCCATTCGTCTTGGGCGTGCACGATAACCGTTTCGTTACAGATCGGAGGCGGGCGCGGGCGACATGACCCTTAAGAAATTACCGGGCAACCTGGATATAATTGCCTGAATGCCGATGCTTCGGGTACGAGGTGTCGACGATGACATTGAACCGAAATCGTCACCGACGGCGACGGCACACGAATTCGAAACAGTTATTTTAAATAATTTCATACCGAACTGCGGTGGTCTTGTTATCGATTTCTATTCGATCTTTGCGACAGTCCACTGTGCCACTGTGCCACCCGATTCGCTTTCGGTCACGCGCGAATGTACACCCGTCGACCAACGCCGCCGCGTTGTTTTACTTATAATTGTGATGATTAAAAGTTAAATTCCTTTCATTCTAGTCAATTTCCAACACATTTACAACATGACAATTATTTAAACATAAATTAAATAACATGGGGAATACAACATATTGTAAATAAAATAATTTTGTCCGCGTCTAAAATTGGATTCCCGACCACTAGGTTACGCCAACTGCGATCTGTTGCGATTTTCCGACTGGTGGTGGGGGGTGGGGAACACCAAAACGAGACGCGATGAATCCGCTGGCTGCACGCGTGTCAGGGTCAATGCGACGCGGCGGACCGTGAAAGTTTACACGTTCCATCATTGTTGCTAACCGTGTTATACCTACTCGGTTATTGGTGACCATTGGCGTATCTTAGCAACGCGTCAATTCCTCCCCCGGCCCTGACGCAGACCTATATTTCTGGAGGCCCATCTTAACATACGTCCATGTATTAAATAAACATTTGCATCATTTACTCTTATAAAGAAACGTTTGCGCTAGATAAGATTGATAATCAACTTATTAACTAATATGCTTAAATTGATAATCAACCGCATTCTATATATAATATTATAAAAACACGTCAATAACAATTATTATGAACGTTCTGCGTTCATAATCGAAACGTGCTAAAGCTGTGGTGTTATGACTCATAAGTAGTGGCTAATACACGTGTGCATCTTGTCCGCAGGTATTATGTTTGTGTCTGTTTACGTATGCCAGCGTTTCTTGCCACCACGAAGATCACGTTAAGAATAATGGTAACTACACCGCGACCACGGTCGCCACCACCGTCGACCACAAAGAGTCCAAGACGAAAAAACGAGGCGTCGGCCATTACAACCCCATGGGATGGGGCGGTTCCGGGGTGGGTGCATACGGAGTGCCCACTGTGCCGGTACACGGACAGGGGGTGGGTGCTTACGGAGTGCCCACTCTGCCGGCGCAGGGGCAAGGATATGGATTCCAGGGGTACGGGGTTCCGGCATACGGCGTGCAGGCCGAACGGCCCGTCCCGTACCCGGTGCCGTACCCGGTGACTTACGATCGGCCCGTACCGTATCCGGTGTCTTACGACCGCCCGGTGCCGTACCCGGTGAACGTGGACAGGCCGGTGCCGTACCCGGTGAACGTGGACCGGCCGGTGCCGTACCCGGTGCAGGTGGAGAAACCGCTGCCGTACCCGGTGCACGTGGACCGGCCGGTGCCGTACCCGGTGCAGGTGGAGAAACCGTATCCGTATCCGGTAAACGTGGACCGCCCCGTGCCCTATCCGGTACACGTGCCCTACAAGGTGGCGGTGCCGGTGGACCGGCCGTACCCGGTGCAAGTGGCCGTGCCGAAACCGTATCCGGTGGACAGGCCCGTGCCGTATCCGGTGCAGGTGCCCGTCAAGGTGCCGGTGGTGCAGCAGGTACCGGTCGAGGTGGCCAAACCGTACCCGTACCCCGTGGTGGTGCAACAGCCGCCGGTGGTGCAGCAGCAACCGGTGCTGTGGCAGAAGGCGGCGCCGTACCCGGTGTACGTGGACCGGCCGGTGGTGCAGCAGCAACCGGTGATGTGGCAGAAGGCGGCGCCGTACCCGGTGTACGTGGACCGGCCGGGGGTGCAGCAGCAACCGGTGCTGTGGCAGAGGGCGGACATGAACAAGAACTACATCGGCACGCCGGTGTACAACGGCGGCTATCAGACCGGTTACAAGTACAGCCCTTACCCGCCCGGGTACAGCGTGGGCGTCAACCACGCTCTGATAGGGCTGGGCGTGGGCGGCAAAGGCGGCGGTACCGGCGGCACGGGCATCAGCAACGTGGCCGGCAACGTCTTGGGCACCGTGTTCAACGTGATGCAGGGCGTGATGTCGCCAGGTGGCACGATCGCGGGTTACGCGACAGGACACGGAAACTACCTGGGACCAAAGACTACTGGATTCTCGGCCAACATCAACAAATGAACTTGTACACGAACACACACACACAAACACACACATACACGCGCAAACACCGAAAACGATATTATTACAATATATACATACAAATAGTAACTCATTTTTCATGTTTTGTATTCGTTTTTTATGTCTCCGAAAGAAAGAAAGGTTCGACGAAAATATTCTTACAGCTGAATAATAATAACGCGCGATATTCTTATTTTCCACGCGCACAATAGTATCTATATGATATGCATAGGTATGCCTGTACTTTGGCGTCCTTAGACGCTCATTCGGTGCATTTAAATGTGGTCAGAGATCTTATACAGGGTGTTCTACGCGTATGCACTGTAATTTTAAAAAACATATTTCCCACTGGCTCCAATATGAATATAATGCGAGTAAAATTTAAAATATTATAACCAATTAATTCCTATTTTATAATTCAATATCATATAATATTATTATTATATTCTTATTTCATTTTGTCTTATATTTCTCATGTTATATTTTAGATATGTAATATTTTATTTAGAATATTGTAAATTGATAACCCTGGGCCTCCACACGAGTTTTCTCAGTGAGGCCCAGTAATCTTTTTGATTTCAAATAAAATAAAAAAAATAAAATAAATTAAATGCGAAGTTTGAAGTGTATATAATGAAAGTCGAATTCCGTTTTTTTAATAACTAACACGGCAGAGACTATACTTTTTTTTGTAAAAATAATTGTAAATGGTAATCCGTTAGATTTTTGAAAAATTAACCCTAAAACAGCCAGTTTTAAAAATACAGAATAATAGAAAAAAGAAAGTTACTTTTTTATATTTTACTAAAACGCTTATATTTATATTTAAAATTAAAAAGGTGGTCTTGCGATTTATTAAAATGAACCCGAATCATCATTACAACTTAAACTAAAAATACGAAAAATATTGATATTATAGTCAACGGTCGTGGTTCACCCTGTAGAACGCATATTATTTTGTTACATCGATACAATACGTGGTGAGTTGTACGTCAATCGATCTAGTAGGCCGGACTACACACTCGTTACATATAATTGCTGTATCACGGCGTCTTCAAAAATCACTCTGGAACCCGCCCGGTCTGCCAGGCGTGGAATACGCGCCTATCACGATTTTTTGTATACTTAACTTTTTGAAATCGAATTAATGCATTCTTCGGCGTCGGTGAGACGCGAGAAGACGTCATGACCTGTTCCAGCCTACACGAGCGATCGGTATATATACATAAAAAAAAAAAAAAATAGGAGGTATACACGTGTCAGCGGTGCTCACGAAATATCCGTAATGTTTGTTCAACCCGATCGGAATGATTCCATTTGGTGTATATACCATTAACGTGACCGATGCTATTTCCGATTTGCCGAACGTTTTTCGTAATATTTAACATGCTATATGTATTTAACGATGGCATTGTACATGCATTTAAATGCGCGTCACGAATATCACTCGACCGTTAGTGTTATTAAAAAAAAAAAAAATGTCGATCGGACGAAAATCAATAATGTGGAAAAATTATATGTAGTATGATATTTAATTTTCACAGGGTATTGAAGTTAGTTTTGGTTTCATCACAAATTCACAACACACACACACACACACACACACACACACACACACACACACACACACACACACACACACACACACACACACACACACACACACACACACACACACACACACACACACACACACACACACATATATACAAACTGTAAACAACGTTAAGTTAAATTGCATGCACACTTATAAGTTATAACCATATTAATGTAGTAAGACAACAAACTGATCAGATGCATCGAACATTCCAACCGTTTCTTCACGCTTTTGTCAAACCCATAGTCTATCATTATCGAATAAAAACTTTGATGCATCACCTTCAAAACCCGAATACGTTCGTTCCGAATTGAATTATAATACACACACACACACGACCCGAGTGTTGCTCAACTGCACACGACCTAATATACGTCATTAGTTACTTTTTACGTGTATAATATACCTATAGCTATAGCGTACAATCACAATTGCAATATTTTTCCCATCGCGTGCTGTGAGAAATTGGTCCACAGTATTCACACAAACGAACGCACATTGATTTAGCAACACGGCGTAGTTTAGCCAGAAAATTCTATTGGGTTTCCATGCGAGCACAATCGCGTTATAAATGCACACGCTGTCGTGTGGTGGACAATGAAGGTTAAACGACGCGTATGCCCTTTAGGTTTTCAACAGATCCGGCGAGCTATTGCGTACCATCGTATACGGGGCACGGGCGCCTACTGGATGCGATGAATTCAAAGAGTTCATACAGAGAGACACGCGACCACAGTCACCGTCGCAGGATATTTTAAATCAATAGTGCCCGTGTGTTTGTTACTTCAGCTTCTACCGGGGCTTTTCTTGCGAGATCGGCACGCGCAACAGTATCGTTTCGGCGTCTATCGGTCTTGGTTACTGCTGAACAGCGTTTGACGATATTCGAGTTCGCTATGTCGGCGCAGCACGTTATGTCGAGCAGTATATATATATATATATATATATAAATATTATCTATAGTTTATACTATCTAATTTTAAAAATGCAGAATATGCAATTTCATGCAACGAAAATCGAAATCGTGCAATTTAGAATAAAAAGTGCAAAACGTGCAATTTCGTGCAAAATAAAACTACGTTTAAATTAATCTACTTCTCATGATTAGGGTTTATAATTTGTTTTTATATGTTTTAAAGCAAAGGAAAAAAAGTTGCAATTGCACGAGAATCCGGTCTCTAGTTATTAGTAATACATTTTGTATGTCAGATAATTTATTTTTTGTTCCTGATATTTCGGGGGGGGGGGTTTAAACCCCCAACCCCCCCCTGCGTTCGCCCTTGTCGAGCACATAAGCTACGATAAGTCGATAACGGCAACAAGACCAGAACCGCGTTTTTGGTATTTATTTAACCGCGATCCCGTGTATCTTATTGTTGCGTTTTTCTACGGTTTGCAATGCAATTACTGTTTGTATACACTGTATTAATACCAGCGGTCGTCCTACATCGCGCGGTAGTGCGAGTAATTGCGCGTATTGTCAATAAATGTTTCGACCGGACTTATTGGGCGGCGCGTCGCTGCGGTTCTGCGTCGTTTTAGATCGTCGCGCGTCTACGGTTTTGCCGGAGTTTTGAACTCGGTCGAAGAATCAAAACGATTAGTATCGTCTGAGGTTGCATTATATATTAGTATGTTATGTACCACCCATAAATCACAGATTATAATATTACGTTTATCACACACGAGTCGCTAACTGCAGACAAGTCCATAATTTTATCATTTTTCAGAAACGTATGGAATATTATCGTAAATATAATATCTGAAAATTTGTACTAAATTCAAATGAATAACCTCGGAAAAATAAAAGTAATAATTCGTATAAAACGGTAAGCAGCAGACTAACGGTATACTACAGAAACGGTACGATGTAGGTAGGTACTAGGTACTAGGTACACTTTTCTGTGTTATAAATGGAAATTTTCGAACGCTGTATAGATTTGTAGATTTTAAAAGTAGGATTCGAATACTTTCTGCGCGGTAAACAATGTATTTTTACGAATGCTCCAATACAAAATGATAATAAAATCAAAATGGATATAAATGGACTTGTCCCCTTTCTGCGTATTCATATAGTTTACGCCGCGATATGATTATTATTTCTCGCGTGCATATTTGCACATCACGCGAACGAGGTACACAACTAACGCGTCGTGGCCGTTTTGTCGGTATGATGCCGAGTTATAGCCGATGCAGTCACGACAATATTATTATCACTGCGATTCATGGGATTGCCGAACGACCCCGATATCGGGCCATAAAAGGTTTGGTAAACGCATATACCAACAGCGGTGTCGATGGATGTAACAAAAGGCCACGACGATAAAATACGATTAACCGAGAGCTATCGGTTTTTCGACTGGAACAATTTTATGAATGACGGTTGTGACTCTAGTGTGTGAAAAAAAATAAATATAGTATCGTGACGTGAGCTGGAGAGTGGAGGGTCTGTGTGATTCTGTCTTATATACAGTTTGTAAGCGCGGTAATTGGAAACACGAAATAATGATTTCCAACCACAGGAACAATTTAAATTATTCGTATTTTTCTAAGCGGAAAAATTACATACTTATAGAAACCATATGGTTTTAAAATTCCAATTTTTTATCCTTTTTTACAGTGTAAGCTCAGTAAAATGAACTATTTTTGAGTATACATAGGACCCAGTTAACCACCATGTATTTTGAGACAGCGTTAAGATTTTCTATTTTTTTCAAACTATTTTGATTTTAAGATATTTTCGTATATATGAATGAGTTTCACGCATAACCGATTGTATCATTTCGATTTCAAAGACCGAATTAATTATTGTTTTGCGCTCATATGAGGTGTTCCGTAGTCATAAGCTCATAGACAAAATACTTTATATACAATAGTCTAAAGTGTTATATTTTATTTACAAAACTGTAATATAGTATAGATGCTAAAAAATTCGAGGTCCTCTAATAAGGCTTACATATACGTATACGTCGAGATTTTAATTAACTCTCGCATAGAGTCAGTTTCTAAAATTTAAAAATATTATTACGATCAAAATGGATTGGACAAAAATAGGACCGTGCAAATCTTTAGTCTCGGAAAAGAGACTTAAACGCTCATTCGAATAACGTTGGTCTTCTGCGCCAATCACGCGTGTTTTGATGTTGCCTTCTGCCTGGTTGAAAACATCAGTAAATGAAATTCTGATACTTGTTTGGAATATTTCGTGAATTATTACCGATTTTTACACACGGCGTACGGCGATATGGGACTTGTCGAAGGACACGCGCGGGCTCTTCTGCAGGATGATCGGTACACGGCGTTTTCCCAGAGACCATTTGTTATTAAACAAACGTAATATGGGACGCGGTTATGGCGATAATGGCGCACCACAGTATAATAATGATATGTGTAGTGGCTTCATTGCGGTCTGACGCAACATGAGCGTCGAGAGAACGAACCGTGAAGAAACACAATGGTGCGGGGCCGCCGCCACGCGCTGGAAGACCGAAGCGCCGGCCGCGCGGCTCCGCTGCAGAGGTCAACTGGGCTCGGTGAACGGCCCCGCGTACGCGTGTTGGGAAATGTCCCTTAGGTACGTGCTCACACGCGCCACACGACCCACTCGGCGGTGGAGGTACGTACGCGCACACTGAGAAACGTGCAAATTTACATTGCCCTCCGTGCCGTGACCAAGCGTTTCCCCCCCGCCGTCGTGCCCACGCCGTTTCCCGAGGCCTTGTGTGGCTCTCCGGAGCGCCTATAAAATGGATATTGCTCGGCCGATTTGGATCACACGAGTCCGACTGCGCTGACAGACGTACCATTGCAACCGTACGCAGCTGCGCTCTTCAATTCGCTAACACGCACCTCACGACGAACCCCGCAAACATCATGCAGGTTTGGGTGAGTAGAACCTATAGATTCTTACTTTATTTTTTAGTTTTATCCTAAATAGTTGTATTTTTAGTTATTCAATTCATCTAAATTTTGAGTGTTAAGAAAGTCGTTTATAATTTTAACAATTTAGTATTGACACGCAATAGTTTTTTAGTGTAAGTATGGTTTTGAGTAAACGTAAGAAGTTATGTTTACTCAAAGTCCACATGGACATGTTTCAAATTTGACCGTTCCCGTGTTCAGTATCACTTAAATAATAAAATATACTAATACTTCTAAAAAGTTATTTCGTACTTGTGGTATTCTAAATGTACTTATCCAAGATCCTAACATTTTAGATTTCATTTATTTTTAAACACATTGCATGCACATAGGTACCGTCGAAATGCCATAGCCATAAAAAACATCGATTTAATACATTTTAATAAAATTATTGCAAAACAATATTCAAACGGTTTTTATTCCTCACGCTTAATTATTATCAAACAATAAAAAGTGGCAGTTATTTTCTAATGGGTTCTTTCTACAATAGTTTATATCGTTTCAACTATTCTGAAACTATTCTGGGTGTATAATACAGATTTCGTCCATTACTATAAGTACAGTGTTATATATTAGATCTCATGTATTATAACACTTTAATTGTCTGATGACGAAGTATAAAACATTCAAAAATTTGCCGAGTTACAAACTAAACATTGTACATTTTTTCATTTGTATTTTATCATAAATTGCGTTTCGTCCCATGACCACAATACTTGTATACATTTTGAACGATTGCGTTCGCAGTGTTTGCTTGCTCAAACTTTATGTTCCATGCTCGGAAGAGAGTATGAAAAATGTATTTGCAGCGATTTATATACTATATATTATATATAGATGCAACATATCTGGTCCCTGGAAAAGTTTTTTTTTTTTCGAGGGCTGTTACCCCCTCCCTCAGGCCACCTTTTTGAAATGATCACCGATCACAATAATAATATGTATATAGTTTCACGGTTCGTTAACAACAGTTCTGCCGCGTTTTCAGATCTCAACGTTGTTTGTCGCGTGCGTAAGCCTGGCCTTAGTCAGCGCCGAAGCCGATAAGGCCGCCGCAGAGAAGCCGGTAGAGAAGAAGCAGGGCAAACGAGGCCTCTGGGGTCTGGGCTACGGGTACGGCGGTCACAGCGAATGGGACGGTCTGTCCAACTACGGTCTGCTGGGAGCCGACCACAGCTACGGGCACGTCAGCTCGTCGGTGCACGTCACCAAGGAGGTGCCGGTCATAGTGGAGAAGCCGATCATCGTGCCCGTCGAGAAACACGTGCCGTACCCGGTGGCCGTGGAGAAACACGTGCCGTACCCCGTGCACGTTGAGAAGCACATCCCTGTGCACATCGACCGGCCGGTGCCCTACCCGGTCAAAGTGCCCGTCAAAATCCCCTACGCCCACCCGGTCCCTTATCCGGTGTACGTCCAGAAGCACGTGCCGGTCTACGTCAACGAGCACCACGGCCACGGTTACGGTAGCTTCGACTTCGGTCACGACAACGGATTCGGTTACAGCAGCAGCTATGCAATCCACCATTAATCAACCACCGCAATTACCGTAATAATATGTGTATTCATACACCTATGATATGTAATAATTATATATATACGCCTGACGCTGTATGCGCTCTATCGAACCGTTTGTAATTACATTTTATACCATTTTTAACGCTTACAGGTACATATCATACATAATATATATATTTTTTTTAAACATCCTGTTTGGTCCGAAAAATATTTATTTGTAAATAAAAATCTTGGCCAAAAAAAAAAAAATTAAATACATTTTTTTGTACGTATATCTCATTGTTATTTCTTTTAAATCATCACACTAACAGTACTTTGGTTGCTGAAAACGAATTCTATGCAGGTAAGTATTTTACTTTAAACCAATACTTGTTTTAATTTTTTATGGAAAATGAACATTACAAAGTACAAAAAATACTTTTTTCAAAACGTAGAAGAACATAATACTAATATACCTAAATAAAACGGTTATTAAAAAGTTACGAATAATTGTATAATATTTGAACATCGCATATCATTTGCACACCTATTGTTTGTGATTTTAGAAAAAAATTGCAAAATCAGTACCGATATTATTATATCAATAAAGTATTTTTTGTTAAACATTTTGTTTCTTAATGTACTGTTTAAAATAAATTTGTCATTTACTATTTAATTAAATTTAAATTTTTGATTTAAGTGTTAACGTATGTGTATTGGTGTGCATACATTATATAGTACATATATCTTTGGAAACAAAGGTTTAACCTGAAAATAATGGTGCTGCGTAGTAGAACAGTAGGTGACGGTATAATTGTATATATTACGTATAACAGTATCTCGGTAATCTATTAGAAGCTCAATTCATATATTATTACTGTAACACCGGGCAACAATACGATCACGCGCACATACAATATTATGTTCAACATAATATTATTTAATAACAGTACATCGAACTTGGCCTGCATGGCCTTGTCAGTTGCTATATCATGTAATAAATAATAACATATATCATATATTCACTCACACGACCGCGACGTATTCTACTTTAAAGGCACGCATATTGGTTTCCACACTTTTATTTCCCTATTTTTTTTTTTTTTTGGAAAATATAAAATACATATTATTTCAAACTCTCAAAGCTGTAATAACTAATAAACTTTTTTGTTTTGTTATACGTCATGCTCTAATTCATGTTTGCGCTTGATGTTCGTTAAAAATATAACGTATTCATAGTGAACATTTCATAAACAGTTTTATATATTGTTTCCATGAAAGAATAAATAAACCTACTACAGATAAGTTGTAGCACTTTATCAAACCATATATGCATCTCAAAACCTGCATTTTACGTATTATTTTCGCTTTTGATGAACAATAAAAGTGTCATTATTTTTATTTATTTTTTAGATACTCAAAATATTTCACGCATCGAAGTCGAAAACTAAATAATGATGATCGTTTAATTTATCATTCTACAAAACTGAAGGAAAGTTTATTGTTCAATGTGATTCTTGAATACATCAAATTAATAATGAATAACTAAAAAGTGACAGTTTTATTTAAAAATTTGTGTTCCAGTAAATAAATATGGTTTTTCTTTGTACCAAACGGTATTAATAATACTGCGCATTGTAGCTCTACCTATATTTCAATGATTTTACAGTATTATATATAGTACATAGGTATTCAAAACATACATCGCGACTTCCAGATGCATTTAGGAAGTTCGTAAAGAGAGCCGTGTCAAAGAACTGAAAAAATAATGTAGATACATAAAAAACTTATTAATTGGGAACCGTCAAAATATTATGAAGACACAAAGTCTGCCGATGAATGAAAAATTTTGAATACCTCCAGAATAGTACATTATATCATAACCCATAAGTTATAACATTATAAAATAATTATCGGCTGAAAGTTCTAAAATAAAAAATAAAAAAAAAAAAAACATTATAAAATCAATGTTATGTATGACCATCGATTATAAAATTTTTTAGAAATTTCAAATCATAATGTTTATTCTATAACCAATGGTGTGACGGTGCAACGATAGATTATAGACCTTATATTGCACAATATACGCTTACCCTATTTAAGAATAAACTCTAGAAAAATAGTTTTGCCCGTAAATAATTTTTAAAAGATAATATCAGTAAAATCTGTTATACAATCGTTTATTTATCAATTACTATATTAAACCGTTAATACTATAGGCTATCCGATTTAAATCAACGTTATAAAGTAGTAACAAGTTTCAAACAACCAATCATAGTCATTAAAAAGTCCACTTCTGATGAATACGGTGTTCTTGCCGCATACTATTATATATATATATATGGTGCAGTTACAGGTTAACTGCCGGTTTTACAAACACAAAAAGCGTTTTTGATACAATCAAGTTTTAATTCATATTTCTTCGTATTACTTTATAAGTATTTATGATTTCGTGTTTTATGAAATTTTAATAGACGATAATGAAATTAATGTATTTCAGCTATTTTATTACAAAAACGTACACAAATTATGAGATAATTTTTTACAAGCCATTATGATTTTAAAATAGTTTAATTATCAAGTTTTACGAGAATGATAATTATAAATCTAATTTAATATAATATATATACATATATATATATATATTATATATATATATATATATATATATATATATATACTTACAAGCCTGAGTGTCAGTAATGGTTGACTGCTCTATTATGGTTAAAAAATGAAGTACATATTATCAATTTGTAAAATAATTTATAATATGCATACGTACTGCATTTAATACATATACTCATTGTTTCTATTGAGTAAAGATTGTATATTATAAATAGAAATAAAAATCTAATCCATAAAAATTATTTTCATAATATTTATTTTTTTCTAAATTTTATTTTTTGATGCTTATTACTTATTAGTGTTATACTATTAGAAATATAGAAAAATAGCAATTATTATATATTTTACCAATTCATTTTTTCTATAAAGTTTACGTCTATAAAAAAGAATAATGTGTGACAGCTTTTTACTAAATCAAGTTAGTACCAAGTTCCTAAGTATTTTCATAGATATTATATAGCAACTTAAAAATCGTATTAAAAAATATTTGTATGTATACGGATACTTTTAGATCGTTGAAAAAATTAGAAAATAAATATAAAATATTTATGTATACAGCTACGTTTTGATGAATTATTATTTCTTTCATTCATTCGCTGGATAAGCGTATAAATCAGCAGACCTGTAAAAGAATGTGTAATATGACAAGTTAGCACCTTTATGCAATAAATCTAATCATAACAACAAATCTTCAATAATAACACAATATTATATTTTAAAATGTAAATATTTTCTTTGAAATCTAAAATTTATTAGAAAAATGAAAAATATTAGAAAAAAGATGATTAATTTACAAAAATTACAAAATATTACATATGATATAGAAGTATTAAGAAAAAAAAAACGCTTAAAAATGCAAAAAAAAATGTATGAGTCGTCAACATCCTATAACTTAACATTATAATATAACTAACTTGTAATTTTAATACCTATAGAAATTCGATTTAAATATTATCATCATTTTTGTTTTTACATCCTACCGTAGTTAAATTATCGATTCAAAAACTGGATATTCTAGTATTTAAAATAAATAAAGCGTTTTTTGTAAAAGAAAAAGTAATTTTGATTGTAAGTCTAACATTACTAAAACGGAAGTACATATTGTAAGAGTTACATGTGATAAATTAATACAACTATTTCAGCAACTCCAAAAACTGGATTCAAATTTTACAATCACTTTTAATTTTTACAGAATCTCCTGGTGGCATGAACCAATACAATTTCTAACCTACACACCAATTTTACATTTTATAAAAATAATATGTATAAAAAAAATCGGAACTCTAATTCTTATAATGTAAATAGTATATAGGTTATTAAAAATTAAAAATTAAAAATTAAACACTATTATAAATTAGCAATAAAATACGCATGTAAGACGTAGTAATTAACCGAATTATATTTACAATAATTTATAAATATGACCAAAACAATGAAATGTTTAAAAATATGTCAATGATAAAATTAACAGTTCTTATAATTTTATTAAAAAAAACAGCCCTTTAGTCCATAATTAAAATAAGTATTGACATTATTATGTATGTGTCTAATAAAATATAGGAAACCGATTTCATAAATGTATCCACCTTTATCATACTATCTTCTTCGGGTTTGAAAAGAAACGGTTTTGCACTTTTCAATATCTCCAATATCAGCATTCAAATTTTAACATCTCGTGTGTTGTTTAGTTTTTACAAAGTAATCAAAGTAATTAAAATATATAATATACAACAAAAACCCTGCATATGTTATGGTCCATGTAGAGAATTGATCATTGTTAATACTGATCGGGAGTTCTATACAATGCCTGAGTTTTTTAAATCATATGGATAATTATCGACAAGACATTATATACGATTACAATAATACAATGGCCATGGCCAGTACTAACAGTGCCAAGTGGGAAAAATGTATAGTATAATATGTTTAACTTTATAATAATAGGAATAAGTTTATATTTAAATACTTATTTAATTTGACATGTGTTGCCATTATGCCATAATGATTATGGCTCTTCGAGTTGCGTAGAATTGAATGTGATTTATTTTTCTTCAATTGTGTTCAAAGCTTTTTCTAAATCTTCTTCCGTTTTCAATTTTGCTACAACATGCGTTGGGAGTGTCCAGTTATTTAATCCAATTTTAGGCTTAGAGCCAAACATAGCCTCATAAGGCGAACATTTAATGTCATTATGAAAAGTTCGATTTTTCATAAATTGTATGAATTTCAAGCCTTCGCTCCACTTTTTGGTTTTATTGTCTCGCAACCATGCGTTTAAAATATTCTCGACGTCCTGGTTGGTATGTTCTACTGAACCTTGACTTTGGGAATGACGAGGTTTTCCATGTACTATGTTCAAACCTGTCCACATGTTACACAGTTCTTCTACCACCTTGCTGGCGAATTCTCTGCCGCCGTCACTTTGTAATATTGCTGGCGCACCAAAAGTTGTAAAGATGTCCAGTAAGGCAGTAACACACACGCAACTTCCTCCGCACGTTTATTAGTCAAAGGACATAAGTTCACAAATTTAGTTGAATTGTCTTCGTAGACTAAGATAAATTTATAATTACCATCAGCTTGTGTCTGCATGTCAACCAGGTCTATTCGACAATGTGAATTCTTCGCTTTTGATATCATAATAGGTTTAGCCTCCAAGTCTTTTTTACTCGTGCTGCATTTTTTTCGACAAGATTCGCACAAGTTCAAATACAACATAATTGTCTCCCTCGTAATATTTTTATATTTACTATTTAGCTCGTGTTCCATTCTACTGCGGCCTCCGTGTCCGAGTGATAAATGAGTTTCATGTAGAATGTGAAATAGTTCTTCATTTCGCACGTAATATTTAATGTGATTAGCTTCGTTTATCGGCACGACGAGTCTTTCCGCATCACACACTTTAAGAATATCATACTTCTTAATCAATTTATAATCATTTGGAATTTTTTTTTTTTTCGATTCTTTCAATTCTTTTAAATGTAACACAAGTTCATTATATTTACGTTTACTCAAATACGTACTATTATGTTTCTTAACTTTTAAAATACTATTCAAACGATCAACGAATTTATTTTCCATTTTCAGCACGCACACGGTAAATCGAACACACCAACGTATAACACGTTACTATTGCCGACGTACACTACACAGTTCACAGTAGTTTCGAACCGAACATATGCACGTTTGTATGTATTATAATAGTTATAAATTATTCACAATGACCACGCCAGTTTTAGCGTTGTATACAATGACCAGACATTGTATAACAATGACTAGGCTACGTAGGAAATAAATATTTATAATTTACATCGTCCAAATATCCCGCGCATTCTGCACACAATAGTGTTCACCGTTTGCAACGCACGGTCAGTGTTTACTGTTTACAATGAGCACATTTTCCACATGGACCGTAACATGCATGTTTTATGATCGAAACACGTTAAGACATTCAAATCCGTTCCCTAATAATAAGTAATAACTAATAACATACAAGTTTATCATTAATGGTTCTATACTACTACCGTTTTTATTACTTTTTTTGTTTTTTATATTTTATTCGTCTTTAATCTTATTATATTATATCATCATGGTTTTATTTAGTTTTTGTTTTTAAAATATTTTTACACGTAGTTATTTTTATTCAAACTAGTTTTTATTAGTTTTTATATATTTTAAAATTTTTTAACCTGAAGAAATGACAAGTTAAATTTAATAAAACATTATAAATTTATGTTCAAGAACAGTTGTTAATAATTTCTGCCAACATATTTTGACTAGCGTAGGGTTAAAATTCAACAAATATGAAAATTATTATATCTGATTTAGCATATATTATTCTGAACTAAAAACAATACGATTGAAAACGAATTACAAACACCTGCGCGGTTTCGATGAGTCCTTTGAATTTTGTGTCTCAAATATTAAGTTTAAAAAATAAAACGATAGGGACAATACACGATTGTTTAAGCAAGCACGCGTGATGTAGTAGTTACGAAACTTGGAAACGAAATGGACGAGTCGGATACGTTAGAGACGTTTTATAAAATTACCGCACGTCAAATTGATATATAAATATAACATGACGTTACACAACAATTATTATAAAACATAACCAACGTTAATAAAAAAAAAAAACAACATAAAAAAATATCATATGTAACATATTATATTTACGGTGGAATCCTTGAGATTGTTACATAACGGGAAAACAAGTCCACCGACATCCGGCCACGCATAACGGGTAGGATCACATTAAAGAATACTGCGGCGGATCGCACCGAAGCAGACTGGTCAGAATACTATGCGTAAATATCGTCTGCGTATATTGCCACTCGCTCCGTCCGAGCAACACTATGTTATAATATGTACGCACAAGCGCAGCAGGTACTCGTTTGCATAGTTTTTTTTCTTTTTTTTTTTTTACCGCGGAGTGGTTTTCGCGCTTCGTCTCCGGCGATTTCGTTGCGGCAGCGACTCGGATGAGAAAAGCGCTAGTGATTTTTGAGTTCGTTTGACGCGCCCGAGGCATTGAAAACGAAAAACTACTAGAAACTTGTGCATACCACGTATAGGTACCCGGTAACTGCAGGTGTACAATAAAGAGGACTGGTTTCCACCCGATTCGTCCGCATAAATACAGCGTAACATTTACGTCGCCGGCATTAAAACAAAAAGATAAAAAGCCGGCAAAACATTATATTATACTGGTTTCGAGTGTAACAGTCATTTGTTATGTGCTTGTCGTAATTGTTTTATACATTTCAAAGCAATAACAAATCGTCGCATTCGGAAAACTTCGGTGTGAGACTGTTAACATAATATTTAAAGATTTTTCAATGCAAAATGCAATAATTATTTTATCTAAAAATATTATTGTGCCGAAAAAAAATATATAAACTGTATTTTAAATCACTTATTTTGATGTTTAATGTAGAATAACATATTTTGTTATTATGTATATATAAATGTTATACTAAAAAATGTGCTATTTTTATTTAAAAAATATCGCTCTATTAAAATATGACCGCCGTAAAAGTTATTATTAAAAAAATAATTAAATGTCTATGGTAATACGCCCCTAGACGACAATGAACTAATATTATCTTTTCGAGAATTGCATTTCTTCTTACCACGTTAAAGAGTTACAGAATATATTATTACAGACTATAGACTTACAACTACATGCGTCGTGCTCTACTAATACATACATATGTTATATTTAAGCAATTTATAAGAAAAATACCAAACCACCGAGCGACACCTCGTCAGTCTAATTACAAGATATTAAATACTAAATGAGTACTACACATAAACTTGTAGGGAAAAAAAGTGAAACTGTACTAATGTGTTATTGGGTTTTAAAAAACGAACAGTTGTCATTTATCACTATATTATATATATATATAGGTGTAGTAATTATAACACATGGTGGGCGTCCGATAACTAATAAATCACAAAGTAAAATCGTTTGAAAATTTAAGTGGTTTTCCTGTACGGAATAGCATCAGCTTTAGAATGACATAATAAATTTACAGTCACAACTTGTACATCGTCGTTGGAAATAAATTATATTCTTACTAAAGAAACTGAATAATAATACTCCCGCGAGAGAATAACATAATGTAAGAGTGAATATATCTATAATATGTTATTGTTATTTCAAATAAAATGTATAAACGACACTTAGTACTTAGCGAGCACGATAGTAATATTTGCAACGAAAAGATAAAAGTATGAAAACAATTTGTTTGAAAACCACGCGAATGAATTTATAACTCTTAAAACAAATTAGTTGGAGAATATTATTTCCAAGAAACTAATCGATAACTTTTTACTTTGATCAACTTTACATTAAATACCATAAAATGATATCATAAAACTAAAGCTTGTTACAGGCTAATCTTAACCTTACAAATTACAATATATTTAATATTATTATACATTATAATAATACTAGTACTTTAGTTCTGTTCCGGAACATTATCCAAGTTGTTCGGTACGGCGTTTTTTACGCGTCGTGAGCTGGTGTTGTACTAGACTACTAGAGCATTTTTAATTATAATTATATGTTTAGTAATTTGAATACAATTACATTATTACAGTTAAATTGGTTGATAATTTTTTTTTTATTTCAAAATGCAAGTTAACTTTTGAGCAGAGCTAATATTATTTTACTCTGTTAATATTTTTTTTTTTTTTGCAGATAACTAAAATTACGTCCAAACGGGGCGAGCAGTCCGAGAAAATAATCTAATAAATTGTCGTTTACTTATAATATATGACAAGACATGTCATGGTTTTTCACTTCAATAGTTTGAAACATAATTATTTTTACCCGAGTCGAATGTCTAGTATTTATACTTACGTAGCTATGCCCACAACCGGAAGTACAAAAGTGCGCTACTTTTTTACGGTTCGTATTTTATGATCGGAATCACTAAAACTTGATTGATTCGATTGCGTGTGACTATACTAGACTTACTCTAGAAATTGCCTATTATAGAATATATATATAATAGTGAATAATTTATTAATCACTTTAACTGTCATTGCAAATCGACGAATCCAGAATATGGCAACGCTATCTCTTATATTATGTATATGTTTCTATACAATTATTCTTGTTTATTTTTATAAAATATAAATCACTTTGTGATCAGTGGTGTTGTTCACACTATGAGTTACATTGAATTCCAGTAATTTACAGAAACTACACTGATTACTGTAAATTCCGTATAGTACCTACTATACTATAATAAATGCAATTGCACTACCTAGAAATTATACACTGGATATCTAGCGGGTGGTTAAATTAAACGGTTTGCTTAATTCATAATATTATACCAAATAAATATCTTGTGCAATTGTCATAACTTAAAATTAATTGTAGTAAAGTAACTCATTTTTATTCATCCCATTCTATTATAGTAGCTATTAAAATAAGCGTACATTGAATACTCTGAGGGTTGTGAGTGGGATGTTTAAGAAATATTATTACAATTTGCATCAAATAATAACAACGGATTCGGTGCCACTGTACAGAAGCGTAAGATCACGACATCATGAACTGGAGAATTAAAATGAGACGTGCGAATTGTATATTACACAAGATTATATATTTTATACCATTTTTACCCAATAGCTCGAGTACACTTATTGTTGAAAAGTTGAAATCTATACAGCTCTTATCTTTATATTGTTGAAGTTATATCAGTGGATAGTGTTCACTGTATTCACATAATAATTATTAAACTGTTTGAAATATCAAACTCTTGTTTCAACACGTCATATTTTATATGTTATTGACCATTTTTATATTAATCCTATACATTATTATGTTATTCTCAATCGAAAGTTGTTTAGATTTTACAACATTTCTTCTTTTTTTCATTATTCACATTGAACCGTCACATTGCAGTTTTGTTATTACATAATCTAAATACATAAACTAGACTATATTTTTTTTATTACTATTCAAATTTATGGTAAAATATTGACTAAAAACTAAAATGAATGAAAGTTAATTATAAATGAAATACTTATTTTCGTGTATACTACTTACATATTATAAAGTGATAATTTTATATTTAATCGAAAGATTGCTGTCGGTAACTATGTTTGGACGATCAACTGAGAGTGGAATTTATTGTGAAAGTGTTAACTGTGGATAAGACAACTTTTTTTTTTAAATTATCGCAATGTTCAAAAATATCAAAACTAAATAAAAAATAAATAATTGAGTAAATAAACCATCATAATATCGCGTTATGAATAATATTACCGGTTTTGGTTGATGTTGAGATTATTTTTTATCATTAAATAAATCAAAGCTATAAACTTATTAGACTATTATTATATTTATATCATTATATTTTTTGTATTTGATTATGTTTTTCAGATGTCATGTGTTTTTTTTCCAAACAATTGTAATCGTTAACAAGCTTTGTAACATAGACGAAATCTCTCCTCTGAAGTTTCAATCCAGTCCGATTACAAATCAGTTAAGACTTTAATGCATATTGGTAACAAAAATAAAATATAGCTGTAAAATATACTCGTGAAGACAGCCTCGTTTATACTGAATTTCAACTTGAAACACTTAATAACGTCTGCGGTATATCAATGCGCCAAAAGCATTTTTCAAAATATTTATGTGCAAAACCGTTTTAGAGATTCAAAAAAGGAAAAATAACAAAATTGTTCACATAGTTATCATTTTATAAAGTACTTAATTGAAATTTATTGAACTAAAGCTTATTATATCATAACGTAGTGTTAATATTTTATTTTACGTACAAATTGTGCCCATCACAATAATAACTATAGGGCTAGGGAGTTATAGGAGCTAGAAAAAGATAATATGCATGAAAAAATGTGGTATACTCGTATGCATAAAAATTATTCAAAATTACAAAAAAAATCATCTTGCGTTGTTATTAATATGCACAAAAACAATAATGTAAACACGGAAAAATAAATTTATAATATTTAAAATGTCAAATGTCAATCGTGTACAATGCACTGTCGTTAAATAAAATATTCGACTTCGACGATGACGATAAATTGTTTAGAAAATATTAAATAGGTACGCATAATATATAATATGAATCAATACATGTGCACTTTTCCCCTAAAATTGACGAAATATGCGAGAAAAAAAAAATGCGTTGTAAACTCACCATTGTAAACTCGGGTTTCTCGCTGGGTCCGCTACAAATCGATAGCGTATTATAATATATATATTTATATAGACCAACAAGCAAGTCCTACAATTGTCAAGTCCTACAATTGTCAAGTCCTAACTACGCGCGTTCTGACGACTTCGCGCGGTACAAGTACTGCACATACCTACTGCACGTCGAGCGAGTGTACCGATTCAAATGGCTCCACGAATTCAAATGGCACGGGGTCGGGACAAGACGAGCGCGATACCGTGTAGCACTATTTTCTTCAGCTACGACTACGGGCGACGCCGCGGATCGATCGGCGAAACCCGTCCGACGGATATGGCGCCGCTGAGGACGAACGTTACCCCCGCAGCGGCCCGCGCCGAATTCGGTTACGCAACGGCACTTCGCGGACGCCGCGGCCCGGTGACATCCTCGTAGACCAACCTGACTGGTCCTGCGTCCCGAACCGACCATCCCGTCGCCGTGACGTAACGCGCGTCCTGTCGCGCGGTGAAAGTGTCGCGCGCGCGGACGACGATTAGCGCAAAAGTCACCCGCGATGGAAGGGGCAGCGGAAAAAAAAAAACAATACCGGTATCCTGGCAGAGCCGTTATAAAAACCCGGTGCGAGACAGTGTTCGGCATCAGTCGTCTCATTGCGAATCATATCGATAACATCGCACTGAAGTCACCATGAAATTCTTTAAGGTTAGTACTTAATCATGTGAATATAATCACCGTACACGGCTCGGTCTTATTTTTTTTATATTTTTTTCATTTACCTTCCAAACATCGGACCACGGTCGAGCGGTCGTCCGACTGGTCCGGCTCGATTTACCGCGGAAATCGGTTCCAGTCGGACACGTATACGCGCATTTCGTTTTATTGACATTTTCAACTTATCGTTTTGCAGGCTTGTGTTGTCGGTTTGGCTTTGATTGCCCACTGCGTCTCCGCCGAGGATGCCAAACAAACCAAGAGGAGCTTAGGCCTCTCCGGTCTGGCGTCCGGATACTCCGGATCGTCTTACGGAGGCCTTTCCGGATCGTCTTACGGAGGCCTTTCCGGATCGTCTTACGGCCTCTCCGGATCGTCACTCGGACTCAGCGGATACGGCATCGGTGTCCCGTCCTACTCCCCGGGCATCGGTCTCGCCGCCCCCGCCGCTAGCTACGGATACGCCGCCCCCGCCGCCAGCTACGGATACGCCGCACCCGCCGCCAGCTACGGATTCGCCGCACCCGCCGCCAGCTACGGATTCGCCGCGCCCGCCGCCGGTTACGGTTACGGAGCAGGTCTCGGATACGCCGCCTCGTCCGGTTACGGAATCGGCGCCCCGGCCTACGGTTACGGCATCTCGGCCGCCGCAGCGTCCGTGCCCACCAGAGTCAGCACGTCCAACCATGTCGTGTCCGTGTCCGTACCGCAGCCATACGCCGTCCCAGTGACCCGTCACGTTCCCGTTCCGGTCGCACAACCGGTGCCGGTGTCCGTTCCCAGAGCCGTCCCGGTCAGCGTACCTCACCCAGTGCCCGTCACAGTGAACAGACCGTACCCAGTTGATGTCCCAAGGGCCGTCCCGGTCAGTGTACCGCACCCAGTCCCAGTACCGGTCACCAGACCAGTGCCATACTCCGTACCACAACCCTACCCAGTGGAAATCCAACAACCCGTGCCATACTCCGTGCCCACCCCAGTCGTCGCTCCAGCCCCAGCCGTCGCCATCTCCGCACCGGCCTCGTACGCCGTCGCCGCTCCAGCTCCAGCAATCAGCTACGCCGCCCCCGCACCAGCTTCATACGCCGTCGCTGCTCCAGCTCCAGCTATCAGCTACGCCTCTGCACCTGCATACGCTGCTGAATCTTACGCCGCACCAGCAGCAGCCAGCATCGCTTTGAGCGCCCCGTCATACTCTTCCGCTTCTTACGGCGCAGCCGCCCCATCATACTCTTCCGCTTCATACGGCGCAGCCGCCCCATCATACTCTTCCGCTTCTTACGGCGCAGCCGCCCCATCATACTCTTCCGCTTCATACGGTGCAGCCGCCCCATCATACTCTTCCGCTTCATACGGCGCAGCCGCCCCATCATACTCTTCCTCTTCTTACGGCGCGCCCGCTTCATCATACTCTTCCGCATCATACAGCGCAGCCGCCCCGTCATACTCTTCTTCGTCGTACAGCGCCGCCTCCCCATCATACTCTTCTTCATCGTACAGCGCACCGTCTTCATACTCTTCCTCGTCGTACAGCGCACCGTCTTCATACTCTTCCTCGTCATACCCCTCGTCCGACTACTCGAGCGCACCGTCCAGCAACGGATACAGCTCGTCGTCCAACATCGGTGCCTCGTACGGACCTCCATCAACCAGCTACTCCAGCGGCAGCAGCGACTACAAGAAGTATTAAAAAAATCATACACCCTTGATTCGCGTCGCGGTGTGCACACTGTAGAATATTAGTTATATTTTTTTCTACTACTTGTTAATGTTTTTATACCCTCATAACTTTCCATCATTTGTTATACCGGTTCAAATATCATCTATGTGATATTATAAACCACATTCATCATGTCATCTTTTAAATACAATTTAATATATTTTGACTGAAAAATCGTGTCTTGTCTTTATTATCATTGACATAAAATATGTATTCCTCCCGTATTGCCATGATCTATAGTAAATATGCATATTTATTAATTATTTTAAATATGTACATAAATCGCATAACGGTAGTTACAATCAATTGTATACATAATGTATATATTTGATTTATAATAATATACATTAATTGTATATTATATAGACGGTAGACTATAATATTTGTAGCATAAAGCACTACGATATGTATATACTACAACTTACAGTTCATGACGAGTAGGCTTATATTATTGTTTATAATTTAATATTCTTCACATATAACGTTAATATCTTTCAAAAAATAAAAATCAGTATAATTAAATTTGTTTAAGATTAAAATATGACTAAGTTCATTTTTTATTTTGTAATAATGTCATCGAGTTGACTTATGTCTTATATCATTGATTATAGATAATTACTATACACTACCGAGTGTTACAAACATGTACAACAAATAATTAATATTTAAGTTTGAAAAAGATATTGAAAATGGTTTTATAAGCATTTGTTAGTTCTTCTTATATTGATGAAATTTAATTTAATTCTGAAGGACTAATTACAAATTGTAGCCCTTTTTATGTTTAATAAGTAAATTTGGCAATTACAGAAAAACATTTTAAATCATAAAATACCAATGAAATTCATGACAATAAAAAAAAAACACACAAGAATAAACTTGGGCAAGGAAAGCCTACCTGTAGTTTAGAAAAGAGGAACCAACAGACTATGTAAGATACAAAAACCACCAGTGTATGCCATGTAATACCAAAGGATCCGTTGACTTTAAAAATATTTTGATAGTTGTTACATTTTCGTTTTTTTTTTTTTGTTAATTTAATTAAAATTGCAATATGTTTTAAAATTAACAAAACATACACGATGAACAATGAGAATACATGTTATATATTATATATAGACAAACGAATCGGTATATTTTATAAAATTACACAGCACTTAGTGCAAAAAATATTATATTTCGTTCGAACAAAATGTCGAGCGGGAAACGCGAGATAATGGTAAAATAGTATGTGGTGTAAAATGCATACAAAATCGAATAAGAGAGTGTTGTCGTGAAAACATAAAATAAAATAGTATAAGCATATTAAAGTTTTAGAAAAGGAACGACAGTATATGTACAAGTAAATGTGACTTGGAAGTATGTTATAAGTAGGGAACGGATTTGAATGCAAATTGCATTTTTTTCTGAATGCCCGAAAACATTGGTTTCCAAGCAAAAAGTTCATTTCATACATCAAGGAATTAAAAAATTTAACTTTTATTTTTCATTTTTTTGCATTTTTTGCATTTTTAAGACTTTATTACATTTTTAGAACATTTTTAGTGCATTTTTATGGTTTTTAAGTCATTTTTTCAACATCTTTTCAACATTCATACTAAAAAAAATAAAAATGCCTAAATATGTTTTATGTTACGAAATTACCAAATTATTGTTGACACGTGTAGACACAAAATAAATACATACAAGTTACAACAGATTATAACCCGCATTAAGGTAAAGATAAGATAAGCTATTTATCTAAATTGTACAGAAGATAATTGAGAGTTAATTTATTAAAGTTTTATTGTATTTAAATATTTTTTATCAGATTTTTCATAGTAATGTGTTTTTTTTATAAGTTTTAAATTCAAAATTGTATTTTTATTGAATATAAATACATTTTTAAAGTTTTTTAGGGCATTTTTTTAGTGCATTTTTTGATGTTAAAGCATTTTTTTAAGGCATTAAATCGTATTTTTTAAAGGCATTTTTCTTGTTTTTTAGAGCATTTAAATCCGTTCCCTAGTTATAAGTTATAACTTATAACTAATAACTATCGAAGCGCGGCCGTTGCGCACGACAGCGTCGACAGTTCCTGTTGTGCGGAATCACTTCGCGCCCTTCGCTTTCAAAACGCCAACTTTTGTCAGTATTTATATTGCAGACAGTATGAGAGGAGTTTAAAAGGATCATTAAATTGGCTCGTCGAGTTGATAGCTTGGGACAGTTGAATATGAGGTGGGTGATGTCACAGATTAAAGGATTGTTATGAAGTATGCATAGAGGGGACATGTTTAATGAAAGTTTAAAAACATGAACAGGAAGTAACACGTGGCCAAAACGAAGACGGTAGAACAATATGATCTGTTTTCTAGAGAGCTCAAGATTATGCAAACAAGGATGGGATGGTAGGCAAGATTTCCCGGTGCCAACTGTCGAAATGAGGAGATTCGAAGGCGAAGATTATTTTGGGAAATTCTAATGACACACATAAAAATAACTCAATGACTCCTATTGGTATAAAAAGTAATAACTAATAATGATATATATATAGACTATAGAATATAATATTATAGCTCAATATATTATATTTCTAGAGGGTGTCGATCTTCGACAGCTGATAACATAGTATAATATATAAATATTTTAAAAATGTATGTACTCAATAATTTTTATCAAATACTTATTAATTTAAATGCGAGATAATAATGCAATGATTCGGATGGTGGTGTGGCCCTGTATCCAATGCCAAGTGGCCCTTTTACCCGGGCCCTGCCTCGGCTGCCCCAGCGCCTTTTGTAGCACTGTCAGCACTACTATACTCATGTTCTCAGTTTTAATTTTTACATTACTTCAAACTAATAAAAATATTAAAAACACAAAAGATTCACCACTCTCAGTAACAGAAGTACCTAATCAGCATTTTCAAACTATGTAACATTTACTGGAGGGATCTTACTAAATTGAGGATAATTCGATTATATCCATATGAGGAAACAACATTTAAAACATAGCGTAAAAGAGTGGTTAAGTAAGTACACGTGCGAATAGTGACAACAATAATTCCAGTCCAACAGTCGAGGATTTAACATAATATGATGTGTTTCTTATAGACGAATAATGAGTAGTGCCTGTGACCATTAGGACAAACAGTATCATGTTAAAATGTCGATCAAGCGCCGCCCTAGGAAAATACTGTTCAGCATAGATCAGGGAAGATTAAAATATATGTTATAGCGGTTATAATCGATATTACATAATTTGGCGAAATATTTTATTTTATTGTTTTAATATGTCGGCATAGCTGAGCTGGGTTATTGTTACGATTTGAAACTTTGACGCAAAATTTATGTTAATGATTTCTCATAGGTTTACTTTAGATCAATTTAGTTCTGTTAGTAAAATTAATAATTGTTCACGATTATAATTATAATCATAAATCATTGCCATCAAAGAGGTGTAGTTGTAGTCGGACGATAATTAAAATGGAAAAAATCTTCCCGGCGTAGATTCACTATAATACAATTATAATATATGGTTACGCCACTATTCTACAAAGCGTATTTTCTTTTTTTTTGCCGTTGGTACCTCAGTATATATATATTTTTTTTTATCGACTCATTATTCTTATTTCGATTGCGGATATAATTATACGAGTACATAATATCCGGTCCCATATGGCTTATCCTCGGAGATGACTGCGTTCTTGACGTTTCACGTTTTACTAGCCTTATGCATACGAATCAGAGTACCATTGTAATATTTTAACGTGCATAATAATTTGACTGTGAAAACGTCGTCAAAAAGCCGCCGTGGCCGGATTTGTTTTGAAGAAATTCGTGTACGCCTCACGGAAAACCACTACCGCGGTTCTGGTCCGTGGCTATCCACCGATGGGGTAAACCGTGGTGGTTAATTTTCGACCGTTTTCGACGCTAAAACGTACAAACACACGCACACACACATCACTTCCAACGGGTAATTCACATGCCGCCAAACGTTGCCATTAAGTATACATGGCACGTAACAGAGCGCTTCACGCACGCACAACTCCTCAATGTAAGTTTGGGAACACGCGACTATATACATTATATAAACCTAGTCCAGATTTACCTGGTATACACAAGGGGTCCATCGAACCGGAACACCTACGCGAGGTTCTAGGACCATTCGGAGGCATCAGGTTTTGGAATAAATTTGTTTGACCTTTCTTGGTAGCATAATATTATTGACTACAGCAAATGATAAATCACGATTTACGAGCGATAAAACTCATATTTTGTTTGGATATAATTAATATTTAATTTTCCTAAGTTGATTCAATACTCGGACGATTACTGATGTACGATTTTCAATTGGACGTTGAAGCGGTGCTTATAAACGAGACAAAATATAAAAGTACAACCAATGTAGAGCTTTTATGAAATTTGCACTGGGCTTGTTGTGTATTGGGAATACATAATATTGTAAAGAACAATTTGATGATAATCCATCGAAACGCAGAGAAGATCATTGTAAATACCACTCCTTCTTTGAGATTCTTGAAAATAAAACTAAGAGACTGCATATTCATTAGAATATTTTCCAAGAAGTCCCAGTAGACCGTACAATATTTCAAAGAAATATTTCAATATGCTTCTACATTATGTAAACGACTGTTTTTGATCATCGCTAATAATCTATGTTTAACTTGTGCAGTTGTGCGAAAAATACACTCATTAAATCCGCAAAAATGCCACCTTCACTTATGTCACGTAATATTCATTAATAATGAGTCTGCTATTTATATTATTTAATTCTTAACACTAACACAATATATTATTAGGCATATCGGCATTCGACACATTTCTTAATTTTTCGCTTTCCGGTTGATGGAAGTGGATGCCTGCAGTTTCCGTCCAGAGCACTTTGGCAAAACTTTAGTTTTTGGTTTTGCATACGCATCTATAATCAGCTGTTTCTTATCAAGATACAACTCTGGCCTTGCCTCCGCCATAATTCTTTTCCCCACGTCACACAAGCCGTTCGAAGAGGCCCGGGAACAACATATTGATGTTTTTGCAGTCACAGTTTGTACCAATTTCGGTATGATCGGCAAACGCCTTCCCAGGAAACCGATTTCAGGTGGGTTAACATTTTTTTGTTGTTTCGGTGCATGCATTTTCGAACTCCCGATGCATCCGACGGGTTTCTTCGGAGGAGTCGATTTTTTCACATCACCAGACCCGTTTTGAAGAGCACGGTGGTGCGGCTCTTTCACCACAACATGCTTATTGCACTGCGATGACTTGTCCCCACTTGTTTTCCCCAGCACTACGGGTCTCGGCCGTACTGTGGTGGCTTTTTGAGGGATTACATTTTCTGGTTTTTCTGTAGCCGTGGCTTTTTGCCTTAACGGTAAATGCATTGCCACACTTGTTGCAGGGCCTCTAGCGGTACCAACAGCAGTTTCCCTTGGCGACAATGATCTCTTTAGAACTGCCGTGTTTCTCCTCGTTATCGTGTTAACTATTTCATGTGAATTAATTTTTTTTTGTGGACTTTCTGCAAACATCATAGCACTCCCGCCGCATCCAACTGGTTTCTTAGGTAGAGTCGATGTAGGTAAATCACCAGACCCCTTTCGAAGAACACGGTGGCATGGCTCTGGCATCGCAATACGCTCAGTGCTCTGCGAAAACATATCACCACATCCCGTGCACTTCCTTATGATCGACGATGGTGTATCTTTCAATTGCTTTCCCTGACATCCAGCAGCCACTCCAACGTTTCTGGCAGCTGGTGTCTTTGGCACCATCGACCTTTTTACGAATCCTGTCTTATCGGATGCCTCTTTGTCGAAATCTTTATGTGATTTTGTATCCACATGAGTCCTATTAAACATATAATCACTTTGCTTAGCCCTCTCTTCCTGCAATATCTGTAAAAAATACTTAACAGAAACAGGCCATCCATCGCTGGAACTGGAACTGTCGCTGGGACTGGAACTGCCGCTGGTAATTAAAATACTGAAATCGCTTGACGATCCAGACTCCTTATTGTTGATCAAATCTGTTCCGAATGCCGATGAATACGAAAAAAATGTTTCGTTTTCCATATTCTGTATCTTGCAAAATATCACGAGGAAATTGAATAATATACTACAGAATATACAGACTGCAAAAATAAGAACTTTTCATCTAGGTCGAATGAAATGATTTGCTATTATATCGAAGTCTTTGTTATTGTATTGATTGCAAAACAGACTGTCGTGGTTGCAAGATCGATTTATTATAAAATATGTAAGGCCAATATACATATTTGACCGTATGAAAATTTATGCAGATTTACAAAACTGGACTCGTTAATTTCCCCATAGAAGTAATATCTATTCAACGAGCTGATATGTTAGTAAAATAGGGCGCATAGTGTAATGAGGTGACCATCATAAAATGTTAAACCACGTCGTGATACATTAACGGCACTATCACAAATAAAAATTAAATCAATAAGAGGTAGACTCTTTTCGGCACATGCACAGACAAGAAACATAAAAATAACGATACTTTCACACCCAGGGCCTTTGTCGGCAAGGGACTCGGGATATATGAAAGTGGTGTCTTTCATAACCACCGCCTACGTGACCGACAATGAGAGTCGGCACATTTAAAATAAACAAATAGACTTTCAAATGTGCCGTTATCGGTTTCGGGCTGATCCGACCACCCTGAGATTTCAGATAAAAAAATTGGGAAAATCTTTTTATAACTCGGTGAAATTCCCATTTAAATATTAATCGATTGCAGACTTTTATTACTAATATATTCATAGTCTACCATCTGAATTTTGGAATCTCATAATTTTCCTGTCAATTAAAAAAGTGACACTATATGTTTACAATTGGTTTTCTCTACGTTCAATTAAAACATTTCCAATTATAGTCTATATCACTGACATCAAACATTTCATTAACTGAATTATTTAACATACAATCGTATATACAAAAATTTTACTAAAACAAACCCGTTGAACCAACTTCAAAAATCATACTCACTTATTTATAATTTGAGCTACGGTTGTAAATTTCCAGTAGTTATGAACAACTATCACAACAGTAATGTGTAAATTACTTAAAACCTATCAAATTAACAAGTTCAATAACAAATTAAAGCGACTTTTGGATGAACCAACTATGCTTTAACATGAACGTTTTACAGTTTAAAATAGAAAATAGATTAGTGATAATAGTCATATTATCAACAATAATTTAGAAATTATAAGTGATTTAGTTGTGGGCTGGTTTTTTAATATTATTGTCTAATGTATGAATAAGACAAAATATCCTTATATAAGGTTTGAAAGTCAATGTTTTCAAAGAATAACAAAAGTTAAACGTAAATTTCGAATTCATACATATAATCATTTGCCAGTTTATTTAATTGCGGCATCACCTGAAACAGATTATTTGTTTACTTTATAATCGTTCGGTAAAAATTAATACATTTCACTACTATACATTGAAGCCAATAGTTGACGTAACGTTACCAACTCTGAGCGTAATATTATTATTGCTATACTCGTTGATTTTCCTTTCAATGCAATATATTTCCTATGGCACCGGAACGCCGACGCCTGCGTCACTAAAACCTGGTAATCGCGTAATCGTCTGTTTGCGGTTATAACCACGATACCTCTCCATAACGGGCGTTTTCAAACACCTCATCAAAAGATTATTCCCTCTGAGTCAATAGCGGACACAAGTCCGTGTATCAAACTCATTTATCCAATCCCCGGGCCAGTGTCGGTACAACAAATTGTAAAACCACGGTGACTAGGCTTTACCTCGTGGCTTGGGTAAAGGTTTTGGTGCGGTGGGACGAAACTAAAGTAATTGCACTACGTCTTTGGCAAAAAGTTTCACCATCGGTCCGTCAAATTCGTCCGTTCGGACCGTATAAACCCGAACCCGGTGTACTTTTTAGATTTTATTTCGAATACGACCGATGTCAAATCACGCGAACAGGTGGTCGCGTGAGTCGTGAACTAGCGTTTGAACGGGATGCGAGAAATAACCACACGTTAACTTGACACATCAAGAACAATCAATAGTATTATTAACTATGTACACGTGCGAATAGTGACAACAATAATTCCAGTCCAACAGTCGAGGATTTAATATAATATGATGTATTTCTTATAAACTAATTATGAGTAGTTCCTGTGACCATTAGGACAAATAGTATCATGTTAAAATGTCGATCAAGCGACGCCATAGGAAAATACTATTCAACATTGTTCAGGGAAGGTTATAATATTTGTTATGGCAGTTATAATTGATATTACATAATTTGGCAAAATATTTTATTTTATTGTTTTAATATGTCGGCATAGCTGAGCTGGGGTATTGTTACGATTTGAAACTTTGACGCAACATTTATGTTAATGATTTCTCATAGGCTTACTTAAGATCAGGATTCGGTTGAACACACCCTATTCGATTGTCCGTACTGGGCGGAGAGTAGGCGGGAGATGGAGCGGTGCATAGGGCTGCAACTGCGACTGGATGATGTCCCCGAGATCATCCTGGGGCCGGAGCAGGAGCTCCTCCCTGAGGATACAGGTAGAAGACGACGGGTCGAGGCGTCGGCGGAGAACCAGAGGCTGGAGTTTGGTAGGATGGTGGAGTCGATTCTTGGGCAGAAGAAGGATGAAGAGCGCGTCAGGCAGGCGGGAGCTGGACTGCCGATTCAACAGCGTTATATTTAATTAACTTATTTTGATGTATTTAGGCATTCTTATGGGCGGAACGCCAAATATACAGGGAGGTTAGAAGCCCCCACGTATGTATCAATAAATTATCGATGAATAAACGATACGGGATCGGGTGGCAGTAATGTGCGAAACAGTTCCCACCCAGTCCTAGTTTTAGTAACGGAAAAAAAGGCTTAATTTAGATCAATTTAGTTCTGTTAGTAAAATTAATGATTGTTCACGATTATAATTATAATCATAAATCATTGCCATCAAAGAGGTGTAGTTGTTGCGTACAATTTTACGAATCGGACGCTAATTAAAATGAAAAAAATCTTCCCGGTGAAGATTCACTATAATACAACTATAATATATGGGTACGCCACTATTCTACAAAGCGTATTTTCTTTTTTTTTCAGTTGGTGCCTCAGTATATATATTTTTTTTTTATCGACTAATTATTCTAATTTCGATAGCAGATATAATAATACGAGTACATAATATCCGGTCCCATATGGTTTATCCTCGGAGTCGACTACGTTCTTGACGTTTCACGTTTTACTAGCCTTATGCATACGAATCAGAGTCACCATTGTAATATTTTAACGTGCATAATAATTTGACTGTGAAAACGTCGTCAAAAAGCCGCCGTGGCCGGATTTGTTTGGAAGAAATTCGTGTACGCCTCGCGGAAAACCACTACCGCGGTTCTGGTCCGTGGCTATCCACCGATGGGGTAAACCGTGGGGGTTAATTTTCGACCGTTTTCGACGCTAAAACGTACAAACACACGCACACACACACATCACTTCCAACGGGTAATTAACATGCCGCCAAACGTTGCCATTAAGTATACATGGCACGTAACAGAGCGCTTCACGCACGCACAACTCCTCAATGTAAGTTTGGGAACACGCGACTATATACATTATATAAACCTAGTTCAGATTTACCTGGTATACACAAGGGGTCCATCGAACCGGAACACCTACGCGAGGTTCTGGGACCATTCTGAGGCATCAGGTTTTGCAATAAATTTGTTTGCCCTTTCTTGGTCGCATAATATTATTAACCATAGCAAATGATAAATCACGATTTACGAGCGATAAAACTCATATTTTGTTTGGATATAATTAATATTTAATTTTCGTAAGTAGATTCAATACTCGGACGATTACTGATGTACGATTTTCAATTGGACGTTGAAGCGGTGCTTATAAACGAGGCAAAATATAAAAGTACAACCAATGTAGAGCATTTATGAAACTTGCACTGGGCTTGTTGTGTATTTGAAGTACATAATATTGTAAAGAACAATTTGATGATAATCCATCGAAACGCAGAGAAGATCATTGTAAATACCCCTCCTTCTTTGAGATTCTTGAAAATAAAACTAAGAAACTGCATATTCATTAGAATATTTTCCAAGAAGTCCCAGTAGACCGTACAATATTTCAAAGAAATATTTCAATATGCTTCTACATTATGTAAACGACTGTTTTTGATCATCGCTAATAATCTATGTTTAACTTGTGCAGTTGTGCGAAAAATACACTCATTAAATCCGCAAAAATGCCACCTTCACTTATGTCACGTAATATTCATTAATAATGAGTCTGCTATTTATATTATTTAATTCTTAACACTAACACAATATATTATTAGGCATTCACTTCTTATACTTATTAGTACAGACATTAAATGCTATGAGAGGCCTATCTGTCATATTTTCTTGGGAAATTATACACCCACCCATAATCAATAGTTATTACTCAAATTATTCAAGTTAAATTTACATTTATCTTTTAATTATTTTTGAGAAAATTCCATGTATTACATTATCATCGTAAGAAGTTACTACGGTTTCAATGCAATTGAACGTAGCTGAACAAAGTACATACTTACATATTTTATGGGAACATCTATAATAATAATAACCATATATGCAATATAAAATCAACTATGCATGTTTTAAGGGAAACATTTTCATTTTAGTTTTTTTATCTTTCTACCTACACAAACGTATTTTGCTTTTAAATTATCAAAAGGAGTGAAATGTCGGTAACATAAAAGTAGAAATACGTAGAAATATATTATAACAAGCATTTATTTATTGAGAAAAACAATTATTTAATTAACAAATTACATAGAGTAGTTGGAAACGTCTTTGCACGCAACGGCAGTGTTATCTTATTCGAGGTGGATTCAACAATCTTTTCTTCCAAATACAGTTCATTTAACACATTTCTTAATTTTTTGCTTTCCGGTTGATGGACGTGGATGCCTGCAGTTTCCGTCCAGAGCATTTTGGCAAAACTTTAGTTTTTGGTTTTGCATACGCATCTATAATCAACTGTTTCTTATCAAGATACATCTCTGGCCTTGCCTCCGCCATTATTCTTTTCCCCACGGCGCACAAGCCATCTGAAGAGGCCCGGGAACAACATATTGATTGTTTTGCAGTCACAGTTTTTACCAATTTCGGTATGATCGGCAAACGCCTTCCCAGGAAACCGATTTCAGGTGGGTTAACATTTTTTTGTTGTTTCGGTGCGTGCGTTTTCGAACTCCCGATGCATCCGGCGGGTTTCTTAGGAGGAGTCGATTTTTTCACATCACCAGACCCGTTTTGAAGAGCACGGTGGTGCGGCTCTTTCACCACAACATGCTTATTGCACTGCGATGACTTGTCCCCACTTGTTTTCCCCAGCACTACGGGTCTCGGCCGTACTGTGGTGGCTTTTTGAGGGATTACATTTTCTGGTTTTTCTGTAGCCGTGGCTTTTTGCCTTAACGGTAAATGCATTGCCACACTTGTTGCAGGGCCTCTAGCGGTACCAACAGCAGTTGTCCTTGGCGACAATGACCTCTTTAGAACTGCCGGGTTTTTCCTCGTTATCGTGCTGTTATCTATTTCATGGGAGCCAACTTGTTTTTGCGGTGTTTTGACGGGCATCTTCGAACTTCCAACACATCCAACTGGTTTCTTAGGTAGAGTTGATGTAGGTAAATCACCAGACCCGTTTCGGAGAACACGGTGGCATGGCTCTGGCATCGCAATACGCTCAGTTCTCTGCAAAAACATATCACCACATCCCGTGCACTTCCTCGTGATCGACGATGGTATATCTTTCTCTTGCTTTCCCTGACATCCAGCAGCCACTCCAACGTTTCTGGCAGCTGGTGTCTTTGGCACCATCGACCTTTTCACCAATCCAGTCTTATTGGATGCCTCTTTGTCGAAATCTTTATGTGGTTTTGTTTCCACATGAGTCCTATTAAACATATAATCACTTTGCTTAGCCCTCTCTTCCTGCAATATCTGTAAAAAATACTTAACAGAAACAGGCCATCCATCGCTGGAACTGGAACTGTCGCTGGGACTGGAACTGCCGCTGGTAATTAATATACTGAAATCGCTTGATGATCCAGACTCTTCCTTGTTGTTCAAAACTGTTCCAAATGCGGTTGAATACGAAAAAAGTGTTTCGTTTTCCATTTTCTGTATCTTGTAAAATATCACGAGGAAATTAAATAATATACTACAAAATATACAGACTGCAAAAATAAGAACTTTTCATCTAGGTCGAATGAAATGATTTGCTATTATATCGAAGTATTTGTTATTTTATTGATTGCAAAACAGACTGTCGTGGTTGCAAGATCGATTTATTATAAAATATGTAAGGCCAATATACATATTTGATCGTATTAAAATTTATGCAGATTTACAAAACTGGACTCGTTAATTTCCCCATAGAAGTAATATCTATTCAACGAGCTGATATGTTAGTAAAATAGGGCGCATAGTGTAATGAGGTGACCATCATAAAATGTTAAACCACGCCGTGATACATTAACGGCACTATCACAAATATAAATTAAATCAATAAAAGGTAGACTCTTTTCGGCACATGCACAGACAAGAAACATAAATATAACGATTCTTTCACACTAAGGGCCTTTGTCGGCAAGGGACTCGGGATATATGAAAGTGGTGCCTTTCATAACCACCGCCTACGTGACCGACAATGAGAGTCGGCACATTAAAAATAAACAAATAGACTTTCAAATGTGCCGTTATCGGTTTCGGGCAGATCCGACCACCCTGAGATCCCTTACCGACGGTGGACGTTGGTGTGTGAAAGTCTATATAAGGCCATGGAATGACGGGACGCGGGGCCTCTTTCTTTTCTCAAGTCAACGCCGTATGACGAGGCAGCGTTGACTAGTTCGGAAGGCAGTCGGCTTATAAATTAACTTTGCAGTATACGGTCTTGCCGTCGCGTGTGCACACGGGCTTGATTTCAAGTACAATTCTTGGACGTGATTACCTGATTGTCGAGGATAGGAAGTCTGTGCGAGTGCCGAATTGAATCTGCCATTCAACTACTTCATACACGCAGTACTTTATTCAGATCCTACGTCCAATTATAGATAAGGTAAGATTTTGGCATCACTACTTTTTGCAACACAATTGACCTGGTCCGCTCCGGATTCACGACTGAGCAACTCTCTCGTATTGTATTAACTTATTTAATAAATCGCCCTACAGGAGTCCCTACTACTTCATATATTTTTTAGTTATTACAGTAGTGTGCGGGACGTTTATAGTGTTATCGTACTTGAAGTTTATTTCGAAACCCATGAACGTTTAGGTCTCCGGTGACGTGCGTTCGATTCATTCAATCTTGATGTACGAATAGCAGATGAAAATTTGGGAAAATCTTTTTATAACTCGGTGAAATTCCAATTTAAATATTAATCGATTGCAGACTTTTATTACTAATATATTCATAGTCTACCATCTGAATTTTGGAATCTCATAATTTTCCTGTCAATTAAAAAAGTGACACTATATGTTTACAATTGGTTTTCTCTACGTTCAATTAAAACATTTCCAATTATAGTCTATATCACTGACATCAAACATTTCATTAACTGAATTATTTAACATACAATCGTATATACAAAAATTTTACTAAAACAAACCCGTTGAACCAACTTCAAAAAGCATACTCACTTATTTATAATTTGAGCTACGGTTGTAAATTTCCAGTAGTTATGAACAACTATCACAACAGTAATGTGTAAATTACTTAAAACCTATCAAATTAACAAGTTCAATAACAAATTAAAGCGACTTTTGGATGAACCAACTATGCTTTAACATGAACGTTTTACAGTTTAAAATAGAAAATAGATTAGTGATAATAGTCATTTATCAACAATAATTTAGAAATTATAAGTGATTTACTTGCGCGCTGGTTTTTTAATATTATTGTCTAATGTATGAATAAGACAAAATATCCTTATATAAGGTTTGAAAGTCAATGTTTTCAAAGAATAACAAAAGTTAAACGTAAATTTCGAATTCATACATATAATCATTTGCCAGTTTATTTAATCGCGGCATCACCTGAAACAGATTATTTGTTTACTTTATTATCGTTCGGTAAAAATTAATACATTTCGCTACTATACATTGGAGCCAATAGTTGACGTAACGTTACCAACTCTGAGCGTAATATTATTATTGCTATACTCGTTGATTTTCCTTTCATTGCAATATATTTCCTATGGCACCGGAACGCCGACGCCTACGTCACTAAGACCCGGTAATCGCGTAATCGTCTGTTTGCGGTTATAACCACGATACCTCTCCATAACGGGCGTTTTCAAACACCTTGTCAAAAGATTATTCCCTCTGAGTCAATAGCGGACACAAGTCCGTGTATCAAACTCATTTATCCAATCCCCGGGCCAGTGTCGGTACAACAAATTGTAAAACCACGGTGACTAGGCTTTACCTCGTGGCTTGGGTAAAGGTTTTGGTGCGGTGGGACGAAACTAAAGTAATTGCACTACGTCTTTGGCAAAAAGTTTCACCATCGGTTCGTCAAATTCGTCCGTTCGGACCGTATAAACCCGAACCCGGTGTACTTTTTAGATTTTATTTCGAATACGACCAAAGTCAAATCACGCGAACAGGTGGTCGCGTGAGTCGTGAACTAGTGTTTGAACGGGATGCGATAAATCGGAGTAACCGTACGTTAACTTGACACATCAAGAAGAATCAATAGTATTATTAAGGATTGTCTGATATAATATGGTTTTGATTTTGATGCGGTACAAATGTTTTTTGATAAATATAATTACAAATCTCCAACACCTCACTCAGGTGTAACACCTGAGAACATAACGTAAGTAACATTACTCGAGTGGAATATAATAATATATTCTAAAATTTTCTTTATTTATTGTTTAGAAATACGAGGGTTTAAAGAATTGTGAAAATTTAGGCATAAGATAACATGTATAAAATCCACCAAGAACGATGATACATTTTTAAAACATCTAAGATACAAATATAATGTTAAAGATTATCTACAGTTTTTACGGTGATGATGCTGAATATTAATAATGTGATCTACACAATTAAAACACGATATTTTTGGTACTTTACTATTATTCTAATTATTACCGCTATTTTTAATTTTTTCTGCGTTATATTCAAATCATACATTCTGTTTTTTATATTATCATTTAAAACGGTGGGTATTTTTTTTTAGTATTTATGTACAAGATTAGGACGATAAGGATGCTCCGATCATCACAACTATGGAAAATTTCTGATAGATAATAAAACCGCGGTAAATGTGAACGATCACCAATATAATGTTATTTCATGGCGTTAAATTAAAATAAATATCATGCCTTGGACATAAAATTGTTGATATTAGCAGGAAACGAACGTTTCTCACCTAATGATTGTTTTTTTCGGTGGTGTTTTATCGATTGCTAGTTGGTGGTATTGCATTTATTATAGTTTATTTTAACCGTAAGTCAACAAGTACACTGAACTTATAGTTGTCTACGATACGATCCGTATACGTATAATCCTTCCGGAATCGGTTACACGACTAATCGATATTACTCGATAACCGCAGTGACCTGTCCGGTCAGTGGCACAACAACTGCGATCGTCCCCCAGTATGTCCATAACTCAAAAGGATACCTACTGCGTAATGAGAATAATGAAATTTTTATACAAAAAATAATATAATAAACGGATGACAATTCTAAGGCGGTCAGCGGATGAGACTCCACGGTTGAATGAGATTTAGGGGTGGGTCTTTTAAACTTGGAACCAATAAAAACGATTATGAGTTAAAGCGGTTGATTGGATCAGTTAATATTTCTAAAGTTTTTATAGTTTTTATTTTAATTGTTTTAAATATTTTTATTTATGATGTTTGGAAAATACATTTTTATAATGAATAACCTTCGTAGTACATATATTCATAGTTATTTGCTATGTAAAATAAAATAAAACAATTTACTCATCTTATTTGTATAATGCTAATTTAATTCAAATGTGTTTGATAATATTACAGTTTGTGGGCTAGATAAGTAATTCATGAATTATATTTCGAGTGGAAAAGAGCATTTTTTTTATGTTATTTTTAATGAATTGCCCAACCCCTTCTTCCAATCAAAATACTTTTTTGTTCAAGACAGTAATTAAGTTTAGGCCGTATATTCACTTTTTCATCTGGACCCGAAAATCCTAGTTACGCCACTTTATCCAGTGTTCATTTTTTAAATTTAAATTTAGGACATACCATTCCAATACGGTTAAAAGCACTTTACCGAGGGCTGTGCGTGTTATGATTTTTTTTTTCAATCAGTAACCCTAGTAACGTTCACGGCAACATACAATGAGATCGTATATATATGCGGGTTCAAAAACACCGTTCAAATTATTCTGGTGGTATTTTGCATTTGCGTCAAACCGTTACAGTCGAACGTTAGCCGTCACTCAGTAATGGATTATAATTTGTACTACGGTGTGAAATCAAATCGTCTGTTGATAGTTTCTAACCGGGCACCGGAGTTTACGACCGCAGTGAAAAATACCTTGCCCGGCGTGTTTGTTGTAAGATATAACTATGACACATCATCGCTGGATGACATTATATGTACGTATAAAATAATGATAATATTGCAAAAAAAAAAAAATCTAATCGACGGACACATTATTATTATATGCTACAGCCATTAAAAATTGTTCAGTTTATACCGGTACAGCAATGCTATGCTGTATATAAAAAATTATAGTGGACAATTAGATTATTGAAAAGTACATTGTAATAATAATAATATTATTATTTAATTTCCATTTTTATCTACATATCATAGCACCACATTTACATCTTTATTTACATCTGTTAAGGGTAAAAAAGTAGTAATATATTTTTTAATTTGAATTCAAGAGTCATGTTATTTCGTTTGTACGATTCTGGACAAAAAATGTCTTGCCGTGAACAAACAGATAACACTATAAGAGAAGTATTTAAAGTTTATAGACACTTTTGAATGATACTATAAAGTTTTAAGTAGGAATTACAAGTTAAATGTATATTCTATACTCTGTAATCTATGACATTTTACGATAGAATATGAAAACAATCACAGCAATCGGAGTTTCTTGAAAAAAAAATTAATTTTTAATTAATTTTCGCTATCATCTTTGGAGTGATTCATTTTAACATAATTTGTTTTAATATTTTTATAGCTAAAGTGGATGACAAAATGCAACACCGAAAAGTGAAAAGTATTGCCATTCTTGTACACTCGGACGAAACACAATTCTACATTTGCTCTTCGGATGACAAAGTATATGGTTGCATTTTATACAGATAATAACCTTATATTATATCCCCAATCTATAATAATAAAATAATTGATTCAAATTTTACTTAAACTTCATGTTTTGATGTATCAAACAATTAAATGATAATAATGAAAATAAACTCTAGACACACTATAATATTATGTTTTATATAACACTGTATTAGGTTCTGAATGGCGATAGTATAATCGATGACCCAGACATAAATTATTTCATAAAGTCTTTGTCAGACTACTGCCAGCGCGGTTCTTCTAGACTAGACTTTTTCAACAGCCGCTTGGCGTCGAGCTGCGTGAAACATCAGCTATGTGTAGCCATGCGGCATTTGACCCAAGTAGGTACCTTTACTTTTTTGTTATTTTATCGTCGTAAATATTCTTCTACGTAAATATTTCAGTGTGACGTAGGAATATGGGACGATTTGACGGGTGAGGAGTACAACGGCGAATTGTATTTCAATTCGACCGACACACGACCTACCAAGACTGCTATGGACGGTTATCAACGGATTAGAACCGTTGGGAAAGGTAAGCACATCAATGTTCACAAACACACACACACACACACACACACACACACACACACACACACATTACGAACGTGTACACGTTTACAGTAGTTGTTAAATCCTATTGAAATATTGTACTGTTGCAATCAAACACATCGTTGATACAGGAGCGTTCGGGGTGGCGACTTTATACCGGAATACGAATAAAAATAACTTAGTGGTCATCAAGCAAATAAACATGTTAGATATGACGGCGCAAGAGAGACAACTAGCTTTGAACGAAGCAAAAGTCTTATCGTTACTCAGTCATCCAAACATAATAAGGTAATGTCCATACACGACCTGTAGTGTGTACAGTGACGTGTTGATTGTATCCTTCGGTCGCGAAAACACCGTTTGATCGTAAAATATTGTATCGTAACGTTCGCTTGTTTTCAATGTCGTAAAGTTATTATGGAAGTTTCGAAATGGACGGTGTTCTCATGATCGAAATGGAATACGCGGACGGCGGTACTCTGTCGGAGTACTTGATTGGGCACAAAACGAATTTACTACCGGAGAGACAAATCTTAGAAATGTTCTTGCAAATGTCCAAAGCTATCCAATGCATTCATCAACGCAACATATTGCACAGGTAAATATAACGTGGTATATTTTTTATATTAAGTAATGTTTGTCGACTATTTCAAACACGTAAATTGTTAGAGCGATATACGTATTATTTGCACATAGGTATTTGCAACATATTATAAATTTCATTTAGCGCTCGAAAAAAAAAATACAGTTCTTATTCTTTAGCAGTATAGTTCGATAATTATTGATTTACGTCATCTCAGGCGCTATCACGTAATGGAAGATACTTTGGTAGAATTCACGCACGGGGGCTATTACAATATCATGTGGGGTGTGTGCTGACAATAACAATAATTGCTCGATCACTCGAATATCTTGTGATTTCGAACTCTTTAGATCAGCAATAACGTATCAGTGTTAGGTCGGTCGTCCGTTTATTTAGATTGATCGGCTGGTAAGGAAACGGTTTGTGGATAATAGGAAACAAGATGACGGGTGATTTAGACTGAACAGCACGCGAATATAATGCGTGACGATAGGAACATCCGTCGATGGACAAAGGACGCCGTTATTTGTACTGTTTATGAATAACTCGTACGAAAGGTCGGTTCCACGCGAAGGGTCGACTCCGCGGTACCCTATATTAAAAGGCCTGTGACCTGTAGCGAATAATAATATTTACTGTAACACGCGCTGCGGTATAATACGGCAATGTCAACGAAATATTTATGATACCGCGACCTGGGCGTGACGGGTAAATGAAAGTTCGACGCGATAATCGTTATTTGAGTGTTTTAGTTTTTCCGCAAGCTATAAACGAACTAAGGACGAGAGACCTTAAAAGAAATGCGGAAATATACTGTGAACATAATTTTTACTTATGACCTAGAGAGGAGGAAGAGGGGCTTTAACTATTATAACCGATAAAAACGACATATATATGTAGTCACTTTTGCATTCGGGCGCTGAAAATGTATACAATTTTTGTGTTTTAAGAGATTTAAAGACGACGAATGTTTTTCTAACAAGAGACCGTAAAGTGAAATTAGGAGATTTCGGTATTTCGAAAATAATGACGACAAAGCTACAAGCGTTGACGGTAGTCGGAACACCGTATTACATTAGCCCAGAAATGGTGAGTAAACTCGTATAACGTCATAATCTGATGGGGTTAGGAAAACATCTAAAACGTTATTGATTCGTAGTGCGAGGGTAAACAATACGATCAAAAATCAGATATTTGGGCATTGGGCTGTATATTGTACGAGATGGCGAGCCTTCAGCGAACCTTCGACGCTTCCAATCTACCAGCGCTTATTCATTTCATTACGAAAGTAAATCTACATTAAAAATCATTCACATTATATCCTTGAGTTTACTAGACCGTCATTTTTCGTTTTCGTCATCATACGGATAATCACGCGGCCATCGTATATTTTTAGGAAAGTTTCGCGCCCATACCACTCGGTTATTCGACGAATCTAAAGCGATTAGTCAACGATTTATTGCAAAAAGATCCGCTCCGACGACCCGATGCCAATTATTTGGTGGAAGCCGTTCCCGATTTCATCGAGTTCATCGCCGATTCCGATTTCATCGAAGACCCATTTGAACTGAGCAATACCGATTTACAAAACAGGTACATATTATATAATAGAAGCGTAAACGGTCGGATGTACCACCGTTGATGTGCCGCTTTTTCCAGTAATCGTGAGCTACGCACAATAAGTCATTATTTAATGTCATTTGAACAGATCGGTAGTTTATCAGTTTTCGTCACCGACCAATTTGGAGCCAGTTCACCTGCCGTTCAGGGTTCAAATCTTGCAGCTCGCTGTGAGCCAAACTCACTTCGTCGCTCTCACGAGTGGTAAATATACGTCCGTCCGTGATCATATACTTACGTTTTCAATCGAACGTTTTGTTCGCGGTGCTTCGTGTTCTCAGACTACTCGGTGTTCACTTGGGGCGAAGACAAACATGGTCAGCTGGGACACGGCGAGGAAACGCCGTGGAAAAACGATCCGCAGTGCGCAATCTCTTTGTTGGACAAACACATAACTCAGTTATAAATTAAACCTACTTTGCTGAAAATCGCGTAACCGATTCGATGTTGAAATTAATTGTTATTATTTTTTTTTTTTGTATTATTTCGAATAGAGTGGGAGCGGGGCAAAACTTCAGCGTCTTCGTCAGCAGCACGGGTCTCGTGATGACCACCGGTGATGGGAAATACGGTGCACTAGGCCATGGCGATTGGAACAGTGTTGTCAGACCGAAATTAATAGGTTAGTTATAGCCGCAGTGTTGGCCGGCAGAGTGATTTTTATAAGGGTAACATTTGAATTGTCGAACGGTAAAAACAAAACAAAACTGATGAGAATTAGAATTGCATGTTGATTATTCATTTAAAGAAACGCTGTGGTATGACGTTTAACATTTTTACAAATTTATTTGTTTCGCAAACACTTACAACAATTTAGAAACTACACGTTTAAGAAAATAAAATTAGAAACGTATATAAAATTCCATTTGCATCTAAATTGTATGTATTATATATATATATAAGAAAAACAATGTGGTATGAGAATATTGGTGTGTTAACCTAACAAGTTACTATCTAATCAAATTTAACTAAATATAGCAATTCGTTAGTTTCGTTACAGAAAAAGAAAAAAAATCATCACTAAACTTCGGTTGACTTATAAAATCAACCTGATTACGTGGTATTAAAATGCATGTGTATTTAACATAAATTTCCGAAAAACTATTGTTGACGTTTAAAAGTTTAGTCATTCGTCCGTATAACACTAAAAACAATCCATATCACATTTGTTCAAATTGTATTGGGTTTAGTGGCTTAGAATATATCATAATATTTTATTTCAACGTGGGTTCAACGAAAAACACTGATTCAAATTTTACGAGCCAGACTGAGTAACCTGGCACTTAAGTCAACCGATTTCTGTCGGAGATACCATTGCTCTGATAAGTCTTTAATCTTGTGTATTATCTTTTACGTCCGACAGAGTTTTTGCTGAAAGTGGACGTGGTGAAAATCTCTTGCGGCAACCATCACCTGGTGGCGCTGACGAACGAGGGACAGCTGTACGCTTGGGGTCGCGGAAACTACGGGCAACTGGGCCTAGGAAATCTACAAGACTGGCAAGTAGAGCGGACTCGTGGCCGTCGTTAGGTTTAATTAATCTCGTCACGCGAATTCATGTTCATGTTATAGCTGTTTCCCAATTCTCGTCAGCTGGCACCTGGACGAGAACATTTCGTCGATTCAATGCGGTCCCGATTGCACGGCCATTGTCACGGAAAATCAGAACGTGTACGCATGCGGACTGAACAAATGCAATAAACTCGGTTTGAACCGACCGTCTTTGTTCAAACTCAAAGTAATGACATCGATGTATTAAAAGTCTTACTTATTATAAGTGATTGTAAATAAGTATACGATTAGGTTACCACACATGCAGACGACACACAACACTCGTTTCCGTTCCAAAATTACAATTTAGTGTAATACTAGTTGGGTTCCGGATCATTTCATGTATTAAACTGGTACTAAAGTGCTTATCAAATCGCTCAAAGTATACAAACGTAAGAGATCTAATAGGCTGCATGGTAGGGCTACAGTCCACAGAGACTTACGGCAAAGTTACTTTGGTAGGAAATGATAAGCATATATGTGTACATGCACTCTGAGTTTGGGAATTGAAATTGCACAACTGTCGAAGTACATATATGTATTACCTAACACATAACTGAGTTCTACGAGTATTCACGTTAATATTTGGTGTGTTTAAAGTGGCGCGCGTTATCATACATTTCCGAGGAAATTAATATTATTTAGAGCTGTTAGCGTCGTTCCTGCCGGTCGTATGTGATTTTACCAAGGAGTTCCTGATATTTTCAGTAGTCACGTACCAGTATAGTATATTTTGGCCCCGGTAAGCACACACTCTGCTAACGGTTACGGCAGACTTTAACAATCAAAGTAAATTGCACAATATTATTGTTTATACCTACGGCTATTATATTGCGATCGAAATATTTTCAAATAGTCCCGTTGGACAATGTACAGCACAAAATCTCTAGAACACATTTACAATTATTCATTTCAAGTTCTAGAAACTTTATGTTTCTTTCCATAAAATACGTTTGCATAGTAATGTAATAGCTGCATTCTATCGATCGTTCCTTTCATTATTATTTAGAAACTAGTTTACGTCTCGTTTGAATTATATATTAGTCATGCAATCGTTGAATCGTTTCGCATTTGTTTTTAATAACATACTGTTCTTTTGTTCTGCATGAAAATGCGGCCAGAAAAACGTTTTATACGATTATGCGAACATATACGTCCTAGGTCGCGAATACCACGTTCACTAATCAGTGTAATCACATAACCTTATACTCTGCAGGCACTCAGTATACAAACTAGGTTAATTTTGTCACATTCATTTCGTGGCTTAATTTATTATTTACAGTTTAAAGAAGTGCCGTTTGAAAGTTTATTTACCAAAATAAAATTCTTGGAAGGCTTAAAAGTGGCTAATATATGTTTTGGCGAGTGCCACGGTGCCGCTATCACGTCGGAAGGTCACGTTGTGATTTGGGGAAGTAATATTTACTCTCAACGGGGAAAACCACGCGTGTCTCAAAACAAACCGAATTTACTCCGTTTACCTGGATACAGCAAAGCACAAGTAAATACTTTATTCGTATTACGTACTATGTATTTTGACTATCATCATTCATAAGCCCCAAAAAAAACAAAAATTAAAATGCGTTCTATGGAAGATTCATAACTTTAAAATATTATGGATTAATTCGTACATATTTTAAACATCAAAAGAATGTATTATTACTAAAATAATTTACTTTAAAGCTTGTAAAATAATATTGTATTTCATTAATTAATGATAAAATAGGCTTAAAAATGGAAAAATATGGCTTCGAAATTCAGAAATATTAAAATATGCAAAATATACTCAAATGATTTTTTTTAATGTTATACTCAAAATTATTACGAGACATATTTTAGAATTTTAATAAGAATACAATAATGACTAACAAGAAAAAATATTAAAATTCATAAAAATCCCAGTCCTTATAATAATTATCAACGTCTACAAAAATATGTAAATTACATATATTTTAAATTAATTTATATAAATGAATATTTTTTAGATTATTGCCTGCGGTCCCACTTATACCCTGATTGGAACTGACGACAATGCTGTCATGTTTTGTGGCACACGTTTTTGCGTAAGTTTCATAGTATTTAAGCATTCACTTCACGTTTTTTAAATTTTCCAATGTTATATAGATGGATACGAAAGTTATCACACAAATGACTTCAATGTTTACATCAGAGGTCATCACTCGACCGAAAGTTATACTCGGGTTGTACGCTACGGACGAACAAATTGATAAAGGACAATTATTGGTTCTAAACTCACTCCAGGCAGTTGGTCATAATTTAATGATAACAGTCGATACGTTTTTGAGGGTCAATAGTTAAATTATTATTGTATTTATCATCTGGCACTATATTATTATGTACCATAGTTTTTACACTTATGAAATGAACACTCAATCAACACCAAACTGTAACAAGGACTATATTCTGGTGATTAGTACATAACACAATTGTTGACGAACTTTAACCAATCTAGAATGCTTGGAACCATAAACAATATTTTAATAATTTTAACATATTTTATTTATAGATTGTTCATTTGTTTTTTGTGAGAAGGGTTGATTAAAACCAAAATCGAGTACAATATATTTTGATCACCACCAGTATGTTGTCTAGTAGCCAGTAGGTTTTATATTCATTATAAGATTTTATAAATCGTTAAGAATTCTGATTATTCAGCAAAGTTAATTATAGTATAATTTTCAATAAACCATTGCTCAATAATTGAAATGTTTGATTTTGAATTTCTAGCACTGCACAATAAAATTTACTTTTAAAAGTATCAACTCAAATTCTACATAACAATAACAATATATTTTATTGACGCCAAAAAAATTACAAAGGTATAAAAAAATTAAAAGTTTATGAATATGAGTTGACTTTAAATAATATAGTTATCAATTATCATTATAACACTACTCAAACTTTTCAATAATTAATCATTCATTGGGTATTATCATTTGAAGTTCTATACAGAATATTATTTAAAAATAAATACTTAGTAATATTTTAAGTTTGAATAACGCCAACTGTCCAATATGTTATGAAAAACAGAAGGTGTTATTAATTTGTTTACTGTATAAAAAATAGTTTCAAGCTAATAAAATACATGTTTTTTTAGTTGTACGGACAAATTACCTAATAAAAGTTATCATCCATATTTTGTATAACACTTATTGGTTATTTGCAAATATGATTTTGGTACTTTCAATCTTCTTAATGTTACAGTTAAAACACTAATACGCTTTATGTGACTCTATTTTACAAAATTTGCATTGCTGCAATTACAGTACCTAACTTAACAGTATCAAAAAAACTGTTAAATACACGTATGGGCTTCTGTCCGTCGCGGTCGTCCTCCTTAAAATATTTTCCCAAGCAACCCGCAGTACACCAAACCTATCAAAACCCATGCTGTGCCCCTTAAATTCAACCCACGATACAGACAACCCTATCGAAAACCACGACCTTCCCCTAAAAGCGTCCATTTTTTATAGGGTGATGGCCATTGGCCAATATTTGACGCGTGATTTCCACACCGGTTACCGTGCTCGCATTTCCCCCGCAAACATAATTTATATGTTCTGCGTCCAATTTTTTTTCTTAAATATTTTCAGATTTCTGCAACGCCGTCAGTTCGCATTGAGCCTCCAAAACTATTCTCTCCCTTAACTAATCGTAAACAATTCCACGATCTAATTAAGGAAAAAATAAACTTAAATATTAAACTTAAGTCCAACACAGATATAGACGATGCAGTCTATAATCTAACCAATTTCATTCAATCGACAGCATGGTCAACTACCAAGCCCGACAAAAATATAAATTTAAAACCCAAACCACACCTTTTCCCAGAAGAAATCCGTAATCTGATTGTCAAAAAACGCAGGGCTAGAGCAAGGTACCAGGCCTCCCATCTCCCATCTCATAAAATAAAATATAATAAACTTGCTAATTCATTAAAAAAAGTTCTGGCGAAACATAAATCAAATACTTTCGAACAGAAATTACACAAATTGTCGACTGCAGATGGCAGTCTCTGGCGAGAAACCAAAAGGTTACTAAATTATAAATCTATCTCAACCCCACTCAGAAAAGAAGATAACTCCTTACCTATTAGTGACCCAGAAAAAGCTGCAGTGTTTCAATCACACCTTTCAAATATTTTCCAACCTCATGCTGATATTGTTGATAACCTACACATGAGTAACGTTAAAAAATTTCTAGATTCCCCCTTATCAATAGGACCTCCTACAAAATACTACACTCCTAACGAGGTGAAAAACATAATCTTAGAATACTCTAACAAAAAATCTCCTGGCTTCGACCTAATAACCGCAGAAGTCGTTAAGTGTCTACCGAAAAAAGCAATCATACTATTAACTTACATTTACAACGCAATTCTAAGACTCTCTTATTTCCCCTTACTATGGAAATTCTCTCACATCTTATGTTCTCCAAACCCAATAAACCACCTGACTCTCCTGGCTCCTACAGGCCTATAAGCCTTCTACCGTTCCTCTCAAAAATATGTGAAAGACTCATACTTCAGCGCATTTCCCCTTATATCATCACCAATAACATCCTTCCTCCATCTCAGTTTAGCTTCCGTACCAACCATAGTACAATCCACCAAACACATCGACTAGTTGATGCTATTTCAACAACTCTCGAACGCAAACAATACTGCACCTGTGTATTCCTTGACATATCACAGGCATTCGATCGCGTCTGGCACGATGGCCTTCTATTCAAGCTTCGTAATTTTATCCCCTCATCACTTTTTCTTCTTATTAAATCGTATTTAACAGATAGATATTTCCAAATCCGCCTCGGGTCTTGCACTTCCGATCTGGCCCCAATCAATGCGGGAGTACCCCAAGGAGCTATATTATCGCCTCTTCTTTTCAATATATACTCCTCCGATCAACCCATTTCGCAAGACACCCTAGTCGCCGACTATGCCGATGATAAAGCTATAATGTCGATCCATGAAAATCCAGTTACAGCTTCAGCCAATTTGCAATCCCATCTTGATCAACTCTCACAATGGTATACCAAATGGAGAATTAAACTCAACCACAGTAAATCAGTCCACACCACCTTCTCTCTTAAACATGGTTTTTGTCCGCCTGTCACAGTTGACAATATACCAATTCCTATGTCCAACTCAGTTAAATATCTCGGCATCATACTAGATAAAAGACTAACTTGGAACCAACATATCAAATCAAAAAGATTAATTTTAAACTCTCGCTCCCGCTCACTTAAACATTTAATCACAAATAATAAATATTCTAGTTTAAAAACTAAATTATTAATATATAAATCACTGATAAAGCCAATTTGGTCATACGGACTTCAGTTTTGGGGTACAGCCAAAAAAACGAACCTAAACAAAATTCAAGCCTATCAAAATATAACACTGAGAAAAATCACAAATGCCCAACCCTACATATCTAATCTTACCCTTCATAATGACCTACGTATGAAATCTATAGAAGAAGAATCTATAATCTTTTACAAACGATTCTTCTCACGCCTAATCAATCACGAAAATCCACTGATTCAAAACCTAAATTCCTTAACACTCCCGGAAAACCCTCGCAGGAGGCTAAAAAGAAGATGGTGTAGAGACCTCTTAAATTAAATAAAAAAAAAAGAAAAAATAAAAAAATAAAAATAAATAAATAAAAAAAACGTGTACCTTACCTACCGCTTAATAAATTTCCTGCCTTCTTACTCCCACCTTCCAATCTTTTCAATTTTATAGGGTTACCATAGGGTGATTTCTTAATCAAGACTATTCATGTATAACTACTCTTTTCACATATACATTATACTTATTGTGCTATATTGTACAGATTGTATATTATCTCTTAAAAAATAAAAAATAATTAAAAATATTTTTAATAAAATAACATAGATATAGGTACACTATTTATTTTTATAAAAAATAAATAAACCAACGTATTGTTTCACACAAATATTTTATATGATAATGTAAACATGATTTACACTTGTTATAATACACAAAATGTACTTAAACCGTTATCAGTTTATCAATTTTTATCTATATAATAGGATTTATACTTACACTAGTCTATTATTCCAGAATTTTTTTTTATGAATGCTTAAAATGTAAATCCTGCTGTCCTTCTAAAACTAAACACTGGTTCTATATTTTAATCTTGTTTAAACAGAATTTGAGGTTTTTATTATTTAATTTTGGATTCAATCATGTGTAAAATTACTAAAATTGTAAATTTTGCCAAAAAAACGTTAAACGATTGTTTTCTAACCATCATTTAATTTCCTACTTTTTCTCTTGCATTTGTATCCAACATTAATTGTGATTTCATTTTATCAAGAGAGTTTATTATATTATCATAATTAATTTAGTTTACAGTATATTGTACTACAAACAAATATATAATATTGATCATACTGCACTGTTTACATAAATTGTAAGTTTTAAAGAATAATATAATTAAAATGTGTATAGTCATTTTCAAGTTATTCGATGGTAATAAATATTTTAAAATTCTTTATTAGAAATCAGCTAAATTATGAGAAACGTATCAAAACGTAAATAGAATCGATAAAACTTTAAGGCGTACGTGAGTTTTAAATAACAAAATAAATTGTAATGGTGAATAATACGTTTTCTTTAAAATTATACTACATACGTTTCTAATGACAATCACACAAATAATGAGCCACACACGTTGTTGAGCGTAATTCATATAGAACAGTGGTTCTCAACATTGTCGAGTTCGCAGCACATTTTTAAACAATACATTTTGACCACGGAACATCATAGCAATATAGTATGTGAAAAAATACATTTTCGTTTGTTTAAAAACTAAAATATATAAATTTGTATAGTTTATTGTCAACATATTATTATTACATAATTAAAAATATAAAGTGATATTCGTCTTTGATTGTTTTTTGTAAATCGACTGATACAAGGACGAATTAATGACTTCAGTGCCACTCTCATTTCTTCTTCTAGCCCTAAGAATATTTCTCCTTTTTTTGGTTTTATTGTTTGTAATCTTACTCGCCTAAAGCTTATGAACTGGTAAGTTTATATTTTTAATTGTAATACATTACGCGTGTACCACGGTTATCGTGGCACACCTACAGCCAGCTCGCGGCACACTAGCGTACCGCCAAACCCTGGTTGAGAACCACTGATATAGAATAATATGTAAATGGCAAATGTAGTCGTGTGACTATTCACTTTGAACTATACACCGTGTTTGGTATTAGTTATTCGTATAAAAATCCTTATTTACGCACGAAACAGTTTAATGGTGTAATCGCAATGGCATACGGTATTGAGTCGTAAAAAAAAAAAAGTATATATTGCAAAAGATAAGATCGTTAATTATTTATGTATCTGCGACACCATTGTTCGGGGAAATTATGATAAATAACGGATATCGCACGGCTAATTATAGGGCTATCGAATTAAATATATTATACAGTCCAGATCTCGGTGCGTTTCAGTAGGGGTCGTAGCGTTGTCGGTATAGTACCTAAACCTGTACGTGGGTCGACGACAATGACGATGAGGGTTACCGCGGTTTTCTGCTGCTTACTCGTTGCGGCCGCGTGCGACTCAGTCCGTCCGCAGAACGAGGGCGTCGGACTTATCAGTGATGCTGCAGGTAAACTACCGCGGAAACCGCGTACACCCGTCGGTCGTTAATTCAACAGTTTTCATTTATTTATTGATTTTCCATCGTTTCGACGATTATTTAGATTCCGACGATCAACCGAGGGCACGGAGGTGTGTTCGCGATGTCGACGGAGAAAACGACAGGCAAACGGGCATGCAGGCCGAAGAAGACGCACGAGATGAGTCGGATCCGAATCCGTCAAAGATACCGTAAATGAACGCATATTTTATTATATAACCGTCATGACGTCATACGTTTTTAAAATATTTAATAATCATGTGCGGTGTGAAGCAGTGGCGAAACCAAGGAGAGTATTTTGTGTGTCTGGACACCTCCCCTGAGGCCTTGAATCGCATTTATGAAAATCTTATTCAATAACGATTGGAAAAAATTTCGTATTTATTTTTAAATTTACAACGATTTCGCAGAGAAATTTTTCAAGTACTAAAGATGACGTTGTAGGGTAGTCTCGAAGAAAAATACGATTTTTGTAATTTAAAATCTGTTGTGTTGAAATGCGTAATAACTCTTTTAATATGACTTAACTTTTCAACATTTGACCACGACAAAATATGAATATGATCTGTAATCTATGTGCACATATGATATTTCCTATGCGTTTTTCAGTCTGTCGAGAGCCAGGGCACCAGTGATGTGTTCGGAAATAAGTTACGGTGGGCGGGTTTGAATAAAACGTATAACACTATGTATTCAAAATAATGAAAAATAATGTAATGAATAAAAAAAAATAATGAAATCTTGAAAAAATCCTAATCACACCACTGAAGGTGTGAAATTGTAATAACGTCATATTGTCTGCAGATCGCTGATGGATCCGTCGGATTCGGTCGGACTGCTGCAACCGCAAGACATCGACCTCGGCGACCAGTGTTTTCCCAAGCCCCAGTGCGATTCCGCGGCCCGGTTCAGATCCATCGACGGCGGCTGCAACAACTTAATATTCCCAGTGTGGGGACAGTCGAACACGGCGAGCACGCGTATTATTCATGCGGACTACTCGGACGGTATACAGCGACCGGAAACGTATAACGTATTATTGTGTGCTCACGGTTGATTTTAACTGCTAAAGGTAAAGACGAACCGAGAAAGGCTGGATCCGGTCGTGAACTGCCCAATGCCAGGCACATACGGACAACTCTGTTCAAAGACATGAACAAACCAGCTCCCAAACATAATTTGTACGTCATGCAATTCGGTCAAATGATCGCACACGACACGGAACTGACAATATCGAAAACTTCGAGTGAGTACCTACTAGCGAGCAGTCGAACGGAAAAACCACTAATATGATTTAGGTGTTGTTCAAACAATAGCTTAAACGGCGTAGCGGTACTAGGACTCCTAGGATTACTGATCCCGGCGGTCGGCAATACGCGGTCATATAGCTATAAGTTGCCCATATAATATGCTTTTGGTTATACAATATACAATATACAATATACATGCTATATAATTATGCTGTTAAGTTGTACCTTGAGTAAAATATTATACATGGCAATAGTACTTTTTTTTAGAGTTTAGGCACCACTGCTCGCAAGGTATTACGACTCTCCTCTAGCTTATAAATAATATACAATAATATGATCGTCTTATAATACTATTTTTTTTTTTTTATTTTATCGTCGTGAAATATATTGTTTTCTAAAATGTTTAAAACGTGATTATAATATATGTATATACAGAAGTACTGCATTTGTTAATGGGGTTAATTGTTGTACTTAGAACACGGCAAGTTAATTATGGTTTTTGCGTATTCAAAAATATTTATTCAAAGTTGTTTTTAAAATTTCTGAATAAATTACTAGCGAATTACATTTGACAACTGCGGTTCTAATTATTAAAATTTGAAACTTTAATACTAGAACCTATATGTAGAATAATTTGTATTCGGTAACAATATTCTAACTAAAATAAATCTGCGCATTATGAAGAAGAAAATCCGTGTTATAAGAATCTAAATATCATTCTAAGTCTAACGTTTCTATAATTATAACTTCGCAAACCACAATTGGGATAATATCGTCGTACTAAAATATAAACCAATTCACTATTACACAAGTACATGATGTGACAAGTATATATTAATATATTATATAAATATTGGTAAATGGTGTTGATTTCCTAAGTTAGTAGCATGTATCAAATCAGTGATAGAATGCAAGTATATAAGTATTATTCGGTGTTCGACATCGTTGATACCAGAACGAATAGTGGCCTTTTATACCATCATACTATTACTCTTTGAAATAATTTCGTAAATTAGCCTATACAAACTTAAATGCATTATTAAAGGTGATGGGAAGCCGTTAACATGCTGCAATGTCGATGGTTCTGCTCCAACAGTCCTGCCGAAAGGATGTCTTAAAATCACGACCCCTAAAGACGATCCGGATTCGAAAAATCGATGTTTATCCACTCAACGAGGAGCTGACACCGCGGACATTGGTTGTCAGATCAAACCAGTCAGAAAAGTATGTATTTTTTACTGTTGTGGTGAAATATTATATTATCACTCTATATTTCACACTAAAATGTCTACATTCTACAAAAAACGCGTCTTTTTGATTTCTACACTTTTTTTTTTAATCATGCATAGTTCATTTCACATACCAAATACATTATCATGTGCCAAAAATATTTATAACTACATAAATATTTTGATTTTGTATTTGTATTGTTATTATTTTTCTTAGCGAATCGGAGTGACCAGTTTTATCGACGCTTCTTTGTTGTACGGTTCAGACGAGAAGACAGCACGTTCTTTGCGAAGTTTTACTAACGGGAGGCTCAGAAGTCAAGTGGGACAAGACGGAAAATTGTACCTACCCAATGTGAAAAATTCAACTCAAAGTTGCAACGTGGTTAAAGATAACACAGTGTGCTACGTTTCCGGTGATTATTATCATGTTAATATAACAATCGCCAAACTAATAATGCACTTAAGGATCTTCCTTTATATTTTCTCCTTGTCAATGTAATATATCCATTAATTTATATAAAGGCCGAACCGTTAATGAAAATAAAAATGATTACACGGGTATTGTGTACGTATGTACAAATTAATTATTATTTAATCCAGAAAACGTAAAAATCCTTAAATGAATAACATTTTATATACAGTTTTTTTAAAAACCTTATTGAATACATTTTACTTATTCCAATGATCTGGTGTGTACATGTTCAAGAAGTACCTAATTTTTTAAGCAATTTTTTATCTTTTCTTTTGACTTATTAGTAATAAATTATTTGTTAATTTTTTTACTTATTAAAATAGGCGATTCAAGAGTAAACCAACATCCAGATATGTCAGTTCAAACGATTTCCATATTGAGACTGCATAACGTTTTGTGCGATGAATTTAAAAGAATAAGTCCATCGTGGAACGACGAGCGAATTTACCAAGAAGCCAGGAGATTGCTTATTGCAATGTATCAGCATGTTACATACAACGAGTTCGTTCCGATACTTATAGGTATACTTATCCATATTTAAAAAAAAAATTTGGCTTTCTATCTAATCTGTAAATTATTATAACTATTGTTATTTATAAATCTAAATTTTTATGTGGAAGTTTATCAATAAAAATTGAAAGAAAATTTATAATAATTGTGATGAAACACCATTATGCATAGAATATGTTTTTATGGACACATTCTCAGTAACTTGGAACTAAGTAATTTATTATGGTTACTATAGATAATTATAGACAAATTGTACTTGATAACGGCTGGTAGCTTAAGAATATACCATTTTGGTCGAAATATTCTAAGTAAAGTCATATTCTAATATTCTATACATAATTACGTTGTAAAAATTTATTAGAATGCTAGGTTTTCGATTTCTTATAATTCATATAATTCATAAATTTATATATAAATCTGAACAATAAGTATAATCGATAAATTAAATATGAATTAGAATTACTCAAACATATTTACTTTATAAAATAAAACAATATAAGTAATTTTGGTGAATACTTGAGTTAACTAACAAAGTTATAGATTGCATTTATTCTTCAAAATCATTTAGATATGTTATTAATTGTTATATCATAAATTATTATACAATACTTATATTAAACTAAATTTGGTATTGTGTGTATATAAGTACAATTAATATAAATATATAATTAAACTGTAATATTTATTAATTACAATTTACAGGAAAGGATTATTCCAAAGCAAACAAGTTACTACCATTAAAAGAAGGCTTTGATAAAAATTATGATCAATTTTTAAACCCAACCACTATGACCAGTTTTACCGCTGCTGCCTTCAGATCACTTCACAGCTACATACAAGGATTTATAGAGTAATATATTTACATATAGTCGTCAGTATCAAAAAAAAAATAACTTTTCCTTAACACACCAATAAGAAACAAATTGTTTCTTAAATTAATTAATTTTTCCTTATAGATAATATTTCGTTTTACAGTTTGGTCAGCGAAGCCAGATCAGTTACGTCGAGAATACGTTTGAGTGACTTTTTTTTTAGAACCGACATAGTACAGCGAAAAGACAGTTACGATAGCTTTATGAGAGGAATGCTTACTCAACACGCACAAGGACAAGATCAATTTTTCACGGAAGAGGTAAACATTGTAATATACAGCTACTATGTTTCAATATAGAAAGTTACCGTAGAAATTATGAAAAATTTGTGCAAGTGGAAAATATTCAATCTTGATATCGAAGAAATGTATCTATAAATAACTTATATCAATAATAAATTAAGGTATTTTTGGCATTTTATTTAGGTGAGTGAATATTTATTTAGAATCCCGAACAAAACAATGGGTCTCGACTTGGTCTCCATAGATATAGACCGCGGTAGAGATTTCGGACTGCCTTCTTACAATAAATTCCGTCAACTGTGTGGACTGAGTGAAGCTAAAACCTTTGATGATTTGACCGATCAAATAGATAAAAAGGTAAGTTTGACACTTCAAGTTTAGCTTATAAATATGCAGCTATCCAATCTTATATATAGTAATAATTCGACTAACTATCATATATTTTCAAGAATGTCGACGCCTTAGCTAAGCTGTATGAAAACGTGAATGATATTGATTACTACCCAGCTGGTCTCTTGGAAAAACCGAAACCTGGAGCCATATTAGGCCACACGTTCCAGTGTATCGTCGGAGAAATGTTTTTCAGGTGGAAGTTTGGAGATCGATTTTACTACGAATTCGGCGACCAGCCCGGTTCTTTTAGCTCAGGTAAAAAAGTGTTCGACCTAGGTGCATAATTTACAATATTATTCGTGTTGACGAAGTATTCAATTTTACTAAAAGTAACATTTAAATACTTTATTATTTTTATTATTATTATTATTATTATAATTATTATTATTCTTGTATTATTGTATTGGAGCAGATCAACTTAAAGAAATTAGAAAAACGACGTTGGCTCTCATTACATGTATGACGTCAAATATTCAGACTGTACAACGTAATGCGTTTGATGTGCCGAGTAAAAGGTGAGTAATTTAAAATTATGTTGAACACAAATTATCATAGCTCTCGGTACAACGTTTAAACCATACGACTTAATACAACCATTATGGATTTTGATAACGTAAAATACATATTTCTGCAAATAAAAGGTTCAAAATAGTATGTAAATTATTTTTTTTTTCGAACTTGAAAAATAATCAAAATATTTTGATTGAAATTGAGTCACTTTGAAATTTTTTTTTTACTATTAAATAAAAATTATTTAAATTAATTTTAAACCCTTATTATGATCGAGATCACCACTTAATTCAAACATAATCTATGATCTATAACATTAAAATGTATAGTTTATTAATATGGAGTTTTCATTTTTTTTTCAGTAACCTGTTGGTACCTTGCAAGAGTCTATCAAAGCTGAATTTGGATGCTTGGAGAGATGAATAATTAAAATCAAATAATATTTAAACATATTTGTCATTAAATACAAATTATATCTACCTCTTTACATTGGCTCAAGTTCATTAAGATAGTAAAAACAATATTTGCTCTTATTCTAAAAATTAATAAATTTGTTTTAAACTTTTAGATTAAAAGCTGTTTTGATTTTCTTTATTGCATAAAATACATTACAAGATAAGTTTTGAAATGATGTAAACGGTATAATTTACAAAAGATTTTAACTTTTTTAGAGACTATTATACATATTTAAAAATGTCATGTTTTCTTAGCTTTTTTCTTAAAATAATTTTGGTATGATAAAAAGTCTCGAAAATGTAATAAAAAGTTTTTCGTGTATTTTGAAAAGAATATTGAGTGTGATTTAAAAAAAAAAATTTATGAGCTTTTAAATATTAAATTTTGACAAAACAACAAAAATTACAAAATTCATAACATTTGTGTTCTTAAAAATTCATTACTTTCAATTTTAGTACCTACAACCTGAACACTTTGATACAACGTTTTTCATTCGATTTTATTAAAATGTCTATTTTTCTATGTTTCTAATATTGGCCATGAGTGATATAGGGATCTGCATTGTCGATGCTCAAGGCGTGGGGAAATATACCACCTGCATTAAACGTGTGATAAATAATTACTCGATTAACTTGGTTAATTGAAATCAGACATAAAACCTTTGCCATTGATTTACTTTATCATTTGAAAAACGCATGATGCATGATGATTAGTTTTGGAGACCAACAAAATACCATTTCACACATATATATAAACGTATATATTAATTTATTTATATATAAACAATAAACATATATGCTAAAAGTATTTCCACAGTTCACCATTTTACAAAACTAAACTATAGTAAATATTATTAACGTATTTACGTAAATGCATACGGTAACCTACTGTTTCTTAAAAAAACTATAATCTCTGAATGTTATGCATTCAGCACGTAAATCATATTATTTTCAAATATTAGAATTGATACGAGTTGTATAGATATTGTTTTATACTATGCATAGGACTATAAAACAGCATAAAATAATTTTTCGTTTAAATCGTTACGTTATCTATCATAGGTACCTCACGTATTCTAATGTGGCATGTGCAACGTCAAGAACATTACGAACTTTTGGAAAAACTAAACAATCCAAAATAATGTAGATAAAAGGCATAATTGGACCATGTACAGAACTACAGAACATTGTAATCTTGTTTTTATTGTGTATTATAACTGCGTTCAATTTAGGCCGATAAATATAATGTTTACAATTGTATAACAAAAATTACAGATATAAACATAGCATTTCTAAACATAAAATATAGAACACAAAATAAAAAAAATGTTTTAACTCATTGTTTGTCCCTACTTCTCTCTAATCAGCATCTCAATTTCGATAGTAGTATTTAAGAATTCTTTCGTGTTCGTCGACTCTTTATAAGTTTATTAAATCATATAAACTGTTCACAGTCAGCATACAAAACTAAATCGTTAAGAAAATTACAAAATGTGATAACGGCTTACATTCATTTTTCTCCAATCAAACGTTTACAACTTGATAAATTTAAGGCATTCTATAATCGTTTACAAGAAAATACATAACTCCCTCTGTATTATGTCTATATTCGTTGAGTAATGTACTTACCTAAATAGGACACTTAATGCACGTGCCCGCGTGCGTGTGCGTGTATTTGCTTATCTTTCCGCCTTTTTAAAATGAATAAGCTTCATGTGATAAAATATAACTTTAATTGTCGTGTGTAGCTCAACAAGTTTGGTTTATCGAATATTTTGAATCTGGTTTAGCTGGAAGAACTCTAATGACCCGTTGATGTTCTGAATGTCAATATATGTTATAGTATTGTAATTACCTTAAAAGAAACGTACATACGAACCAAATATATTAGGTGATCAGACGCGTTTAGTAGCGAATCTTTGGACCAGAGCGGTGCAAATCGACATGGACAGGGTTACGGTTTTATTGGTACTTTTAATCCTCGGCGGGTCGCATGCGTTTATCCGACAAACCACAGAAAAAACACGCAACGGAGGTAAATGGATCTTATTTTATGTTTTGAAACCGAATATATCGCGGCCATCGATCGTTTTCATAAACACGGTCAACATTTAGGCATCAACGTATCACCAAGATCACGATGTATACACGCAACGAACGCTACGAGGGAAAACAATGAAGCGCAGGATGCGGCAGGAACGCAAAACAATGTGACGGCCAGCGGCGAAGGTGTGGATCCGAATCCGTCGAAGATACCGTGAGTTGCGAACATTGCGGTTTCATTTTGAACACGGCGCATTCGTATAAAAACGATTTTCAGATCGCTGATGGACCCGTCGGATTCTATTGGACTATTACATCCGTCGGAAATCGATCTCGCCGACCGATGTTTTCCCGCGCCCCGGTGCGATGCAGACGCCCGTTTCAGGACCATAGACGGTGGTTGCAATAATTTACGGTTTCCGGTTTGGGGACGAACCGACACGGCCAACACGCGAATCATTCAAGCGCACTACTCGGACGGTATAGCGTACAATTTGGTTTCATTTTATGTTATCCATACGTGTACATTAAGTGCAACGCACGATTGTATGTAGGTATCGATCAGCCGAGGAAATCCATGTCTGGTCGTGACCTGCCCAATTCCAGACATATACGAACGACTCTATTTCAAGACTTGGACAGGCCCGCACTAAAACATAGTTTATACGCAATGCAGTTCGGTCAAGTCATTGCTCATGACACGGAATCCGCGTTGCCTAAAACTACCAGTGAGTTTTTGCGGAGTTCACATAAACATTTCCGTTTGTGATATAACTATGTTATAAAACTTAAGACAAAATGTTGTGGGCTTCATGATAGAGATAAAATCTAAATAAATTATATTGTGAATAAAATTCCTTTTTCGGAAAATGAGACGTTTTTGTAACACTTTGACCCAAAATAAACTATTATTACATAATATCATCATAATTTCATTACATATATGTGATGATTCTATATCATATGTAATTATTATTTTTTTTTTTTGCATGGATCAATTTATTACAACTTTTTAATTTTATGAAATTTCAAAATAAAAAATAATCTCCACAGTCGACTTCAAACAATTGTTTTTTGTACCGAAAAGTAACGGAATTTAATTCGCATGAGTATTTTCCAATAGATTTATCAATTTATCGAACTAATATAAAATAATATAATTTATATGAAAGATAACGGCAGTACGCTCGAATGTTGTCAACCGGACGGTACTTCGTTACAAATTCTACCAAAAAGGTGTTTACGGATTATAACACCACACGACGATCCTGGTTCAAAAAATCAATGTTTAACAGTCCCGGGAACACTCGACACAGCAGATCGAGGTTGTAATATCAAACCGGTCAGACAAGTAAGATATACAAAAATTATAACAATTATTTCAATTTTTTTTTATAAGTCTTTATTTTTATAAACATACATATTTTACTTGATTTTAATTACTTACTAATTTGTGTAATAACGGTTCGAGCGTGTAAGTATAAAATAATAATTATATGTTATCAATATACATTGGTGTTTGTATGTTTTAGATAGTCGCTGTTACCAGTTTTCTTGACGCTTCGTTTATATATGGCTCGGACGATGACACAGCAAATTCATTACGAACATTTTCGAATGGCAAGCTTCGAACGCAGGTGGGACCTAATGGGAAATCATTCTTACCTAATACCAAAAAAGGATCACGAACTTGCACCGCGAATAACAAAAATGGAGTGTGCTACACGTCTGGTAATTAATCTGAAATTTTAAATAATTATGTCAGTATTGTCAAGTGACATTTTCTAGATTTAAAATGTCATTGTCCTTAAAACCTTCAGTATTAAACCCTTAAAACAAACAAAAAATGTATTTAACTGCAAAAATATTTGTAAAAAATTACCTAAACATTTTTTTTATTAAATGTATTATTTTATTTGGTTCCTCGTTTATAAGTTCTAAAAGAAACTAAACATTTATAACGAAAAAAAAACTGAAATTTGAAATATTTGACTTGATGTTGGTGTTGAATAAAATTATCTTTAGATAATATTATAAATTATTAACATTTTAATTATTAAGCTATACAATGTACAAAATATAGAATAAGAAAGAAAGAAAGAAGAATATAGAATATATAAAATAAGCCCTAAAACTAACAAAAGGACCGAAAAATATTGAAAAATGCTAACTAAAAGTTGTTCACCTCTGTACATAAAGTGGTGAATTATGTATTTACTGTAAGTATTTTCTAAGTTAACCTAAAAAGAGATAAGTAAAAGGATAGTTAAACAGATTAGTATAGCCAGTATAAGTATGATGAAATACAAATATTATATTTTTTTATTTAGGAAACGAGATAACTTCTCCCATTACTATGAAACAACGTCCTCTATATTTTTAAGTTAAACAAAGTGAAATGGATATAACTAAGTCTTACTCCCTTTACGATCTTGGTCTTTTTTTTTCGATTTATCTATTGCGGTTTTGCATTTTAAGTACAGTTTGTATAACATACTATTCCAACATTATAATCTATGTCAACACTTTCTATAATCTCACCACCGTTTGTTTTAATTTATACCTAATTTATAATTTATATTATCAAATGTATACTACAAATATTTGAGAGCAGTATATAGGTTTAGGTATTACCATATAGTAATGTTAAATATATATTTTGATTGCGACTCTCAAACCATTAAGAAAAATGTGTATGAATAGGCAATCATTTTTAATTGTAATTATATTTTTGAACAATTATCCTATAGAATATCTCATTAATGATTATTATTTATTTTGATAAATTTTATAAATAATTTTTTTTTATTATAAAAAATGATTAGCCTTCTCATATTGTATACTTATTTATGTATTATATTTTTATGAAAGGGGATCCATTAAGAGTTAACATACATCCTGATCAAGTAGTTCAATCGATATCTTTATTGAGACTGCATAACTTTTTGTGTGACGAGTTAAAAGAAATAAACCCGTCATGGAAAGATGAACGATTGTACCAAGAAGCCAGAAGATTGCTCATCGGAATGTATCAGCATATTACATACAACGAATTCGTTCCAATACTTGTAGGTATGTTTTATAATAACTAAAAGAAGAAAAATTCAATTGGGATTCTCATTATCCTTAAATTTTAAATATTTGCTCCACAACAATGTGACTCTCCCTACACAATTATAATATAATATAATTTATTTTAAATAAAACAATAATAACAGGAAAAGATTATGCCAGAGCAAATAACTTGTTACCATCAAGTGAAGGCTTTAACAATAATTACGATCAATTTTTAAACCCAACAACTATAAGTAGTTTTACTGCTGCAGCTTACAGATCACTTCACAGCTATATACCGGGATTTTTCAAGTAATTATTATAATAATAGTCAAAACTAGCGCTCACAAATCACAATATGTATATTATACTGTGAAATGATTGGTAAAAATGTTGTAATAGTTGGAACCAATTTCATCGTTTGTTTTGCAGTTTGGTAAACGAAGCCAGAAAAGTTACGTCAAAAATTCGTTTAAGTAACTATTATTTTAAAACCGACATAGTACAGCGAAAAGACAATTACGATAGTTTCCTCAGAGGACTGCTCACTCAGCATTCACAAGAACAAGATCAATTTTTCACCAAAGAAGTATGTGTGTCATATAGGAAACTATCATAAAATTATGAAAGCAAAGTTTAATCTAACAACAATAAAATGCCTATATACACTTAATATACTTATATGTGTATACATTTCTAGATTTGAAAAATATATGTATATTATATAGAATATAAATGTACTATAAAATCCAAATCAATAAGAATACAATATACATGATTTATATTATATTATATTTAGCAAAAACATTTAACATTGAACTTAAATAATAAATTCAGTCGTTTACGGATGTATAATTATCGTTTTACTTAGGTCAGTGAGTTCCTATTCAAAATCCCGGACAGAACAAGTGGTCACATGGACTTAGTGACATTGGACTTAGAACGTGGAAGAGATTTCGGGTTACCTTCTTATAACAAATTCAGGCAACTGTGTGGATTGAAAGAGGCCAGATCCTTTGATGACTTGATAGATCAAATCAATAAAAAAGTAAATGCCTATCAAACGTGACACATTATACATTCGAATTTAGACAAAGTTTTACGTGTATAAGTATATGTAATCTGAATAGTATCGTTTTTGAACACTTGCATCAAAATATACTCCTTTTAGTTACAAATTCTATTTTTTCACAACAATTTTGAAATATTCATTACACTCACTATTATTTTAAAATTAAAATTAAATTACCTCTAACCTATTATTTAAGTTTAAAGTTTATTTATGTTATAAATTTACTTTTTTTTTTTTATGATCATAGTTTATTTATTATTATATTATACAGGTACAAATGTACAATATATTATAATAATATAACCTATTGTAAACTTTAAAATGTATTTTTTGCAAACATATATAAATTAGATTTACAGTTTCAACCTGTTCAAATGGGGTTACCAACATTTTTAAAAACAAGCTAATAACGCTGTGGTTAACCAATATATTGGTGACAAAATAAATGTTATTAATCATATTATCAACTAATATATTTTTTAAAGAATATCAACGCCTTATCCAACCTGTATGAACACGTGCACGATATTGATTACTACGCAGCTGGTATCTTGGAAAAACCGAAACCCGGATCCATATTAGGACACACATTTCAGTGTATAGTTGGGGAAATGTTTTTCAGATGGAAATTTGGCGATCGATTTTTTTACGAATTCGGCGACCAGCCAGGTTCTTTTAGTCCAGGTAACGCATTTGCCGTATTTTACACAAATAACTAATATGTTTTATAAAATGTACACATTTATTTCAACGTCTATTTTAATATGAATTATTATTTTATTCGGAAAGATCAACTCAAGGAAATACGAAAAACTACATTAGCACTCACCGTCTGTATGACATCAGATATTCGGTCCATTCAGCGGAATGCGTTTGATGTGCCCAGTACTCGGTAATTGCTTTTAGATTTAACTTGACATTGGATTTTACTTTTCCATGACTATATACCGTCCATAAATGACAAATTGATCTCTTAATTATGTATAAATTATTTTGGTAAACATGCATGGATTGTTGAATGATGACTAAACCAGCTTTTACCGTAGTATATTGTGCTAAATTTTCAGAAAATAAAATACTATTTTTAGTGGCATTTTGAGTTAATTTTACTGCCTAAATTTAAATTATAACTTTCTGTTATTATTTAATTGCTTATACAATATTAATATGGTTATTACCTAAAATAAGTTCATTTAAATAAATATTTATTTTTAAAGATTTAATTTTAATATTTTGTTTTCAGAAATCCGTTGGTTCCTTGCAACTCTATACCGAAACTCAATTTCACTGTTTGGAGAGGATTATAATAAGTTTGTCGACAAATCGCATAGATATAGAGTTTATTAATTCTACTCCTTTTTTTAATTAAATTGTAGGATCAGAAATTTAGAAATTTTTGTTTAATTTTTTTTTCAAATTAAAAAAACATAATCACGACATGCTTGAGTAAAAATAATACATATTATTTAAGTTTTATATTCATTTTATACCTTTGTCTATTGTTTCAATTGGTTACTATAATATTGAAGTACATTATTTTGATGGAAAAACCAAAATCACTCGAATTTTTTTTCCAATTTTCGTCTCGCCTTAATAACTGTTAAAATGATTTATTAAATACTCAAATCAATTTATTTTTAATATGTAGATTTTTATTTTAACTTTTTAAATTAGGTGGGGGCAGAGGATGTTATGCACATAATACTATAAATAATTTCAGAAAACAGTTTGACTGAACTTACTAATTTTTATAATACATTGTTATGTATTTATGTCATTATTTTAACGTCATGTTCTATAACACAATAAGATAAAAGTAATAATATTATGTTTATTGGTATTATTTTAGGTATTAACTATTATTGTAATGAGAGTCATCCAAAATAAATCGAGAAAAATTAAATTTTATCAAAAATATGATTTGGCGTTATTTCCATTTATTAAAATATTTGAAGAGTTGTTTAAAATATAATTTTTTTATTACAAAACCTGTTAAAATTTTTCGTTTCACTAACCCACTACTTTTATACCTAAACCCGTCTTCTAACTTTATCCCTAAAAAATTTAACTGGTATTTGTAAATGTGAAATTTAAATCTCCATCAGACAAGTGTAGTAATCCGACCATACATTGCTGTGACCCGGATACATTTAATTACCGGTCCTAAATCTTTGTCAATTATTTTCCCAAATTATTTTTAAGTCTCTTAACATTTAAATAACCTTCGATAGTTGTTTTAATGTATACCACTAATTTTGTTTTTTGTAGATGCAATTACATATTATATATTCCGCAATATTTACGCAATCCTAGTATAAATTGATTTCTGTATTCGTATCTGATATTTAAATTTATATTCTTTTACTTTATTTTAATTTATATTGATATGATATTTTTTTCCTCTTTATTTTTGGAACCAACATAAAATGTAAACGTGGTTATAAAATAACGAAAAACGAGCGATGGGAGATGCACAGTCTCTTTATTTTATTGGACTACTATTTTTTACCACGCCCTTATATTTTGTATAAATACGAACTTAGTAACCATTATAAATTAAACATGAAGATGACTTCGCTGTAGATAGACGGGTAGAGTTGTTCTTAGCCTAGCAGCTAATCGAACTACCAGTTACTGTATTTTGTGTCACTAAATAAATGTGAAACTTTTATCTTTACAAAGTGAGTATCGTTTATTTTCTTCAACAATCCAATCAACGTTCTTCGGTGTTTCAACGACAAACGTGGACTTTGTCGTTTAAACGTGCTGTGTCAGACTTTCCAAGTCCGGCGCACTACTCAGGGATATATAGGGCGTCTATAATATTCATGATATCTGTTTTGTTCTATGGTACCTAATTTAGAATTACACGATTGCATTTACACGGTATAGAGCATTGAGTATAAGAGCATTAATAATTATACAATATTGTTCATACTCACTTTACTCTAATCAGCATCTCAATTATAACAGTAGTATTTTTAAGTTATTTTATGTTTGTCGACCTGATAAGTTTATTAAATCAAGCACCGCTGTCACAGTGCAGAGCAAAGTTAAACAGAAAGAGAGTGGCCGGCGAAGGTGTATAATGTGTATATATTATATGGGAGGACCAACTCGTACAATCTATTTAATTTTATGGGATAAAGGTCGAACAATCTATATCCTAAATTAATATATACTGTGTAGAGGATACTTTTGTAAATTTCAAATTGATCGGAGGATTTAAACCTAAGAAATGTTTCAAAATATTAGTATGAAAATTGATTGACACACTATTGTTTCAACAAAAGAGTGAAAGAGATCATGCCGCTGTAACATAGTAACATAGTATTTAATAGTAACATACATATATATATATATAAAACAAAGTATTATTAAAAAAGGACGAAACTCCTATAATAGACATGCATGGTTGGATTCTTGGTCTTAATTTAATTTTTTTGCAAATTTTTCTGTGTTTCTCTCAATTATTCGGAAAACCATTGAAAATTCAAAAAAAATGACCTAACTATTGACCAACTAGAATCTAGATGAAATTTACTTTCAGAAAGTACCAGATGTGCGTACGTCGGAGCAATCCTTCTGGTCAAAATCGTGTACACAGACACAAAAATAAATAAAAAACACACTCAGAATCTAAAATATTAATTTTTTTAAAATATCAATTATTTCTAAAAATAATAATGATAATATAAATTAAATCAAATCAAATAATAAACGTTCTTATCGGAGTATTATAGTTTAAAATGTGCTTATGTTAAAACTGGTTTTGATTTTAAAAATCATCGTATCAAGTATAAAAAAATGCAATTAAAAGATATAGCCATATAAGTATACTTTTTCTTGAATTTTGACAAAAAATAATGATATCCCCACGAAAACACTTCATCAACTCCATATATAGTATTTATAGTTATTTTTCACTGTAATTAATGAAGCGTGTGTTTATTTATACAAATAATTTAACTTAGCTGGCGGCAACTATCATATTATTGTTGGGATCATAAAAAAAGTCATGGCCAACATAAATTGAAACAAAATAAATCGTTAGCAAAATTATATTTATGAAAATGGTTTGGATTAATTTTTATCCAACCAAACGTTTACAACATAATCGAATATTAAAACATTCTATAATATAATACAAAAAATATATAACTCTCTCTTTAATATATATCTAAAACCGTTAAGTAGTGTGTACCCAACTAAAGAACTAAATAGGATAAATGTATACGTGCCTGCTTTTGAGTGCGTGTGCATACTTATCTCTCGGCCATATTAAAATAAATAAATTACATTAGGTACATTATTAGGTGTAACATTAATTGTCATGTGTAACCCAACACATTTAATTAGGAATATTTTGAATCGAGTATAACAAGAACCCTATTTACCAGTTGATGGTTGTTTGAAATGGTATCTTAATTACCATATAAAAATGTCATGCGATACTATTGTTAGCACTAGTTGATATTTTCTCCAGTACCTTAGTGCAGTTCAAACATTATACGAGTAGAATCATTAAAAAAACGAATTCAATGTTATCGATGAATACAGTTAAATAGGGTCACAGTAAACCAAATATATTAAGTGCTCAGTGGCTCTGACGCGTTTGAGTTGATACCATCGCAAGTCGTAGGAGCAGTGCATTACATTTCGACATGGACAGGGTTACGGTCTTATTGATGAGTTTGATTCTGGGCGGATCACATGCGCTTATCCAAGAAAACACAGAAAGTGTACGCAACGGAGGTAAATGGATTTAATTTTCCGTTTTGAAACCCAATACCTCGCGGCCGTAGATTGTTTTCATGTTAACACTACCTACGTTCGTATAATAGGTATCGAGGGATTACCGGCAACACGTTGTGCGCGCGCAACGAACGCTCTGGGGAAAATCTACGAAGCGCAAGCAGCGGAAACGCAAAACAACGACGTGATCAGTGACGAGGGGGTGGACCCCAACCCGTCGAGGATACCGTGAGTGCGAACACTGCGATGTGCTGGGTATCCTTTTGAACACGTCGCGTTTGCATGCGAATGATTTCCAGATCGCTGATGGACCCGTCGGATTCTATTGGACTTTTACAACCGTCGGAAATCGATCTCGCCGATCGATGTTTTCCCGCGCCCCGGTGCGATGCAGACGCCCGTTTCAGGACCATAGACGGTGGTTGCAATAATTTACGGTTTCCGGTTTGGGGACGAACCGACACGGCCAACACGCGAATCATTCAAGCGCACTACTCGGACGGTATAGCGTACAATTTGGTTTCATTTTATGTTATCCGAACGTGTACATTAAGTGCGACGCACGATTGTATGTAGGTACCGATCAGCCGAGAAAATCCATGTCTGGTCGTGACCTGCCCAATTCCAGACACATACGAACGATTCTGTTTAAAGACTTGAACAGACCGTCGCTTAAACATAGTCTATATGCTATGCAGTTCGGTCAAATTATTGCCCATGACACGGAATTCGCATTGCCTAAAACTGCAAGTGAGTCTTTGCCGAGTTCACATTACTAATATTTAGGTTTTTTTTTTTATTTATTTATTATTACTTAAAACTTCGTCAACCATTTGCTGTGGTATGTATGGTGTGGGTACTTTGGTGAGTCAAACTCGTGTTTTTGAAACAGTAAGTTGTGGGTAAAGGGGTGGTGATGGCTTTTTCACTCCGGACGGTGTTGCTGCCTGGGAAGTGAAACCGCCGGCGCAGTGACCATGCGATTATAAGCACAGCCACCTTATCCGCTCGGCCATGCCACCCCTATTTATTTGTGTCTTATACATAACATTTTTACACATGGATATTATGATTATAGAATTGAAGGACCCAATCGATTCTTAAAGGTTAAATTTTAAAAATGGCGAGAAACCTAGGTCGGGTGAGACTCCGCGGTATGGTCAGTTACAGGGATGGGTAAATTATACTTCTGCATTAGGTTTTTAAATTTGAAACTAATATACTATTGCTTTTGAAAACAAGATTCTGAGTGAAAGAGTTCGGGAGGATCAGTGTTGAATATAATTGAATTTTGTATAATTGATAAGTCATATTCAGCATATTTTATTAACTATTTTTAAATGAAAGTAACACACGTGTAATTTTACATTGGTATATAATATTGTCTATTTATGAATATAAGAAGCACACGTGTAGAACAACAATAACAGGGTCGATAGGTCAGGTGTATATAAAACGGATTCATCAAACACTATGGTCACTACATGATGATATCAACTATGTGTACGTTATGTAATTAGTAAAATATAACTTATTGTCACTAATCAGTGTAAATCATTTTATTCATGATTGATCTACAGCATAATTCTTTAATTCAACAATCAGTTTATAATGTTTATATTTATGAAAAAACTGATTGTTAGGTTATCTACATTTAAAATGCATAAAAATAGTTGACATTTTGTGAAAAATGTTTATTTAAGTGATTTGTAAATATATTCAGTCCTTACGATTATTATTTTTTGTGTTAAGAAGAAATAATTAACATCGTTTAATCGATATCGTGGAAACACCCGATTTCATCAAAATATAATTTTATAAAAAATATTTGATCTTCTCTGGTAAACTTTTTTTTGGTTCGCTGGAAAGAGCAACTTCTCTAGTACATTATAGTACATTTTCAAGTATAAAGTATAAATATTGAAATAATTATCAATTTTTAACTACACAAATTAGGCAGCTTTCGTGATATTTATCAACATTTCAAATTCAAACGCTTATTAATAAAAATTGAGATTACCGATTTTTATGTGAAAGATAACGGCAGTACGCTTGAATGTTGTCAACCGGACGGTACTTCGTTACAAATTCTACCAAAAAAGTGTTTGCCGATTATAACACCACACGACGATCCTGATTCGCAAAAACGATGTTTCACAGCCCCGCGAACACTCGATACAGCAGATCAAGGTTGTGATATCAAGCCAGTCAGACAAGTATGATAAAAAATATTATTACTATAATTTCAATTTTTTCTTTTAAGTCTTTATTCTTATAACTATACCTTTAACTTAGATTACTTACTAATTCGTGTAATAACGGTTCGAGCGTGTAAGTATAAAAAAGTAATTATATGCTATTAATATGTATTTATATGTGTTTGTATGTTTTAGATAATTGCTGTTACTAGTTTTCTTGACGGTTCGTTTGTGTATGGCTCGGACAAAAACACAGCAAATTCACTACGGACATGTTTTAATGGCAAGCTTAGAACGCAGGTGGGGCCTAATGGGAAATCATTCTTACCCAATGCCAAAAAAGAAGCAGGAACTTGCACCGCGGCTAACGATAACAATGTGTGCTTCACGTCCGGTAATTATTATGCAAGTATAAGTACTTATGTCAATGCCGTCAAGTGTAATTCTCTATTATTTTTACAAAAGAATTAATGAACACTCCTCACTTATGCAAAACAAAATAAAAATAGATAAATGAAATAAGTACTTATGTGTTAACTTAGATTTTCAGAATAATTAACAGTAAATTGAATAAATGTGAGTGAATTAAACACTTATTAGTACAATAAAGGAAGGCAAATAAGTATAGATACGACGAAATACAAATTTTATAATTCTTACGTAATATAATAACTTTTCTCATTACTTTAAATAGCGTCCTCTATATATATTTCAATTAAACAAGGTGGGTATGGGATGGATTATGACTTAGTCTTACTCCCTCAAACCATCTTGATTCTTGGTCTCTTTTTTCGTTCCTTCCTTTTATGATTTTGTTTTAGTACAGTTTGTATTTTATCTTTCCTAATTATAATGTACGACAGTGAATGGCCAAAGTACAGCTCGCCAGCCACATGTAGTATCATTAGACTATCTTAAGACTCGCGTCTTATCGTAAGACTCAAAAAATCTAATGTATTTGACTTCATATTATGTTTTTTATATAATACTTAAATATGTAATTATGTAATATCGTCTCTTTGAATAATTTTCTAAAAAATCTCTAATAAATTATAATTATTATTTGTTTCAATTTATTTATAAGCATAATTTTTTTTCTTTAAAATTATTGGCCTTCTAATTTTGTTTACTAAGTTGTGTAATAAATTTCTTAAAAGGGGATCCATTAAGAGTAAACATACACCCAGATCAAGCAGTTCAATCGATATCTTTATTGAGACTGCATAACTTTTTGTGTGACGAGTTAAAAAAAATAAACCCGTCATGGAAAGATGAACGATTGTACCAAGAAGCCAGAAGATTGCTCATCGGAATGTATCAGCATATTACATACAACGAATTCGTTCCAATACTTGTAGGTATGTGTTATAATAACTGAAAGAAGAAAAATCTAATTGGGATTCTCAGTCATCCTTAAATTTTAAATAATTGTTCCACAACAATAATGTGACTCTCCTTACACACAACTATAATAAAATATTATAATATAATTCTTTGTTTTTGAAATTAAATAATAATAACAGGAAAAGATTATGCCAGAGCAAATAACTTGTTACCATCAAGTGAAGGTTTTAACAATAATTACGATCAATTTTTAAACCCAACAACTATAAGTAGTTTTACCGCTGCTGCCTATAGATCACTACACAGCTATATACCTGGATTTTTTGAGTAATAATAATAATAATAATAATAATAAATAATAATCATAGTTAGAGATGACAATATTTTATGTAGTGTGGACTCAGTAGCAATAATTTTGGTACTGAATGGAATCAATTTCACCGTTTGTTTTGCAGTTTGGTAAACGAAGCTAGAAAAGTTACGTCGAAAATACGTTTGAGTGACTTCTTTTTTAAAACCGACATAGTACAGCGAAAAGACAATTACGATAGTTTCCTCAGAGGACTGCTCACTCAGCATTCACAAGAACAAGATCAATTTTTCACCAAAGAGGTATGTGTGTATGTGTTTCTTAGAAACAACTAAGAAATTTTTATCAGATTATGGAAAAATTAAGAATGATTAATCTAACCTAACGATGTCATCTTTGATATCACGAGTCATCTCAATAAGGCCCAGTTATAAACCCAATTAAATTAGTAATTTTATACGGCAATGTACATTGTACCTATATGAGTAATGAATATACATCATAGTTATATTACTTAATGGGATTTTATGCATAAACTTATAATATATATTATATTATATGTTATTGAGTTAAAATAAAGAAATATACCTATATTGTTTATATTATGAATTTTTGTTTTACTTAGGTCAGTGAATTCCTATTTAGAATTCCGAACAAAACGGAAGGTCTTGACTTGATCACATTGGACTTGGAACGTGGAAGAGATTTTGGTGAACCTCCTTATAACAAATTCAGACAACTGTGTGGATTGAAAGAGGCCATCTCCTTTGATGACTTGAAAGATCAAATTAATAAAAAAGTAAACACAATATGTGATACAATATAAATTTACATTAACAGAGAGCTATACATCATACATGTATAAGTGTATAAGTAATTGTAATAGGATAGTTTTTAAACACCTCTATAAAAATATACTCTTTTCTACTATCAATACTATTTTGTTCACAACAATATTGAAAGACTCCACCCCCTTATTATTTTTTTATTTAACTAAACTGAATACTAAATGACTTAATCTATTATTTAGGTTTAATGTTTACTTATGTTTTTAATCTATCAATTTGTTTATGATATTAAAAGGGTATTTTAAGATATACAGGGTGTTTCAATAAGGACGCTCGATTTTTCAATGTAAATGTTTATTTACCTTCTGAACATATTATGTTCTAACGGGGTTTTCTTAATTTTTAAAAACAAGCTATTAACGCTGCAGTTAACAATATTGTTTACATTATGAATTTAATTAATGACATTATTAACTGATATACCGTTTAAAGAATGTCGACGCATTAGCCAAACTGTATGAACACGTGAACGATATCGATTACTACGCAGCCGGTGTCTTAGAAGAACCGAAGCCCGGATCCATATTAGGCCACACGTTCCAGTGTATCGTCGGAGAAATGTTTTTCAGATGGAAATTTGGAGATCGATTTTTTTATGAATTCGGAGACCAACCAGGTTCTTTTAGCCCAGGTAACACGTTTAACGTATATTCAACGACAACATTTAAATAACCAATATTTTTTCTGACGTGTACACATTTGTGAGCAACAGATATAATATGATATAATTCAATTGCTATTTTAATTTTAATTATTGTACTTTATTCGTATAGATCAACTCAGTGAAATACGAAAAACTACATTGGCACTCACCGTCTGTATGACATCAGATATTCGGTCCATACAACGGAATGCGTTTGATGTGCCTAGTGCTCGGTATGTGCTTTTTTTAAGTATTAACTATTGTTCAACTTTTAACATTGCCTCGACTATACGGTCTACACAGACACATACGTGAAAAATCGAATACTTAAATTATGTACGAATCTGTTTGGTAAATATGAATGGATTGTTGCATGATGACTAAACCAGCTTTTAGTGTATTATACCATACCTATTACATATCACAATTATCACATTAAAAAAACCCCATTGTTAAATTTTAGATTAAAAAAAATCTTTATTTAACATTTTGAAACCATAAACTATACATTTAAATCAAATGTAGTATTTTGTTTTATATTATTTGAGATTATTTAATATTTCCTGAAATTTCGATGGGGGCTGAAGCCTCCTCAGCCTCCTCCTGGATACACTTCTAATATATTGTGCTCGGTGTCAAAAAAAATAAATAATATTCTTAGTGTATTTTGAATTAATTTTATTACCAATTACTACTCTTTTTAGTATTTTTATTGCTTACATAGGTACAATCTTAATATAGTTATTACGTCTTAAAGTAAATCTATTTAAATAAATACTAATTCAATTTAATTTGAATATTTTGCTTATTTTTATTTTCAGAAATCCGTTGGTTCCTTGCCAATCTATACCGAAACTCGATTTTACTGCTTGGAGAGAAGTTTAATACTGTTGACCTGCGTGTGACAAAAAGATAAAGAGTTAATTAAATTTACTATTTTTTTAATTCAATTTTGGTATTAGACATTTTGAAATTTTTGTTCAACATTTTTCAAATTGAAGAAATATAATAACGACTTGCATTATTATATAAAAACAAATTTGCAGATGTATAACTAAGTACCTACGTAGTTTATACCTATTCATACGTTTGTTTCAATCGGTTATTCATAATAAAATAATTATTATTTTGACGGAAAACAATCATTCATAAATGAATTATTTTTGAAACTTTCAGCTTACCCCAATAACTATTTAAAATATCAATTAAATACCTACTCAAATCAATTTTCAATGTACAAGAAAAATGTCTCATAAAACTGGTTAGTTTGTTCTATAAATTGTTTTTTTGTGTATTTATTTTTTGTCTCTAATTCTAGAGTAGTGAGTTACACTGGAAGTCAAAAAGTTTTGTGTTTTTTTATTTTTTATTTTTCCACATGGTATATCTAATTCTTCTGATACTTCACATTCAGATATGTTGTCCCCTTCTATTCTTTTTATAGTGTCACAAACGACTCTTAATTCACTTTGTATGAAATAAAACCATATTATTGAAACGGGGTCGCCAAAAAAAGATTTTAAAATGGTTGGGCATTTATCCTGAGTGTCAAAATACAATTTTAAAGCTGAATACATTTCAATAATTCTGGAGACTGCTGGTTATAAGGATAGCCATCTTGTCTTTACACTACCAAGTGCGTTTTATATTGAGTATTTGTAAAATCACAAAATTCATTTAAAGCTTCCACTCTTACAGTATAAATATGAAAGTATTGAACTATTTTGTTAACTATACATTCGACAATATTCGACATCAATAGGTAAGATATCTGTACTTGCTTGCATAGCGTTGTGCAGAATATGAGCTGTAGTATTTTAATTATTTTGTATATTTTGTAATGTAGTAATAATACCGTTCATTATTATCTTATCACTTATCAGTCGTTCTTTTATCAGTGAACGAGAACGAAATGAGAACGAGATTATTTACCATTTTGTCGCTTCGATAAAATGAAGAAAATGAACGATTGATTAAAAGTGAAGTGAACTAGTTCTAATCGTTCACTTGGGTGAATAGTTCAATTGAATATTGGTCGACACATCTTTATAGTGCAGACAGTGTGCCGTGTGATACGGTTATCAGTTTGGATTCCGGTCCATGCTCGTCCGTTGTAACAGTCGATTAATAATAGTGTACAATGGTTTTACCCGTAAATGCATACACGAAATGAAATTGTAATGGATTGTTCGTAACTGTATAAATTAAACAACCACTTACCGTCGAAGTTTCAACAGGTTGAATTCTTTATTTCTGCGTGTTCTCGTTGTTCAAAAACCAATAACTATAGTGTCGATCGTATTAATTAATAACTGCGAGTCGTTCGTGCAACGTTATATGAAACCCTCGAAGCGTACAGGATTTTGTGAACATGAAGATCTACCTTTTAGAAAATGGGAAGTATTTAGGCATATCTTATTTCACCAAAGTCGAAAATATTAAATGGTTAAAAGGTAACGTGGCTTCGATTTTCAATGACAAATCGCCTGTATTGATTCGCAGCCAACTGGTTGTTGATCCATTTCAGATTTTAGTGGCCGTGAATAACGCTTTCTTGGCTAGTGAAAACTCATCAATGAAAACTAGGTCGCTGGTTACTGAAATCTTATTCAACCTGTCATCAACCAATAAAATCTCAAAATCATTAACGGACATGGGCGCTAATGATGAAGATGATGAAATGATCGTTGCTCTTATATCAAAGTTTCCAAATGTTCCAGAAATGAAGATATTCCATGAAAAGTGTATTAAAGGATGTGAAACTGATCTTTCACTACATTCAGAAAATATTGATGAAGCATTGATCAAAACGTATTACAAAATTGGTCAGTTAGAAAGCGAAACCTCAAGTTTACTTGATTCCATCATTACTAGGATTGCTTGTAAATCTATATTGTGAAATTCATAAAATCATCCCAATATTATTAATTTACTAAGAAAAACAATATTCAATGTTATCAATTGCCATGTTGTACTATCTTTGATCTATAAATATTTCTATTTCTTTTTTTCAAACATATGCAGATTTTATACTGGTACAAGTTGTTTCATATTATGTCTTTAGTTTTGTGTAAAAATACAAACATTTATAGATCTAAAATTGTTTATATTATTTATTTCATATGAAGACCCCAACCCTATTCAATATATCCTTGATTCCAAAGGAACCACTCTGGTAGAAATTGTATTTTGTTATGACTGAATGGTGCAAGCTGAAAACTTATCTTAACTAAAATATTTTTGTGATCACTTAATTCCATTTCAGGACAGTTCTTACTGCAATTTGATTATTCCTCAGATCTTAACAATTTAACAATATTTTATAATAAAAATCAATAACAAATATGTTATATAAATTTTATAATTTTTAACCAACCACCTACAAGACAGTTATACAAAATTGTATTGCAATGGTCAATATACTTGTAAAATAACATAATACATACAAACAATTAGGTTAAAATGAAGATTTTGATTTAAATTTATTTAATTCAAATGTTCGACCATTCATCTTAAAACCTCAGCAATACAAATTAATATACTACAAATATTTTCTAAATATTATAGTGACTTTGTATCATATTATATTTATAGTATATTATTCAACCAGAATTAAAAATATTATGCTAAAACTTGTTAAATTGAAGTATCTCATTTTAATTCTAAAACCGTGCTAAATAAACACAAACATATCAAAAAATACAAGATTAAAAAAAAAGTAAAAACAATGTGATAAATTATGTTAAGTATTTAATACAAAAAAAAATAATATACCATTATCATAACCAATTTTCAACTTAATGGTAGGTAAAATAAAAAGTAAAATAGAAGATAAATGTTTTTGTCACAACAATTTCTTTTATTTAGAATAAAATTAAAAGTATATAATGTTAATGTGAAATTAGTGACTTATTTCAATACTCCCCCAAGCTCGTCACTTCTTGGCGCTAGGGGGCAGAAGTACTTGGCCACGATCTTTTCCTCGTAACTTCATACCTGAATCAAAAACAATTTACTGAATATTATTTGAGTACATAAATATTAAATAACAATATATATATATATCAAGTTTCAGATAATTATACACACAAGATTGAAGTGCAAGAACTATTCTAATAAATTTGTACAATTTAAAAATATAAACAACAAAATTAAGATTCTGAAGTACTGTTGATGTAAATAACTGTTGTGTAAATATTTAAGAATAGTTTCATTAATAAATTCATCGGCGGAAATAAAAAACACAATCGTATTAACAAGTGTATTTCTTACTCCTGACACAATAATTTGTTAAATTAAAATCAATAATACCCCAGACAAGAACTTTTTATCATATTATATTAAATTTTTATAGATATTATTTTATAGTAATTAATCATTTTTAATACACTATTTCTACATTTAAGACACTTAATAATAATTGTAAGATTGTTAACCACATAACAATTTTATTTTTTATTTTTAGATTTTTCAAATAAAAGTTGCCTAGTAATGGCCCATTATTTAAAATTACCCCACCAAATTCTTGCATTCACCATCATTACGACCGTCATTCGTTGTTGGTGAAATTTGGATTTATTTTAATATGGGGATACGTCGGCCCAGGCAGTTGAACATATTTTAACATATTTGTTACTTTGTTGTTTGTACTAACCAGCATGATCTCTCGTGAGACACAGTATATTAGGCTATTAGCATATTAATGTATTTTACTTCACTTTAATAGCAAGCAGAAAGGTACAATATTGGATGGTACTGAACAAATTGTTTATTACTAGGCACTAAATACCATGGAATAATACTAATATATTTGCTTTAGGTAATCGAAACCAACTACCTAGAACTTATATGATACAGTTTAAATATAGACCCAAAAAGTAAATAATTTTTATAAAGTTAAAAGAAAATAATAATATAATATTACTTAGCAAGAATTACAATGGATATACAATTTTCAACAAGATAATTACAATCAGAATATAAGCTACATACGATAGAGCTCATGAATATTAAACAGTAAATATGAACGTCATATTCATACATTAAAACATTAACTTCCTAAACCTTAATGTAATTAAACAATATTCTTGCCAGTACCACATCAGTTGTCTAAAATAATGTAATAATAAGTTCCTATACAATTTATTTTTATACAATATATTTTCAGTAAAATTAAGTCACAAAATTGTTTTATAATTAGTGGATACTCTAGTATAATATTAAACGTGAAAAGCTAATACTTACAAAGTACTTTTTCAATTTTTCCAATAATCGATTGATTAGGTATTCCACGACCAGCTTCATAATCCTGAATTACTTGTGGTTTCTCGTTAATTTTCTTAAATTTGAAGAATACATTTAAATTTAATCATAAATGAGTCAATAAAATTAACTTACTGTAGCCAAATCTTTTTGATTAAGACCTTTAGCTTGTCGTCCTTGTTGTATAAGCCGACCAACATCAATAGGCATCTTATCATGCTTTAATTCCTCAGTTTCTCGATCCAATTTAGCAGTATTTTTAGTGGTCACTTGATGTTTGTTGGTAGCTGCACCCCCTAAATTATGATAAAGTAAGTATATAAGACATAAGTAGTACTAACGAATGATAAATAAAGTACTGTGATTAAATTAATTTTTACAGAATCAAAGAAGATTGATTGGAAAGATATTTATGTTTAAAATATTAACTTAAGATTCAATTGATTCAACACATAGGGAATTAATATTCAAAAAAACTTACATTTCGCTTGAGTATCGATAACGGCACCTTCGCGTCTAGCTTTATTGATGGCCTAAAATAGTAGTTTTTTTTACAAATTAGGCATTACTGCATATAACAAAATAATTGACAAAATGAATCAAAGCACCTGTTCAGATTTCATGGTGGAAGGCTTCGGTGGCCTCTTCCTCAGAATCGTTACAGTATTCCAGTCGCTCATGATGATTGAAATTTCAACGAAGTACTAAATTTGAAATAAATGTGGATGTTATCTGCGGTTCTTGCCTAGATGGGAAAAAAAATGAACATCAATGGAAGGTGCTGCTCGGGTACTTAGTTTCAGCCTAAATTTACCTGCAGGATAACAGAACGCTAACACTCCGGGTAAAGAGTTGGTCACTGAATTTAATGAAAAACCAAAAAGAGTTGATAGGTAATTAACTTACTAAAAAAGTAAAACATAATAAACCCACGATAAGTGTGGCCGTATGGGATATCGGTGGTATTGGGTGATGGCACAGCAAGAAACATATGACCGGTCGGCTCAAAGATGTTGCAAACCGTTTGATTTTACGCGGGAAAATATGGTAGAATTCGAATGTTCCTGCGTAGGTTTTTTCCACTGCTTTTTACGTGAGCCGCTGTCACAATTGTCCCATTCATTAGATCAGTGGTTCCCAACTGGTGGTCCGCGGACTCGTCTCAAGTGGTCCGCGAATGAAAACATTTAAATTTAAAAAATAAGAGAAATTATACTTTATATTTTTTGTTATTGACGGCTTAGCACCTAACCCAGCCAGATAAAACATTTTCGTGACCGATGACAATTTATCTACGGATATAAATAACATTCGGTCATGCGGGTATCGCTGAACTGTGATAAATATTTATCTGCGTTTTTTCACTTTACTTATATCACTATACTTTATCTATTATTCTTTTACTCGTATTATACTATTATATTTAAAGAGTCCTTAAAGAGGAATTTACCAGAAACTTTCCAGAATATGGTGTAGTTGTAGTAGACACTGATGTTGTTTAGAAGTTAATTCGTAATCCTTTCACTGTCGAAGTCAACAACGTTCAAGAAGAAATGCAAGAAGAACTAATAGGTCATTGGACAGCAACTTGAAGAGTTCGTTTGAATATAATACAAACTTAGAAGAGTCTTGGTGTAAAAAGGCCATGAGATATCCAAACATTCGGCAAACAGCGACTCTAAACAACAGCATCGTTCCAAGAATTCCACAACTGGTAAAAGAAGCACGCCCTAATAAGTCACATTAATTAAGTGCTCAATTATATAAATTTGTTATATTATTTTTTCATTGAATAAGTTAATTAATATGAGTTCGTAAAATGTAACATTTGAATTTGTATATCACCTCTTTTTTATTAAATTAAATAGGTATTTAAATAAATAAGTTAAAATATTTTCCACGACATAAACTGTAATTCTGATTTTATTTGGTACCTAGAAATTATAAACTATAAAACTGTTAAACTAAAAAAGTATAAAAAAATAAGTGATATAAAGAGGGGGGGGGAATTGAAATCAGATAGTGGTCCGTGACGGTGAAAAATTTATAAAAGTGGTCCGTGCCTATTGTTGAGTTGGGAACCATTGCATATTTGCATTAGATCAGCGTTTCTTAAACTGTGTTCCGCGGAACCCCGGGATTCTGTGAAGATCACTTCAGGGTTCCGCGAAGCTTAAGTAATTTTTTCAAAATTTTCAAGAAATTTACTTTAAAATGTCCAACTAAAGATTAGTAGTGGGGGAAAAAGGTATGTATCATAGATGTAGTCGTCATTTAGAATCTGTTCATGCTGACCTTAAATAAAACAATGTAGAATTCTTGCTCGAAAGCATGACAAACTATTAAAATCAACTGTATGGTTCAAACTACAAAAACCGTTAATGAAAAAGCAACCGAGGCTTCTTATTTTGTTAGCTAAATACCTTTAACGTAATAGTATTATATAATTATAATTTATTAGCAAATAATCCTAAAAAAAAGCTAAAAAGCTAAAACAAAGTAGGGGTTCCACGTTAAAACTGGGTATCAAAAAGGGTTCCATGGATAAAAAAGTTTAAGAAACACTTCATTAGATGAATGCTAATCTTAAACCGGTGGCGCTAACACTGATACTCAACACCGCCTCGGTAATATAGACAAACAAGACCCGCACACGATAATTCTATATAAGCCAATGAACTTCTGAGTTTATTTTTATTTGCGTGGATATGCGTTGTGACCACGCGGACAATAGAGTAAAAACTTTTATTGTCAATGGCTACAGCAGGCCACTGCACTAATCCACATGTTTTCCTTGGACGATTACTATTATTGAATTATGCAATAATATACAATAATATTTGATCAGCTATAGGTAATTTTAGTTATTTATGAAGTGCGTGACAGCCTTCAGCCTTGTCTATATTAATATATCTATATTATCTATATATAATAATAATATATACTTTTTTTTTCTAGGTTTGACAACTGAGTTTTACTTTAATTATGAATAACAATATACCATATTCTGTGTATAACAGCCTGAGAACCACTAATCTATCTTTTTTACTTTAAGGATTACATTTACTAAACTTTTAATAATTAATTCTCATTAATAACAATAATAGTTATACTTTTATTTATATTTTCATTTTGATAATTACTATTATCACTTAACTGTTAATATTAGCCATTAGATATTATTATGTAATCATTAAAACCATATTAATATTTTATTATTATTGATGACATGTAATGCTTATTGATAGGGCTCATTAAAATAAAAAAAATGTTTAAAGTTTTTATTGATAAACACTATGAATGATATCAAATGATGTATTAAATGTTATCAAATGGTATATTTTTTTTTTTTTTTCGAACCATTCTAAAAGACATAATATTAAAAACTTGAAGTATAGAAGCTTTAAATTTATTATTTATTTTTCATAATTTACTACTTTATTTACTACTTACTAGGTACACTATTATTTTCTTAATATTAATATAATTAATAATAATAAAATTAATAAAAATATTAATATTAATATAAAACAATATAATGTTTAAAACCAATATAAGTATAATAGATATTTCACACTTCAAAAATTGTTTCATAACTTATAAAATATAAATTATTATTATTTTAATCTTATTATAATATTAATATTCTAATGAAAACAAATAATTGTAATTTAAGTAATAAAAAACTATCCATGATTTATTTAGTTTGTATTCTGACACCAGGGCAACCGATTGTACAAATATTAGATTCAAAACCATAAATTTTCAACTCTTGCATACATTTTTCTATTTTAGATTTATGAATATTCGGAGGAACAAGACATATAGCGTATCCTCCCATTCCAGCACCGGTTAACTTGGCATGTAAGTCAAATTTTTTTAATATGGCCACAATAGCATCTAAAGTTTCATGAGACACACCTAATGCCATTAATAATCCTTGATTCATATCCATAAGAGTCTAAAAAAAAAAAAGTTAATTTTATACTCAACAATTAATATTAAATATATTATATGTAATGAGCACTAACTTGTAAGACACTTATCTGTTGAAGTTCTTGATGTGGGTTCTGAGCCATTTGATCAATTGCGTTAACAGCTGAATTCACAATTAATCCTATAGAATTAAAAATGCCATCGAAAATTAATTGATAGGTTTCATCATTATACTTGGTTCTAACACTTTTGACCACATTTCCAGTAGATCTTTCAACACCTTAAAATATAGTATACATTTCATATTAAATTAAGCACTATACACATTTATTCATACATTATTAGTTAGGAAAAATGTTTCATGCAATTAGAACATTTAAAAACAGTTCTATATAAAGTTATTTTAAGGATTTTGAGAACATTGAGGATAAAAGTTTAAACCATTTTCTCAACAAGTAGATAGCTACTAGCTTCTAAATGTTAAGAACTTTGATCATAAGCATAACTAAAAATAATAATAATTTAAAACAAACCTGAATAGATTAAAAGAATTTTTAGTTCAGGGGCCTCCAGTAATTTATGGCTATTTAGTTTTGTATATTGAACCATTGTGCCATATGTACAAATAGTGTTATCTAATCCTGAAGCTTTTGTATGAATAAAATTTTCTGCTAACAAAGCCCATCTATTAATCAAACATTTTTCCTGAAAAATAGAATAGTATAAAATTCAATGAAAATTAATAATTTAATAATACTTACAAAATAACATTTAAAAAATGAATAATTTTAATTATTAGATTACGCAGTATAGGTACATAGTAAACTTGTTAGATACTAAATACTTATGGTAGAATTATTAGTATTGATAAAAATATATTACCCCATCACTGAATGTAAGACTATCTGTATATGGCTCAATAATTAACAAGTTGTCGCCGCTTTGTGAATGAAAATCATCCAACAATGGATCAAATTGAATTTCTACATTGGATTTAATTTTGAACTTTACATAAGACAAGCATGCGGCAACCAAAGACACACAGTAAGATGCAGAACTACCAGTACCAGCACCCAACTTCAATGCAGATTTTATTTCAATAGTGAATGAAACATTTTTTAAATGTTTCATATAACATGAAAGAATTCCTCCAAAAATAAAATGTAAAACTGTAAGAGTTTTTTTTTCATTGCCAGATAAAGTATCTAATTCATTCAGAAATGGTTCATTTTTGTTGAGTTTGTTCAAGGTTTCTTGGAAATATTTAGTAGGAGAAAATGCGGGTTTAGCATCTAAATGAATAGTCAGCATTCCAGAATAATTTATGAGTGGTAAGATAATGCGACATGGTACAGTGTTTAAATCTTGATTATTACAATAACTTTCTGTAAATGTTAATGTAGTATGTTGATCAATAGCACACGCGATTGCCGGTTTTCCATATACAACACTATGTTCACCAAAAAGAATTATTTTTCCAGGCGCTGTTACTTCAAACTGTATGTTAGAATTCATTTTTTACTTTATTTGACAGAATAAAATGGTAAAATGCTGTCTTGAAAGTATATGTTGGCAAGCTTAAATTAATCAATTAGAGGCAATTAATTTTTATTTAAATTGTCCCATTGTTCTTTTGTTAATGTTTTCTGTGAGAATGCGTGTATTTCTTTTAATTCCTCAGCCAATACTTCATTCACCAGTCTAAATAAGAACACAAATATTAGATATTAATTAATAAATTATGTCGACGATTGCAATGTTATCATTATATAAACTATAAACGCAACATTTGATTATAATATATTAAAATATAATATTTAAGTATACTGGATACATAGATATTTTTAAAATAATTTTATAAATAAATAGCATAAAATATTTTTAAAATGTGTATGGACATTGATTTGGATTAAATTTTAATGGTAAAATATACACTAAACAGTCACAAACCAATATATAATTATTTTTATAATTTTGTAATTAGTTCAGTGTTGTAAGGTGTTTTAAGTGCCATGGGTAAAGAAAACAAATATTACATTGAGCAAATAGCACTTCGAAACAGTAATATGTAATAGCACCAGCGAACTAATTATAGTTTATTAATAAATATATTCATGTCTAACTTTTTTAACTCTTAATAAAATCATTTAACATTATTTTATTAATATTATACAAACTAAAAATATAACAAATAACAGAAAAAATTAATAGACAATTTTAACTTGACTGAATGTAAACTATTTGAACATTGAATAAAATTTACATTTGTAATCAACAACTACATTTCTTATACATCTTACTCATTAAAAATAATGACCCAGAATGATCAATAAATCAATGATTACTTAAAATATTTTAAAGGATATTGGTATAATATTTGTTATCTCTGTTTTTTAAACAGTATGGAAAATAGTTCTTTTAATTTCTCAATTATTATCTATGGTTGAAACTAATCTAATTTAATGTATGATTCTTCAAAGCCTCAAAAAACATAACTTCTTCTTAACAAAATTTGATTATTACACAATATATAGAGAATAGGTTTTAAAATCTGGTAGTTGTAGTAGTCGCAAAAGTGATTTTGTAATATGTAAATGGAAATTATATAAATATTATGACTATCAAAATCATATGAAATTTCTGAATGAACAAATATTATATTACTATTATAAATAATTGAGAACTTACCATAATCAATCAGTATTCATTTTAATTTAGTATTATATATTAAAACAATAAACACTTATTGCATTATCTATGATTATTATAACCTTATAACAGCAATAAAAGTTGTTTGGTTAATAATTAATATTCACTTAAGAAAATAATGAAAATAGGTCATGAGATTATACACTATGTTAATTGCTTTTAATCAATGTACATAAATAAAATACATTTTTTCAAAAGTACCTATAGAATAAATTATGTAATTTGTACAGAAATTTAATCTTGTATCACGTTGCCCAAATTTAAATGCATTTGCAAGTTTTTTTAAACAGTCCAAAAAGTAGCTAGATAAGCTACAAGTTTAAGTTTCAAATATAGTGAACAGATCCCAAATATAAAGTTTAATTCTGCATATTTTGCAATTGTGTGACATACGTATTTCTGTATTTTACGATTTTAATGCATACACATAGATGGTTATTAAATGCATATTATTAATATTTTGATTATATTTGTAGTTATATTCATATAGTCCATGCTTCCATGGAGTGTCTTGTATTTCATACCCATATGTTTTACCCATACCCATGGTCTATGGTTCTTAACAAATTTGTTACCTTATCTTAGCTTAGAAAAATATTATAAATGCTATTGATATTACAGTTCAGATTGAAAAAATTTCAAAATTATCATAGAAAATGAACCCTATGCACTTTTATGTAAATATATTAAAAATGATAAAAATATAAGAATTTTATTTTTAAATCAATTTTTTATTTTCAAAGGTATATTTCAAAAAAATAAGAGTACAAATGTAAACTTTTAATGTTTTTAGGGCATATAAGTGTGGACCCTATTAATAACATAATTCCACAATTATATTGAAACTAAAATATATTTTATTAATTCAATAATTGAAAATTATACTGAGTTATAATATACTGCTATAAACTATAAATTAATACATTATTGTTAGTATATACATACCATGTTTCTTAAATTATAAGTAGGTAGTTAATAGTTATAGTAATATAGTTCACAAGAAACTACTTACCGGTGACGTTGTAATAATGATTTACCGATAAATTTATCAGAAACAACAATTACACTAAATTTGGCACCACAACCATCAGAATCATCATTGACAGACTGAAAAAGGTTCAAAATATATTAGTATAAAAAATAATATTACAGAACATATTATTCCACATAGATAAATATGTTGGACATATTGATTTTCAATATAAGTACATAATATTATTAACATAATTTTAGTGTTTATAATATAATAAACTTAACAAAATGAAATTAATTTGAGCTATATATTTATGAATTATTTTATAATTTTTCTTCTACATATATAGTTGTGACATCAATAATTTATGTTATTATAGTATATTTATAAATGTTTATATAAATTATAATACATTTGAATTACTGTCAATATATCTTAAACTATACATTGCTATTTATTATTTTATATTATTCCTATTTATAGAATGCATTTAAAGTTTGTTTGGCATAAAGTAGATTACATAACTTAACATTTATAATAAAATATATGAATATATGATAAACTAATGAAAAACCTAATATATACAGTAATTTAAACATACATATTGAAAAAATGTAATGTTAATTTCCTTTGTATGTTTTTTTACATACACTATATTTGTAAAAAGTATATATTCTTATAGAACACACCATTTTTTAAAGCTATTAGGTGTCAAATAAAAAATAAAACTAACGAGTATATAATTTGAACTTTATTTTTAATAATATAAATATAATACAACCAATATACAATAATGAATATACATGCATAATGACTGGTCTCAACTAAAATATAAATATATTAATAAATTCCTAACCTAACCAACATTTTTGTTTAAAAATATGTACTTGTATTTATAACTAGGTGCTTAATAATAACCATATTTAATAACCATAATCTTACATAATAAAACGGTAATTATATATAATATTTAATAACCATAATTATATACTAACAAAATAAATTATATACAAGTAAGCAAAAATATAAAATAAATTGAATTAGTATTTACTTTTCAAAACTTATATTTAAATATTTATAATTGACACATGATTAATATTTTTAGAATTCAAATGAATATAATTGTACATCTTTTAAATATAATATCTTAACTAATAATTACTAAATCTTTGAAATATATACAATTTTTAAACATATGTTAAGGACATTGAGGTTGTTTAAATCATAAAATAATGACCCAGGGCATAAAAAAAAATTAAGCACCATTATTAGTACCTAGTACAATTTTTTTTTGGGGACATGTAACATTAACTGTTCATAATTAAAATATATCAAAAATGCGATAAAATGTACACAACTATAAGTAGATATGATTAGAGGCCACAAATATGGATATTTTTGGGGAGATTTCAATATTATAGAACAAATAGTTAATATGACACACCCAAATAGTGATATATAACGTAACAAATTCAATTTTGATGTTTCTTTTTGTTTCAAAAATAGTGTTTCTATATTACTGTATACTATAAAATAAATTAATGACATAGAAATGAATGGCACTAATAAATTATCTTTTATCAATAACGGAAGCATGCTAAATGTTGTAATGGACACAAACCAAGTACATATAATTGGGTTTTGAGGAGAGTACAATAATACTGGTATAGCAACCAAAAGTATACTTTTTTCATGGACTTGAAAAGAAAATAGAAAAAAAGACAACGAACAGTTAATCAATGAAAGTAAAAACTTTATTTTAGAAGGATTTTTAAATAGATCCAAGCATGAGGGTAACACAGCAATCAATGTTGTTAATAGACATATAGTGGCCATGGTTTGATTATTTATGTTCCTCAACTTATAAAGTACATTAATTTGACACCATATATTGGAAACTTTATCCTCAAAAACACCTCGCTCTAAAGGAAAAATTCTGTGTAGAACTTGGAATATTTGCTTTGAGTCACAAATATATGGAGCCCATAATAGTAAAAATGTTAATAACACGCTAAGTACAAGAATAAATAGTTTTCTTAATGCTATAATAAATGAATATTTTTTGTATATTTCATAAACAGATCCAATGAAATAAAAAAAAAATGGCAATGCATGATATAATTCCATTTGCTTGTAATTTAAGGCCAGGCTGAACAAAGTACAAGTAAGTATAGTTTTGTTAGCAAATATACTAGAAACACTTGCCACAAATAAACCAAGAGAAACACAATTATACTGGAAATGTCCATGATCTATTAATATTAAACCCGGGTACAATAACATAATTCCAATAGCCATTGTTTGACTCATTTGATTATTATTCTTAATTTTGAAAAACTGTCTGAAAAACCAATAAACAGCTGGAAAAAATACCAATAAGTCAACAATTAGTACTGAATATCTCATAAGTAGTTGATGAAATGTAGACTCAAACCCTCTAGATGTATGAAGCTGAACAGATTCTGGGAGGAATTTATTAAATATTAAGCCATTGATGTAACTATGATAGGCTGTCAAAGGTGGATAATCAAGGCCCCAATACAACAAATCATTGTTTGATGAATTAAAATACCATTGAGTGGTTGGTAGAGAAATTGTTACTTCCATCCAATGTCGTTGGGCTTCATAATCACCAAACATCGGAGGTTTTGATTTTCCAGAATAATCATGCAAGCTGACAAACCAACGAAATAATACAGCAATCATTAAGATAAGTTTTTCGTTGAGTACTTTTTTCAAGTATAAAGGTATAAAGTATTTGTAAGTCATTGTATTACAATATTAACTCTTAGATCAAAATGAGACACCAGTTTTCACGAGATATGATGATTGTTCTGGAAAAATAAAAATGGAAATTGTAAATAATACAACTTGTTTTTATTTTTAAATTAAGATTTATTAAACATATATTTAAAAGAAGGTTTATTCTAATGAACTAAAAATATCAAATATGTATAGTTCATAATTATCTTTGTGTATATAACTGTATATAATTTTATTTTCTTGAACAATTTATAGGATAAACAGTTTTTTAAATAAATACAATATAAATTACAAAGGCTGTACATACTATAAAAACCAACTACTTGAGTATTATTTACAACATTTTAATTAATAAAATAAAAATTGATTGAATTATATACTATATTCTTTGATTTTAAATTTGGAATAATAAAATTATATTTATTAAAAATAGAATAAAGGAGGATCTGAAATATAAAGGAATATAATATATTCATATATCATACATATTACGTAAACATAAAAGAGAGCATATCTTTCTAATATTATTTATACACTTTTAAATTTTATACAAAAATGAACAATTAAAAACACTACTAATTATCTATCTAAATCAATATAATACAAATTTAAGTAAACCATCTACTTTACAACATTACTAACTTCTTAGTTATACTTATCTTTAATACTTATCTTTTAAGTTATTATTATTTAGAATAAGTAACAAACATACACATAAACTAATTAACAATTTAAAACAAAATTTAGTTATTAACAGTTGTCACTTTAGTTTTCTTTTTTTTAGGCTTGACTGCAATAGCTGATCGTACCTTGAATACTGCTTCGCAAGTAGTGCAGATAGGACTTATTTTGCAATAGATAGTTAAACATAGAGAACATACAAAACCAATCGCTGTTAGGGTCCCATGACAAAAACAAAATGGTCGAAAATCTAATTGTGGAGCTAACGGTATAACTAACTTTTTCCTAGAAGAAGGTTCTGTTAAAAATATCCATTGTAAATACAGTAAAAGCCCTTCCAATTTAGGCATACGAAAGTATGAACCTTCTGTGATATAACATGCTTGTTTTAATAATGTTACATCATGAGTAAGACTACAAGCATCAATAGCTACATTTTGTTTTTGAGCAGTAAAAAATGTATTCATACAACGTATATATTTGTCTCCTTCATTATCACAACCAGATATAATTAATATTCTTGAATTCATTGTTTCACCTGGTAAAAGATTACTTTGCAATCTGTTTATGTAACATAATGCTTTAGCACAAGATGCTCCAAAAACTGTATCTCTAGACATATGCGGTTCTTCAGCTGCATCTCTGAGAAATTTTACTATGTTAAATTTGATAGAACGATCTATATGGCTAAACAGTTCATACTGACTTCCAGCCATTTTACAACTACTAACAGTTTTCTTTTTGAAATCAAGTTCATCTTGATCAGAATATATAAAATCACAGCTATTTGGATCAGATGCAAGCACTGCAACTTTATTATGAGTTCGGAGCATAAGATGAGAATTGGCAAAAGCAACAACTGAACTAAGAATGGACGACAACTTAATTTCTCCACTTAACAAAGTATCTTGAGCAGGATTAACATCTAGAATTATTACCAGAAGACTGGAAAATATTTTTTTCGGTGTTTCAGATTGCATTTTGTTTGTACTCACAATTGATAAAAAATACTATTATGAATAGTTTACGAACAAACACTACTTTTTTCTTGCGCAAAAACCAAAAAAACTATAAAAATTTTAAATAGTAATTCACAACATAATATCGAACATTAAAATTAACTGTATAATGTTTATGTTTAACTAAGCCGTATTCAGAACTTTAAATTCGACAATACAAAAAATGATAAAAGATAATATTAGGTTATATTTATACCATATTTGGGTAGTATACCAGAACCACAGTAACTTTAACAAAATGGTAACTTGTTCATCGAAAATCAAAATATCTGATTCAATTCGGCAGTATTTAATTGGAATATCAAAATGCTGACCAAATGCAATATCCATAATAATAATGTAAAGTTTATTATTATAAGCATGAACGTCTATGAATTAAGTTACAATCACCATCACAGCTGTAGACAACTTAAACTAAAGCCGTAGTTACAATCGTTCTGCGGCATACCTGCCGCCCACGTAATCAATAAACGTCATACGGCGTTCGGACAAATTGGAATAATAGAATCAATTTTTAGGAAAATCGGGAATTTGCTATTATATTGTATTGGTTCTAAATTATTTGCAAATAACGGAGCACAAACCATGGCCAATAAGAATTTTATGAATTATTAATTAAATTAACAGTTTTACATAATTGTATGCAACTATTGTAAAATTTGTGAAATTAAAATAATAACTGTCCAGTCACCTTTTTATGCAGATGGTTAAAATTATATCGGATAACTAAGCCTACATAACTATAAATAAATATTAAATTTCCTAATTTCTCAGACATTTAGTTATTATTAAAAAAATATTTATGGAACACATAATACATACCAAACGAAAACGTAATTTACCGTCAATAAAAAAAATTATATATTATTCTAAAAACTGTTAAACGTATGATTATAAATTATAAAACTATGATGAAATGTATAAGTAGGAATTATCGTAATATACATTGAAATTATCATTCATTTTACCAATAAATTGTATTATAGTTACAGAAAATTTATTTTGTATAGACTAAATAGCTATTACAATCAAACACAGAATATATTATCCAACTTACCACGTATGAAGCATCAAGTGTGTCTGTTAATTTTGATTTTAAAAAATCTTCACTAATGGTCATCACAGCAAATGTCGACCACAATACTACAACAAATATATATATATATTGATGGATGTTTAAAATAGTTTCCAAAACGTATTCAATATGTTTGAATACAATTTAATTTACTATTTACTATAATCACTATTATCAATGTTAATCTGATAGTTGTAAATTTAATTCACGAACCAAAGTGTCCACCTTGTCACATAAGTAGCGCGAATCAGGAGAATTAGAACTAGGAACAATATTGAATTGAACAACTGAACTAATCAACTAAAATAGATTATAGACTCAAGTACAAGATCGGAAGTATATTATGTTGGCAAGAAATACTAACTGATAAGCAATATCATGATAACAAATCAAAAAAAACGAAGTTGTCAATTTGACATAGTTGAAACTTGAAGTTGATAACTTTTTATATTCCTTGAAAGCACGGACAAATATATAATATTATAATCTTATGTATATCTCGAAACCACGAATATTGATTAATGATGATAAATTACAGAAATTATTATCTATATGCTCGAAAGATTAACCAGTTAATGATAAAACTAATGATAAAAAAAAATCGTTTTACTACCTACTGAATTCATTTTAAATCCATATTAAAAATTCTAATATGGTTGTTAATTATTGGTCGGACAGAGATTACCAGAAATCCTGTTCTCTTAGATTCTTAATAAAGTGCATGTAACTTTTATGATATAATACAAAAGGTACAAAGGGAAATATTTACATGGCATGCGTATTAATGTTTGAGGACAGTTAAATATATATCCTGAAATGTCATGTTTCCCTGAAGTCTGGGGTATAATAAAGGGACTATAATAAATTTTCTAAATCTTGCACTCATATTATGTAATATATGTATACCATGTATATCGAATATCTATAGATAAAAAGGTTTAAAACTACATTTCTATAATCTATAATCTTACAATAAAATCTGTGGTTTATTGATTATTCTATGTAACTGTAGGTTAAGCCATTGATACTACCATGGTATAAAAAAAATACAAATAATCAATATTCAATAATAAAAATACAAAATAATCAATGGATAAGCTTACAAAAAATTAACGGTATAATTATTTACTGATAAACCGATTACAGGTTAGTGTGTTCATGGTGTAATCAAGTATGTAAAATTAGCGAACTTTTCACTTGAACATTTATTCTGTAAAATATTAATTTAAATAATTCTAACTTCTGCGTGCCTCGCTTTAAGACAAGAACATATTATGAACATACCTTAAATATTACTATCCAACATTGCTCTATATATGTTATAATGTCTTATAATGAAAAACGTTACAAGACGTAAAACCTTCTGATAAAGTATACATTATATCATATATTATCAGGAAAACATATCAATGTTGGCATTTAATACTTGCATCTATTTGTTAGGTATATATTAAAAAATAATTTGTAGTATTATTATTGAGAGTGACACAGATGGAAACCAGGAGACGCCTTCTGCGTCAAGAGAGTTTGCTATCTAGCAGACACCGGCACATACTAATACTCCTTATTAGAAGTTCTATAGTCATCGACGTCCAACCATATATTTCTGCTATTCGATACACAATGTCTTAGTAACCTGTTTAGGGTTTTATATCTAATCAAAAGTAAGACATAAAAAGTCCATGTTTTTTTTTTTTTTTATATAATTGCTACTATATAGTATTAGCTATGATAGCTCAACAAAATCATGATGACTAAGAAAAAAATTGTAATTTCTCGCAGCAAAATGTCAAATATAAATGTTCATATGAAAATATATATATTTAACCTAAAGTATGTTAATTACAGTATAATAATTACAATTGATAAGTCTAATAAATACTGTGAAGTATAACTAAACATTTTTTGAAATGGAAAATTATTAAAATAAAAAAAATATCCAAACAGTAGTAGGGGGTATACAATAGTAAACTTGAAAATAGTCAGTTAAGCGACAAAAACCATGGTACATAATGTGTCCCCTCAAAAATGGTTAAAGTATAAATGTAAATTTTATGTAAATAATAGATATAGCATATAATACAAAAAAAGTATAAGCATGATAATTGATAATTGATCTTGATATTGCAAGTCTGAAAAAAAAATGAGTGTTATTAGCGAATAAATATTTATAGTAGAATAAATTGGGTTAGTAATAGTGTTATAATTTTAAATTATTGAATAAAATGGTTAATCACATAGAAATTTTCTTCTCCAATTCAGCTAAGTATAATTAAAAATATGATTAGACTCTTCTCCTATAACAAACCAATAGCATACTGAAAGGAATCAAAATAATATTTTAATATCATTTAAAAACAGATTTAACGTATAGTGGTGCTACGCATATAATACAATTATTTAAAAAGTTTAATTGTCCACATTTAATAAAAATTGCATTTCCTTGCAGTAGGGAATTGGAAATAAAATATTGAATGTCTATGACTTGTGTACTGTTAATTAGTGAAAATTGTAATTGTACCTTTTAGGCCAACATAAATGTTTTATTAAAAGTATGTTAAATACAATATAATACAATTTATTTGTCCAATGAATGGCATAACACATAATGTGTCCCAACAACAACAATTAAACAATAAATGTAAATTTTACACGAATAGATCTCCCATGTCGTTTTAAGTCTGTACCAATGAGTGTTAGAAATTAATGTTTAATAATATATTATGTTGGTGTTAGTCATTTTAAATTAATGAATAAAATATCTGATAGGCATTTTCATATCATTATAGCAAATCACATTGAAATGTTTCTTTTCCGATTCAGCAATGTATAATTAAAAATACTAACTCTTCTCTTGTAACAAACCAATAAAATATTGATAGGAATAATATAATTAAAAAGGCATATTGTAATGAATAGTTGTGCTATGTGAATAATAGAAGTATAAAAATATTATACATGCTTTATTTTCTTACTTTTATATCGGATTGTGATTTTAATAATATTATAACAGCTACCTAATCAAATTGAATTTTTCCTTTCCAATCACCAGTCATTAATTCATATAACTTATTATTAAGAATCAAAATAATAATTTAACATAAATTAAAAAACACTTTGCATAGTAGAGTAATAGAATTTAAAAGCATAATACATATTTTGTTTTCTTATTTCTAAATCTGTTTTTATTGATATTATTACCGTTGATCACAGTGAATTTTTCCTTTCCAGGCACCAAAGTAAAATGAATAGCTCTATTAGCTCTTTGTATGTTTGGTAAGATAAATCATAAAAGTGTGCAGTTAAAAATTAATAATGTACATTATATACTTCATAATACGAGTATTATCATAACAGGCTATCCTTTCCAGTCACCACAGTGTAATGACATAAACTATATGTCTATATAGTTCTTGTACTAAGATTGGAAAAATAAATCAAAATGAGTGTATTGATAATCAGGCAAGTAGATGTATTTAGAGTATTTGTCAGTTCACAAACCTATAACCTACTGTAAAGAATGAAAATAATTATTTAACATAACTTAAAAACACATGTATAACATGTAGAATAATGGAATTAAGAATATGATAGACACTTTATTTTTTCATTTTATATCAGTTGGTGTTTTTAAAAATATTATTACCACCAATCACATTGAATTGTTCCTTTACAGTCATCAAAGTGTCTAAACAAAAACCATAAGATTCTTCTACTGCAATTAGGAAAATAAATCAAAATAAATGTATAGACGATTAGATGATATTATAATATGTTTTGGTAAAATAATTAAAAATAAATGTATTTAACATAATTTCAAAACACATTTACATTTTACAGCATGGTTGAAAAACAGAAGTAATAAAATGTTTTACATACTTTGGTTTTCAATTGGTATAATATCATACCAATTATCCTTTCCAGTCACCAAAGTGAAATGAAAACTTCTATAAGTTCTTCCGTATTTGGTAAAATACTAAAATAAACCTAAATAAATGTATTAAAAATTAATGAAAACATAAGCATCAACATACTACAGTATTTTACAAACCAACATTTAAAATAATATTTTAAACACATTTAGTGTATAGTTAGATTTATAAAGTACCTATACTCTTAGATTAAATAATCAATACTATAAGTCTCTTCTCCTATAATACTGGAAAAATAAATAAAAATAAACATATTAATATTCAAGCCCTCTTATTCGGGTATTAGTTAATTTATATAACCCACTATAAAGAATCAAAATAATAATTTAACATTATTTAAAAAAACATAAATGCATTGTAGAGAAATATAATTGAAAAATGTAAAACATACATTGTTTTTTTATTTTTAAATTTGTTTTATATCATTACCGTCGATCATATTGGATTTTTCCTTTTCAGGCACCAAAGTAAAATTTATATTTCTATCATCTCTTCGAAATAGTATACAGTTAAATTCCTAAGGATTCAAATTTGATTCAATTGCATGTACTTTACCCTTGTTTCCTTGCCATCGTTCTGATTGAGCTACACTGCTCCCCACAGGACTCACTCCACTGCAGGGAGTGTAGTACACACGTGAATATTAACTTCTTAGAGAAAAGGTTACAATTTCTACACCGCACTCTATACTCTATAATTGTCTTTTTTTAACTTTGTTAACATATTTACCGTTTTCCGCATATAATTTTGATTTAAAAATCAAAAAATATAATATCATAAGTACTATAAACGTGATTGTAATTAGTGTATACTGTATACTATCAGAGTGTTCCTACGTCTCGAATTTTAACTTGGCGTGTCCCGTAGCTATTAAGGTTGTGGAAAAATATTTCATTGGTTAAATTTTCCTCTTTTACGGTTGCATAAAAAAAAAAAAATACAATAAATGGGCTAAACAACCATTGAACATCTTAGCAAAGAGAGTATCTATAATTCACTTAAAAAAAAAATCATTATAACACGTTTTTTTTGTAATTTATTTGTGAGAAATAATAAAACATCTTCTTTAAAATCTTCCGTCCAATCGTTTATTTAGGGTTTTAAAATTACAATTTAACAACATGAAAAATGCCGATGAAGACAAGAAGACGCGACATCCGCATTTGTCGTCTCCATATTACAAACGTACAACGTAGGAAATGTACGTTCTGTCTTCAGTATTCAAATGTTGTGTTGTTAGCTTTAACAGCAGAGTAAACTGAGTTATCATCAAACATAAAGAGAAGAACTTTATTTATGTTCTGTTGGTCGGCTTATTACGATATTTTAAATTTTAGGGAGTTATGAATATCTGAAATAATAAAATTTGAAATACTCATAACTCACCTTAAAAAATAAAACGCATCGTAAACAAACCGACCAACAAAACGTAGCAAATGGGCTTCATCCGTATATTTGAAAACAAGTCGGTTTACTCTATTTTTAAAGTTTACAACTCAACTTTTGAACAACTGAGTACTGGACGTAATTTTGCCACGTTGTACGTTTGACGGAGACAACACATACGGGTGTGGCGTTCTCTTAATCAACATAGGACCATGTGTACCAGTAATTTATTTTAAAAGACTAGTGGCTAGTCCAACTTATTCTCCCCGGGGACGTCCCTCCTTCCGATCACCGTCGTCCCCACGTTTATCCATCTCAGTACTGGAGTAACAACACTTGTTCTTCTGATCACCATCATCGTCATTCTGGTTTTCAGCCACTTCGGTTTCTGTGCACGACAGATGGTGCGACGCGAGCTTGAAAGCACAACAAACTTGTATCGACTTCGTGTGTACCTCGTCGTTAGCTAGTGCCGTACCGCACTCATCAGCCGGCGGCCCGTCGTCAGACGGTGTTGACATATTTCCATCTGCTAGCACCTCTTCATTCGCTAGTGCCGTACCGCACTCATCAGCCGGCGGCCCGTCGTCAGACGGTGTTGACATATTTTCATCTGCTAGCACCTCTTCATTCGCTAGTGCCGTACCGCACTCATCAGCCGGCGTCCCGTCGTCGTCAGAAGGTGTCAACAAAGCTTCATCAGCTTGCAACTCCTCTTTGTCTAGTGCCGTACCGCACTCATCATCAGCCGGCATCCCTTCATCAGAAGGTGTCACGTCTTTAGCGTACAGCTCTACGTCGGGCAACAATTGGCGATCGTTTATCGCCTCAAAATTCTCGTCCTGAATCCCCACGCCGGTCCCAGGGTCGTCGTCGTCAGGGGTGCATGGCCGCCGTTCGGTTGAGTCCGTGCACGAGACATCGCTGTTGTTATCTGGACGGTCCGCGACGACGTAGCTTTCTGCTTGGCATAAGTCCTGGTTATCATCTTCGGGCCATAATAACACGTTCAAATCTTGGTAATTCTCACTAGACCATGATACCGTGGTCTTCAGGTCTGGGACCGTCACCTGATCGGATTGGAATACGAATATTTAATTACATTATTCATCAGTCATCAACGTCGAACGTCGGATAAAAAACTTGTGCCGGGGCAGTGTTGACGCATCACAACGTCATGTTAATGTTCAAATAAACTTACAAGACCAAAGACAGTCAATGAATATCCTACAGTAATTATTCGACTTTTTTTTAAGGATGGAAGGCGGTGGAATTGAGTAGTGGTCCGCGGTGATGGAAAATGTTCAAAAGGGGTCCGTGCCTTGAGTTAGGTCGGGACTTTGAGAGCCAATGCAATAATGCAGGTATACAATAGTCTGTCGTCTAATATATGAACACGTATCGGACGGTAAAAAATATTAGTGGCGGGAATGTCTTTGTAAGTTTGGAAATCGTGTACTCGCGCAATACAAATGTTTAAATTGTATTTGCGCCACTGCGGGTAGTATACAACGTGAAGCGATCTGTTTGCAAAATATCTACCTGTGCCTTCGGTTCGACGTGATTCGGACTGCAGCACGTGTTATCGTCCGACTGCATGCATCTCTGGTGACAGTATATTTTGCAACCAGAGCACTTCGCTATCCGCCTGAAAATGTTCCTCTTTCTGCACCCGGTGCACTTTCGGTATGATTTGTAAAAGGGTTTGTTAACGAAAGAATGTTCCATGCGTTGGTCCATATTACGATTTAAAATGTGAATAACACTGAAATTAAAATATTTAAAAGATTGTCAGAAACTTTTAACGCTCCCAGATATACTACTAGAAATTAGCTTTTATTTAAAGGTAACCTTGGTAGGTATATTTAGTACTTTTCGAAATGTTGCCTAGCGAATTGACTTTGGTCAAATAACATATTTTCGAAATCACTGTTATCAACCAGTGTTATAAGTTAATGTTTTTTACCAATTATTACATTTGTTCAGCTAATTTCGACGGTGACGCCGCCAGTGCATGTTATTGGTTCGAATAATCGAAAAATAAAAGTCGCGTACTTTGATGCGGGAACCAATGCATAGCGCAACAGAACTTTCAACTGATGATATGTAAAAACTATTGGAAGCCAGCTTTAAGGATAGTGAATACCATATAAAATTATACATTTATCTTATATTTATTATTCAGGTTCACATACTTTTCAAGTAAACCATTTTTATTTTAAAAGGGCGTTGGTTAATATATTGCTTCTCATGTGGTTAACAACTTTAAAAAAAATTAAGGATCACTGATCTATAAAATAAATAAATAAATTACAAATGAAAACGTGCGGTACAATAATTAATTTTTCGATTGCAGACATTTGAGTATTTATCATCCCTTACCGTTCAAGGTTTTCTTTATTACGACAATATACCTGACGTAGTACTTAATACTGATACTTTGTCTATCAAAGCGTTTATTTCGTAATGTACCTATCATATTGTACCAAATGGTTCAGATTTTTTATTTTCAATAGTAAATACTGACGAGCTTATTGTATGATAATACGACGAAAATATTTTTCAAATCGTTAAAATTACATAATATCCGTGTTCGTTATAAACAGTGAATTTGGAATACAACCGTGGTCGATCGAAACGTTTTGTTTAATCGAGATTTTGCCGAAACGGGCATGACATAATCATACAGCGGTTTCCGTCATGGACATAAATATCAGTAGGTTGTAAAAAATAAAAATCTAATCACATTGAAAAACTAGACATACGTATAGGTATAATATATTAACACCACCTTTTTTTTAAAAAAAAAGGAATGATTTTAAATTCTGAAAAAAGTTTTTCTGTTCGTCAATGTTGTAATAATAAACTATGAATTTGTTTATACCCAACTTTTTTTTCTTTGACTTTGAAAACTTAAAAAAAATGTTTTGGTATAAACTGCATAGAACTATAGTTTAGTTTATTGAATTTAATTGAATACTGTGTAACGTTTACCGATAAATATTTAAATGTTATTTAATGGGGATAAACATTTCAAGATCTACAAATGTTTATTTTTTATATGGGTATAAGTCATTAGGTCTGGTGTATATTAAATACAGAGAGAAACTTTGCGTTACATTAATCATTTTAATTGATCAATTTAAAATTCAGATAATGAAAAATATTTCTGCTACGTATATGGTGGTTGGGTTGATCGAACATTTTGTTGTTTTATGGTTCTGCACAAAAAAATGTTAATCCATTGATTCAAGAAAATATTTCTTAAAAAGTTTTATTAAGAATACCTAAATATTAGTTTTTTTAAAGTTGAAAATGAGATAAATGGACAATTTTATGGTTAAAAGACGAATAAATAACAATGAAACACATGGCGTACCTACTGCCAGTACTATAAATAGACTTGTCAATGGATGAACATACGTTCAAATTAGGTGTTGACAGGTGTAGTCCAAATGAATCGACCTAACGTAGAAATCATTATTCCACCTCGAGCTCAATTGTTCGTGAAGAACCTCGCTTGCAGAATATCTAAATAAAATAAATAGAATATATAAAAGGAAACTAACTGCCCATTGCGTTATCCTACTCTAAATATAAATAAGACTTATTTGTAGACATTTTCACTCCCCCGAAAGATCACTATTACATCCTGCACTGATTCATTTTTATCGATTACAATACATATTCAAAGTGATTGCTACCACAAGCAACTACCAAAAGCACAATACTCAGAATAGAAATATGTGTACATGAAAATCTGTCTAATAGAAATATCTAGAAAATTTAAAATCCAAATATTTCTTCCTTGTGTGTGCGATCATGGATGTTACCCAGTTATTGCGATCTGCGTTGTCTAGATTAGGTGAAAGCTGTGTAATGAACCAACGGAGGGTGGTTATTGAGGTATCTAAACGACTAAACTACACAATCTTATATCACCAGTGTTTATTATACTGATAAAAATTGAGGGCAGGTTTTTTGAACAATTTTGTTATTTATAATTATTATAAATTGTCAAGTGTATTAATTTGGAAGGGGGCAAAGCCCCCAAGGGTAACTTTTCAGAAAGTACTCAGAAAGTAAATTGCTTGTTATCCTAGTTTCATCACTACCTGTAGGTGGTGCAAATTATATCATGTGCTATTGGTGGCCCAAATTACCAACGCCTCTGTCACATATTTTAGTCCTACAAATGTTATGTAATTTCTTCAGTAAGAGTTAAATACATAGTTTTAGAAATACAGCTTACGAGTATAAAGAGCATTTGATGAAAATAGACCACACATCAATTTTGTAATCCTATAAGCAAGCATATTTATTATTTTGTTATGTGTAAAAAAAATCTCTTACAAAAAGTACATCAGAAAAATATATAACAGATTATTTGATTAAATAAATTAAATATTGAATATCCGAATAAAAAAAAAATTACAGTGATTCTGAATAAATAAAACTAAATACGAGTACATAGCATCCTACTGAATACAATAAATTACAAAACAACCAAATAAATACAATTCTAAAAAATACATTTGTTTTCTAACATAAAACATTAACACATTACAGTTAGCTCACTCATGTTACATCTGAATTAAAATAACAAAAAAATTTCACTTTCGAATATCGAACTCGAGTAAAGGATAAATAATTTAAAATACTTCTTTGGTATAAATTAAACATTATGTTAGACAAGAGATTCCCCCATAAGCTTGTAGTACGTCTTGAGTGATCAACTTGACTGACTATCACTTTGTGTTTGGTAGACAGAAGTATTACTCCAGTTCAACTCAGTTTAGTTCAGGTGTCTCTGTAATGGTGGCCAGATCCGCAATTGTTGTACGATTAGACTCGGCACAGTCAGCCATGATTATTTGTTGCTGAACCCTGTACATTCTGTAAATTTATTTACGTTAATAGGATTTACCTTGGATAATGGATAGATGAACTACTTACCTAGATATTAGTGACGTCCGTCTTTCTGTTGAGCTTATGAAAATTGTGGCATTTTCAACAGGATACTCGACCCACTCAACTTCTATTTGTATTTGATTGCATCTGTGTGTATGCGCAGTAGTACATTTGACTGTGACTTCTATAGTGGGTACCTAATAAATATATGTAAGTGTTTTCCACAACGTCATAACTTGTTCTAATATCATACAATGCTGTTAATTTACTCATAAAATTATTGAAGTTGTGATACAAGGTGTGTATTTATAATAGTGTTTACATTTACTTAAAGCTATAGGTGTCCAGTCGTCAAGTACGTATTGGATCTAAAGACTGTGTATAATATATATAATACATTGGATGTATATATTTTACAATATTATCTAGTTAAAATTCCAGTGCCATTTAATAACCGGCTCCCACATTAGTGCAAATGATGGCAAAATATTTTCCTCGTTGACAGAGTACAGCCAATGAATCTTATTTACAAAGTTATGATAAAAGTTATAGTATCTTTTACAATATTTCATTTTACATCTTATACTAAATACTTAACATGATAGAATTTTAAACAAAAGCTGTTTCACAATAATTTATATTTATATTGTTTCATACAAAATGATAGTTCTTATTATACATAAGTTAAAAGCGGTGGCTGGTTTACATTATTTTAAAAATTACCTAGTGTTATTATATTGAATATAAAACTATTTATTTTACTTATAGCTATAAATCTGTATCGACTGTATCTGGTTTTATATAAGCATAACATTGATTATCTATTGGTATTTGGTGAAGGTTAAATTGTATATAATTGTAAATCATTATCTTTATAATTATTGGTCACTAGTAACTAAAAAATATACACTATTGAATCATCCTTAAAAAAAAAATATGTTATATGTTATATGTTGGATTCATTTTAAAGCATCCCCTGTTTCCGTTGTTTAAATGTCAGTCTATTTACAATTAGTTAGTTACCCAGATAGTAAAGTACTATTAATTTATTTTATGTTTATGTTATATTTACAGTAGTTTGCTTGGAAATAAAATACTGACATGACTCGGCATCTTAAAATCGTATGTTTTGTAATGGCTAACAGACTCGTTTCAGGCTTGCTTTGATCTAGTATAATATTGATTATTAAAATGTGTTCAATTAAAAAGAGCGTATCGATAATAATAAAGCCTCGTTCACACGGTGACACTACAGCGTGACGTTTAGTGTCGCGTTAATGTCGCCGTGTGAACAATGTAATGTCTCAGTGCTACGACATCGCGGCACTAGTGCCACATATCAAAAATGTTTTATATTACACCGTGACACCTAGTCACGTTTTCAGTGAATATTATATCCGAAGAAAGTTAAAAAATGACCTGGGATCTTCCATCTGCAACTCCTTTAATAGTGTTTCTGATGCACCTAAGGCATTCCTTCGCATTACCCACTTTTTAACCCATTCTCTTTTTTTTAATTTTTTTTCCAATTCATAAATAATAATTTGTTCGAAAACGTCCACAGCTGCGTTTAACACGTAATTATTGGCCATTTCAATTTAAAACAATTTTTTAGTTTCAAACAACAAAAACAATTTTTGAAAAAAAACCAAACAATTAGATTGATAAGTGATAATAGTAGGTATGTCAAGTGGTAAGATAGTAAATACAACTACTATTTATCACAACCACTATTTTAGTGTCACCATTTTTATTTGCTACATGTGAACAGCGCATGACACTTGGCACTAGGGCATCAAATTGTTAACAGTGTCGTGCAACTTAATGCCATGACATTAGTGTCACCGTGTGAACGAGGCTTTGAAATGCGTTGTCAGAGTTCACACGCGTCGCAGGCACTCGTAGCCGACCGTGATAAAGCGGCCATGTCTAAACACTCAGTCACCGTCCATCGATTCGAATACGACCTTTCTGGACGCGGCGTGACCTCCAGTAAGGTTGCCAAGCAAACCGATTAGGACGGTGTAACCAGTTTTTTAATGTAATGATAGTTGGCCACCCTGCCACCTATAGAGAAGAAACCACCACCGAACCCTGCCCCCTCCATCATTGTGTATCATTCTACCAAAAACTCACAAACAAAAACCAAGCACATGGCCGCTGATGTCTTAACCTCAAAAAAAAAAATAGAAATATTTATAATTTTATATCTAGATTTTTCTTTATTGTGTTTGAATAGTTGTGCCTTGTGCACTTCTCTATAATATCTGAATTTTATCTGATTTATATTTCATCACACAATTTAAGAAAATAATATTTACAGTAATATAGTATAATATATTATAATACTAGTAGTTCTAGTAGTTGTGGAACGTACAAAAGCAAAACTAAAAATATTTAGGACACGACCGAAATTAAAAAAAGTTGAAATGGCTAGGAATCCTTGGAAATAACGGAAGCACTATCTGATCCATCTATTTTCATGAGATATATAGAAATACGGATATCGCTAACGTTCACTTCGTATTATATCCATAAGATTTAGAGGAAGGTGGGCACTATTATGCGAGACACCTGAATTGAGAAACTACTACATGTACACACGTCACACATAGTGGTCATACAATCAGCCACTCAAGACGTAATACAAGCTTAGAGGAGAGTTTCTTGTCTAGCTAAATACGTAACTTATAACAATTTGACAAAGTTTTTTTAATTAAAATACCGTACCAGAATTCTACCTTCCAAGTAAAACGTATTTGCTGTTAGAACTCAGTCGTAACATGTATGAGTTTATTCTAAAGTGGCTTAATATATTAGTCTTATATTAGTTATTTTAAAAAGCGAATGTATTTAGTCGAATGTTTTGAATTTAGTCGTATGCTGTGTACTTAATTTACTCGGCGTACTTTTTGTTTAAGGATTTTTCTTACATCTAAAAAAATATATATTAATGCTTAGCTTATATGATTACAACATTTATGGATAGTCCATTTCTATCGTATGCTCCGCTTGATTGTATCTGAATGTTTTTAGAATTCTGCCTTCAACGTTGTCCTTTGATTTGTTGTTACTGCATTTCCGTAGAATATTTGATTTCATGTCTCCCGTTGAATAAAATGTAAATTTTATGTAAGAATTCGAGAAAATCATATTAACTTAAAACACAACGTTAAACTGTTAGAAGTAACACAAAGTTAGAAATGTCGGGAGTCGGCAAGCAAGTAGTACGTCTTGAGATATTGAACTGAATGGCCAGCAATACATAGAGGACAATGCAGCGCACTTCTTATGTCTCGTTGTGTTGGGCACATTGGTTTATATATAATGCTAGTGCCCACCGTGGATTCATCCACATTCCACAATCTGAAATTATTACATTCATATGTGTATAGACATAATATAGTATGATATTGAAACTGGTTATCCTTGAATTTTTACCACGCATTCTTTATAAACCGATTCCCCTCTTAACATAAAGGCCCATCTGCCTTCGCACTAATATTTAACATACGATTACAAACCTAAACCGTAATTTTCGTCGTTTGGTGAAATTAAAACTAATTTCGAATAACGTGGCTTCCTCTAACGGTAGAATCGTTTACTAGAACCCAAACGAATTATGAACGCATACCCCTACACCCAGTGGCGCTACTAGGATTTTTTTCCAGGGTTGTGTCCGCCCGCAGTGTCGTGCATCGTAGTGGTTCGTGCAATTATTTAAAAATGTTAATGACTATTGACTTTTTAATGTCTAGTACCTAATAGATTATTTTATTTAAACCCTTTCACCGTAACTTATTTTCAAGTTTCAAACTTTTTTCCATCGTGGCAAATTATTGTTAATTGTTATTAAGTCTCGGATTTACACTTTTTGCACATTTGTCCTAAACAACCTGAACCATCGAAAAATGCTATAAAAATACCAAAAAATGCCATTAAAAAATTAACAATCATTTCAATAATTTTATTTATATTATTTTGTTGTATATTATTGTGTTAATTTTTTTTGTTTAAAAAATCACGGCTGGATGAGATACAGCACGGGCAATGGCTATTACTGTGATTGGTTTTTTCAACTTGAAACAAATGTACTATTGGTTGGGTTTATTAGCTTATATTTTCAAAGATGGTTTATATCGTTGTAGAACTAATTTTTTTAATAAGGCAGATCTCTATATATAGTTCTTGTTTCACTCAGAATCTAAAAACTAAACTTTAAACAAAAAAAAAAAAAAACAAAAAAAAAATATTAATCCGTTTAATGTACTAATGTGTATCAAAATTAACAAAATTACCGAAAATGTATAATAAAAGTTATTATTAAAACGAGTTATGTAATCGGAATTTTATCTAAGATTACCCAAATGAAGATGCACCAATTGCACTGAAATCCGAGCACTAGGACATCTACCTATCTAGGATTATCATACCTGATAATCGAAAATATCGAATATACCGAAAAAATCGTACCGAATCGGATTTCCAATATTTTCGGGATTCCAACTCACTCTTGTATAAAATATCATACCGAAATCTCGATATAAAAAAAAATATTGTGAGGTCACGGTTATGTTTGGGAGGTACCGCTGCAAAACACGCGTAGCTTCGCTCACATGGTCTATATGTATCTTATTTTATTTTGTAAAATAAAAGATGGGGGTCGGGTGAAAGTATTGTGATAAACTGTTCTCGCCTGATCCTAGGTTTAAACTGTAAAAAAAAAAAGGTAATGTTAACTAATGTACTATAAATTATTAAAAATAAAACTCAATCGTTGAACCTTAAAAACAAGAAAAAAATCGTAATTAATCTAAGAAATGTATAAGTATTAAAATACATATAAATAAATCTGGATTATCTGGGTGCATAATAATATCACAATAACAGAGTATACTATACGCGACAGCAATGCATCACGTTTGCCTATGCTGGACGCCGCGCCGTTTCAAGTCTACATAATGTTCGGATTTTCTGGTTAAGTTTCAGCATTTTTTTTTTTACATAGCGAAGGAAAAATACTTTTTAATTTTAAGATGTACTTAATAAATCTATTTATAAATTTAGTAAAAAAACTAAATGCCTATTGCGTAATCCTACCCTAAATACACCTAAAACCAACCTCCTATATTTTCACATCCACTTAAGACTATTAAAAATATATACAACAAATTAAATATTGTGATATTACTTTCAAGACTATGGGAGTCTTCTGATCGATTAGGAACTTCTATAACCTAACGTCAAGCAGCCGGCTACAAATAATGTGGTAAACGATGGTTACAAAAGTACTGAGGTACTCTCCTTGCGAGGTTTCCCACTATGGCCCCGAAATCAAAATGCTTTGTCACTGATCTTGTACAATACAGAATTCTAGATAGATGGTCACAAATAATAATCTAGATGACTAAAGGCCCATTGCGTTATCCTACTATAAATAAACATAAAACTATAATTTATTTCTAAGCATTTTAACTATAAAATGAATAATTTTAAATTCTGAAAAAGATTCTCTGTCCACCAATGTTTTGTTAGTCTACTTTATAGTTTGCTTTATTTGTAAATACTGTATATACATACGCATAAATATTTTAAACCTATTGATTTATTCTAAAATTACATTTTAAGTAATATAATAATGCAGTTAATTAACTGAACACTTGAAGAATCAAGAAAGAAACACTAAATACTACTTATACTACTAATAATAATTTGTTTAATGAACTTATACAAAGTTCAAAGACTAATTCTAAGATCGACACTGATGCTTCTAAAACTGAAATGGGTGTAGGACTTGCAGTAGTCCACCTCAATGTAACTAAGCAGTTCAAACATTTTTCAACTACATCTCTAAAACTTGGATTGTACATTGCAGCTGCAACACGTTCTTAGTCATTTATTTGTTTGTTAACTGCAAACATAACACCAGATTGGTGTATTTACTCATTTTATTTTTAGTGAAAAAATATAATGAATAATTTCTTCCTTGATGTAAATATCCAATTTAACATCCTCCAAAATAAATCATACAACTTTAATCCTTATACTAAATCCAATCAAAGTAGCTAAACTGCAGTGCGGTACTGTAGGATTAAATTTGATTCTGACAGTGTATAGTTTTCAAGTCTTTTATAGTAATTACCTAGATATTTTATTTTATTGAGTTCTTGTACAATATATTTATATAGTAAATTTAGTTTTTGTTCAAATTTAGTAATTGTAATAATCATTGTGACACATATACAAATAGAAATTATTAGAAAACTGAAGAATAATACAATTATGTAAGTATTACATATTACATTATTATAAATATTTTTTTTCATTTAATTCCCGTAAGCTTTGATATTTTATTATTTAATTAAATTGCTTATATTTTTTTTTATCTACAAAATTATATTATAGTTAATATATTTTGTTGCCAACAGCAAAACCAAGATGAATTTTATGTGAAAACAATAAATACTTGCAGGACGCAATGATGAAGGTTGAATTAACACGTGACCAACATGCAATGTAATGAAAATAATGTTCCTAATAGGTATATACGTACTTCTACCCCATTTTCGTAGACGAACTTGAGATCCCCCAGAGTAGCTGGTTTCTCCGGATCCTTGATTTTTCTGATAATATCTCTAATTACAGCGAAAAATAACGGAAAATGAACATCGACCGCAGACCAAAATTGCAAGCTAATGTTATACAAGGTTGGTAGACACTGGCCGTAAATCTGTCCCTTCATCTCTTGTGTTTTTTCATCAAGCTGTTCGTCCATGGACTCGCTGACGACACTCGCAGTGGACAACTCGTTGCTGCTGTAATTTTTCATGTATTTTTATTGTATGATTCTCTTCGTTTGATGTATGAGAATGGAAGACAAAAACGCACGTTTATCGTTTTACTCTCATAGAAATTATTAGTCACAGTTCTGAAATTGTTTTCGTTATGCAATGTGTAAATAGTAAGAACCATGTACATAACACAGAATTACACAATATCGCAGTGGGATTGATGAAGACGTCCGATTCAATACAATAATATTAATTACTACACGAAGGAAGCCATCCGTCAAGTACCTACCTTGGCGTAACTTTGGACAAAAAATTAACCTGATTTACTCATCTAAACTTCAACAAGCCTATCAACGTCTAGGGATGCTCTTCCCTATCTTAAACAGAAAGTCTTCGCTACAAAAAAAACATTCCCTACTTATTTATAAGTAAGTACTACGTCCATTAATCACTTACGCTTGCCTTACCTGGGGTAATTGCGCACAAACTCATCTTAAAAAACTGCAAATATTTCAAAACAAATTTTTAAGAACGATAACAAACGCTCCTTGGTTCGTAAGGAACTCAAACATACGCAAAGACCTCAAAATTCCAACTATTCAAGACCACATCCAGCTCACGACTGTGAGATTCTTCAAATCTATCCATTAGTCAACAGGTTCTATGCATTACCGCATCAACATCAGACCACCTCCTTAGCGCCGTCTCAAACATGGTCGCCCGCATGACCTAATTCCTCAACACTATCTAACTTAAGTCTCTTCTGTTATCATTTAACATAAAATTGAAATTTATTTATCGCACTTAATACGCCAAAATGTATTTTATCTTTCATCTCTAGGTATAGATATCGAAAGCTAGGAGTACCTTATTGTAAAAAAAAAAAAATAACTACACGAGGTATAATGTAAAACATTCGATATTTTTTTTTTTTTTTATTAATTTTATGAAATATCGGGATCACAACGATTAATTTGGAATATTCAATTGTGTGTTAGTTTTTGGGAGGGGGTGATGGCGGCTTCGTCTCTCCAGACGGCTGTGCCACCCAAAAATCGTAAACCACCGGTGTCGGGATTCGAACCAGCGACCGTGCATTAAATCATAGCCGCCTTATCCACTCGGCCATGATACGTCTTCAATTTAAAATTATACATTCTTTAATTTTTTAGTATAGCGTCTTAAATTTTCAAAATTTTGTCCTTTCACACAATAATCCGGTATGGTCTAGTGGCTAGGATACCTGGCTCTCACCCAGGAGGCTCGGGTTCGATTCCCGGTACCGGAAAAACTTTTTTATCCAAAATGTTTGTTTTCATTATTTTAAAGCAAACCGTTTTAAGTTATGCGAAAAATCCGAGACTTATTAGCCTCATTACAACAAAACAACATACGAAATCTCCATTATCTGTATTCGCCCGCCCGGTGGATAAATGAATAATAATTGTAATAATTAAATTGCAATACACTATATACTGTATCAGTGGCGCCGAAGTTCATGTTCATATGTATGGCAGTCGCCATACTCGTACAATTTTGTTATGGGGTAGGTACCCCGTAAAATAGAATAAGAACCATAGTATCTCAAATCTTGGTGAATAGTTATGACAGATAGTAACTGTGGTATACGTAAAATGCATTTAACTGTAAAAGTAATCGTCATTGGTAAGGCAGAGAACTTGTAGCATTTGCATATTTGTTGTACACTATCAAAAAAATAGCAGAGTAAGAAACAATGAACAAATACGTTTTATGTTATGACGAAGCTACACTTTTTATAATTGGTACCAAAGGCGTATTTAGGTAGGGGCATTTGGTCCCGTTGCCCAGAACGGCAAATTTTTAAAGATTTAGAGGGGCGGCAAATTTTTAAAGATTTAGAAGGATGGCAATTTTTTATTTTGAAAGTTTTGCATTACAGACATGAGACCGACAATGATGTCAATCCATAATTTTGAATTTTCCCACAAATGTGTTACCCCTCCCCTTCTCTTGTCATATTAAAAAACCATGAACATTTGTATACCGACGTAGGGAATACATTTTTTATGGTAGAAATTTTCAAAATTCTCTGTTGAACGGTGGGTAGGTGACTCGCCATACATATGTTTATATGCTTCGACGCCACTGTACAGTATACAAGTGTGCAAGTTTATGTACGTTGTACATGAATTATTATTATTATTTTGCCGACCACCGTTGGACGTTATCACCGGTGTCCAGTATCTCGTTTCTAACTTCACGCCGACGAGCATTACAATCCGATATTATTGTTTAATGTTTATAGCTTATACGCTTAGCAAGTGAGTTGTAGAGTCTGCCGGGAGATATTCGCTGATTCGCCAATTCGCAATTCGCAGTCCGTCACTGTGGCGGCGTTGGATCGGTGTTGTTGAACGCTTCCAATAGGTTTACGGGCACAACTCGTGCAGTACATTTTATCATTCCTTCTGACATTATCAGTGTCGAACGTGAAACAAAATCGTAACGGCGCCGAACCAGACATCCGGGTTGGTTATTGTGTTAATCGCTGTACTTGTGTGCCGCAACGTCGCGCTCTGCCGACCCATACTCGAATCCCATACGAGTAGTGTCCTGTCTAGTATCCTAAATACTAACCTAAGCAATGTCGGATACCGCAGGGTGGTGTCTGATCGAAAGCGATCCCGGCGTGTTCACGGAGTTGATTGCTGAACTAGGTAAGACGAGAACATCGAGGGGTTCCACGATATACTTACTTGAACACCAAACGTGTGTGTTTCTTATTTTTTTTCTTACAGGCGTGTCTGGAGCTCAAGTTGAAGAATTATGGACATTGGACAGCAGTCTATTTAATACGATCAAGTGAGAATTTTTTTTCTTACCCGTGGTTTGATTTTATTGAAATTATATTGTTACTATGCTCCTAGGCCTGTGCATGGTTTAATATTCCTCTTCAGATGGATTGGAGAAGACCAACCTGATGGACCTATCGTTAGGGATTCAAGAATCGAGAAAATATTTTTTGCTCAACAGGTATAATATAATTTAGTAATAATAAGCATACCTAGTTATGTCCACTACATTAATTGTATTGTGACAGTATTGACTGACGTCTTTGCATTTGTCAAATTATGATTACCTCCTACCTATATTTAGAAATATTTACTGGTTATAACCTATACAAATTATGCTCTAATTTCAAATCATTAACAAGATCGTATGAATTGCTAGAAACTTAAAAAAAAGCAAGTAGAATGTTTAGAAATCATTGCGAATATAACATTTTTTATATTTTTTTGAAATAGTCAATATTGAGTACCATTATGCCCGTAACTATACACTGAAACTCAAGTAATTTTGTTTATCAATTCCAATTCATGAAGTGCATAATATACTTGTATTTGTATTTAAAAAAAAAATGTTCTCAGTTGATTTATCTATAATTTTTTTTCAGGTTATTAACAATGCTTGTGCTACTCAAGCTATTTTAAGTGTATTATTTAACTGTCGCCATCCTGATATTGACCTTGGAACAACATTAAGTGAATTTAAGGAGTTCTCTCAAAAGTTTGATGCTAATATGAAGGGTTTAGCCTTGAGTAATTCACAAAAAATACGTTCAGTGCATAATTCATTTGGAAGGTACTTTATTAGTTTTAGTTTAAAATATGCATATGTATATATATATATATATATATATATATATATATATTTGATTATTATTATTAGGAGTAATTCTATTTTTGAGTTTGATGATACTCCTAAGCCAAAATCAAAAAGTGATGAAGCTTATCACTTTGTTGCCATTGTACCTATTGAAGGTCGTCTTTATGAGTTGGATGGACTGAAAGAAGGTCCAATTGACTTAGGATTAATAAAACCAAATACAGATTGGGTTGAAGCAGCTAAACCATTTATTGAAAAAAGAATAAATAAGTAAGACCATATTTTAGATTTATGCATTAACTTTTTTTCTATTGTTAATTTGTTGCAATAAATATAGATATAAAGAAGGAGAAGTACACTTTAATTTAATGGCAGTAGTATCAGACAGGAAATTAATCTTGGAAAAACAACTTTTGAGTTTGCAAAGAGAAGAAATGGTATGATAGCAGTAAAATTATTATTTTTATCTAACAGTCAATAAACTGTAATATTTTTGTTTGAATTAGGATGAAGCAACAAGATTAGCTGAAGAAAGTAATATCCGTGACAAAATTTCTGAAGAAGTAGACAAAATGAAACGATACAAAATTGAAAATGCTCGGCGTAAACATAATTATCTGCCATTAATTGTAGAAATATTGAAATTATTAGCCAAAGATGGCAAGTTAGTACCGTTGTATGAAAGAGCTAAAGCTAAGACTTTGGAAAAAGAAAAACAAAAAGTTGGAAAAGCATAGTTCACAAATATATACCATGTTCCCGTATTGATTCAAACAAAAAAAATTCTAAATTATATCTGATTTGTGATTAAAACCAATTAGCCTTGTATGATACATGAATTTGTAATTTCTTTTTGTATATATTATTTTATATATACCCGTATGTTTTAATATGAACATGTCAATTTAACAAAAAATAAATAAAAATAATCCATTGATTTTTTTTTTGTCAAAATAATTTTTAATAAAAATCCATAAAAATTAATTTATAATATTTTTACAAGTATTTCAATTACAATAATACCATTCATTTTTTAAACTTTTTAGAATTGTTTTTACCATTTTCCTTCATAGTTCTTTTCTTACCATTTATTTCATTTTTAGCTTGGTCTTGAAGTCTAGAAAAGAAGTCTGTAGATGTTTTCATACTTTTATCATCAACAGATTTTAACTGAAATAAATTATTGCATTAATAATAATTAATAACAGAAAAAAGTATATAAATATTAAAAAAATAATTTAGTTATCAATCTATAAACAATTCTTACTTCTTTGACTTGATGTCCACTGCTTGTTAATCGTTTCAATTCTTTTGAAGCACTTTCTTTGTTGTGATGAGGTTTAATACCACGTTTCTCCATGTCTTTAGCATTAGATTCCTTAAATATACGTTTTTTGTGTTGTAAATGCTTCTTCTTTCGTCGCTCACGTTTTTTGTCTGTACTAGTACGTTCTTCTTTGCCAAGAGTAGGTGCTTGGAATTTTCCTAAAATAATTTACAGTAAAAAAACGTATCCAAATGGTTTTTTCTACAACAATTTAACAAAGGAATAATGTACAAACCCTGTATTTCTTCAGGAGCTAATAACGATGCATCAGTAGTAGCTGTTGGAGCTACTTCTTCCATAGATATAGCTGGTAAATTATTGACAATTTTCAAATCAGGAATTGCCTGTGCATGAAGAAAAAGAAAAATATTCATTCTTGGAAAATATGAGGTCAATGAAATATGATAAATATTTAGGGATATTACCCCAACAATATAGACATTTCAAGGTTTTTAATTAAATTTTATGCTTAGAAAGTTGGTATTTCTATTATGAACTTTATACACTTTGGATTGAAGTTTTAAAGAAAAATATAACAAATATAATGAATGAATGTTTTCATATATACTGGCCAGTATTTAGAATTCCGGTGCCCCCAGGCCACATAAAATTTCACCCCATTTTTTTCTTTGGTGTAGTGAGGAGAGGGAGGGTTACTATAATATACTATTTACAAATACATATATAAATGTATTATTAATATTGATGTATATTTAAAAAGCAAAAAAACATTTTACATAATTTTAAAGTACTTAAGTTAATCATGTTTGCTGTATACATAAATAAAAGTTCATATAAATTAACGCCCCTCAAGTTCGTCCAGGAGGGACAATGGCCCCCCTGCCCCCCTTAATACGGGCCTGCTAATCTAGTCATTTTATAAGCTTGTAATAGCAATGGGATATTTAATTAAACAGTAATAATATGTTACCTGTTTAGGAGTGTAATGATAGTTAGTAAGTGCATCTAGTTTTCTAAACAGTCCTTTCATCATTAAATCAATTTCTTTATGTTCTTTTGGTTCTTCTTCAGGCTTTTTCTTGTTTTCTGGGTCAGCTGCTTCTCTTTGTTTAATGAATTCCTACACAAATTTGTTTTTGTTTAATTATCGAATATCAAGCAGCAAAGATACAAAAATTATACTATACTTTTTCATAAATTTGAGATAAGCTCTCTTTGCTCTTTTCTTGGTTCAACACCAACTGTTTTTTAAACTCTTGTGGTGCATTAGTTTGTTTTATTTTTCGTTCAACATCATCCCATGCTTTATCCTTAATTCTTTGTAAAATAATATCTTCCAATTTAACAGTTGTTTCTTCAGTTATTACTGGCGCTAAATATCAAATTTGAATATAAATAAAAAATTAAATAATTTATATATAACAATTTTTTAAGCAAAATCTAACATCAATTATATTTTACCTGGACGAGTACAAACATCAAATTCAACAGCTTCTTCTAATAACGAATTTTGAGGACGGTCTCTAGCTGCAACTTCACCCTTCAGAGCCCAAGGTTTGTCATCGGATACCGCTTCTTCTTCTAATTTAGCAATACGTTTATGAAGACGTTCTGATCTCATTTCCAGAGTAGACAATGGTTCGTTATCTTTTTCACTGATATCATTTGTATTCTCTTCATTATCTTCGCTATCATTTTCATCCATCTCAAATCTAACATTTTTCTTTGATTTGACATTTTTCCCAGATACTTTTGAATTTTTTTCAAAGAATTCTTGATACATAGGACCAAAATTATCTTCTTCTTCTTCCTATTAATTCAATTAATATAATACAAATTTATAATAATTTTAAATATATGTTTACAACACTGGAAATATAATATATAAGTAAAACCCTAGTAAATCATATCAAAATAATCTTTATTGTATACTTCATTTTCAGATTGTAGATCTTGAAACAGGTCAATATCATCTTCAAGTTCTTTTGGCTTATCTTTGGCAGACTCCAGTTTTTCTTCAGATAAAAGGAAGTTTTCCATTTCTGATAATTTGAAAAATTCATCGTCGACCATTGACTTTTTATACTCTAACAATTATACAAAAAAATATAAAAAAGTTAATTAATTAAATATTAATATACACATCCACCTTAGTACAGCTATACATATTTGGAAACACTAAGACATTTTCTCCTCTCCCAAATATTGAAACTTACCTAATTCAATAGGAAACATTAAAATAAAGTTTACAGCATATCATTTATGGAACTTCATATTACCATTAACATAACTATATACTATGATAATAATTCATAAAAAAAAAATCATATTATTTTTATACAGCCCTCAAATATTATTGTTATATTATAATTAATTTATCTGCTAAAAACAGAACTAAAATCAATATTTAGTGCACCTGTTTTTAGTACAAATTTAACGTAATATTGTTCATATTTATATGAGTTTCATATTAATACAATTGCTATTGGTTTTTGGTACAATTAAATAGTGGATAATTTTGATTAATTACTTCTATTAGACTTTGAATCTTCTATATCGGAATTGTTATCATTTTCCAAGTCATAATCATTATCTAAATCTCCATCTTCATCATCTAAATCTTCATCTTCATCATCTAAATCTTCATTTTCATCTTCTAAATCTTCACTTTCATCTTCTAAATCTTCATTTTCGTCTAAATCTTCTTCTAAACTTTTAGAATCTAAAAAAAAATTAAAAATAATAATACGTAACAAATGTGTTAGATTATAAAACAAGGTATATAGCTATTTTTAACTAAGTAAACCACCGAGTATATTTACATACTTAAATTTTATCGGTTACTAAAAAAATATATATGTTATTAAAATATGAAAATTATATTTTTTTTCTGATTTATTTTTATTTAATGTATTACTAATATTGTATTATACCACTGTAATTTGTTTTCTAATTTGGAGGCCATCTCTTTATCAACCACTCACTAGGACCATACTGTTAAATATCCAATACATGTCTACTGCTCTATTTAGAGATTCTACGTCCCTTTTCATCATATCTTCTAATCTCAAAAAAGGGCGTCCAAGAAGTTTCTTTCCTTTTGGGTTATCTGCCATTATCATATGTCATACTAGATTCTGACTTTGCCAAGTGTGACCATTCCACTGGTACCTATACTGTACTCTGTTCTGTTACCATAATGAGAAGTTTATTTAATATGTTCTGTTTCTGTAAAAGGCCCTCCTCTAGTTTGTAGATTTTCTTATTCTCCATCTATCAATTTACTCAAATAAGATCTTCTGTAGGATTTTTGTTTTTCTTTAAGACCATATTTCTGCTCCATACATATATAACTATTGAACATAATGCCATAATATAAAATTTCATCTTCAGTCCTCTTGGCAGAGACCACAACACTAGTATTTTTGTGAGTCTGTAGAAACATTTGTTTCCAAACAAAATTGTTATAGCTACTTCCTTTTCAATTTTATTTTATTTTTTAATGGTTTGACTGAAATCACAGTTTACCACTTTTAATATTTCTACTCCATCTCTTCTCCCCATGACTATATTATACTTCATTTTGTCTGTATTGCTATAATATAATATTTTAATGTATAATACAGTTATTACAACATAATATTTAATATAAAACATATCAAATTAAGAATAAATCAGAAAAAAAATGTTATTATTTAAAATGTACACTTCGTGTTTTAATAACAAACAAAATTAAATTTAATAAAAATCCAGAAGTGCTTAGGGGTTTAGATAAAAGTGAAACTTTTAATATTTATTCTATAGTCAATCAATTATCATAAATAAGTAAGTCTATAACTATAAATATGAAGTAAATACTTTTATTGGAGGTTTTTCCGTTAGGTTTGGTATTATTTTTCAATATTGTAGAAGTTGTATCTGAAATAAAAATTGAAATAAAAACTTAATATTAAATTGACCAAGAAAATAATATACTTATCAGTACTACATTAAATTATAATTTTAAGATTTCATTACATATTATCAAATGAAACAATTACATTTTAGAAATAGATAATATAATATTTTTTTGGAATATGACCATGAAACAAAATAACTTTACTATTTAAACATGACTGATGTTAAAAAATATTATTTTTATAGTTTCAGTTAATGTAGGATTATAAAATATAATCTATTGTCATTATTTCCATTCAATTAAATCATAAAAAAAACACATTTTCAAAGTTTTGAATTGAAACATAAAAAAGTAGGAAGTTATTGCACTACAGTAAACTTACCATCAGATTCATTGAGGAAAACCAAATTGTTATTGGTAAACTTTTTAATAGTATTAGCCAACAATTTGAATCGAGCTGAATTTTGTAGTTCCAATTCTTGCCATATTTGTTCTTCATCAAAATCTTTGACAATTAGTTCTGGAAGAGTATTGTCTTCAGTATCATCTGTTTTTATTTCAACATTCTTTGTAGTATCATAAAGTTGTTTCAACAATGTTGTTGTTTCTTCGGATATACTGGTTTGTACACTAAATCAAAGTGTATAATATTGTAAAGTTGTAATATAATATCACAGTATGTACATAATATATCATTAATCTGTATTGGTTAAAAGTTATAAGTAGCAAATGAATAGAATTACAAGTATCTGAATACTAAATAATAGTAGTAAATTATCTTACTTCAGATAGTCCAAAGGATTTACAGTTAATTTTTCAAAAGTCGAAATAATATTTATAACTTTGGTCATTTTGAATAACTATTACAATCAGTGTATTGTGCGCTAAAAGTTAAGATCTCGGGCATAGCATAATTAACAGGAATTTGACAGGAATAGAAATTCGAAATCGAACTATATTGACTTCAGTCTTATCCAACCACGTGATATTTATGATTGGTATTTTAATAATGGGCTCATGGTGATAATAGACCGTAGAGAAATAACTGTGATAACATCGAGAACCTTAATAATCTATTCTGTGATTATGACTATATACAAGCAAATAACAAACTTATAACTATTTGATAATGTGATAAGACTATCAAGGTTATATAACTGTAGTCTGTACACCACGGACGTATAGGCAGTTCATATCCGTGTTAGGTGTGTTATTTAATTATTTAATATGTATTTAATATGACAGCGGTGCACGGCGCAGAGAAGGTGCATCGTGTGAGATTGTGAGAATGACAAAATTTGATTGTTATTTGTCGTGTACACACTACAGTACTACACTGTACAAGTACACCGCAGCTCACTGGCTCCACGATTGTGCGTGGACAAGTATTGTAAATAGTTTTTTTTTTTTTATATATACTCTTACAACTCCGTGGGTCTTTCATTTGGGTATTTATAAGATATGTAGGTACATTGATCATAAATATCTAGGTGGATAATCATGCCATGAAGTAATCTATCCACAACACATTTTAATTAAAATTTACAATTTTCAATTAATGAATTGTAATAAAAATACTAAGATCTTTTTTAAATTGTTGACAATTTTTTTTTTATCATCCGGCTTTGTCTAAACATGGTACCATGTGAATATGCGTTCAACATTACGTGACCTAGCCCACACTTATTTTAGCTAGCGGTCTATACATTCAGACCTGTGCTCTAACTCTTTATTTGTTGTTCTGGATTTCATGAAGTCTATCTGACCTGAAAAATGGAACTGAATAAAACGTATAATGTGAATATTATAAGTATGAATGAATCTAATGGTTACCTTATAATCATTGAACAGTTCAATAGCGATGCAACACAATATTTTCAAAACTACTATAAACAATTGTTATGTTATAACAAGTGTAGCAGATGGTTTGGAAAACTTGAATATCCTTATATTGAAGTAGGAAATGTTAGTAGCCAAGAAAATCTTAATCAAAAAATTGGTTGTACTTATTCGTTGATGTAATTTTAAATTATTTTTAGGTCATTATTGTACAAGTTAAGGAAGCAAAAAACTTGTGGGCACGTGCAGTAATTTCAAAAACCTTCATCAATGATTTGTTACCTGAAATATATTTATTAGACTCGCAGGTAATATATTTTGAACAACTTTTTGTTGTAAATGTTTGTTATTTATTTAATTTACTTTGTATGTAATTCACCAACATAGAGATTTTGTGACAACAATGGCAGGTTAGAAATGAGGATATGTCCAGCCAAATTTCTAAACTTAAAACTTCCAACTTATTATGTTGATGCAAATATTTGTTTGGATGAAGATCATGTCAAAATCGCGATGGAAAAGTTGATTTGGAGAAATCAATGTGGTGAATTAAGTTTCTGTTTTACCCCTAAATCTATCAATAATAATATTTATTCTGGTGAATTGATTATCAACAATAAAGCAGATCATTCAATTATACCATTGAAAAAGTTTTTGAAACATTTTCAAAAGAAAAAATATTTCCCAGGTAATTTCAATAATTTCACTCATATATCTACTTAGATAATACTAGTTAAAACTATTTTTATGCTATTTTTAGATGTTTCAAAGGATGAGCAGTGTACAAATACAATTTTCAATCCAATGAAATTGAAAAATTTGGTAATAGTTTCAAAATCATTGAACCAATGAATTTGTATTATATTAATTTGTTTTGTGTTGATCTAGGAAAATATATTTATTCCAAGTGGTCTTAATAGTGTTAACTTTGTTAATGTCTCTGAATCAGAAATTAAAAAAGATAATACTGATGGTCAAGTTATTGAAATGGATGTTAAGAAAGAGGATAATTTTGTCAAAGCACTAATGAAAAAGCGCTATATTTTATCAAAAATGTCTACATCAAATGGATATAAAGAACCCAGTGACTCTACTATGATGCCGGAAGTATTAGAAGTATCCAAGGTACCCTCAATAATTGAAACAAAACATCAACCTATTAATTCATTAGCTGATGATTCAAATGTATGGTGGTCTTCTTCTTCTGACGATGAAAAATAATTCATTCCTCCCAACCTTTAACGGTTTATGCCATTAATATTTTTGTTTATTTTTATAAGAATTGCAAAGGATTAAGCTGATCTTTTTTGTACTGAGCTCGTGAGAGCATTAACTGTGTCTTCCATGTAACTAGCAGAAATAAATAATGAGTTGATTGAAAAATTAATTTCTGTAATTTTTAAGGGAAACTAATATTATTGAAATTGAAAGTAGCTATATTCTAAACAACACCTACCTAAAGTATAAACGTGTTATTTTAATCTAATTTTTAACTGGTTATAATAATAATTTATACCTATAACCATTGGTTTTATAACCAATGCTATAACTATATAGCGTAAGGTATAATATATTCTTATCTATGTTATATAGGTTAGGATAACAATATCAAATTGAATCACCAGGTGTATTTTGAATTTTCTAAATATAATTTAAATCGCTACTAAACGCACGGGTATTTGTCGCGTTGAACGATGAATACTCGCAGAACCCAACTAATTTACGGTATGACCGTATGAGGTATAGGTTTTCTCGAGTTAACCACCGGACACCTGTTCCACACGTGATCGAGAATATATAATGGTTATGGAGTGATGTGAATTGGTGTTATTAACACGCTTAGGTATCTAAATATTTCAACTACAAATAAATACCTATAACAACGCGAGATGATTAAAAAGTACATATATAGTCATATGGATGTATAAGCCAGGTGTAGTATGATGTAAAAGAAAACTCGAATACAAATATTTAATATATTGTGAAATCTTTGAACAACGTTAAGGCTCTGTGGCTCTACCAGGACTACTCGCTAGTGATTTTACACCGATAGTTGTCCTGCCGTTCAATCAAAAAGGTTTTGTTGTCTGTTAACTTAGTTCAGCTATAGATTAAATATACTTATATTATATAGTATATGTAATCTATGGTACAGAACATTCTGTTTGATGGACAGCGGTGAATAAAAAATATTAAATTTACTTATTTACATAAACTTATCTTATTTTATGGTATAATACTGAGTCAGAGGTTCGTTACAATTCGTTAAGTCTTAACTTTAACGCGGATGCCGTATGCAGATATTATTCTCTGATCTGTGAACTTGAAAATAGTACTATACTAAAGACAATATGAATTATTGAATCTGTGACCACAGAATAACTTGTTCTGTGCTATGACTAAAGTTAAAACTAACACAGTATAAATTATATAAATAAACATAAATCCAATATTAAAAATATCAGAAAGAGCTTCTAATAGCATTTCTCAATTAATAACATCTTCTGCTTTTGAAGAACCATCAACATCTGTAGCAGTCAGCTTGTTAATGTTAATAATACATGAACTTCGGAAACAGCGTTTAGAGGAAGAAAAAGTTGAAAATATTGAAAACAATTTTACGTGAAAAAGCTTGCTTTTCTGATGACCTGACCTTTTCATGGCTTATAAATTGTTTTAATTTCTTACTTGATTTTATTCCATTTTTTTATAATTTATAGTTATCTGGGGGGGGGAGGCTCTCAAATTATTTCCACCTCAGGCCTACAAAGGCTTAGCGATGCCACTGAAATCATAATATCTCAACTTCTCATCCATAGGAAAGGTAATAAGTAATAACTAATAATCTCACTTCCGTTACTCCGAATACCGCTATAGCATGAGCAAAGAATTAAGATTTCAGATTTGTGTACCTACTTAACCGTGAGCTAACTAATAATCTCACTTCTGTTACTCCGAATACCGCTATAGCATGAGCAAAGAATGAAGATTTGTAATTTGTATACCTACGCTATTGTCAAGATCGTAGTATTCGATGATAACATTATGATTTATGATAACAGTGATAAAACCTGTAACGTGTTGATACAGATTACAGATATATGATATTGTGAAATCCGAAAACGTGCATGCGGTTTTTTTACACTGCCCTAGTTGCTTCAGTTTTAAATATCAAAATCTTAGCTTTTTGACGATAGAGTATCATTAAATTTTGGATCAACAAGTCGTCACTCCTGAGGCTCGTTAAATGATCCCCTTCGACGTCCACTTGTAACCATTTATATAGTATTAGTTAATGTGTCAGTATTATTATGATATTTTAGTTTTATTATCCAGTGTTTTTATTAGAGTAAATATTCTATGAGGAGGATGTTGTAGTATAAAATAATCTGTTCTTCACCAAGAAGAGGTTACATACTATTTTTTCCGCCATCTACTGCAAAATGGAAGTAACTATTAATAAGAGTAGTTTTCAATTTATTGACTATTCACATGTACACAACAATACAAAAATGAATAGTGGTTCAGTAATGAAACCTTTTCGAGCTAAACGAAACAAACGAATCTTGCGCTTCAACAAGTGGTTCCAAAAGGAACATGATTACTGTTTGCCGATAAAAAAGCAAAATGCAGTAAGTCATAAATTCCATTGAAATACCTTAACTGCATTATATGGGATTTTAAGAATATTTTTGATTTCAGCTTGTTCCAGATGATAAAGTTGAAACAAATTATAATGATTTTGAAGAAATTAGTCAATCATTGAAATCAGAATCTTTATCAATGGATAGTTCTAAAACAACAAAAAATCTAGAAAAAATCAATGTTAACTATGAGTTATCTAGCTGTAGCTTATATGCCATTGATGTCACAACAAAGTGAGTTAATTGATTTACAAATATATTTCAGTCTGCATAATAAAATTAATTGGATTGTTTTATGTTAAATGTTAATTAGATTATTGAAAGATGCTCTAATAGAAAATAAAAAAAAACAATCTACCTATGAACAATCAATGGCTGTTTCAAAAGATTCTACTCATATGTCTGACAGTCATAATTCTAATAATCTAAGTAAACACCATGGTAATCAAGTTTATACAACGCCAGGGTAACTAAAAAAAATAAATACTTGCAATTTATTTATGCTACTACATCTTTTGAGCTTTTTAAATATTTTAAATCTTAGATGAATATTTGTATATTGTATAAAAAAGAAGAGTTATATCAGTACTCGAGAATTCAGCAATTTTAAGTTTTATTTTTATTTATCTGTATTTTTAAGGGACCAGGCAATTGAGGCCATTAGTCCCTCATGTGGGTTGTTTATTGTACATGTACATTGTACAATGTTTAGTAGGTTGGTGTTTTCTTTAAAAATGGCTACAACTTAAAGATTATTTTTTCATCTTGGGATAAAGTTCGTAAAGTTAAAAATATTAAAATATTTTAAAATAATTACACAAACAATTTTTGGCTCATTTTGTATCAATTTTACAATTTTTATTTTAAATAACTTTAAACAACCAAGTGATAAGGAAAAAAAATCTTGTGTTTCCAGAGAATCAACATCACCTAAATTATTTTTGCCTTTGGATATAGAGAGTGATATGATTAAATTGTTTCCAGCATTAGATTATTCTACGGAACATCATAATTTAAATGAGTAAGAATCATATTTTTAAATAATACAGAACAATACATCCTTCTGTATATTAATACATTTTAAGTGTTATTTATGAATAATTTATTATTATATCAATATAATTTTTATTTTTAGAAAACTGGAAAGCAATAGAGAAATTGACTCTAAAACCATTTTTCATGAAAATACTGAGGATATTGTCAATAAAGATGAAGTACTTTCCTTGTATACAACATCTCAACCTTCACTAGTAGAAAATGTAATAAGAAGTAAATGTAAAGTTGACGCTGTTCCACCTATTAAGCTACCAAATGATCCACAGAAACTATTGACTGTCGATTCATTTTCAACAAAAACCCTTCAGCTAGCATCCGAACAATATATAAATATATTTAGTCGGTACCAGGTATATTAAGGAAGTACTATTTTCACATACAGATTTAAAGTAATTATTTTTCCATTTAGAACAAGTCAAAAAAACAATTCATTGAACAGATCGAAAACCCGGAACCTGTATTATTACAAGATCTTCTTTGTGGTTCAAAACCTAAAACTATTATTAGTCCTTATACTCATAGGTAATTATAATCACAAGGGCCCAGATTTCAATGCAAAATGAATATTTTCTTGGGTGATCTTAGACAATGTTTTTCAAATACATAATTTTATTATTAATATAACAGCTGAAACTTTTTTTTTGCATTTTTTGGTAATTTTATTCTTTTTAATGCATATTTGGTAAATAATATGTTAATGCATATTAAAAAAATAACTAAAAATAATATATAGTATTTGTAAATGATTTGAATCAATAATTTAAATTCAACTAATTCAAAGTATTATCAGTTTTCAATCAATACTTAAATTAATTATCTAGTGATTTCTGTTCAAAATGTTTGTTTAATTGTTATGATCATATTCTATATAATTAATAGTTTTCTATTACATTTATTATAATTTATTCTGTATATGTTTTAAGGCATTTGAAGCCATATATATTTAGAGATCCAGTAACTAAACCATTGTGGTTACAAATGTTAAAAGAGTTAAAAGAATATTTTAGACGAAAAAAAGGATTGCCAAAATGTGTGGAGGAAGTTGAAACAATCGATTACAGTTACATTCGAGCAAAACACATAAGATCTGTGAATGCATTAGCAAGAGAATTTTTTTGGCCTGGTATTGATTGTATGTATTAATGTATTTTTAATGACAGTTTAAAAAGCAGAAATGTTAATTTGTTTAATTTTGATGTTTAGTAACTGAAAGTCTGCTATACCCAGACTTTAGTGTTGTTGCACTGTATAAGAACTTAGTGATTGGTTTTGGTTTTATGGTTCCTGATATAAGCACAAATGAAAATTATATTACATTTTTATTCACCCGTCCCTATTGGACCAATAGTGGTATTGGCAGATTCATGGTATATCACTTAATTCAGGTATTGTATAAGCATAAAATGAAACATTGATTTTATTGTTCTCATTGGTTTTTTTTTTTCATTTTTAGACTTGCATGACTAGAGATATTACGTTGCATGTTTCCCCAAACAATCCAGCTATGATACTCTATCAAAAATTTGGATTCAAAATTGAAGAATTTGTCGAAAATTTTTATGAAAATTATATTCCTGCCGAATCAGAAATTTCTAAACATGCTTTGTTTTTACGCTTACGTAGTACTTTCCGAAGCAAATGAATAATTATGAGTTTATTCTTTTGAAGTGTTCAAAAGTTCTAGTCTTTTTCAGACTAGTTTTGTCGATGTTTATGATACAAAAAATTAACATATTATGTTATTACACTTTTATAAGTTATAAAATTATTATTTTATTATTTTTATTTTTGTTTTAAATCATAACAGCAATATAAAAGTATTATTTATTATTTCAATGACTAATTATCGAGTAAAATAAATATAAGTACTATTAAAGATAAGAAACTAAATATTAAATTTCATATTGATATGTACCAAACAATTCATTAAATCCAATAAATATTTTTTATTTTAGTTCAGTTATTTTTAATTGATAGTCTGTAATGTTATAAACTAATGTTATTAAGCATTTTTCTACTTTTTTAAATTTCATTAAACATATTACTTAATTGAAAAATTATCTCTTATAAGTGTCTGTATTACATTTTTGAACTATTAAAGAAATTTAAGTATTTCCGATGTTCAAATTATTTGATTGTTCTCACAAATTATAAATTATTATTAATAACCAATTTAATTTTTATTTTAATAATTTATGATACTACTCTTGAGATTAATCTATCAACTATATTCTTTACTAATATCATGTAATATTATTCAAAAACATTTTAAATCAATCTATTGAAATAGGCATACTTGTATACAATATTAAAAAAGAGTATTATTTGAAATTAATAGTAGTTATCCCACCATTGCTACCAGTTGTTATACTCTACTCTTACAGTTCAGGACTTCACTGAATTTAATTAGTTATAAAATACAACACTAAGATTATATAATAATTGAATAATTGAAATCAATGGACAATGACACAACTACTGAAGATTTGTCGATGGACGACAGCAACGCCAATGACAGACATCATCCAAAATGTACATGAAACTCAGAATTTATTAACTAAATTATTCCTTGCAAGATGCTCTAACATTAACAAGCAAGTAAAACTTTTAAAGAAAAATTAAATTATTCTATTTGTAAATAATTAATTATAAAACAGGTCTTTGTTGAACTACATTAAGATTAAATCGATTGTCATATCGTTGAACAGAAAATTCATTGTTCCTTTAGTTCTTTATTTACCTCGAGTTTTAAGTACTATATTTATTCGAAAGTCGAGAAAACTGGAAATATTTCAAAAGTAATAATTCCCGAAAACCGTATTTACGATCGAAATGTTAATAATTCGTGTAACGAATAACAACCCACGAATATTTTTCTTCGAAAACCAAACACATAGTATATAATATACAAGGTAATCAACTCACGACGCTCGTTTTGTTATGCGATAATCGATATTCTTCTTTCTATACATCAACCTCTATGTTTAGTAAAATATTGTTTGCTAAATACCTATAAAATATTAACTATACAAATATTACAAATATAATATTATAAAAATTGTCTAAAAATTAAATGAACGTGTACAAGTAAGATAAACGTTGACCCCCCAGCAAGTTGCCTACCGTTGGTTTAAAATTTAAATCGTATAAATAATAATAATATTGTACAGTTTTGAACATTATTGAATAATGAATAATATCGTTTGTCTTAAACTCTTAACACCCGTACGGCGCGCGTGTACGGAAACGGAACACATTGCACCGGGCAACCGGTTATCTGCTCTCCGGCATGAAGTGTGGAACGGAATTAATTCCGATATCGGTGCCGTTGCCAACTTCCACCTCGGCGCTGTAACTCCCCGACCCGCGTCCGCGTGGACGGTTTCAACCGCCAAAAAACGTCTGTTATTGTGTCCCCGGTGCAACCGGCGCGTGTTGTGTACCATTACCATCATCTCTTTGGCCTCAGCTCTTGCTTCTTCTGTTCCGTGAACCATTGTCTACCCGTCCGTTCGTCAGTGCGTGCGCCCGTTTACGGGAATACTCAGGCAACATACGACTTACCTGTCTTACCTGTACGTGATACGCACGCACACACTTTTTTTTATAATACTTGTACATGTATAAATCTCGATTTTATTATTGTTGTATTTTTCGAAGACCATCTGCTGCTGCTGCTGCCCCGGGTCGTGTTTGTTGTTGTCGTGCGAAGAAAGGAAAAAGGCAACCGGAGTTGCTGGACGACCGCCGCCGCCGCCATATACCGAGCACATCTGCCGCTTGCCGCACTCGATTTCACTTCGCGGTTTACGTTCCGCTGCAAAATGGCTGACAAACAAATTTACTATTCGGACAAGTACTACGACGACGTGTACGAATACAGGTTTGTATGTTTTAACGTATTAGTGATGTTTCTCTTCACGCGAAAATGGCCGAGGCTGTTTTGGCGGCGTACCGCGTCCTCTTATTACCATCGGTCGTTTCAAGTCGTCAACTCCACCGGTGTCTCGATAATATCGAGTAATTTTTTTGTATGTCTGTCTATATTACTTGGCCTCCCCGAGAACCTAAGTCATGAAAGTCAATTTGTGGCTGTGCATGGTATCAACACGCACTTGTCGACTATCGTTTAAATTGTGACTCTCAACTTGTCTCCAGTGCACCTAATAGTAATTCTACATATAGTACTTATCTAAATGTTTGGTCTACATTTTTTCAACAGCCTATTTAGTCATTGTGTTGTAATCAATTTTAGCTGGTTATCATCTAGACACATCTTAAATGAATCGCTTGTTACAGAAACCCCATAAATGACAGAAATTGTAAACAACTTTTATTTTATTTTCTTGTATTTTATTAGTAAACACATCGATTTGTGCATAAACCACATATGTGAGTCTTATTTATGCGGCTAATCGGGTCTTTGGAATAATTTGTTTAGAGCAGAAACCCTTCAAGTAACATCGTATAGGGGATTTCTGCACTAAAATAATTATAATATGGTCGTTTTTCTTCAAATACAATTTATTTATAAATTTAATGCATGCACTGATAATACTTAGTTATTTACGTTTACGATAGAGGCTACAAAATATTGCGCGCTTGCTGTTGTTATGCTTACTGTGACAGTATTTAGACGATAAATCAGTGTATGATATTTTATATTAATTTAGCTGTTTAGTTTGCTTGTTGTTTTCCGGTTATTTTTTTAATTTACTGTGTCTTAAAATGTCGAGTGAATCTGAATCTAATAAAGATAGTCCGAATAAAAGAAGAAAAGGTATTATCCGTCCAAAAACTTAAAACGAAACATCATTAAGGAATCCTGAACTCACGGAAAAGAATATATAAATTATAAAGGTAAGAAAATTTGTCAAAAAACTCCTCCTCATGAAATTAAATGCAAATGCCCTGCTAAATGTTTTAAGCTTATCACTAAGGAAGTGTTGAGTGATATTTGGAAAATATTTTACTCTATGGATAATAAAAATAGTCAGGATATTTATATACAATTGTTGATAGAAAAAAAGGAAATTAAACATTGTACAAAATCTAAAATGTTAATACCAATTATAGAAAATCGTAATGAGACAAACAATATGACCGTAGATGAGATAGACGCCATTTAAATAATAAAACGCCAGAAGACAAATGTGGAAAAAATATTAGTGGAAACGCAATACTCGGTGACATTTGTGTTGAAATTCATCAACACATCAATCGATTCAATGTTAAAAATACCCATTATGGGGGAAAACCTAAAAAATATTTAGATGCACGATTGAATATCGTAAAAATGCATCAAATGTTTTTGAAAGATTATCCAGATTTAGCAGTTAAAGTAAAATACAACTTCTATTACAAATATTTCAAAGAAAATTTTGATTATACCTTTGGTCGACCACAGGTAGATGTGTGCAGCCAGTGTGAAAGTTTAAACACGAAAATAAGAGATCAAGCTTTAAGTGAGAGTGCTAAACGGGATGCAGCTGGTGAGCTTATTTTATACAAAAGAAGAGCCAAAAAATTTTATACTGAGTCAAATACTGCCAAGGAAAATAAAGATGATGACACGGTCGTTTTATGTTTTGACTACATGTCAAACTTACCCTTACCGAACATACCTGTTCAAGAGGTTTTTTATATGCGTCAGTTATGGGTTAATAGTTTTTGTATACCTGACGTAAAAACAAATCAGGCAATATGTATATGTACCATGAAGGAGAGGCTAGGAAGTCTCCGAATGAGGTTTGTTCTTTTATTCTGCACTATTTTGAAAACTGTATTCCCGTCAACACAAAGAATTTAATTCTATTTAGTGATGGGGCAGCTGGGCAGAACAAAAACCATACAGTGGTGAGGTTCCTCATGAATTTGTGCGATCGAGGAAAGTTTGAGACCATCACTCAATTTTTTCCAATTTGCGGCGACTCATTTTTGCCATGTGATAGGGATTTTGGTTCCATAAAAAACTTCTAAGAAAAACAGATTGTATATATATACACCACAGCAATACGCTCAACTTATCATAGAGGCTAGCAAGTGCGGTCGTTTTTCCGTTCACAAAGTGCAAACAGACGAAATTCTGAGTTTTAAAAACTGGCGGTCATCTTCGTACAAGAAAACAGTAAATTCAGATGAAACTTTAAGAAGAGGAATTCATAAGAACGACCCAATTACATTCAAAATATCTTCATACAAACACTTTATTTTCAGACATCGCTTATCCAGAAAAGTGGAAGTTAAGACCTTCATTAATGGTCTCTGTTCATCTACGTTTACTTTTAGAAAAACCAATCAATCTCCTGACCTGCCAACTACCAAAGCCTACCCTATTGGGAAAGTTCCAATAAACAAAAAAAAAATTGACGACTTGAAAAAGCTCTCGGAATATACCACAGACTATTCAGATTTCTATATTATTATTTTGAGTTTATTTTTTAATTTTTTAGGAAAATGCGAAGTTTTTATTAATTTCTCAAAAGTTTAAATTTCTGTAGTTACGGGGTTTCTGTAATAAGCGATTCAAATATTATATTGCAGCAGTTCCCAAAATGTGTGGCGCGAGCACTTGACAGGGGAGGCGTGAGCTGCGTGGTAAATAATGATATTTTAAAAACAACAATAATGTCGCATACAGTTATATTGTAAGATTATACTTTATTTGGGAATTTTCGGGTTATCGATATTTTCATCTGATTTTTCGTTAAAAATGAAGTTTTCTTCATTCTCACCACTAGGATTTAGGTTCAACATTAAAGTTGAATATCCTGAAGTAGCCAATAAAGCTTTGCGTGTATTACTACCATTTGCGCCATCATATTTGTGTGAAGTAAGATTTTCTGAACTTGTCGTGTTAAAATCAAAATATCGGTCAAAACTTAATGTTGAAATAGAAATGCATGTTGCTGTCACGGCATTGCTACATAATTTTGAAGAATTATTAAACGTGGAACAATCATATTGTTCGCGTTAAGATTGAATATTAATAGTCATTGTTTTTTTCGTAAAAATTAAAAATTGTGTAGTACTTTAAATAGAAATTTAATAATATTTACTGTTGATTTATTTTTTCATAACAATAAAAATATTTGTATTCTTAAACAGTGTACATTTGTTATTTACTTATTCATGGGATGTGTGATTATTTATCTTTTATTTTTAGGGTGGTGCGAACTAAAAAAGTTTGGGAACCGCTGTTATATTATTAATATACATATATTAATTGTATATCATAGTTATAATTTATAAAATATATTAAAAAAACTCAAAAGTAACTAAATAAAAAACAATCCATTTTAACTGTTTATTTAAATAGTTCCATAAATTATCATTGGTATGTTCTTTCTTATTTTTCAATTATATCCTTTATGGACAACAGTTTTCTTCTGCATCTCTTTTACCACTTAATATCTAAGATTCTTCACAGCTACTGTCTACTTGGTATAAAACCATTAGTGGGTGGACCTACACATTATTAATAACAATGACGAAATATGGTTACGCAATAATGCATTTCTTTTCAATGTGACCATATTATTCATGGCATTAAAATTTCTTTCGCATTCAGAATATGAAATTGCTACTGTATTTTTGCAACTATTTATGGTCTTAATGAGTGAATTAGATACAATTTTTTGTATCCTTAAACTCGTGAAAACCTCTAATGGTAGATGTTTCATCTACTTGAAATTTTGTAGTCGATCTTAGATTCTTGTCACCATATTGAATATTATTATATTTATCCGGCCAATTGTGTACAATTATGATGTTATTACGTGCATTTTAATAAAAATGCAGAATGATGCACCGTCTCGTGCTTTCCTCTTAAAAATAAAAGTAGGGGTACGCTAACATTTCTGAAAAATGAGTTGGGGTACTCCATTCCCCAAGTCAAGCACTGAATATACTCATAAAGTTACTTGTATTAACCATTTGAAATGTCATTACTAAAAGACAATTTCATGTTTTTGAAGCATAGACTACCTAGAACTAATAGGTACAATGGTAACTACATGTTGTGGATTTAAATCATTTAAAGTTGTGGAATACATTTGGGTATCTATTAATCTTTTTTAATTGTCAAAGGCAACTAATTTCATTGAATTTTATTTAGGTACACTCAAATAATCCTTGATTTTATGATTCTTAAATACTTTATTTTTATTGAAATATTTTTCTAAATTTAATAAATACTCTGCTTATTCGTATACTTTCTTAGTTTGATGTTATTTAATTTGTAATTTTCATTGCAGGCATGTGGTTTTACCTAAAGAAATGGCAAAAACTATTCCAAAAACACATCTACTTACAGAAGACGAATGGAGATCAATTGGAGTACAACAGAGTAAAGGCTGGGTTCATTATATGATCCATGAACCTGGTGAGTTTTGAATTAAATATTTATAGGTATATTTATTTGTTTGGCTGCGTTTTGAATTAATTTTAAAAAATTCATCTTTAACCTAAATTGTTATGAAATCTTTAATGATTATTTTCTCATTCTTTTTATTTGTCAGTTTTCATTTTTATATTTGTTTTAAACTGATTATGTCTAGATTAATATTTAATAAAATAACATCTAATGGGTTAATATTTGTTTTAATTTAAAAATATATATAATGCAACATTATTTAAATTTTAAATAATAATTAAGTACTTAGTCTTATATTGTATATATAGGGTATCATTTGTTGTATTGTATAGATATTATGTTAAATAACTATCTATAAATATATTTTTAACAATAAATAAATAAACTGTTAGGTATGTTTTTTTTATAAACATAAATAGAAAAGTATTTGATAATAACTTATTAATTTGAGTTATAAAATAAAAATTGAAGTACCAACATTGGTTTAAATTATCACCAATGTGAACTTTGTTTTTTATAAAATAGGTATTTTGAATTATTATTTAACATAAAAAATCAGTCTAGATTAGTACCAAAAACACTAATTAAAATTCTTTAGCTTTGTAATGTACAGTTATTAAAGATAAACATAATAAAATAATAGGTATTTAAATTTATTTTAATTGGATTATTTTTATCAAATAACCTGTAAGATAAGTTAGAAAACCTATAAATAATTTAATTATCTTTTAGATTATACTTTTATTAGTTGATACATTTTATTGGTAGTATTTTTTAAAATCTGATAAATTTTTTTTTTGTTTACAGAGCCTCATATTTTATTGTTCAAGCGACCACGAACTGATTGAAATGTATTCTCCTGAAATATCGAAAGTCTTATTGATCAATGTTAAGAAGGTAGGGAATGAATATGTTAGTGTCTTAGGTTTTTAATGTTGATCTATTGTATATATTAACTTATGAAATATGTTGAATTAATTTAGGCTAAGCTAAAAATAGTTTCATCGTTTTTTCTAGTAAATATGTGATGTTTATTCATTCTGTTATGTTTCAATCATTGAAATTATTTTTAAAATGTAATCATATTTATTCTGTAAGTCTTGATTATTAAATATCTTTATTATAAAAAAAAAAAAACAGGAAATAATGATTTGATTACTTTTATGTTGTACACTAATCATTTGTATTATAAGTAACTTTATAAAAACTTAGATTTATCAAAAAATGTGTATATTTTAAAAAATAAATCTAAAATTAATTGATTAAAAATGCATACTTATTCTCTATATTATATTAGATTTATAAGGAAGTTTCTATCATAATTATAACAAAATTAAACGTATTTGTTAGTTAGAAACCCGTCTTGTATCTAATTGTACTTCTTGTTGCAACTTTGGTGGTAATTCACGATAGATGGCCTCAGGTATATTATCTGAAATCACGAAAAAAAATTAAATCGTAAAAAAAGTTGGTTATGAGAAGATACTTTACAAAGACTTACCGTTGCAGCGATATACCAAATCTGACCATATGATCATTTCTTGAGAGAAGCAAAACACTCCTAATCTACCACCTTTGAATGTGTAATCGAATACATTTCCCGAATCAGTTACCATGTTTTGTCCTTCAAATATTCTTAGTCTGATAAGTCCAATCTTGGGACGGTGCAACAGTATCCACCTGTAGGCCGTTTTGCCTTTCCAACCAATGTTGCGCGGGTCTTTCCACAACAGTTTCACCTGTTATGAACACGATACGTGTGTATGGTAAACGACAGTCCTATAGTTATTTATTTATCCATAACCGTTATTCTGTTATGTACTCACTTGTTTGTCGGTACTCTCTGTATTCCACAGCGCGTTCCTCAACATTTGACCAGGTCCAGTTTCCGAATGCACGGCCTTGATCTGTATTCCAGGTTCGGCGACCGCTCTGAACGGAGTCGCTTGCCAGTACGTTTGCGTGCCTTTTTTCCACATGACGGTGTAGAACTTGTGATTGTCCTGGTAACTGAACACAAAGCCCACGTAGTCGTCGTCGATATCGGTGTCCACGAAGAACGTGCCTTCGAAGTCGACGCCGCCGAACGAATCGTAACCTAACAACAAGGGACGCGTAAATATAGTGGATATCTTAATTTTATTATCCATCGCCGTCCGTCCGCGGTAACGCGTATTGAGATGGTTCGTTCTCACGTCGCCGCGATATCCTATAGTTTGCCGACTTGACGAGACTTTACACATCCATAATAAGTATGCTGGTTTCATTATAGGGTTTGAAAATCTTTCGCCGACAAGTTACGATGTATTATAACTGTCGTCAAGTTTAACGTTCAAATTTATTTTTATTCCATATCCATGGGACGTGGGAATAAGACTAGTTTATGAGACGATATGACGTACCTACCTACAACAGCTACTATATACGCGTGCGGCCGTGCGGGAGAATCACGTGTCTAATTTTACCTGCATCGCTTTACGCGTATCATTTACTAACCTACGGCCAAACCGGGATCGCTGTTCATTGTCTGCACGAATTCCGCCCCCTTGTTGTACACCACCCAGTTGGGATCGATCTGGGAATCGCCTTCGGGGTCGAGCACGACCGTCTGGTACGTCCTGAAGTCCGTGGTGAATATTTTCGAGTTGTTGGGACAGTTGTCCAAATGGTTCGGCACCTTGTCGTAGTCGTTGTCGTCCTGGCATATATCCCCGACGCCATTGCCTGTGTATGCATTTGGTTATTTGGTTTTAATGCGACCGCCTAGGGTCTACCGAACAATAATGGTTTATACCGTTTACTGACCGTCGAAATCGGCCTGGTCCGGGTTGAACACCAGCATGCAGTTGTCTTGCGTGTTGCTGATGCCGTCGCCGTCGATGTCCGGATCACACTCGTCGCCCTTCCCGTCGCCGTCCGTGTCCAGCTGATTGGAGTTGGCTATCTTCGGGCAGTTGTCCACGCTATCCTGGATGCCGTCCCTGCGTTCACATCGAAATCATTATGTTTTATAAGAATGTCTACAGCTCGGCTCCGTTAATATACACGTATTGTGCGCGCGACCCGGTCTTCTACCCGTCCATCATAATTCACCCCGACCGAGTAACGGAATACGTGATATTACCTGTCCCTGTCGATATCGCTGTCGCACGCGTCGCCTATCAGATCTTTGTCCGAATCCGTTTGAGTCGGGTTGTGCATGGTCGGACAGTTGTCGCAAACGTCGCCTAGCCCATCGCCGTCCGTGTCCCTTTGGTCGGGATTCGCCTTCTTCGGACAGTTATCTTCGTGGTTCAGTACGCCTATATATTTACCAGGTATGTAAACTTTTAATACTGATCGAAACCAACGTTTTATTTATACGACGGAAGTGGTATTTTTATACTCGATATAACACATGAATCCAAAATTAAGTATTTAAATCTAAAAATTGAACTTAACTAAGATTTTTTGTGAATTAAATCAATTACTAAGTGTTATAAGTTATAACTGACTAACTTTTGATTAAATGTTAACAGTAGTATTGTTATAGTTAGTAGTTTTCAGCGTTTATAAACCATGTTATATTAGTTACTTTTTGGTACCAAAGTCGTACTAAAATATGAATAATATGCGAATATGTTGAATATGTTGAATGTTCATAATTTTGTATTGCTAACGGCTTATATTTATCATTCGATCTTTCAATGGGATTTAACAGAAACATAGTAAAACTGAATAGGCATTACTATGAAGCATATGTATGAATAAATTACCTACCGATGTACAGGTTCGATAATGATAGTATAGTTTTAATTACTAAGTTGAAAATGAATTGATAAAAACAAAGTTGCTCGGAACGTGTTATAAAAGTTCACTGTGAATTGTTGCATTAAAGCGACAAGGATTTTGACAAATAGGTTTTACTCATTGTTGATATCACAGCCAAACAGGTATCCGTTTATATTAAAACCATTTTTAAACGAAACAGTCATACTCGTCATTCGTAGTAACGAGAGCGAAGTAAAATACATAGTTTAATGCGTGTAATATATCCAGTGCTCGAATTGAGAAAATATAAGTACCTAGGGGACGTTATTACTTAAATAAAGAACAAGTTCGTCACTTTTCTTACCCTTCCCCCTCCCAACGTACCTAGACGTGTTCTGGTATAACAGAGCTTGTGAAAATTGAAACTACACACGCATATAGACATCGAAGCAAATCACTATTCCATTGGGACCCGTGTAAGCGAGTATAGAAAACGCGTTACGACGAATAAGAGTAAAGACAATGTCGTTGAAATGTATATATATGTATAGAAGGTATTTTAAAATTTTTGTTTTCTCTTAAAACAAACAATCGAAGAAAAATAACCAGCGGGTTACTCGCGTCAATATATTATATATATACCGTCATTGTCGATGTCTGAATCGCAAGCGTCTCCTATTCCGTCGTTGTCCGTATCGTGCTGATCCAGATTCGGTATTGTCGGACAGTTGTCGCAAGCATCACCTTTTTTGTCCGCGCCGTCTTGGTCCGAGTCCAGTTGATCCGGATTAGATACCAATGGACAGTTGTCCTGCAACGCAAATAGAATATTAAGTTGACTGCTACCATTACACGCTCCCCGTAGGGTATATTCCGGATTGGGGCCTCAGCTAAGACGTTAGTTTTACCCAAGACGAATTCGAAGGAACTAGGTGAAAACAATAGTTATGTGGCTATAGTTTCCCGTGTGGTACCTTTTGGGTTTTATTTCTTTCATACAATAACAAGAATTATATTGTTAACATATCTATGGGAACACGCGCTTGGTCAACTCGACCCTAATGTGTAGGTTGTAGTGCTATACCTTATAACAGCGTTTCTCAATGTTATTTTACGCACGTACCCCATGATCTCTCACCACTGGTTTATGTACCCCCAACCGTTAATACCTTATTATTTTTACTTACAATTATTATTGTACATTATGTTACTATAATATTATTTCGAAATCCCAATTTTTATTCGAGTGACAACAATTATTAAATTACTAAACATTTCATGGCTAACAAACCATTTCACATCACATTTTACTTATTTCGCCATCGTCCATTTTTTTTCGCGTAACCCCAGTTAAAAAAACTATAATATAATATAGGTCCTAATGATAGATTTGACAAGGCTAGTGTCACCCCTTCTCTCTTCGCGAATTCGAGCTACGAGCACTTGCGATGTCTTACCGGTGTGTTCGGCACGCCATCATTATCGGCGTCATCGTCGCACACGTCGCCTATGCCGTCTTGGTCCGCGTCTTCTTGTCCTGAATTGGGCACTCTCATGCAATTGTCCTGTGCACCAAAAAAGTAGGAAAATTAAATGTTTAGTATAAGATTTTGATTTCTGAGTGTAGCGAGGAATGTATTTTCTTTTCCTAAACCGTCATAATTCGGATAGGCACTAACCTTTTTACAACGTGTGTCGGTACACGGCAGATCGATGTCGGGCCATCTGTCCAAATCTAAGTCTGGTCCGCATATCTTGCCGTTTCCCGCCCAACCCACGACGCACTAGAATACAGAATACAATCGTGGATTATTTAACTCTAGTTTAAGTCATGTAAATTGTAAACGATAAAATACCTCTACTAGAATACCCGAATGTCTTGCTGAAAGTTAGCAGACTAACGCTATTTACACTTCGATGTAATAATATATTATTTTAAAACTTATACACCGTTTTTAACGTATTTAGTTATACGAGATTATACAATTTTATTTATTTTCCTACACAGATATATAAGTAATTATAAAGTAAATTGTAAAATTTTGAATAATTTTTTTCAACTTGAGATCACCTAAACTTAGTGATATTATACAATATTTACTTTCATTTTTGATGATTTATACGTTATACGTTAGTACATTTCATAGGTTTACAGGAATGTAGGATGCCTGTGGAATTAGTTATCATACTTTTTTGTACCTATAATTTTTACGAAAATATTATAGACTTTTGTATTATGCAGATTTTGAAAACTTAAAACTGAAAATAATATTTTTAATTTTGATTATGCTTATCGTCATATGAAACCAGTTGTTTGGTATGTTCGGTATTTACTAATAGTATAATACCAGATATCTACGTCCTACATATGATCCTGATATTTATACGTGTATTGTATATATATAAAATATCTATCTAAGACATGTATTTTGCTGTATAGTGGAAATTAAGATTCCCACGACAGCCGCGGCAAATTCAACAAAATATTTCTTTACTATAGAAGTTGGAAGAGATCAATTACAAACAGGAAGCATTGTTCAAAGACATTTTTTCCTTTATCTATTTGTAAACAACGTAAAAAAAAAATCTGTTGTGTGGATATGTACGATTAAACATTTAACATGGTAGACATTAATATTTAAGCAAACGCTTAAAAAATACCATAATATACCACGTAGTCTGTACAAAATACAATTTTAGTAAATTAATTATTTAGCCGTTCTATCGTATACTATATAGCTACTTAATATTATATAAGTATAGTTATATGTAGTATATATGTATTATTATTTATTATACTGACCGTTTACAGCCGTAATTCGTATGAGAAATAACAAAACCGTGATCAAGGTTAAAATTGAAAGAAGTGTTTAATTTAGAAATATTTTTGTAGTATCTCCAATTAAAAATAAAAACTACTATTTTTCTAACTATGTTATTTTATTGGAATCCAATTGTAGTCTGACAATAGTTATTACTTTCATATTTTCGCAACAGAGTTACAAATTATATATTTTGTTTCAATAATTATATCATATAAGTAACAAAAAGTGTTTAAGAATTATAATTTATATATTTTAAATAAGATATGGTGGTTTTCTGATCTCCCTCTAAAGTATTTAAAAAGAATTTAAGAGACGCGTAAAAAAAAAACGACCCGCTTGTAATATTGTTATATTTTTTTAGTATATTGTATTATGTATAGTTTATCCTGTCTGTATAAATAAATTATGTGTACAGTTATCTATTTTGTTTCCTATTAAATATTAGTACATTTATTTATGATATAATTTATATTATGTATTATGTATTATGTATTATGTACTATGTACTATGTATTATATTTTATCATATTGTTAAAATAATAAAATGTTAATATTATGTTGTATTCTAAGTCTTACTTTAAATCGATAATTTATATTATATTGTATAATACTATATAATTACTATTATACACGACGCCCTACGTCTAACGTCCACGTATAAAATTGAAACTATTTCATTTACTTACTTCGCAAGAATATTTTCCTGTAGTTGATCTGACACATTCTCCGTTCTGATGACACATTGTACCATCCGGACATACCCACGGGGTTTTCTTTAAATTGTCAATTGATAGACAGCCCTGCGACTGGCTTCCAATATAGCCTGATCGACAGCCACCGCAACGGTAAGAACCCTTGAATGAAGGAATAATTCATATCGATGTCGTCGAGTAAAATATTAATTATTGAAAAATTGTTTTTTTTTTTTTATGGCACTAATCATATATTATAAATTATTTAAAATTACTTCTAAAGTGAAAAAAAACAACTCTTACCTCGGTATTTATGCACTGGGAGTTCGGAGCACATCCGTGGTTTCTGCCTTCGGCGCATTCGTCAATGTCCACGCACCGATGCCGACCCTCGTCATTCCTCCTCGTACCGTCGGCCCCGATACCCTGCGAAGGGCCCACGCTCGTGTAACCAGGTGGACATTGACCGCATTTGTAGCCCGGTCTCAGGTTTGTGCACTGTACCCGAGGATCGCACGGTTCGTCCAAGTCGCACTGAAAACAAAACGACGCACATCGTGTTATTACATAATATAGCTACCACACCGTTCCCTAGAATAAAAAATCATAAAATTGCGCTTATATAGGCGATTTTTTACTTCGTCCAAATCCACGCAATTAGTCCCGTTTCCGGTAAACCCTGTGGGACAACTGCCACACTTGTAGAACGGTGGTTCTTCGCACGGCGAGCATTGCACACCTGTAAATTAAAAATAAAATGCATTATTTTTTGTTCAAGGAACGATTAGTTTACTCAGATTTCGTATTGATCCATCATCCGAATGTCTTGGAAAGTTTGAAATCCGTATACTCTTATAGAGCTGATATCGCACATAAGTATATTATAATGATTACTGCAATAACCTCGACAAAATCTAAATATTTCGATATACCTATATTATATGCAGTGTTGTAAAGTATCTTTGTAAAAGTAATCAAATACCTTTTTAAGTGTTGAGTACATTTTTAAATACATTATTTTTTGAAGTGTTTGAACGGTACCTATTAGCTTTTTAAAATACTTTTTTTTTACTACTGAATATAGTTTTATTGAATAATTTTTTTGATTCCTTATTATATTCAAAATTAGTTTTAGTTTTTGATCCTTATCAAATAAAAAATACCGTGCCATCAAAACGTTGTTACGATTATAAATTATAATATATAATTTCACTTTTAGCTAAATTATTAGTTTTTATTTCTTAGGCAACGGCTTATCGTCGACGACTACCTTGCGGTACCAATTCATATCTATCCCTTAGCAAATTGTTAGCGATTGGTGAATATACTAATTAACCTATATTTTTTTCGACATTTTTTTAAACGAAAGACGAAACTTATTACTATTTACCTAGAAAATTATTATCATCGTTTATCGTTGACGAGAATAAGAAATATAGCCAGTCGGTACTTGCGTATTCGTGTTGTGTTATATGTGTTCATTGTTCTGTTTTTCAGTCATATTATGACGTAGAAACAGCGGCACACGTCCATACTGTTTAGAAATTACACACATTTTTATTCGAACAAATTATATCAAAATTAAATTAATTTTTTTATTTTTGTATTTGAAGATTATTTCAAATAGGTACCTTTTTTCTGTTAAACGTATTTGAGTGGTATTTTAAATACTTTATTTGAATAATAATTGATTCACCCAAATTCTATTTAAAAGTATTTTTTACAACCATAAATTTATACGTATTGAATTAAACTTAAATTTTGATTAATCTTTAAACATCATGAGTTACTATCTTAACGTGCAACTCCCACTACAAATATGTATGAGGCCTTCCAAACTTTCCTAACACTGATGTATCTTATATACACCTTATATAGACCTAGGTATATACCTGGAGAACAAGGACTCATTTCACATCCACGTGGACGACACCTCTGGCCGTCACCGATGTAACCTTCTGGACATGGACCGCACCGGAAACCGTCTACCGTGTCTTGACATCTGACGCCTGAAAATGCGCAGTACACAACAATAACGGTTACCGCACGGTGACGTGGTATATTATATATGGAGAACAAAACCGCGGTAAGTGTGCTGCTCGATTTATTTCCCGGAGTGGATGTTTTAACACCTCAACGAAGAATTGGTCCCCGAGACCAGTCGCGGGATTTCCGGTATCGAAAAGGGTCGAAATCCGGGATCGTATTTACATATACACTGTAGAAGATAAATTACCTGGAGCGCACGGTTTCATCGCGCACGTCCTGCCTGGTTTACACGTCTTTCCGTCGCCCACCATTCCTTGAGGACACCGGCCGCACCGCGGTCCATCCGGCGTGTCGCGACACTCGGCCCCCGGGTAACACGACGGCGGGCTGCCGTTACAGCTAGGTCTCGGCGGCGGCGGCGGCAGCGTCGGTCTCATATCACCTGTTCAATCCAATTTCGTTTGAAATTTATTTGATTTTCAATCAGCTTTATTTTTTGCATATGCGTTATCATCATGTACACCAAAGCCGAAAACAGTGGACGGTGTTAAATATTAACTTTGGCGAATCGCGTGCCATATTATACGTAGTGATAAGACCACACGGCATTACGAACAATTAATTTACATTTAAAAGGGTGAAAAATGTTTTGACCTAGGTAACGATATAGGGTCCCAATTGTTCGAGTGTATGCGTGCAGTGCAGGTGCGTAAGTGCAGGTGTATGGCTTATATATGAATATTTTGTTCATTATCAATTTAAAACGAAGTAGGCAGTGTTTATGATGGGTTAAGTGTAAAAACAAAAAAATATTTACGCGATGTGATGATGTCTTACTTTATATTATGAAAAAAATTAAAGGCAGTCCGAGGACGGTGATTATGTAAAGAATAATTAATCATACATTTCGTATTTTAAATTCTGTAAGTTTTTTCAAAACGTGCGTTTAGACAAAAGTTTATACATAGTTTTCTTAAAACATTTTATAACTGTTCATTTTATTTCTTAATAAAATATTTATTATTTGTGCATGTATATTGAATACAGCCGCTTGAGTCCATGCGTGTGTTATTGTAGAGTATACATTCTACAATGTAGACTCCGGTGCTCCGTTAAAATATTTGCCGTACAAACTTATTTCAATGCTTTCCGATTCAAGATACCTTTAATAATAGATTATTAGATTGAATATAGATTTTAGTTTGTTATGCGGCGATTTTGCTGTGCTTGTAAGCTTATGGTAAGATTATTTATTTATTTTCATGCACATGAACTGTAGGTACCATACTTAAAATGATCTCGAGTAACACCAACATATTTGTTTTGTTGTTTTTCCTATAGAACGTGGTAGCCATTTTTCAACAATATTTCAGCTTACACAAATGAAAAGCAAAACTATATATATATATTGAAATTTGATCAGATCGGTTCCAAGTGTTACTATTAATGTCACTGCATCGATTCATATATTTTACAAGCCCCGGATTTAGATTCAACTGATTCATTTTCCTACGTAAATTATTAGTTTAAACATTTTTGTAAAAAGATTTATAATTTTTTTTCAATACTTTAAATTTATTCTAAAATGAAAAAAAAATGATCGGAGCATGTTTAAAGTGTACATATAATATGTATTGTTTTATCAGTTTTATGGTCTTTTCATTTTTTCTGTTAGAAGGATTGCTTTATCACTCAATAAAAATGAAAGTTTAATAAATATAAAAATCTTATATACATCAAACAAATAACTTTTCAAGTTTCGAAAAGCTGTATTCTGGAATATTTAACACACTTTCCAAAGCAAAACTATTATCGATAATAACAATTATCGTTTATGTACATGTGAGTAGGTATTAGGTATTCCCAAAGACCAGCCTTGGACGAAAAAAGTACAAATTAAATAATACATACTACTCCACGATTGTATATACATCGATACGCTGACCAAGGCTGGACTTGGGTGATATATTTGAAAAAAAAAACTTTGTAAAAAAATTAAAATAAAAAATTTTATTGGCATAAAAAAAACACAACGGTGCAATAGGTTACAAACGATTAATTCACTAGATTTGACTTTTACGTATATTAATGAGAAGTTAGTAGTATAAAAAAATAATGGTCATTTTTCGGGTGAGCTACTAATTATTAAATTATATAAATCAAATAACTAGAGTCGAAGTCCAGCCCTGGATCACCGTGAGCCTACGTTTTCCTCATACCTGGCCTGCAGAAGTCGTCACACTGCTCAAGTAATTGGCGGAGTTTATAAATCTCGAGTCGCTGTGTAGAAACATTGATTGAATTAATAACGGTACCTATTGTTTTAGTTTAACTTGTTTCAATTCACTTACTTGAGCTTCGACTTCTTCTCTGAGTTTCTTTACCATTTGCATCAGCTCTTGGATGGTTTTCACGAAAAATAGGTCTAAAAAAATAAAACAATAAATATTATATTTATGTCACAATGATATACCATTGGGAAAATAGTTTCTGTGTTACTCACCGTCACATTCATGATTTATTGGAATATCACCTACAAAGTATAAAATATGAATTAATGTACAATAACTGTATTTCAATACATTTTTGTGTTTTTGAAAATTTACCCCTTCCAATACTCGGCATTTTAATTCCAATTTCGGTGACCGAGAGTGGTTGCATCGCAGGCATCTGCTCCACGTCTGAGCTGTCATCTTGAACAGGACACTTGTTAGCCACCAAAGTAGTTCTCCAATCTGTATCCGGAAACACTTGAATTGCAAATCTTTTTTCGTGCGTCTATACAATTGTACACGGATTTAATTAAAATTGATTTCAAATATATATCATAATATAAGTTGCGCGATTTTCGATCGTAACGGGAAATGGAAGAAGAGTTTAAAAATTACTTCCCTAACTAAATTCAGGACATTTTCAAGAACTGTGTGCCATTTAAAATTATTGAGTGATAAAATAAAATCGTTTACAACGAGATATTTTACTATAAAAAAAAGACACGTGGTGTGGTGATGGTACCTAGTACCTACTATAAAATAATGTGTTGTACATAATCGAACGTATTTATTTATATTATATGTCTGTTTACTCGAGTGGCCCGAGTTAAAACTGTAAGTGTAGATGGACAACTGGTTGTAGTCGACAAAAGTTACGACGAGACTACAAACAACAGTTATTTAAAGTCCTGTAAAATTAAGTTTTGTTTTTGTTACATTTTTTTTTCAAAAGTTAAAATTTAGAAAACGGATTTTTGTTTACTTCAGATGGAGGCAGTCAAAGCACGTTTGTATACTAAATGGTAGTGGTATAGCCTAACATGTGTTTTAACGCAAACAATATATTATAAACTTTCTATGTGTATGTAAGATCATACGTATAAGTATTAGTATGCGTGCGTGGCGTCTGTTTGCATGTAGGTAGACTTCACAATGATCTGAAGGATATAAATTATAGTTGCCGAAGGAAATAATGTAATTGCTAGCTACTATGGAAAAATAGTTACAAAATACGGACATCATATGTTTATTTTATCTATTTATGGTTATGTCTGGTAAAAAAATCAGTGCTGAGTGCAATTTGAATAAATGCATGTTTAGTACTTATATTTAGATTGAAATGTATAGTGAGGTACACATTTCGAATGCTATAAAATATATTATGTAATTATAATGACGCGTAAACTGTATATAATTATAAATTAATAATACGTCCATTCTCGTCGTTTGGTCTAGTAATGACTAATGATGCTAGTGAGATTTAAGAGTATTTACGAGAATGAAAAATGTATAATAATGTGTTAAATGCTAAAATATTTATAGGTATTAACTATGAAACTTACCAACATTTAATCTGAACTATCTAGTGCTTTTAAAATTATTTTCATATATTATTTGACATTCCTCCTTTTTTTTTTTATTTAGAGCTATTAGTAAAAACTATTTTACTCGACAACTAAAAATCCTTATACCTATTCCTTATATACGAGTAAAAATAGAGTAACACTGGTTTGTGTACTGGGTAAGTATATATTGTGGTAAACGTCATTTTGTTAAATGAATTAGATTTCAATGATAATGTTTTTTCTAAGTTTTTGTTTTATTAACACCAATACACCAACTTACCATTTGTAAATGGGGATTAGTCATGTCGAAATACACTTCTCGGAGGGTCTGTAACGTGTGCAAGATACCAAAGTGCTCGCAGTTGACGTACAATGTTATGGTAGCACCAGGTTTTCTTTGGTCTACAGCTAACACTAAGGTCTTTGTCGATGACATATTACCCAACGAGTTTACATTATAATATTCAGTTTGTGTGTCATCACCGCTCTTCCTTAATATGATTACTGAAAAAATGTTTATAAAATTTAATTTTAATATGTAAACACGGAAACTAACATACTCCGATAATTTGAAAACGTCATAAAATAAATCGTAAATTAAAAAAAAAACCATACGATTGGTTTTTAATATAAATAAGTTAACAGAAAATAATCGGATTTATAAAATATAGGACTATAGACTTTCATTCTAAAATATATTATAATTTCCTAAAATGAATAAGCATAAATATGTTACATAGTGCAATAGTTGAAACCTTTTATACATGTGCGGTAACAAAAATATTGCACGTGTGCAATAGTTAACTCAAACTAGAACCATTTTCTTCCCACTATTATTTTTGAATACATTAAGTATTGAAGTAATATGCAGGTTGTATGTGTCTTATGTTCAGTGTGATATTTTATATATTATTCAAATTTCACCTTAGTCCGAGGTTATTTACGGTCTAGACAATACACTTCCCCGGAAACTATTTATTGGTATTTTCCTCACCACACTCACGTAGTGATTTTTTTCTGTCTCTCCATCGTCAAGAACTTTAATAGGCTAGTATAATGCACGAGATGTCGTGGGATTGTCCGGTGGTTTATCCTTTTAAGGTCGTATGCCTAACTGGATCTTCGAAAGAATTTGCCGATCACTGTTTTTTTTATCCTTTTCCTTAGTTTGTTACTCATTTTTTTTTTTTTTTTTATTGACGGATTCTATCAAAAGAATGAAAGATGCTTCGATGATGCGTCATTCGTTTAGATCTACAAGTAGTAAGTTACTACTTACTACTTGTTACTTACTACTTGTAGATCTAAACGAATGTTTATAAGTACGTAGTGTAAAACACTATTTTTATAATAAATATAGTGTAAATAAATTTTTGACTAAATTTCAACAGTTTTTGTGAAATATAGTACAACTATAAACCGATGTAAACATGTAATTGAATATTTTCAAAAATAATGTGGTTGAAGTGCCAAAAATCATTAAAAATAATTTCACAGTGTGATGCGAAATTCGTTAGTGAAATTTACCTTGGTAACATTTTAAATACAATTAACAGTAATTAATTTAAAAACCGTTAGCCGATCAAAATAATTATAGTATTCACTGTTAAATGTATGTCAAAAGTCTCAAGTCTCGAAATATAGGTTTTCACTTAGATTGATTGAAAAATGTTCAGTTCGCAATAACTAATTTAAATCAACTTAAATATTTAAAAATGTGCTTATTTTATAAAAATTATATTAAATAGTAATAACTAGTTGGTTTACAATATACTCTCCGATAATTGTAATTAAAAAATGTATTTTTTATTTTAATTTAACGTTGAAAATATTCCCATGTGAATATATCTTAACCTGTAATAGTGCAGTTGCTGTTGTGTATCTAATTTTTACTTGTTACTTTAGTATTTCTGAGGCATACTGCATGATATTGGTATATGAAAATAAAACAGTTCCTGTTATGGTAATAGAATGGTCCATTATACAGTGACTCGCTTAAACAATGTGGTCCTCTTAAAAATATAAATGGGCCACTTGCCATTTTTGGAACTAAGTAACGGTTTTTGATCCATAAGATAAATTTGGATTAATATTTAATTAATGAATTTTTAAACTCTTTGAGCAATTTGTTTTTTTTTTCATATTCTTATACGATATAAACGGTATATAATACGTGTACATAAGGAAAATGATTACAACGTTTAAAATCTATTGAATATTTTTCTAAATAAATAACCAAACTGAAATGTTATTAAATGTGCATACGTTAATTTAACTTCTATCGAAAACTTTAGAACAAAGGGTTTATATGAAATTGATACATTTTATTATAGAAATATAAATATTAAAATGTATGTACTTGTGATTAAATTAAGTTATTCGTCTGTGTAAAAACTGTTGCGTTACGGACTTACGGTCATAATACGCCTACGAAACACGAGTAACTCAATACAAGTGTGCCTGATTCGTGTCAGCGCAGTACGTGCACATAATATATCGTTGCTAATCACTGTATATGTAGATTGTAATTTAAAAATGTTAAAAAAAAAAATGCGGTAAGCCCGTGTACGCGCAGATATGAGATGCTATTGATTTCCACATGAGATAATAATATATATGAAAAGTTTTTAGACCATCGCACATCGGTATATCGGATTAAACACGACAAGCCTACACGCGGTGTATATACCTACGCAACGAGTACGATCGACGGCGACGGTGGTTTTAGGGTAAAGATTTATTACGTCCGTTATTATTACTATTATTATAATTTTTTTTTCCGTTGTTGTTACGAGTACCGAAGAACAGTATCGAATAACACGGTAATGTAAATAATATAATATACCTTGTTCTTCGGCCCTGTCGATTTTCAACGCGAACTGATAGTAACCGGGAAAGTCAATGGTGGCTACGGTTTCGGGTTTGCGGCGCTTCCGTCCGTTGGGCTGCCCTTCATCTTTGATCACCATCGTGAACCTGTCGCTGGTAACTGCTTCCACAACAGCCCTCGTGGTCTCTGCGAACAAATAACACTTTAGTGAAATTTTCCGATCATTTAGTTGTTTGTACGACTAGATAGCTCTTTGAATTCAATTTTGATAATGCGTAGATAATAGAATATAATATCGAGGCCGACGCGCGTATGAATTAACCATTAGGGAAAATCCTACGCACACCGATGTCACCAAAGAATAAATCAGTAAATCACCACCGAACAAAACAGCGAATTGTGTTTGTTTGTTCATTGAAAAGCAGCAAACTCAATAATGGTTTATTCATTGATTCGTATATTGTCCCACACATCCAACCATCATATCGTACGACACTCTCATTACGTATAGTCGCATTGCACGTGAACGCGTGATGGAGCTTGCGTTCAATAGACCGTCGTCCGTCAGTTAACGCGTCAGTTATTTGTGTTTGCTGCGACGTAATCTGTCATCAACAATCATCTATGGGTGGTTATTGTACTCGCATCGTGTTTGCTCAGATTATCTTAAATTAAAGACCCACAAGCCCACTCCGGTGTTCCTATACTTGTACACAGTGTAGGCTACACTAGTATCCCAGTCGAGTGTGCTAAAAGTAAATTATGCATTCTCAGTAAACACCCGTAAAAGTACAACATAGTGGACCCACGTATGGTTTTACTCTATTTACAATTTCATAAACGATAACACTTATAATATATCTTTTAAAAGTGAAAGTATCATGGACAGAGATCAACTAAGGATTTGTATTTTTTTTTCTAACTTTTTGCCATACCCTAAGAAATTGTCTACATTACCATAAGATTTTCTGTATATTTAATGATTCATGCTTGTTTCTTATTATTTATACTAATAGTAACTGAGTTATAACTATATAATACTTCATAAATACAAGTGATTGTTTGAAATTCTTTTCTCGTATTTAAAATATTGAAGTCATTGCAATGTCATCGCATTATCGGTATGTGCGATGCAATTACTAATTAAGTTTTATTTTTTTACAGTTTTACACTTTTCATTTTTATAAAATATTTGTTTTTGCATAAAATATTAAGTGTTGAAAGTTGAAATGCATTGACAGTTAGTTTCCCAATGCTATTGCATTTTATAATCGTTCAGAAAAAATATATATGTAAGCTATATTATGGTTTTATAATTTTTCAACACTCCATAGTATGTAACCCAACTAGGTTTCGTAATAAAGTAATGGCTTAATGTATGTGTATTTTAGAGTTTGAATCGAAGTCAACCAAAAACTTGTTTCTTCACCTCTAATGCCATTCAATATAATATAATATATATTATAAAACAGTTTTATTATCTTCCATATTGAGTAATGTACGTGTAAAGACTACATTCGAAATCCAATGGTACAGGTGTGCGGCTTACACATTATAGTCTATTCAAACAAGATATAACTTAATTAATTTGTTTTTTATAAAATATTTGACTATACACAGTGTACACTGTACACTGTGTATATACCTATATTACTTATTAGTTCTATTATATTTTACATCAAATAAAATGTTATTTATAGTTTTATAAAAGTTGTTCGAAATTTCTCTTTCGAAATGTTATATTATTTTGTGTTACAAAAAATGGCTGTTTTTGATTACCCAAATAATATACATATACGTATACTATTATATTACTATACACTATAAAGTAGTATAAAATACTATAAATAATAATTATATAATTGTTTACTGAGAAAATATGATAATTTGATTATTGAAAAATACAGTTGTTTATTTAATAATTATATAATACTTATGTAGCATTATTTTTTACCTAAATTATATTTGTGTATAGGTTTTTATCGATAGTAATAAAAGAAAGAAAAAGAAAGTTTCTGACGATAAAGCTATCTTGGGTTTGTAATTTTGTTAGTTATTGTTACACATTTTATAATTTTAACGTGTAGCAGCCAACAGATAAAATATTTTATGCGTTTTAGATTTTATTGGTGCGTATTATATTTTAGAGATTTTTTTTATATATTTTTCAGGGATTGTATATTAGAAGATAAACGTAAAATACCTAAATGGCTACATATATAAATATATAATATAGGTATAGTGGGTAAAATACTATACGTTGTAATAATTTATCGTTAGAATGGAAAAATATAGTAATAATTTTTTGAACCAAGAACACAAATCCTTATACATTCTTAAATAATTTTAATGAAATTTAAATTAAATATTAATATTTTATTCATAGTAGTCGAAAAGTAGTTTTTATTATGTACATGCAATTTGTACAAGTATAATAAACATAATTATAAATTATCTATATCTATAATTAGAAGTCGAGATCTGCTTGTCACGCTTGTCATATTAATTATATTCTACTTCGAGGTATGTGTTGGTAATAAATATTATTGAACTACAATATTATTTGACTGCATCGCACAGTATGTAAATGCTAGATATTACACATACATTGGAGCTTATACAAGCCGATTGTAAATAAATGTATAATGAAAATTGCGACGGGCTAAAATAATAAATGATACGATGTTACGTGATACAGCTAAAGATTTCAGGACGCTTATATCTGACCAACTACATAAATAATGATGGATATTTTAAGTACCTACCTACGATGGACAAATTATAATACTGAATTGTATCTATAGTTACTTTTAGTCTTACGTTCCCGATGCAAACCATGTTTACTGGGTGTGTGTTTACAGCTCATTATAATTAATAGCCAATAGGTTTATGTTTTGTATATAACGTGAATTATATGATTCATGATACAAGTTTTTTATTTTCTAAAACGGCCATGTTATAACAAGTATTTATAGTTATAGTGCGATAAACAGCGATGGTTTAAAATTTGTTATTAAGGACGTATACAATGTTCTTGGCTCAATTCTTGAATATTTCCCAGAAACTGATCAACGCTGTACAGATATCTATACAAGTTCAAAATCTGATGATTACATGTACTGAATTTTATGCTTCCTTTTATGGACTGTCACGATAATTTTTAAACGTGTTATTATCTAAGTATACGTAGATACCAGAACCAATATACTTGAAACTATTTAGTAATTTCAGATGATATTTACATTCGATGAGAAACAATTCTATGTATTTTATATATGTAGGTATTTCATAATGCACGTAAATATAGTGACGCGTTATATTGTAGTATATTAGTATAGTACGTACATGAAATTGGACGAACGAGTTGGACCCTAAAATATGAAACTTAAATTATGGCTAGGTAAGCCACGTGTTTATGCATACTTCGATCCTACTCCTGGATGTTTTCGAATACTCGTATGATATTTGTTAGCGTTGCGCTTGAGTGAATGCGATTTTCTAGATCGTAAAAATTTGCTATCCCTTACATTTTGCACGTACACTGACGTGCGTCAGCATCGACGGTAAGCGCGGTCGTCGACGAAAACGGAGAAAATTTTTAAGTAAATTTGGCGAAGGGGAGAAAATAAAAAATTACGATTTCTACCAACGGGCGGGAAGACCGGAACGAAAGGCGCACTCGATTTCCGGTCGGACCGTTAATAATATTGTATTACGGTTGTCATCACGTACCGTTGTCAACCGCGGTTGCTGCGTGGACGCGGGCGTTGATCACCAGCATGGCGGCCGCAAGAGCGGCGAAAATAATGTCCGCTACCCTCATCTCGCTGTGGGTCGTGTCTTCGTCGTGGAACCGATGATGCTCGTCGCCGTGGTCGTTGTCGCCTCGATCGCCACCGGAATACAGGCGCGCGTGTGAAACTCCGGCCGGCCGTCCGTCCGCCGCCGCCGCCGCCGCCGCCGCTTCCTCCTACTCACAAACCGGTCTGCACACACGTACGGTTTACAGTTTTCTGTCTGTGTCTGCGTGCGCCTACACATATGCTTTATGCGTGCGTAATAATAATAATAACAATTATTGTTATTGTTAAAATATACGCGAGCGGATGAAGCGCCCACGCGCGCAGATGGTCACTCGTGTTGTTATTATAATTTCGGACGCCGCCGTCGGGTTTGGCTTTTTCGTTCTGTGCGCGGTACAACAGGGGTGGCCAAACGGGGTCGATCGCGTACGATTTAAAAGTCGATGTTTGGCGTCTGATTAGAATATTTGTGCTTGCAGTATATGCACTGATTGTCTCTGGTGGTTTAGACTTGCGAATTATTGTTATCATTGTTCATCGTTGAAACTCTGGTTCTCTGCTCAAGTCGACCATCTTAAGAAAAACGTTTTCCTAGTCGATCTCTACTTGAAAAAGTTTGGCCATTCATGCAATACAATATGTATAATGGCGTATAATATTATTACATATATAAATTACAAAAAGAAAACACCACCATAAAAATAATCTGGATACCAAGTCATACAAATATCTCAGGAAATGAAAGAGCTGATACACTTGCCAAAGAGGCTACTGTGTCACAAAACGCAACCCCATGCCAAGTTTATTCAATGACCGACATCAAACAAATAATTAAAAAAATAATTCTCAATATCTGGCAAAACGAATGGAAAACTTCTAACACCAAATTAAACGAAATTAAAAACCACATCCTCCCTTGGCCGAACAACACACTCACCAGAAAAGAAGAAGTAGTTATCAATAGGCTCAGAATAGGCCATACTAGATTAACCCACGCCTACCTAATGAAGAAAGAAGACCCACCCATGTGCCCGACTTGTAATGATCCCATGACAGTTAAACACATCATCACCGACTGCAGAAAATACGAATTACAACGGAAAAAATGCCATCTAACTCACCATCTCGCTGAAAACCTCAACATCGATACAACCAACGTTCTCAAATTCCTAAGGGACACAGAACTTCATAAAGAAATTTAATTTAATATATATTATAAGTATAATGTATCTACCATATTTAATGTAACCTATCTATTATTAATGTAAATACTATGTATTTTTGTAGCCAATGGCCCAAAGTTTCCGTGGAATTTATCACAATAAAAAAAAAAAAAATATTATTACGCGAGGCCTCATGCTCGATCCGACGACGAGATTTCCCGGTCGGCCACGAATGGATCCCGCTGCGGCGCCGCGCCGAACGTCGCGCACGTGGCTGCAAGTTGCGCTCATAAGCACCCGTGGTGAATCGCGGCGGTCGTTTTTCGAATCGCGTAAGCGACCCATATAGGACACTTGATGCCCAGCTATAAATTTTTTTTTGGGCAGGCCCACGTAAGCCGTCCACTGTTAGACGGAAGTGGCGACTAATCCCAATTTTTTACTATTGGCCTCCTATCATTTCAAAGTTATCAGTGATTATTTAAGGCAAAGCTTGCATTTTTTATTTATCACAATACAAGATCAATTTTTTATAATTATTAATTACTATACTCGTAACTTACAACATATACGTATTGTCCAATTAAATTTTATTAAATTTTAATTTTCAAAGTCAAAATTCTATCTTCTTTATGATAGCAAACTCGTCAACAACAGCCGATGGATTATCAATAAATTGCTCACTTATTTCCTTTTCTAGGGATTGTAGCCTAGGAATTTTTATAGTTGACCTGAGGTATGTTTTCATTGTTGAAATACTTATTTTTCTTTTTAGAGAAATTCTGGGTAGGCCCAGGTCTACCTACTGGCTACGCCCCTGTAATGATGCCCTTAAGAAAATCAGCGCTTTCGCCGACCCCGTCGCATGTAGTGAACACTAAAAAGCCCAGTGAAGGTGTGCAGATTGTAAACGGCAAAGATGAATAGTTATATTTGCGAAAATCTCGCGTAACAATGCGACTTCGTGCGATTTGTGCAAAACACATGAATAACGAATAAATCTGTTTGTATTGTTGTAGCATGTCTTTGTCGGCTGTCACCTTTTATTTTGCCTGTCGATTCGGATCGTGAATAGTAACGGAATAATAAAATATCGTGGTGTGATGAGGTCTTACCCTACATACCCTTCGTCATCGCAGCACTTCGAAATCACATTTTCGACCCGTGACACGCGATAAAAATTACGTCTCGGTGACTTGATTTTTATATTATGTATGTTCACTGCAATATATATATGCGCATTGCGCATGCTTAATGCGGCAGAAGAGTGGCGATGATAATAATTATTTTTATATTTTAACGTTTGCGACGAACTCGTCGTGTATTTTTATTATCACACCGTATCCAACGTACTAAAGAGGAGTGCGGAGACTTGAAAATATTGATTGGCATTAAGACCGTGTATGCGTACATTAGTCTCAAGTTTGACCTCGGGCACGATAGTCTCAGATCACCTCAGAAGTCTGGGCTACGGCCTGTTAAGAAATATACAAGACATTAATGTTAACAAGTAACAAGGATTCATTACAATGGTGTCTTGGTAATCTCAAATGCATGATTTATCGATAAAATGCATACGACAAAACAAAGTTCCGCCCAAAAATTAATGCCAAGGTTGACGTGTCTGCATTCATTCGCTATACATTTTCATCGTAATTGTAATCATGCGTGATATCGTTGTGCATCGTGATAATTTCGAAAACATTCGATGTTAGAAAATAAATATAAACAGTCGGGAATTTCATCTCGTTATTTTACTTACCTCAAGATACCATGTACTTTATTTTAAAATATTACCCGAGTCGTAGCACCGCAGTTCGCGATCAAGTATTATACGTGTCCCACTATACGCCGAACCTAAGTTTATTCTGCGGTGCCTTGTCATAATGTATTGATGTTTGCCGTTCTCTATTTCAAACCGGTTTACCACGGCAATGGCCCGTTGGGCGAGTATTTGGCATCGTTGTACGACTTTGGTGTTTGACTTAATATACTGGCGCAACCCCACGGTTGAACACAACAAATGGTCTGATGAAGAACAATGACTATTCACGCGGGACATCGCAGATTTACTAGAGAAAGCTCAGAGTGACGTCCGTCTAGTCAATAGAGCTTGTGCATTCATGAATAAAAAACAAGTGCATGAGCATTAAATATATGCGCTATAAATCTTAATGCTATACATCTATCAACTATGATAATTATAGGCATATAACTTATGTATCTACAGATTTTCGCCATCCCAAAACATAATGAATGAACATCATTTTTCGACGTTACATTTTGAAACAAACTGTGCTCGTTATCTACAGAATCTAAAAAAAGACGCTGGCAATATACTCTCCTATTAGTGACTATTTATATACTGAATGACAGGTAAACAAACACAAGTGCACAATACACATGTTGGCTATATCGGGTACCGACACTTGGGGTGTATACCTACCGACAATTCGACACGGTAACTTTGGCGCGCAACAAAACGGACACATACGAACTGTCAAATTCAGTGCGTATAATAGTAAAACGCAATGATACAAGATACAAGGTTTGGGTGAGATACAAGAATCGGGTGAAATACAGGAACGGGTGACTGATGTAGATGAATTATTGTTCTTGTACATTTGAAATCAGTAGTTCCAAAAAACATTTCCGATTAAAGGAGGACGAGTGGATAAGCCCTTATGTCTTAAGACAGATAACATTACTACAATAGTATATACCTAATAAGTATATCTAATAATATTTCGTAATTAACTTATATGAAAAAATAATTGTATATAAGTATAACCTTTGGATTTTGATTTAATTAATATAATTACAGTTAAAACTATTACAATAAATTATAATACGATTATCAGTATAAGTATCCAGTTAATTATAAAAGTCACCACAGTTAATATTTTTAGACAACTAACTTACTATTTCGTATTTCTAAAAAATATTTGGATTATTCGAAAAATTTCTTTTTTTAATTTCGATATTTTTCTACACACGTTCGGAAAAACTTTTTATTACATTTTCAAGATTTTTAGTTCAACCAAAATTATTTTTTCGACATCTTACAAACAAATGTAAGGAAACATTTATTCAAAGTTTCTACGGTTATTTTTTTTTTTTGATTAAAGACGAAAAAAATGCCTATGTTATCGAAAATTAGTATTTTATAATTATGCTATTTTTTTGTAACTTTCCGTCAGTTTTTTAAATTATTAGGAACACTGTTGAGAGATTCAAAAAAAGACCTCCCGAACGTGCCAACTAGACAACATAAACTATCAAAAACCATTCTACATTTTGATGATCAGAGTAATCATCCCTTCTAGTCGAAATCGTGTGTAGTCTATACTGTAGACAAGAAATAAAAAATTAATAAAACACGTACATAATTTAAAATTAATAATATAAACTGTGTTAAAATCGAATATTATATTATTTTAATTATAACTAATTTCTAGCAGTAACATACAATTATTATTAATAATATACAAATATGAAAAAACGTGCAAACGTTTGTGACGAACCACTATCAACACATCTATACAAATTTGTAATTGTTAGAATACTATATGTCAGTGCCGTAGCCAGAGGGGGGGGGGGGCACCGGGGGCACGTGCCCCCTCCGAAATTTGTTTTTTTCCCAAACCATTGGTTTTATTGATATATTAATAAACAGTGGCGCTTTATGGTTGTTGGTGAGGGCCGACTGGAGTGCGACTTTAAATACTGCGGAGGAGTTGCAATAGCAATATAAGTAATAATTAATGATGACTTGCTTTCTTCATTAAATTAAAGGTTTACTGCAAATTCTAACATTTTAACTGCACTCTCTTGCTTGATACCTTCTAAAGTATGCAGTATTAAATTTGACGATGTTCAACCAGCATACAATTTTTATAAAGAAGACTTAAATGAAATTGCATATACATCTATATTAAAGGAGAATTTGAGTTATGGCAAATGAAATGGAAAACAGAAAAAACAGCACCAAATAACCCACTAGATGCATTAAAATGTTGTCCTGGAGATATTTTTCCAAATGTTAAAATATTATTAAAAATATACTCAATTTTACCTGTGACAACTGCTTCAGTTGAAAGAAGTTTCTCTAGCCTGAAGCGTATAAAAACTTACTTAAGAAATTCTTTTAGTGAAAATCGGTTAAATGGTGTAGCCCTTCTCAATATTCATAGGGACATTGAAATTAATATTGAAAACATTATTGATTTGTTTGCCTCTAAAAAAGAAAGGCGATTAGATTTTAAAATTTAACTTCATCATTTTTATTATTATCATCTTCATATAATTACTTAAACATTATGTAATTCTGTTATGAAATTCATTGACTAACCTACTTCAATATATACGTATATTAAATTTTTTCAAAAATAAATATGTACCTATTATACCTTTACTTTGTTATTATTTTTAGTGCATTTTTTAATGTTAATTTATTAATACTATGATGATGAATAATATGTCATCATAGAAAAAATAAGAAACTGCTCATTTTGTGTTGTATTGTGTAAAATGTGTGCCCCCCCTGAAATAAATTTCTAGCTACGGCACTGCTATATGTGTATTCTAAGATGATATAACATGGAGGCAAGGATGAACAACGTTACTGACTGCTTGCATAATAGTATAATACATTTTTTCACTTATTAATCAAATCCAAATATTTGGAACTTTATTGATGCACATAAAAAGGATGAATATATTACTATAGTTACAAAAGAACAAAAAGGGTTTAGGTGAAATTTTAACTTTGTTAGTAAACTAAAATTTAATATTCAAAACTGTCCGTAGAAAACAATAATTTAACAATTTAACAATCCATAACTTGGTATATTTTTGGAATTTTCATTTGGTCGTTTTAATTACAGTTTTAATGAAGTTATTATAGGAAATGTTTGACCATATTATTGAACTTACTTTTTACACTTGGTCACTTTTTGCACAAAGATGACAAAATATGAAGTAGTTGTCAGTCATGAAACACAAAAAAAAATTACTCAGAAATAACAAAGTATCTAGTATCCGAATATAGTGATTTCTCATAATTTAAATTGTTATGAATAATAGTTTCATATTTTTTATAATGGGACTTTGGATCGGTTATGCATATGTAAATATGTTAGATACCATATACCATTATCTTCGTTAATACAAGTCCATTGTTCATACGTTCCATAAACACTATGAATTATAATTTATTACTGACATGTCCATTCTTCAACTCAAATATCAGCATTGTTTATCTCTTAGGCGGAAAATAAAAATACTTACACAAATACCCATTAGAGTATAATATAATAATATTTTATATTTTAGATATGCATACTACTCGTATGCCTGTTTTTTTATTAAATAGGCAACTTATTAGTCATCTTCAGCTTTCAATTTTTATTTTTTGAGATTTTCATGAATTAATAATGACTTATAAAAACTGAATACCAATACACTGCGTTTGAAAAATATAAATTATAATATAACATTAAATTTAACATAAATAATTATAAATTCTGCTCCACAATAGTTATAAATTAAATTTAAAATATCACAGTTTATAAATATATCATAACAAGTAAAAAAATTAAAATTATCAATGGAAATATAAGTAACACTGGAATTTTTCCTGCTATACCATTATTACTCAAACTATTATTATCTTTGGTTATTATGTAACGCAATGCTTTATTATTCATTTTTATGATTTGTGCCCTTTTTGACAATTTGAATTTATGTTTTTCCTGAAAATAAAGAAACGTGTATAATTTATATTTTATAACTTATAAGTTATAAGTTATTACTGATTAACTAAATTATGATAAGCAAGTTAGAGGAAGCAATCAAAAATCAATTATCCATTTAGTTTTCACGATAAAACCGCTTAAAAAAGAATGAGTTAGTTACGTACTATAGTTTTGGAGTATAAGAATATAATATAAGTAGGTTTATTAATTATTGATAATTTGTAATTTGTATCGATTATAAAAAGTTATGTTCAAAATATTTAAATGTAGTTATTGAATATCATGATAGATAAAGGTGATGGCGTTCTGGGTAGAATTATAAATAAATGAATATTCGGTTCAAATTCAATAAAATAAGAATTAAGTATTACCTAGTTTAAATTAAGTAATTATCGGTATTTTATTATAATTTATTTTGTAATATATTTAATTTAAATTAAAAATTGTTAAACTAGTACCGTATACGTAAAAGTAAATTGTAAGTATAGAATCAACTCTTTTTTTAACTTGCAAGTACTGAAATAATTTAATACAATTCTCTAATTTTCATATTTTGTTGACAGAGAAGTGTTGGTCAAATATTAAGCAAAATTAAAAATAATAATTTGCGATTAAGAAAATTTTTCATTATTGTATTAGTCTTTCATTTAGCACTTAAAAAAATATTTTATATTTGAGTATAGGTACCTAGTAAACTGTAAATCTACTATTATTACCTTTTTGACCGAACTGATATCTTGACTGTCAGAAAGTGTGTCATTGACTTTTGTATCGTCTGCCTAAAATAAAAATATGTTATAAAATAGTTATAAAATTTATCTTATTATACTTTATAGTAATTTTTATAACAGAAAACTTGGCCATTTTCTCAAAGCCTTAAACGCAATTCAATGCTCGTAGTTCACTTTGTTCTACAACTATATAAGTAGTTATACACCTAAGCATAAGCCAAAAAAAAATATATTACGTGGTATGTTGACAAATGATTCATTACGTTTTTTGTATAATCACATTAATATAATGCGTTTTAGTTTAAATATTTATTTTTAATCATTTTTAAAGTTTTGGCAATAAAATATAAATTTATAAACAATGAAATACTTGAATATTATTACCTAATTATTTATTAAGTCTTGGTACTTACCATATTTAATTTTTCCGTTTACTGAATTTTGTAATAAATACTCAGTTGTTTTAAAATTATTTGTTTTTAAAAATTTTATCATACGAAAACTTCGTTAAACCATGATTAAACCAACTACTTCTTACTGTTAGTAAACTAATGAATAGTTATAATATATTTATACAATTATTTCTGTACAAATATTAAGGTGGTAACATATTATAATAATTTTTAACCTTAGAACAATCTAATTAAAAGTACGCTTCTATTATGAGATCATCTTTGTTTCTCTCTTATCTACTATTAATAGGTATCGATAAGCAATTGATTTACGTTATAACTTATAATATGTATATATTATACGTGATTTTTTTTTCAATCAATTATTCCTTCGTTGCATCAATAATAAATAGTATAATATATTATTGTTTTAAGATAAGCTTAGATTATTATATTAACTATTTCAATAATTTGCCGTGGAATTTGAGGGAAAATGCTTATATACGCAGTAATTTATGAAGAGGACTTATGAGTTAGATTCTCCTGAATTCTAAATAATCTTGTGAACATTTGGGATTATATCTAAGAAACGAAAAGATTTGTTTTATAAGTTAAAAGCTTTGAAGAGATTGGTAACAGAATACTAACCCTATTCAAAAGATTTACCACTTAACGACAGTCTATCCTGGCATCCTGAAAATATATAAAAAGGAGGAATCCAATATAATTGTGCTGATTACCTAAATTAGCTTTAGCTTACATAATTTAGATTAAAATGTAAAATTGTCGAGAATGTGACTGCACATAATGTCAGCAGTATGGTTGTTGATTCTCCCTACAACGAAAGACCACCGGCCTCTGGTACGAATGGGTTGAGCTACTTGAGGTGTCAGATCGAAGACCACACGTATCTTATGGCCTATAGTCTTTCGTTATCTCGGGCGTATGTCGGTATGGTTGTAATGACGGAGCAGATGCTGATGCCTGATAGTGATCACTGATCATACTGTCGTTTATATAGCTAGTATTTGGTGACAACGTATTATTTTGCGGAAATGTGGTGTATGTATAGACAATGAATGTTTAATAGATAGTAGATGAGTAGATTATAGATTGTCAAAAGATTTCTTATCTCTTACCAGTTTTAATGAATTTACTGAATGTAAAAGTTTTTTATGTGATTGCATAGTTATTGAGCATTTCTATTTACACTGATTAATTATTTTACATAAATATAAGTAAAAAGTGTTTTTCTATTATATATGTGAGATTTGCGTTTTCAATCCTAATACAAAAAATGTATTAATGACACGCCCCTCCCACCCCTTATCAAATCATCAAGAATAATTACCACTCATAAATAAATATAATATTTATTTATTATTATTATATATAAACAGCCGACAGCTTCTAAACATCAAATCGTATAATTTAAATATATACATACACGGTCCGTCACACCGACCAAGAATTTATAATGATTGAAAAATAACTGATAATAAGTACAATAATTTACACTTTTTTTATGTACATCTAAATTCTTAAGATCTAAGTAATAAAACACTCAACAAAACAAAAATGAGAAATTGGGACATCTTTATGATACTCTAATTTGGTTTGTTAGCCATTAGAAATGGGAGTTATTAATACAATTATTGTGTTCATTATAAAATATTTGAAGCACAATATCAATATATATTGTAACGATTTCTAATAATAAACGATGACTTGCCAATCAAGTACTCCCCAGTAACCTTATTCTGTGAGTATGTCCATAAGTAGATGTACAAATAAAAAACTCTTCAATAACTTATTAATTATTACTGTATAAACATTAATGGTCGGTAAATTAATTAAAATTAATATATGCAATACAAATATTTACTTTAGTCTTTAAGTAAAAATATTTAATTTGAATAATATAAAGTGCATATAGACACAAGCAATAGACGTAAGTTAATAAATATTTTTATAATTTTGTTTTACAAATAATGAAAATCAAATAAATAACAATAAGACAATATAAAATTATAAGAATGTATTTTGTTCTAAATCATAAATTTATATAAATTATCAATGGACGACGAAGGCTGTCTCGGTCTTTTGAATAGCTGTTGCTGGAATAAATCTTGGCAGAAAAAATATTTTCGTGATAAAATAAAAAGCGCATCTTTTGTTCGCACACGCGTAATGAGTAGGTGGTTGTACAGAACTAAACTGGTAATTGTTATGTAATTTAACCTATTAATCGTAAGTCGTTACCCCGACTACATTTTAAGTTTTCAGTTTTTACCACTCCGTTTATTGAAGTCGGATATTCAAATAGTCATAAATGTATATAACTGTGGAATATAATAATCAACAACTAACATCACTATAAAATACTAAAACCCCAATTATTTTTACATAGTTAAAACAACTATTTAGGTAGTTTTTATTAAATTACTTAGAAAATAGTAAATTTTTACCGTATTATACTGATTAATCGGCTACGAGGCTTCATTAAATTAATTTTTTTATTTTCAAATTGTTCAGAGTTTAAGTACTAAGTATGGGTTATAATTTGCATATACTGTATGTACCTACCTTGTACCTATATACATACATTAAGAAACGTAAGCCACAAACGGTTCGAATAAAGCGTATACGTGTCAAATGGATGTACATCGCACGTAAAACAAATGATTAAAATAAATGTTTTAATATGTTTAGTGTTTACCTTGTTAAATTGTACACATTTGTTGCGGTGTGCGTTCTGACTTTGACACGAACAGTTATTTCTTTTTGTTTCGTGAGTCGTGACACAATGATTAAAATTATATGAAAAACAATGTATCTATTATATACACATGTATTTAATGTACGTATCATGGATAATGTATACGTGTATTTGTATACAATTTAAATAGTTATATACTACAACACTATTTTATAGTACACCTGTGCATTACTGGTATTAGCGGTAAAGGGCAAATTGTGGCCTGTGGGCTGTGGACAATGTACGTACATGATTATGTTAGTCTCGTTGGATAAATCGGTTTCTATTATCAAAATATCAAATCATTGATTATTTAGCTTGTTCTTTGCCCAGATATAAGTTTATATTCATTATAATTGTTATTATATTTATTATGTATACGTTATCCATATTATCCACGAGTGTGTAAAGCATTCTGATAAATACCTATGTAATTGACGATGGCACAAATAGATATATTTTCTTTTTTATGACAACGGCTTTTATGTTCGGTTTTGGCACAGTTTTATGTAATGTTACGAGCTCATACTATGAAGATTTCAAATAAGTTCACAACAAGAAAAGTTTTCACTACAGTCATACTAACTTCTGTTATCGTTGGACTGGATAGTATTTGCGAGGGAACGTTAAATACCTGTTTATTATGGAATATAGGTACCGAGACCCCTTCACTGGATTTTCGTAGAACTTGTAAATCATATTCAAATAATGCATTACTAAAAATGGTCACGAGACACATTTAAAATTGTTCATCGAATACCACGCAGACATTCAAAATTATTGTCAAAACAACCATCAGGATATTAGACAACTTTATGTAAACGCGTAATAATTGTTAATCGTAGTAGGAAAGATTTTATGAAGAGCTACACTTATTCTAATCATTATAACTATGAATAATATTTGTATATTACAATTCATCATAAGAACGAACAATATTAAATAATTTTATTTGACAAAGAACTAAGAAGTATGTTTTAACTTTTGAGTTTTGTTTTGTTTTTAGATAATGTACAAATGATAACATTTTCTAACCTAACTAATATGTAATACCGGTATCGCATTAACTTTCAGCTTAATTCTATTATAATTGCGTGAAAATTGTAATGAATTTATATAATAATACCATACAATTTGATTATGTGTGTTACCTACTTTGTTATGGAACATTGATGTAAATACTAAATACATTAAAAATTATATTCGACACAAAAAAATACTTTTGTAAAAAAAATATTTAGATTAATATTAAACCGGAGAGTTTTTTTCATGGAATCAAATAAATAATTTCTGTGGAACATAGATACCTACCTACATAGGTAACGCGAAAGGCGTAGTCCATGGGCTACCGGTACTCGTCGTGTATGTTTTCAGTTACGTTTCGCGTGTAGTCGCAGACCGACGTTTGTTGATGACGGCTATTTTTACGTACCTGAAATCTAAATTATTTTTAACATAAAATATCGAAAATTAAAAATCAATTGACTATTAATAAACATTTAAATGTATTTGATTTATTTAATATAACTGTGATATTCAATGTTCAATAACCCTTATGGAAAAATCTATGGATAATACTACAACTACGCTGAAGTCAAAAAAATTTCCTACCATGTTTAAAAAAATGATGCTTTCAAGTTAGTTTATACAATTTGTTTTAATATTTTTATTCAATGTACTGCACGTATTACAGATATCTGAAATCAAAACAAATCATTGTTTATAAGTGTACATTTGTACAATGTATATACATTAACATAAATTAGGGATTAATACTATATAATAATTTTGATAAAAGTAACGTTATATTATTAAATACGTTTTTTTTTTAAGTAAGTTTTTTCATAGGCAATATGACTAATTTCGAATAAATAAAAATAGTACGGACTACGATTTCAATAACCTTATAAAATTATATTTTATTTATATATTAAATTAATTTTACTCCTTAGATATGGGTTGGACAGATTTCAATCAATAACTTAATACGAAAAACATTAAACGATGTATTAATGCATTGATAATGAAATAAAAATAATTGATATATTATTTTCTAAAACATTATAAGAGTTTGGTAAATTAAATAAACTTAAATATTAATTAAATAACCTGTAAAAAAGGAAATATTATATTGTTTTAATAAAATAACTCACCTTATCTATATTATATTGTGAGCAAAGTGAGTTATAATACGTACTAGTTTTTATTTACGTTCTTTTAACATTTACTTGATTTAAAAATTAATTTACCATATAAAATATTATAATATATATTATTTATTTATCAAATGCATTTTAAAATTTGGATATTCTATCAAAATACATAGATACTATAGTTTTGTTTGACAATTTAAATTTAATTTTAAAATAAATCGAATGATAAGTTTTAAATGTCCCTATTTTTGTTTGAAGTTGGTTTTATGTATTATGTATACAACTGTTAAACTAATCTCATCATAAGCAATTGTCTAGAGTTTTAGACTCTAGATTATGCATGGTATAACCTAAAAAATTAGAATTTTTAAAAATATATTGTTTGGGTATAAGACTATTATTCTCAATCGCATTATTCTCAAAATTAGTCCAAAGAATTATGTTACTTGTTAATATTTTAAAAGCTTTGTTGAAGACTCTCAAGTGTAATTTGTATTATACTTAATTATGAATAATAGCATAACAAACATTGATTTTTTATATCAACAAACTAAAATGTTAACCATGGTAACGTGTTATTTTTGTCGAAATTGGCTAGAAATTTATTCGAGAAAATGTATCAATAAGATAATTGTATTAGAACAATAAAAAAAACGCGATGTCCTTTCCATAATGTCCATAATAATAAAATAAATGTAGTCCATGACTAAATTGAAATTACATGTACAAAAAAAAGTATATACGAAAATGCAAGTGCAGTAACTCATGTACACAAACAAAATTAATCGATGACATAGTGAAATATTATATTATTATTCATAGTAAAATGATGAGCTTTAGTTCGGGAAGTTGAAAAAACTTTATTATTACCTATGCGCTGAAATGTTTTCAGGGGATTTCAATAGGATTTCTTATCCGTCCGAACAGCTTATACTTTTGAATTTTGAAGTTTCCTGTTTTTCCTAATCTTATCGAACTGTATGTACTATGTATCAACACATTATACGAGAATGGTACAGAGGCATACTTGGTGATAAGATACGAGTTAGAAATAAGATTTCAAAAAACCAATAATGACGTTTTACCGAGAAAAATATGTGTGTGTGTGTGTGTTTAGGGTTAAAGAACATATCGAAGGATGCGACTTCGGCAGTGAAGTCGTCCGTCCAAAAAAAGACGTCCAAGAAAAAGTCGACAGCAGCAACAGCAGCAGCAGCAGCCGCAGCGATGGAAGCCGAACAGGAAGCCGCGAGTAAGTCAAGGCAACCGACGGCGGGCACGGCCGCGCGGGACGAGCCGCCGCAGCCGCCCCCGTCGCGGGACAAACGGACGGCCGAGAGCAAAACGGAAACGCGGCCGCCGACCGGCAAACGTCCGGTCGTCCAGCAGCAGTTCAACAGCAGAACGTACCGGGTCAAAACCAAGGACCGGAAGAGCGTGCTGAGCCTGCCGGAGGTGTCGAGACAGACGCCGAAGACCAGGAAAAGCCATTTGCCGATCAAGGTGAAACCGATGGCGCCTACGCCACCGGTCCGGCAACGGCTCCAAAAGCGGTCACCGCCGTTACCGGTGCCGGACGACCGGGAAAACGACGTCGCGCGGAAAACGCCCCCCCCGGCCGCCCGCAAGCATCCGTCGCCCGGAGAATATCAGCCGGAAAATTGGGTCCCGACGGCCGTGGGTTCGGCGAGAAAGAAGCGGCTCGTCTTGTGCTATTTGTGCGGCAAAGAATTCGGTACCGCCTCGTTGCCGTTCCACGAACCTCAGTGTCTCAAGGTAGGGTACGAAAACGAAAAAAAAAAATTACAACAATATAGTTATTCCAAACAGTGGCGAAACGAACCTAAAATTACTCATAAGCAACCTAAAATGTACATACCCGCCCACCCACCATCTATAAGTACCTATTATATACTTAAAATATATTTTTTTTCAATAAACACTAGTGCTATTACCCAATACCCTTATACAGTTATACCACTTATACCCATAGTCCTTATATCTGAATATCTCTATAAATTGTGATAAATACTTATACTAATACTTAGTTATGGTTTGTCACTTTTATATTTTCACCCACGACCCAGTGACCCACCCACCCCTAGACCTAAAAAATCGAGAAGTGGCTGCTTCTCAAAGACCACGTTCGTTTCGCCACTGATTCCAAAACATACGTATATCAGACTAAACCCGTGTACGGGAGAGCTCGAGCGTTTACCGAAACATTGAAACCACGAAAGTTTCCTTGAAAACGTTGTTGTAGAATGTACAGTATTTTATAGCGAACGTGCGTCGTTCCAACAGAAACAGGCTTTGTGTTTACTTTATAGGAACCGGGACAAGTTGAATCGGGCCGTGGAAAAATCGACTAAGTATTGCTGTAGTGTAGAGAATATAATTATCGGAAAATAATCGAAGAAATTATAATCCTTCGTGTACGGTAAAATTGTGTAGCGAAAAATGGTTGGCAAAGAAAATTGTTAGTTGTAAAAAACAAAAATAAAACGAAAATACGACGTTCGATTTATCATTTGCATTTCTGTTGGTGGGTATATAATTATGTTGTGTCCTTGAACTTGAAATAGTTAGCGCATCAACGACTATTATATTTTGTCGTGTTTTTTATTTTACGTTCAAAACATTTTCAAATAAACATTGATGGATTATTTCGTTACAATAATACTATGTAGCGTAAATGACAGACAATAATAGGTAATAATGTGTATCGTCATTCGATACAAAGATAATATACGAGTTCATGATTTATAAAATAACTGTTTGGAGTTCAATCAAAATATTAGGTTAATTTTTCAAACAATAATTGATGGTTTTTTTTTCAACTTTTCTGGCTATTGGACATTCGAGAATTGTATTTTGCTCGTAATTTGTAGTAAATAATATTATAGTGTAAATAATGATGTTCCTACACGAGTATCAGTAACCTGGTTAACATTAAACGATCGCGTGTTTTTATTGACGCATTATTTATATATTTTGTAAATATAAAAAAAAAAAAGTCGTCTGAAATACAACTAATAGCACCGGATACCCCGAATGTGTGCCTCTATTGAATAATATAGGTTAAACGTGGGAAGTGTGTAGAATTAAAAATGCATTAATTCGCACAGTTTTCCTCGGTTTCTAACGTACACGGGAAAGTTCGTTTGTAAATTACAAGTTTTATCATTTCGTACCGACCCACACCGCGTGCCGCTATTTTTAGCGCCGTATACCTGGGGCACCAGACACCGCGCGGTCGATTACATATACACTGTTTACACCGTCAAAACACAATGCATCCGACGTGAGAGTACAACAATAATGATGATGGGTGTGCACCTGGTGGTAGTCTGCCCAGGAAGTCCCGTAATACGTCTATAATATGGTTTTTGGAGCACTACTCCCATTGTTTCGAAGAGGATGTCGCGTATACGCGACCGACTGTTTTTGCAACAAACCATACCGGTGTGTATATCAATAAAAATATAATACCGAACTCAATTAATTGGATTTAATGCGCACACGTCGAAAGTAGCAATAATACACTGCCGGCTTACACGTGCTTACGACATTCGACTTGCCATGTTGACGAAATGAATTTATCGTTGTGTTTTATTCGGCTGGTACGTAGTACCGGCCATAATAATAAAATCACTCGTGCGATGAAATTATATACTAACCCGATCTTTGTTATTACTCCTATTACCTGCTTATTAGTTATTACTTTCGAACAGTTCAATATATCTATCGTACATCCATATTTGATTAATACAATTTAGCGATTTTATTTTTCGCAGCTTGTGCGGTGTGCCGGTGTATGCGGTGTATGCAATGTATACTAATTTCGGATTATTCAACTGACTTTAATAACTGTATGAAAGAAAAAGTATGTTTTCAACTTGGTAGCGGAATACACCTCTAAAAAAGTTGCGGGACCGATCAATTTGTTTGGGAGTTAGGTAGTTATTTGGATAAATCGAATAGAACAAAAAGTGATACATCTGTTAATCTGTTTTTTATAATACATTAATGGTAAATAAAATATAACTGCACTCATTAATAACACACTTGTAAAATTCATCTAAGGATTTATTATGAAAGTTATAATTTTATTTCCACGAGCATCATTTTATCATTTATTTTAGAATTCGTTTTTCGTATGTGGAATTACATTATGTTAAACGTATACGGACTACAGACCATATTGATTTTGTTTTAGACGGTGAAACCGCAGAATAAATTAAATCATTTCACCGGGTGAAACTCTGCGACCTAGCATTCTACAACAATACTCATGCTAAACATAAACAAAACAGACACAATAATTAATGATTAGAGCGAAAATTCGTTAATTGTGGTTGTTTTATTCAGATGTAACTACAGTTTTAGTTGAAATTAATATCATTAACACGTTAATTGTTTGAATTTATTTTGATAAAGTATGTAGTTTGGAGCCGTCGGCTAAATTGTTCATACATTTATTAAATCTTATTATCTAAGATTTAACTTGAGAATCTCACAGTTGAACAATTCGTTAACGCTCTATAGAAAACCAAACTGTTCTCAGCATTATTTCCGAACGCAATGATTTATTATAGCTTTTAAATTTAAAAACATCCTCCCTGATCGTGGCTCGCCTTAATCCTACGTCTCATCTTCATGTTGTTGTTTTATTTCAAACAGAAATGGACTCAAGAAAATTCTCGATTGCCAGAACATTTACAAAGGACTCTGCCTCAAAAACCAGAAACTCAAAATATTTCTATTGATGACTGGAATCAGTTGGCATGGGAAACCACTCAGGTAAAATAAACGCATACTAAATATTTTTACAATTATTACATTTCTAGCAAGAGCATGGTATAGCTATTCACACTCGATACTGTAGTAAAGTCGAAGTTCGATGAACTGACAACACTGACTGTGTAACGAAAACGAGTGGGCATAAGTCATGATGACTCATGGTGCAGTTAATTCATTTATGGTATAATCAACTATTATAACAGCCAACTGGTTATTTTTGTACTTTTAGCCGTACGCCCAAACGTCGGTATACATACGGAGGTGTATGTATAAGTATCATCTATGTGCATAGCCAAACAATGACAATGTTTTAATACGAATTATAGAATGGTGATAAGGGTTTTCCATACAGACAATTTATTTATTTGTTTACCAACCCATATCATTCAAACTGTTAATTATAACGACTCTAACGACTTTAAAAACATCAAAATAATTTGTACAATAATAATTACAGTCGAATTTGGTGCCATGTGATTATTGTCAACGGAAGTTCCTTGCAAACAGACTCGAAGCCCACACCCGAGTTTGTATTGAATCCAAGAAAAAAATCGTACCGGTAAGTGGATGATGGTTTTATTACCAGTAAAAAGTTTTCTTACTGCTTGACATTCGACGACCAAATATAGACATTATACTCTTGTGACGATCACTAAGCATCTTTCGTATTAATATTATTCTTTGTTGTAATCTTGTGATAGATTCTATTGCAACAAGTACACAGTTAAAAATTAATCTATTATACAATAAATACGTAACGTTTATTGGTCATCGTAAGACGTAAGTGGGTGTAGGATTAAGTGTTCAAGGGAACTTTTATTTTTAAAATGTTAAATAACATATTCAACTTAAAGTAAATAGAATTGTTCTTTACCATGAGACATCAGTTAAAAATTTGCATAAAACAATTGAGAATACCAAACCTTGCGAATTTTACCATTTAATTCCCACCTATATGTTAAAATTACATAATTGTACAAACGTTTATGCAGATTATAATATCTATATTGTACAATACAATGATACAATATGATTGTACAATGTTTGTGAATACAAATATAAGACTATAATCGAATAACGAATAAATTATATTAGCATATTAATGAAAATGATGCAATTGGTTTTTTCTAGAATTTCGTAAAATGTATGACTTGGCTCACAGCTAAGTGTCCAAGTGACACGCATATATATTATTGATTACACACATTTTTTTTTAAATTATATATATTTTATAAAATAGTGTGGGATAACTTGCAGATAAAATTGTTTAAAGTGAATAGCGAATAAGGACTTGAATTATGCATGTAGATGAACATTTTATTATTTTCTCTTTCGCTTCTAATCGAGACAATTTGAATTTAATAAGTTCCATATGTACTTGGATTGGTTTAAGTTTTAAACCAATTTGATATAAATCAAATTTCTATGTCTAAAATTAACTTTGTGAAGTTTATTAATATTGAAAGTATTCAAAATTATATGATATCTTAAATCATGTACAATACGAAGTTACTAACACTTCTTTTGGATTGAAAAAAACATTCAAAGCTGATTTTTCTGATTGTTTTCCACCAAATCCTAGTGATGCATATGCAGCATTCTTTTCCTTGTATGTTTCTCAAAATACCTCAAAAAATCAGTATATTTTGAAGATGAGTTCTGTAACTAGTATTGGAAAAAATAAATGAGAAGGAATTGGATGAAAATTTGCTAAACAATTTTCATATAATGGGAAGTAACTTGAATGTACCTCTTTAAGAAGATTATTCTGAAGCAATTATACTTTAAAAACACGTAATAGTCATTTAAAAACTCAATCGACCTACAATTTCTGCGAATAAAATAAAATAATTTTTATATTTAATTACTATTATAATATGTGCATAATGCATATTGCATTTATTATATAGTTTTCAGTTTAAGGTCTTATATTTTTCAAAATTGAACCGAAATAAATTCATGTATACTTATATGCTTTGTACTAAGCTCTCCAATGACATCAAAATTCAGTGGGAATTTTTGAAAAAAAATAAAAATATTACTCACTTGAAATAAAATTTTATCCCATCATTAAGAATTGGCAATAAATTTAACATAATACGTGTGTTTACTTTCTTATGTCTTTTTTTTTCTATTATTTCGTTCTCACGATTTCCGTTACACGCGCATATAACGCTATGTGAACGTTTTGTTTCACCTCTCCCGAGTTCACGCACGTTTATCCTTCGACTTCTTCAACTGTAGACAATCGGTCGGGCGGTTTTAACACAGCAACATCGTCCGACAGCGTTTGGATCTTGAAAATGTTTAAAATTACCGACACCGATTTCATAAGCGCCTCGCAAGCCTATTATTTCGCGTCGGCATCATTTCACGGTTTGCATAAATTCGTATTCTTTTTTTCTCGACACGTTCCTTTGAAGTACAATTGGAATCGATAAGGACCGCCCGTCGTATTTACACCGCGTGTGTGTACACCACATTATAATTTCCCATTAATCATATACACGCAGCTCTTGGTACACTTGCACGCGTTTCGTCGTCAATAAAATTACGATTTACAATGGCACACACACACACACACACAACGCTAATGATGCGCGAATACAATATAGTGATCGGGTGGAAAATCATAGGTCGGCAATGATCCGCGGCGCGCGGAAGGGACATGTGCATGCAGGGCCGTCCTTAGGATTTGCGAGGCCCAGGGCGAAAATACTTTAAACACCTATTAGGTATTAAATCATCTATCTATAAACATATTATTATGACATTAATAATTCTTATCACACAAAAAATTTGGTAGATACCTCAGACACCACGACGAAAATAAAACCAATTTTACTACTTTTTTCAAACGCGAGGCCCCAAATTTAAGCAAAAAGCGCGAGGCCCAGGGCCTGGGCCCGGCTCGCCGCCCCCCCCCCCCCTAAGGACTGCCCTGTGTGCATGACTAAGTCAATGTCGCCTACACTCGCCGTTTTTCCGCAGGTCCAGAAACCGTTGCCCGTCAAGTCGACCGCCATGGACAAGCCGAAAAAGAAGCCGGCCACGTGTTACGTGTGCGGCCGACTGTTCGGCACCGCATCCATAGGAATACACGAACCTCAGTGCCTGATCAAGTGGACCCGGGAAAACGATAGCTTGCCGCCGCACCTCCGGAGACCGGCGCCCGCCAAACCGGAAGTGATCGTCGACGAAGGTAACACGATACCGTCTCGGTACTATACCACTGTAAAATACGTCACGTGTATGTACGCCCACACAGTAACTGACATAGGTGCCTACCCATGTGCACGCAATGTACGTGTACAGCATCGCGCGTGTGCGCTACGTTAAGAACCGTCGTGTTGTACGACTTCGCGATCGTCCAAAAGAGTTAACGCTCCGTGCATAGGTCGGACGGTTTCTGCGGCACCTGTTCTGCACTATGGGTATATACTGGCGTAACGGTGCTTAGAAAATCTGTACACTTTGTGCGCGTTGTTATTAGCCAAACATTGCATTCGTGTGTGTACGATTCACTCGATCGAGAATAATAATTAAACATCAACCTACATTTTAACGGTCACGGAGATTTTTCGATGATTTCCAACTGCAACGAACTGAAAAAAATACCTACTTCAAACAGTATATATATATATATATATTTATCTAATCGTACACTAAATACCGAGAACAATCAATGATATGCACGTAACAGTTGTAATCTCACTTACGCAAGGGACATGATGCATGACGACATGACGTGACCATTGGAGATCTTTGGCTAGATTTACCATCAATTATTCTCTATATTCTCAAACTAACGGGGCTATTGGTATTGAATTCGCGTTTAAAAATTTAGGTAGTCCACTATAATAAACATATAACCGTGGTATTATAACTGAAACGTAATCAAATAATATTATATTTGCATTTCATAATATTTTTATTATTTATTTACATCAGAAAAAACATTAGTTTCGTCCATTAAGAATGTGATTAAACATTTACAGCCGTTAATCAACTAGAAAAGAAGTCTCCTCTTTTCGGAACGAATGATACCAACAATCGAATGATGAATGATGTTGAGACACGAGTATATGTATATTATATACGATACCCTCAGGCCACAACCGTCGATATTATTTTCCTATATAGATACAGGCGTACAGCTCTGATTTCGTTAAATCGTTCTTATTAGCCGTCCGGACGACTAAACGAGATTTAACCGTTTCAAAGACGCAGTCAGCGTAAAAGCAGGTTCGATAAATCTTTAAGGAAAAAACTGAACAGTATAGGTCTCGTCATTAAGATTGGCAAGGCTGTAACAATAGATGCATTAGTATTGTAACTATATTGTGGTATGATTTGATTGGTTCCCCGCGAGTTCCCGTAATTGGCAGGTTCGAACCAAATGCGTTGGAAAAATCTTATTTATTATCTACGCGGTAAAAAGCAAATTGGAATTCAAAGAGAAAAATGTCTTTAATATGTGAATTTTGATACAGAAAGATAAAAGAGTAGAAGACAAGTTTCGTTCACTTTTATTAGACGTATAGTTGACTGCTTTGAACTAGACGATTTCAATCGAAAAATAACAGTCATATAATTTATAAGAATGCGCATACGAGTACATTGATATTCGCGTGTACCTACACATCGACAACTCTAACTTAAAGCAAATATACCTAAACTATAAGTTCTATAACCCATGGATTGTAACTGTAACTTTCATTCAACTATTTTAAGATAAATTAACTTAAACGACCCATCGTTATTTGGTAATCTGAATGACGTTCGCTAAACGTTGCGCTAAAACTAAAAAGTTTTATTATTTTTCAACATACTAGATATTATTGTCAACATTTTCGTTTCTACCTTATCGAATAATATGGTGTGTCGTATGTATACTTTGATAAATGCATGAAACAGGCCATAAACTGATACCAAAATTATTGTTTTGACAAATGACAATGACATAAGCGTTGACCGGCTTGCCGACCCCCCCCCCCTCCTCACCCATCGGTAAAGAACCGTTTTCGTATTGGATTTCGTACTTGTAAATACGTCACAATGGCGATTGGAGAGTGTGGTGTTCGTGGTTTCACGGTTTATAGTTACGACCATGGGTTCGCCCTTTGTAGGGGAAGAGGAGGAGGCTCAAGTGGAGTGGAAAATAATAATAACACACGTGGAAACAGTATTAAATAAATACTGACCTACTTTTTGAAAAAAAAACATGTGTTTCGTCCGTCTAGAATTATACTATCCCGATGCCCACGCCACCACAGTAAATTAATTATTAATAACCACACAAACTGTTGCGTTTGACATTATAACGAGAATTTGAAAATAAACCAAAAACATTTAACCTACCGGACTATCCCAAATTCCCAAGGTTTAGCAAACGATCTTGTGGATTTTTACTTTTTTTTTGAACAATTAGGTACTTTATATATATATTATTATACATTTATACCCATGCTATTAAATTGTTTTATCTTAGTTTTCTAGTACCTACAGTCATTATGATTAAAAATTTGGAAGAAGATAGAAAATGTAAATAATTTTAAAAGTAGAACTTTTTTACATCTTTCTTATTTTTAGCTGATATGAATAAGAACGATGGTACCATAGGTGGCCGTCGTAAAGTGTTGCAGTTTTCAGATTCGGATGTAGACTGTAGAGCACGAGTTCTAATAGATTTGGTGCCGTGCTGTAGAGTTATTATTTTATTAGCATAAAGTATTCAGATTACACCGTAGGTAGCTGGTAGACGAATTGAAGGTCTTTGGGTTTTAGGTTGTGTCTGAGAAGAGCTGACATTCAGAAAAAACAATTATTCGCCACATTTTTATCAGATCTAGGAATATAAACAACCGACCGTTAGACGTTAATCGTTCCTAAAATTCCATAGATATTATGACGGAAGTTATAAACGACAAGCTGTAGAATGCATGCGGTCGATTTAAACACATGCGCAGATATGGAGGGTTCATCGGCGGGAATTCTACAACGTACGTGACGCCACTTGATCGAAGCTAGTGGTATAGGTCGGCGAAAAAATAAAATGATAGTAATTATTGTTATCATCATGTTTAGCCGACACTAGAGAAGTTATAGATAGATATATAGAAGATACAAATCAAATTCCTTCGTCCTTCTACGATGATACCCGGTGCTGTTAACCCGAACCTGTCTACCTACACGTAAGATCGTGCACACACACACACACACACACACACACACAGTACGATCCCGCAACTGTACCAACTACCTACTGTGCACTGAGGTTAATTGTTTGAACTCAAAAATAGACATTTTTGCTTCGAGAGTGGGCCGCCATCATGCGACAGCCGGATCATCTGAAGTTCCGCCCGGGGATCCGAGCATCGAGCAGATATAGCACAATAGTCTTGATGTGCGTCCATAACTCGTCGATTATATGCAAATAATGCTTTTACGTGTTCAAATAACATACTTATTCACGTACGATGCCAAAATTCGTGACAGACCCGTCATCCGGTCGCGCGTACAGTACACGTTTGTTCATCGATGTTCGTTTGCCCCGCATAAACAATATTGATACCACAGTCGCGCGTGATGTTCCCAGCAGAAAAACGTTTCTAATTGGAGGGGGTGATGATCGATCGCCACTGCGAGTGGGCAATGTGCGACGAGTGGGTTATTCGGTTATTGTTGGACGACTATTGCGCAGTTTGCCGTTCGACTTCTTCTTATGTTTTTGCATCATTCGCGGACGTGTGGTACACATTATTGTTACTTCTCGGCGCGTCGATCGATGCGAAGCTATTGTTGTGCGCCTAACATACATTATTACATTATAGCGCTACTGCGCGCCACACCGAACGTGAAGAAACGCGCGAATGAAATGAAAAACCGATAAGAACTATTATTCCGACACGAACTACCGACGTGTTTGACTAGACGATCAAACGCGAGCGTGACTGCAGCACTTTAGACGGCGAATAAGTTGTACGTCAATCGACCTATACACACCAACAGTACAGTATTCATAGTTTTTTTCTTCCCTACTCTGCGAAATATCGTGTAGGTACTACGCGTTCCGCCGCCGGACCAAGTCTGCATAAAATAATTATGTGCTCTCATTGTTTGAGAGGGCGAAAAGCATCCTCAAAATGTAAATTAAAAAGTGGTTAAACGGTTACTTCATGAATTTTAATAACGACAGGAAACATAAAATATAAGTACCTATAATCAAACTTTCGGAATCGGTAAATCAGAACAGTAAATTTCTTCGTTCCATAAACTAAAATATCGATATTATACTATATATATTTATTTTAAATCAAGTTCATAATATTTTTTCAGGGGGAAGGGGGCATGTATGTCATACCATCCACCCGATGGACATCCCACGTGGGTTCTATATTTCTATCGCAATCTTGGTAGGTGTATTTTCCGACCGTACGGGGACGGATTTATATTAAGTGATAATTGGCATATTACGTCCAGTGGTCGTTCCCCATTCATAATATTACGTAATAAAGTACCTTTAAAAGATAAATAAATGAGTTTTAGTAGATTTATAGTCGAGAGACATTATACCAGTAGTAACCACATCCGGCCCGCAAACACACTTTATCCGGCCCGCAGACAAGGAAAAAAAAAGTAAAAACCGATAATAAAATACGAATAAACTTCGATAGCAAACTTACTTGCCATTTTTTCCACTAATTTTACCCTGACTTTCTATTTATATTATAATATTGCTCTTAATTTGTATTTTATTATATTTTATTTGTGTTATACTTTTGCTTCATTACATAATATGTTAAAAATATTTGTTTGGCTATTCTGACGGCCCCCGAAAAATTTCAAAATCCCCGATTCGGCCCACCAAAAATATTAATTGATGACACTGTTCGACATAATCAAGTGTGACCGTCGGAAATGACGTTTAAATCGACCCAGCCAATAACTGAAACGTAACAGATAGCCGGATCAACCGATCACTTTCGAACCCTCGCGAGTCATTTGCAATCGCGAGATTGACGCGTGGTCAGTGCCGGATCTAGGACATTTGACGCCCGGGGCTAGTAAAAATGCAGCGCCCTTAATTGTGCACGCCTTATGTAGAGCTACGAGGCCCCCTCAGTGAGGGAAAGAGGGGGTATTTTAATATAAACCTTTTTTCTATAATATTAATAATTTTTATATTATAATAATAATAATTAATTTTGCATATTACAAAATATAAACATTTTATTAACTTAAATATGGAAACTTTGCTATATTTAAATAATGTACATTGTAGGTACATATGTATATAAAATATCATATTTTAAAATGTTACACGTATAAAAACATAGAAAACAAACATAATTAATATATTACTTGGTTGTTTTAATTTAACAAATAACATTTTAATATCTAAAAGTTTACTTTTCTAGCCTATATTGCAGCGAAATCTTTTAAAATTTCATCATAATTAATCTTTCTTGCAATTTTATGATAAGTTATTAAGTCTTGCTTGCTTTGTAGTAGATCGCAAGTATGATTTTAGATATACATATGGTTATATTATAAAACTTATATATAATATAGTCGCGTATCATTATCGTAGAATTTCCAAATCCCATCAGTCGATTTTTCTCCAAAAACAATTAAATTAGATAATATCTATGTTTGACGAATGGATTTTAAAAGATATCTACATCAGACAAAAATAGTTATATAAATTCCTAAATAATATGTAATATTATATTAATTTTCAAGTTTAAACATTTTAAATGAAAAAAGAATGAAACATACGTACATTTTTAACATACCCATACTGGGGCTTTTTGATTTTCCATAAATTCTAGAGCGCCCTGGGCAATGATACCCACTTGCCCCCTCCCCCCCCCTAGATCCGGCACTGCGCGTGGTATTCGTACGTTTTGACCGTGCACGATAATTAACTGGTGGCCAGTACGTTTTCGTAGTAAAATCCGGTCGGTTATTGTTACAGTGACGGGCAAGGTGGACCATCAAGCCACCAGGGAGGAACACTGGAAATCGTACCTGTCGCAGCTCGTGCCGTGCGATCTGTGCAAGCGGACATTCGACCCGGACCGATTGGAAGTGCACCAGAGGAGCTGCAAAGGAACGACGAATAAATGAGCGGGGACGAACGGCCAGCGAATACGACCGTTGGACGTGTACTATAGTTGATTTATTATTAAAACAAGCGATATACGCCCGGACGTGTGTTCATAATATTATGTCCGCTAACGGTCGCGTTTCGCCCCGGAACCAATACATACCGAACGTTTGCCTATAATATACTCGTAATTACATCATACAATCGCATAGACAATACATAATTAATTAATACACGCACGGAACATAATTCATACCTCTAAGCTTTCTCATGCTTCTCACCTAACGGTGGAGACCGAAGAGCTATGTCGGAACACAATTGTGTAGGTAAAATCAAGTATAACAATAATAATTGACGGTCAATTTCAATTGTCAGAAGCTGGTCACGACCGATGTCAAAAACGTAGAATACGAATTTAAGCGGTAGACTATTTTTTTTATCGAAACTTTGGAAACGTTATCATATAATGTTCAAATATAGGTCGGAATCTTCGGTAGACTTGAGGCGAAAGAATAGTTTTAACTTTCAATAGGCGCAAGGGAAGATATCTCTTCTATATAACTTATGAGCAACTCAATCGAAGGGTATGCGATGAATAAAACATTATCAGAGGAAAACAGTGATTCCGCCCACTTAACTTGAAAATTTTACTCACCTATTTTTTGTTTTCTATATTATTATATATTAGGACAAGTTATCCTCGGTACAGTATACAATCATAGACAATAATAGCAATGGGAATGTTCTGTACAAACATAAGACATAAGTGATTTTATATACTAAGATTTTTACACAATGTGTAGTATGAAATAAATAATTACTCGTGTACCCATTAACTCGCACCAAAATATGATATAATAATTATATTACGTTTTAGGATTAGACGAGCCACCAACAAACTGTTACAAAGAAGCTACCAATTGCTTGATTTTTATACATATAATAAATATACCTATATTTGTATCATGCATTTTCTCATTTACTACGTCTTCCTTAATAGACCATTCATATTAACAGTTCATATTAACGTAACTGCAATACCATGTTTACCAACAGTTTCACTATATAGGCTAGAGCAGCGATTCTCACTACGCGGCTCTCAGACTGATTGTTAAGGATTAAATTTTATAATTTTAGTTATTGAAACAAATATTTTTTTGAAAAAAAAATTGCTAACATAGATGCCATACCAGAGTAGTGAAAGATTATGACCTTCGACTTCAACGAATTAATTAATTCAAGTAATTAAGTAAGACATTTCCCTATTTTTTTATATGCAAAAAAATTAATTCTTTTGATGTAATAAACTTATGTTATAATCATATTGTTTGTAAGTTATTTAACGCCACTTCATAGTGTATTATACCAATAAGAAAAATATATTTTGTAATTAACCGATACCGTTTAGGTTTAGGCCCTGACTAAACTGTACAATTTGTACTTATGACCCTGAGGAAAATATGATATGAACTATTTGGCTCTCTCAGAAATCCTAGTGAGGACCCCTGGGCTAGAGGCAATTCAATTGAGGACTTAGTAACAGATGAGTTTTTCATGAATCACCAAATTGTCAACTTTTACGTTATTTGTCAAAAAATGAAGTTACTGATGGAACAATTTAAATAAATTGGATAATACATTACAATTATACCGATAAATGTTCCTAAAGAAAACTTTTAAAAAAAATGGTATTGCCAGACTAATAAGTGATAAGATGATTATTTTCAAATGACAACAGCCATGTGCAATGTGAAGGTCATAAAAATGTTTATTATTTTATTTGTAAAAAAAGAACACTATACAGATATAAATAATTACATACTATTTATGAAAATGCTTATTTCAAAAACAACTTCACAATCAGTAGTCTTTAAAATAGCATTTAGAATTTGTTTATCACATTAGATCGCAGTTTTAATAATATAAGAAGTATAATTCCACAAAAAAAAAATTCATTTTTAAATCAATTAATTTTTATTAGGTATTTTAGTGTCATGCACAGCATTACCAAACGCTCTCGACGCAACACATAATATTATCAATAAATTCAAGTTTTTGTTTTGAAAACGGAAACAATCAAATAATATAGATGTTACAACCATGATACATTTGTAAAAAAAAATGTTACCACAATCATCCATTCATTAAGAATATCATATGGTAAATTGTTTTTTGTATATTAATTGTATATTTTGTTATTACAGAAAACAACAAGAATTGTTCTTAATTTAAGACTATAACAGTATCTGCTGGAAATAAAACATTGAGTCTTTTCAAACTATTGCGTTTAACAATAAAATAATAATAATAAAAAAAATGCGGCGATTTTAGAGTTAATATTATGTTTACAATTTGTCAAGGTATGAATTGATGTCTGGTAATCCATCTTTGAGACCTTTACGTTTACGAGTATCCTAAAAATAAAAAATAAAAATATCGATAAATTTTACATTCTAGCTTTAGATGTTTTAAGTTATATCTTACCATAACAACAACATATGGTTTGGATCCAGCTTCACATGGGTCACCAGGGAATACTTGCCAATGGTCAAACACACATTGAGGGAAAGCTTGTCCTCCAGTGTTACTACGTAAATCAGCAGTAAAGCCTGCAAAAATACAAATAAAGTTATGACTATATATATAACAATCCAGATTAGTGTATTATATGAAACAATCATTATTTTGCAAAATGTTTCAGTTCATCATAGCTTAATATCGTAACTGAACATAAAGATAGCGGTTCTGCGACAGCGTTTTGATGAATTGGGATAAATTAATTTTCTTCCATATGCACTTTCAACACTGTCCTCATTTACGAACGAATAAAACCCGCCCGCCAACTACAGAGTGATTCATTTGTGCAGGAAGGTAATATGATTATAAAAACTGATACCCAAGGAGCATAATAACCACATCATAATAGAAATTATCAAACAACTTCCTGCCAGACACAGCAGAATGCAATCCGCTTAAAAAAAGAAAACTGTCATTCAGCTAGACATTCTTGAAGTTAGGAAAAAAATATTTAATTTTTTTATAATTCATTTAGTATCACTAAATACTACAGCAACATGCCATAGGATGAATGTTTTTAATAACCTCATTAAAGTCTAACAGTGTTTTCACAAAAGGTTAGCAGCGGAAATTCTAGACTGTATACTACAGGAACACTGATTAAGTAGTTGTCAGATCTTATAATAACCTTCAAGATTGTGATATAACTATAGTAATATGAGTGTATTGCATCCGATAGAAATCTGACAAATATAGCGACATAAACCTTAATTTGATTTACCACTAAAAGGAAAGTCTATTACTTCATCTATCAAAGTAAAAGAGGCAAATTGTGGCATTTAAAAATATTTCTAATTATTACTAAAATAAAATGTAGTAATATGAGTGTATTGTATCAGATAGAAATCTGACAAATATAGCGACATAAACCTAATTTCGATTTACCACTAAAAGGAAAGTCTATTACTTTATCATCAAAGTAAAAGAGGCAAATTGTGGCATTTATAAATAGTTCTAATTATTATTAAAATAAAATGTTGTAATATGAATGTATTACATCAGATAAAAACCTGAAGAACATAGCGACATACACATTTTCTTTGTCACAAAAGGAAAGTCTTTCACTTTATTAACAAAAAAATGAAAGAGGCAAATTGTGACCAAAATAAGTGCAATAAATGGGTAAACAACAAATTGTAAATACATTTAATAATAAAAGTAGACTTACCGAAAGATTCATTGACAGGCAAGTATGCCTTAACAACGAACATGGGTGTACCAACAACTTGACTTTCTTCAAAAACGTGTCCCCTACGTCTATTTAAGACACTGTAAATACCTCCTACAGCAACTTCAGGGCACTAAAAATTAAATACATTAATTAAAATAGATACACCAACATTTTTCACTCAAAGTAAATACCTGAATTTCGCACAAGTACACAGGTTCCATAATTCTTGGATGAGCAGCTAAAATGCAAGCGTACATACAACGACGAGCCGTTGGAATGATTTGACCACCTCCTCTGTGGATAGCATCAGCGTGTAAAGTAACATCATAAATGTTGAATCTGACGGCACGTAAATTTTCTTCTGCCAACACACCCTATAAAAATAGTCAACACATAACATTTAAAATGTATTACTTTACATAAATTACACAAAAAATTGGATAAATTAAAATTACTCAGACACTTTCAACCATCATTTAGCGAACAAGCATCTGGTGGAAACCGCGAAAGATATTATGTCATTATCATCATAGTAGAAGTTAGTATGTAATATAAAAAAATCACTAAAAATCAGACACTTTCTGCCATCACCAAGATCAAATCTTTCTGGTGGAAACCGCGAAAGATATAATACAAGTATCATCATAGAAAAAATTTGGTCTTTTCATTCAGTATAATTAAGACATTCTAAGTTATTTAAGAAATTTATTAAAAATAGCAAAATTTTGTCATAGTAGTGAATCTCAAACAATATATATTAAGACAGGAATATAAGACAGTATATAAGATGTATACAATTTAATGTCTTAATTAGTCAGACCCTTTCATACCATCACTAAAAATCTTTCTGGTGGAAACCGCGAAAGATATAATAAGAGTTTCATCATGAAAATATTAATCAGACACTTTCAAGCCATCTTTAGGAAAATTCCTTCTGGTGGAAACCGCGAAAGATAAATAGTTATATCATCATGAAAAAGAATAATTTAATGGATAAGACAGTTAAATCAATGATTTAAAAACTGATCGCACAATGTCAATAAAAATTAATTATACTCAAAAACTGTAAGCTCAGACACTTTCAACCATCATAAGAATCAAATCCTCTGGTGGAAACCGCGAAAGAATAATACTTGTATCATCATAGCACATTTATATATTCATAAAAAGAATTTCATAAATTTAGGAGAAATAGTAAATCCACATTTTAGTATTTAAAGAGTTTCATTCATACCAATGTGATAATTTAAGATAGGTTTCAGCAAAGAAAAACTAAAATGGTTAGCTCAGACACTTTCAACCATCATAAGAAATAAATCCTCTGGTGGAAACCGCGAAAGAATAATAGTTGTATCATCATAGCACATTTATATATTCATAAAAAGAATTTCATAAATTTAGGAGAAATAGTAAATCCACATTATAGTATTTAAAGAGTTTCATTCATACCAATGTGATAATTTAAGATAGGTTTCAGCGAAGAAAAACTAAAATGGTTAGCTCAGACACTTTCAACCATCATAAGAAATAAATCCTCTGGTGGAAACCGCGAAAGAATAATACTTGTATCATCATAGCAACCATAAAAAAAATTATTTATTACCTCTTTTGTAGCCCATTGGAAACCAGCAACAACTGAGTCCTTGATTTCATTAAGATACTGTACTCCCTTGGTGCAATCAATCAACAAGTTAGGACCAGTTCCATCGGGACCAAAAGCCCAGATCTTACGAGCTTCAGTGACATCATATTCATACTTTTCACCCAAGTAACGGGCACGAGCTTTGAATTCATCTCTTGGGTTGACTTGACCCTAATTATAACCATGTTATATTATTTTAGTACAGGAATTGTATATTCAAGAAACTTACATCTTCAATGTCTTCAGCCAGACCATCTGGGAATGGTTGACACTTCATGAACAACCTGTTGTGCTTGTTCGGCGATTTTGATAAGCACATGATTTCAGATTCTTCATTAACAGTTTCTCTGTAGGAAACAACTGGATCGGATTTCTTGATAGGGATACAAGCATGATCTTCTTCCAAATCTTTTAAGCAAATTTCTAAATGCAATTCACCAGCACCAGCAACAATATGTTCACCAGATTCTTCAATGATACATTGTACCATAGGATCAGATTTGGCCAAACGTTTAAGACCTTCCACTAATTTTGGCAAATCAGCAGGATTTTTGGGTTCTACAGCAATACGCACAACAGGGGATACACTGAACTTCATAACTTTCATGTTGTGGGCATCTTTGAATGTAGTGATTGTACCAGTCTTAACCAAAAACTGATCAACACCAACCAATCCACAAATGTTACCTACAAATTAAATGTAATGATAAAAAACAATGATTATCAATTGTCATTAAAAAAAAATTTACCACTGGGAACATCTTCAATAGCTTCAGTATAACGTCCCATCATCAAAATTGTTCTTTGAATAGCTTTCTCATATAAATCTTCCTTCTTTCCTGGTGTGTAGTTGGGTCCCATGATACGAGCTTTCATGCCAGTAGCAACCTAAATCATACAATCAATTATACACACATAAAAATTTTAAAAAAATTGGTACTTACCCTTCCAGAGAATACACGTCCAAAAGCGTAAAAACGTCCTTTGTCAGATGTTGGTACCATTTTAGAGATGTACATCATCAAAGGTGCATCTGGGTCACAGTTCTATAATTGAAACACAATATTAAAAATTAGAATAAAAGTCAGGTAAGCAATGAATTACCTTAACACCAAGGGCAGCTTCATCATCATGAGGTCCTTCATACAACATTTCCATACGATATTTTTGGGCAACAACAGGAGATGGTAAATGAATGGCTATCATTTGAAGTAAAGCTTCTCCAGCAGGCAACCAAGTACGCATGACAACCTATATTTATGAAAAAGCGTTAAAAATTTGAAAACAACCAACATAATTAAATTAATTTCAGAAAACATTTCTAATTTCATTGTAAATAAAATATGAAACATTATCTAATACAGTATAGTAATATAGGAACAAATATAATTTATTTTAATACTCAGATGGAGAAGGGTTAAAATGAATATCTACATATTAATTCATTCCAGAAAATGTTTTCATCATCATTGTAAAATAAAAAAATTAAGTTGATGAATTCATAATAAGAACAAATTGTACAGATAATATCATGAACTCAGATGGAGAAGGGTTAATATGAATATCAACACATTTATTCGTTTCAGAATACATTTCTATCATCATTGTTGGTAAAATAAAAGTTAATAATTATTTATATATATAATGTCAATATTTATACCTTTAATAAAGCTTTTCCATCCTTATCTTGATCTTCATGTTTCAACACAATTCCAAGCTTTGACAAAAGTTCGGTAGCTTCATCTTTTTTGTAGTTCATGATGCAATTGAAAACCTGAAAACATAAATTTAATAATTATTTAAAAACCCAACAATCAAGGAATAAATTGGATAATAGTGTAACTTAAACCATCAGATAGTTTTAAAAATAGATTTCATCAACAGAAGTCAGAACAGGTCTGTGATAATAAATCATCATTGGTTTTAATATACAGTTTAAAGAAATAAGATTTTTAAGTTTATAAGGTTCATAAATAAATCTAGTGTAAAATACTTAGAAGTTTTCCAAATATTGAATTTTACTGTTATATATTTACTATTAAATAAAATGTATACTTCTCACAAACCATCAGTTAGTTAAAAAAAAAACATCTTCAATAATAATTCAGAACAGGTCTGTGATAAACATCATTGGTTTTTAATTTAAGCAAGAGAATACTAGGTAGTACTTCAGACGGCCGTTCTTAAGTTATCGTCACAACAAAATCAGTAGCATTGGTGTGCATAGAACATCATCATAAATAGTAATATATTCAGAATTTAAAAGTTGTATTTAAAATAAAAGCTAAAAATTATTAATTTCTTCAGTCGGCCGTTCTTAAAATATCGTCACAACACAATCAGTAGCATTGGTGTGCATAGAACATCATCATAAGTAGAAATAATAATTAATTTAGAACTTAAATGTAGCTCTTAAAATAAAGAGAATCCTCAATTACATCAGTCGGCCGTTCTTAAAATATCGTCACAACAAAATCGGTAGCATTGGTGTGCATAGAACATCATCATAAATAGTAATAATAAATTCAGAATTTAAGAGAGCTATTTAAAATACAAGCTAAAAATTATCAATTTCTTCAGTCGGCCGTTCTTAAAATATCTTCATTTCAAATCAGGAGCATTGGTGTGCATAGAACATCATCATAAGAAAAATAACTTTTTAATAACTCATTTAACTTTAAAAACTTCAGTCGGCCGTTCTTAAAATATCTTCACACAACAATATCAGGAGCATTGGTGTGCATAGAACATCATCATAAGTTTAACTTAAACACTAAAGAAAATGAACAGTCATTCATTTTGGAGTTTTCAACATACTTTGTAGATGGGATCCAAAATGTACATGCAGAATGACCGTTGGTTAGTGTCATCCTTTTGTTTAGCCCATTTCTTTGTTTTGGCATTGAAGAAATTTTCTCCCCACAATCTAAGTAATACAAAAAAATATAGGTTAAGAATATCTTAAATAGGTTTAAGTTCAAAAATGAATACCTGTTCATAAGCTTGACAACATCGATCTTAAATTTCTCAGCATACATTTCAGCGAACTGTTTTAACGTAAAAGCCCAACCGTGAAGACCTGATCCAAAACCAACACTTCCTTTGCTAGGGTCAACCTAAAATAAATTCATCATTAAAAATTTAAAATGCAACTGGAGTAATTTGTATGAATTTCATTTTTCTAATTTTTTAATCTTTCAGACGTGGAGAAGGGTAATAAAATTTCATATAACATCAATAGTTCAAATAGTTATCATCATTAAGATTAAAAAAATTAAATACATTTAATATTCTAATATTACCTGGACTTCACCCATAGGACCGCTATCATCAGAATAAGTAGCAATAATGATGTTAACATTTTCAACAATACGTTGGAAAGTTTGGTATAAATCTTCAGATTCCAATTGCAATTCCAAAAGGGCACGGTCCATTTTGTTCATGAACAAAATTGGCTTGATTCTTTCAGCAATAGCTTGACGCAAGACAGTTTCAGTTTGTACACACACACCTATTCAAAAATAGTATATTTAAATAAATGAACATAATTGAATAAAGATTTATATATGTACCCGAAACACAATCAACAACAACTAAAGCTCCATCAGTAACACGAAGAGCAGCAGTAACTTCACTAGAGAAATCAACGTGACCAGGAGAATCAATTAAATTGATCAAGAAACCTTTTTCTTCAGGATCCCGTTGGTCTGGATTCTTAATGAAAACTAAATCTTTTTCTCCCAATTCAAAGTACATGGAAATGGCAGTTGATTTGATGGTAATACAACGATCTTGCTCATCTTTACGGGTATCAGTGAAACGCATATCTCCAGCTTTGGCATTAGCTATAATACCAGCTTTAGAGACCAAAGAGTCGGTTAAGGTTGATTTCCCATGATCTACATGGGCGATGACGGACATGTTACGAATATTCTTCTTCTTGTCCATCATCTTACGGATCTCATCAACCGTGAAGTTCACCTATATTATTAGAAAAACATAACTAATAAGTATAAATGGAACAGGGTTGTAAGTAAAGTTAACTTACAAGATTATTCGTGGACAAAAAAATAAATACATATAATTCATGTCAGACTCATTAAATCAGTATTTCCCTCCATAGATTTGTCAGGATAATTAAAAGTGTCATCATTCAAGTTAAAAAAATCTTTAAACAATTTAGTCAGACTCATTAAATCAGATTTTCCCTCCACAAATTCTCAGGTAAGTAAAAAAGTCATCACTCACAATCATTAAAAGATTTATTACTTTAAACATAATCAAGTTTACTTAAAATATTAAAAAAGAATCTATGTTCTGGACTAGAAATACAACCATACTTCATACAATGACTAGTTCATTTCAGTCAACATTGATATTTTTTAAGTATGAAGCATAAAATACTAGTAAAATAATTAATGCATGTATAAAATATTTTGTTGAATTAAGCAACAATCTTGCTCAAGTGTTTTTAACAATCTTTCAGACGTGGAGAAGGGTAATGAAATTTCATACAACATCAATAGTTAGTATAGTTATCATCATTAAGATTGAGATAGTATTAATTTTAAAAATCCATTTCAACTGCTTGAGAATTGTTGACAAATAATAACAAAATGATAGCAATAAACATGTCAATTAATTAATTCCGATTTAAGAGTAACGCAAATATGGAATACAAAAATTATCCCCATCAGGGCATTAATCAGCTGTAACCATAAATCGGACGCGTAAGATGTCGCAATAAGTCAACAAGACGCAAATAACGGTAATACTCAGACTCTCAAGAACCTAACGGGAGACGGTATTTGTAGGTTATGAGGCGCTAATCGTGCCTTTGTTACAAAGGGAGACACACCGTGATAAATTAATTGAACCTAAAACGTACGGATTACGGACTCAAAAAACGTCGTTGAAACCACAGTTCGAAGAACCGATTCGGCTGACTAGGAGAACAAGAGATTCTGAAAAAGGATTTAATTCGAGCACTCGACCCTTTGAAAACAAAACCCTATGACAAGTAAAAAGAAAAGCGATCGTTACACCCGCAGGACACAGATTTAGGGGTTGAAACAGAGTTCGACATCTTTACGGGACCCGGGAAGAATCTCCATAGGTAAAAGGGGAATGAAAATAAAGGCACCCCAACCGTCGGCGGTCAAAGGTATAACCGGCAGGGCCGAGGCGGCGATCGTCACCACGTCACAGCGTTCGGCGACGAGTTACGAGTGAACCGTTAACCGAATAGGGCCCGGCGACGGAGAATCAGACGAACGGCGAGTGGATCGTGGCGTTAACGCGCGAATAAATGCGTAAAATACTTACCATTTTGAGATGTTTTCGGATAAAATTGGTTCACAAAACTTCTTACTGTGTTGCACAAGTGTCGTGATGCCGACGTTGCAACAGAAAGGACGGTGTGCGGAACGGTACGACGGACCGACGAGCCACGGAACACCACCTCCCCTCCTCTTGTCATGGCGGCACCCCGCTACGTCCCCGTCATCATGACACGTTGCACGGACGGCAACTGGCGCGGCACTCCCACCCCTCGGTGCGTGTGCGGTGTTCCGCATGCTTGCCAACCGTTGCCGGCGTTGGGACGCGCCAAGTATTTATTTTTCCCCCAAGGCCGACTTGCATTTCAACAATGTTACTGCACGTCGACCCCACGCCGTGCCGGGTCAACGGCCAATGGTCAATCGAATTTTGAACTCTGCTGTTGTTGTTGTTGACAGGTTTTCTACGATCCGTGAAAGTTGCATTGCCGATGGCGTTGCGAATTACTGCATCCGATAGAGAAATTATTATAATGATCGCGAGTTCCACGTTCCGAGCGACGGAATGCCCACGTAGTGAATACCCGCGGTCTCGCGGTACTGATTTCTTGTTCCATGCTGAATTGCCCACCACAATGGTGGTATAATTATTGGTTCAGCGATGCGATAACCTGATAATATAATGATAACAGTATTTGGATTGAAGGATTTAATTTTCTATAAAATATTATCAATATCATACAATATTGTAATTGTATTCCTAATTCCTATTGTTTCAAGTTTCATAATTCGGTCTAAGGACGTTTTTAATTAAGATATTTAATAGTTCGACTGCATTCGTTATATACCGCTACGGCACGGGAAAATGTAAGTTATTATCATACCTTATTGTTAATTTTGGTCATTTGGTTCAATAATAATAATCTTCTGGACATATTTATTATCCTTTGACTGCAAAATTGTTCAAGACTTACTATATATCTTATGTTTTGTAGGTCATCATCTTCTAGACGTCACTCAAGATCAAAAGATCGTTATAATGAAACAAAAAAACATAAACATTCATCAAAAAAGAAATCAAAACACAAAAGTAAAAGAAGGTAAAAATAGTAGTCAGTGAATTAGGTATTAATGTACCGACCAATTTTAAATAACTCATTACTCGTATGAACATTAACATTTTAGATCCAGTGAAGCAAAAAAATAATTTTTTTCTTTTAATCTTATTTTTATTAGATATTTTATTAATAGTATTTATTTTTTAAACTGTGTTTTTTATTATTTGTTGTTTGCAGGTCATCATCAAGTGACTCATCGTCGTGTAATGAAGAGGCTAAATTATTACTACGTCTGCAACAAGAAAGGTTAAAAGTTGCTGACGAACGAAAACAACAGAAAGAATTGATTAAAGCTATGGAAACACCAGAAGAAAAACGATTTAGGCGTTTGATGAAAAAAGAAGGCAAAGAAAGAAAAAGAAAAGAATTAATGGGTTGGGATAATGATTATCTTCACTATACAAATGCTGACAATCCATTCGGGGATGCAAACTTACTCTCTACATTTGTGTGGGATAAAAAAATGGCCAAAGATGGTCTGGTAGGTGTTAGCAATGAAGAATTAGAGTCAAGAAATAGACAAAAAATGGAAGAAAATAAACGAGAACTAGAAAAAGTAAAAAAAAGACGAATGGAACGAGAAATGGAAAGACAACAAAGAGATGAAGAGATGGCATTATTACAAAGAAGTAAAGAAGCAGCACAATTTAAAGAATGGGAAAAAAGTGAAGATCAATTTCATTTACAACAAGCACGCTTGCGATCTACTATTCGTATTGAAGATGGCCGAGGTATAATTATATTGCATTAAACAAAATATTTTCCTGTGTTTCATTTTTATTATATTATTTCAGCTAAACCAATCGATCTGCTTGCTAAGTATATAAGTACTGAAGAAGAAGTAGATGCTGTTGAAATGCATGAACCTTATATTTACTTAAATGGTTTAAAACTAAAAGATTTAGAAGATCTAGTTGAAGATATTAAAGTTTACATGGAATTAGAAAAAGGGAAAAATTTTGATTATTGGAATGATATAACTGTTATAGTTGAAGATGAATTACATAAAATTCGAAAAATTGAAAAAGAATCTGCTTATACTGGTAAATTTTGTTTTTTTTTTTAGTCTCCTTTTTGTAAGTATGAATATAATTAAACTGTATGTTTGTATATTATTTTTAGCTGTTGGTCGGCGAGAAGGAATTCATCAATCAGTTGCTCATGAAGTTGCTCATATTTTCAGAGGTAAGACTGCAGAACAATTAGACCAGTTGAAAACGCAAATTGAAAAAAAAATCAATAGTAAAGCTGAAGGTGTTGATATTGGTTATTGGGAAACTTTACTGTCACAACTTAAAGGTAAGACGTAATATAGTTAATTTATACTAGTATAATATTTTATGCTCGATAATGCAGTTTTAATCATAATTTGTACTTTGATGTTGTATAGCACATGTTGCAAGAGCTCGACTTAGAGATCGTCATCAAGAAAATCTAAAGAAAAAACTTGAAGTGCTAAAAGCTCAACAAAGAATGGAAGAATCCAAATTTGACCCTGAAGAAGGAACTAGTAGTCGTAATTATCGTGATACTGTTAGAACAGATATGTCATCAGACCGTAACGCACCATCAACTTCAAACAAATCTCCAATTAGAAATGAAGAATCCCAAAATTCTGAAGAGGATATTAGGTAATAATAGAAATTTATATTTATAATTATTATTACAATTACATTTGTTATTATTTACTAGTGATTCTGAACAAGAAGCCAGAAACATTATAGAAGAATGTGCTGCAGATTATGAAGCTTGTGGGTACAGTCCAGTATATATTTCTCCTAACAGTTTGGAACTTGGCACCCTAGTTGTAACTGAACTTGATGACAATAAACGGCTAACATTTGCTAGACTACAAGTGCAAGGCACAGGAACAAGGATTGAAGTAAGTATATCACATATAATAAATATTTTAGTGTCAATTTCATGTGTTGTTGGCTTATAACCATTGTATAATTTGTCATTGACAAATTTATGGCACAAGATGCTATAAACAACTGTATTTACTTACACATTTGACAGTTTTATAGTTATATGATCTAACTGAAATTTGATGCCAATTGTAAATTATTATGAATATTTGTTTAGATATTTATCAGTAAAAATGACTGTTGAAAAGTAATAGGTATTATATATTTATATTCATGAATAATTTATAGCAAAAGAGTCAATTCTTAGACATGATAACAAATGTATGAGATAAAATATTTGTTACAAATTTATTAGAATGTGTCTTGTAAAATTGCCAATAATTCAAATTCATGTAGTCACGTCTAAAAGTTACATCTTTTTTACAGAATGTCATGGCTGCAGAAGAAATTGCTTTGCAAAAAGAAGCTAGAAAAGGAATGACTAATGAGGAAGCCCAGTTCTCAGTAGAGTCTGAACTGGACCATCAAGTATACTTGTGGTCGGATAAGTACAGACCTAGAAAACCTAGATATTTCAATAGGTGTGTAATAGAAAAAATGATCATAACTTAGTGTATAACATAATAATATTTAAATTTATAGGGTTCATACTGGATTTGAGTGGAATAAATACAACCAGACTCATTACGACATGGATAATCCACCGCCAAAAATTGTTCAAGGCTACAAGTTCAATATATTTTATCCAGATTTGATAAACAAGGGTTCGACTCCACAATATTTCTTGGTAATTTCTAAAATACACTATGAATTTACAATAAAGTTATTTTCTGGTATACTTATAAATATTTTTACTTTTTTAGACTGCTTGTGGAGATAATCCAGAATTTGCTGTTTTGCGATTTCATGCTGGTCCCCCATATGAAGATATTGCATTCAAAATTGTTAACAGAGAATGGGAATATTCATATAAAAGAGGATTTCGTTGTCAATTTCATAACAACATTTTTCAACTATGGTTTCATTTCAAACGTTACCGATATAGAAGATAGTTCGAGTTATTTTTTTTTTTTCAATACTATTTTTGTATATATTATAAATAAATAAAACTACAACTTTACTAAGTTGATTATTTTATTAATGAAGAAGTAAATCTTTTAATTAAATTAGTTCCTAGTATTTTGTTCATGTAAATTAAATGTTTTCCAGGTTAAATGTTGAAACAAAAAACTTCACCCAATTGAGTTAATTAGTTTTAAATCATATAACTGAAAAACTCAATTTTTTATTTTTGTCAAGCAAATTACAATTAATTATTTTATTTTTAAAAAGCACAATGCTAATTATGGGTTTATTTACAAGTATAAACATCATAGACACAGCCATATTGTTTTTGTCCTATATTTGATCCCTTAAAAGTCTCTGCACTCAAGTCAATGACATTATTTTAAACTTTAAGATGTGTAATGAGAAAATTTATATGCTGTTCCAAAATTTTTGAAGAATTTACTATAAGCTTATAATGTTCAGACGTTATTTAATTTCAATAAATAAACAGGATTTAAATAAAATCTGAAATTTCAGTCCATTCTATAAGTGCCTTTCCATAAATATAAGTAAAAAATATATTTTTTTTATTCTCAAATTTTATATTTAAAAATTAAGTTTAGTACTATCTTTATCCATTACGCAATAATATAAATATTTTAAAATGTGCATAGTTAATGCAATTATTAGCTATCAATTTTATTGTGATCAACTAGTATGCAAATAAAAGATAAGTATGACTTTTTGTTATAGCTTCTGAGTGAAGCGAGGAATATATTTTAAACTATAAATACACTAATGTGTGAATGCAACGCATTAAAAACTGTAAATGGAATGATATGTATATTATCAATGATGAGCTGATTGAAACACATCCCTATGGATCCTATTTGTCTTCATAACATTTGACCTGATTATCACTTTTACAATCATTTTATATTAAGAGGCGAAGTCTAAAACAAAATAAACGATTTTTTTCAAGACTGTAAATTATTATTTTTTATCTATAAATGTACGTAAAGGTCAAAAAGTTCTTAGTGATGTCGGCAATAGTCGCTATGCCATGGGTTTAATCTACAACCTTGTGTTTGTATTCTACATTAATATTCCTTTATTTTTTCTATTTTTTTTGTTTTTTGGTAGGTACTATCAAATGAAAAAAAAAATGTATTGATAATAATATGTGCATTAAGTTTCAGATCAGGTACAACAATTATTTTTACCATCACATAAATGACAGATCCGTTTTAACATGATATATGTTATTTATATTGTTAGTTAGGTATAATAAAAAACTAATTTTAATGAGTTTATATACATTCATTATTATTGTTATAAATGTGGTTATGTGATTCACACTGGATACTGAGAAATGTTTAGTTTAATTTCAATACAATTTGCATTGTGCAATATGGTTTATTATCTAGAGTGGGTATAAGTATATCGTATTCAATAAATCATCATTGATCAATAATCATTAACTTAAATATTTTTATGTTACAATCATTTATCTTTTAATTTGTTCTATAGGTTATAATTTCTTAACTTCTCCTTTCAATAGTATATTATTTGGTTATGAGAACAGGTATTACCATGTATTTAACTAATTGTTATTTATTCTAATTTATATAATTAATATCAGGATTTTAAATTACCTATCGTCCATCATTAAGAAAATAATTTAAGTGGTAAAAAGTTTAAAGGTATAAATGTATAATATAATATTGTATAGCTAATATTTATTGAATACCAACTAACCTATAATATATTATTAAACTTTGCGATTAATTTATTTTAATATTTTTAATGTAAATAATGTACAGTTGTAGTACCTTTAAAATTAATTAATGATTATTTACTGTTGTTTAATATTATGAACATGGTATTATTTGTTGGTTGTATGGATAATTTATTATAATATTCATACTTAAACTTTAAATTCTAAATAGTCAAGCTTATAATAAAGGTAAATGATTATTATGATATAACTAGGTAATATTACTAATTGGATGTTTATTTTAAATTAAAAGTAATAAAGCATACACATTACATTTAGTTCAACTGTTTTTTTTTTCGTGAGAATTCATAATGAACGACTTATTTTCAATTGTTTTCACTTCCTTACTTCTAAAAACATTTTATAATGGATGGTACCCCTATTATATATTTTATAAATGTACATCTTTGAATAATAAATATACTATGATATTGTACTTGAGTATCTTTGCAAGTAGTTTTTTTTATAATTATTTATTAATTTTAATGTTTCAAATGTACCTATATACATACTCCAGTATAAACTTTAAAACTTAATTGTTTATTCAAAGCACTTTATTAGTTTTATTATTTATGTTAGATTTCTTAACTGTCACTTGCTTGCTTCAGTTTGTAACTGTTACTTATTAAATTAGACATGTACATTGTACATTTCATGTAGATATGTACTCTGTAGTTGGATCTACAATAGGATCCAAGAATGAAATAAATAAGTGCTTAACTGCAAAAATATTGTCATTCTTATCTATTTTAAAAATGATATGTGAACATTAATCTATTATAATATATTCAGTTGTATTAAAAATGTAAAGCATCAACTGGCTTCTTACTTCTATTATAGGTAAATACGATGTAATAGCAGACTAGGTACTAGGTAGCTAATGATCTTTAGTTGTATTACCAAATACCAATCCACTTAAATCGATACCTAGTACTTAGTAGGTATCTACGATAAAAATGTAGGCATATATCTGTTTTTAATTGTTAGATTTTTTTAACTAAATCCTCAGGTTATTGATTTCCCATAATACAAAATAAGTAAATATATTGTCATCGATTGTAAATCATTGTAGATAATATAATCTTTTATAACGAGGTGTTCAACAGCAGTTATAACATTAACCTTACTGGACTTTGTGTTGTTAAATTATTTAATTAATTGATAAAAATATAAGCTCATGCCTCATGAAGTCATACTATATTGGATATTTTCATAATTATCTGGCTAGTGTATCTAGATTGATTTGTTTTATACATGGAAAATAAACTACTAAACTCGATCAACTTCACAACTCATTAGAATTTAGAATACATTTAAAAACACTTTTTTAATATAGGTACCTAGCGTTAGATATCCGTATCTCGTATCCACTAAGTGTTTTATTATATTTCAGTATTTTATACCCAGCACTGAATATTTCAAACACGATGAACTTAAATGTTGATCGTTTATAAATATACTTAATATTAAATATGGGTAATATAATATGTTTTATACGTTCATAATCATGTCAATTCAAATACGCTACTGCGTACGGTTAAACACTTTTATACCTTTTAAGTGCTCACTATTTAGAACATTGATCGTGCATCGTAAAACAAATTACACGCACGGTAGACTATACCAAATTGTCCACATCGATATTGTATCAACATTCTCACACTCCCACGTTCCACCTGTAGCTTGAAGACACCATTTTTTACGCCACTACTAACTAGTCGATTAAAAATTATGGAATTGTCAATTGATGTTATTTTTTCTGATTACGTATTCAGTATACATATCACATTTTTAGAGTCAAAATAGATAACAATAAAACTCTATTCGATAATATATTACTATACTATAAGGTGGAAATATAAAATATAAAAGTAAAAATGTACAATCATTTATTTCTGTAGGCAGAGTTACTTAAATTGTAAATAGCCTATTTGGTTAAAAAATTAAAATATTGTGGGAATTATAAAATTTTTTTGTTGGGTTCCGATTATATTTGGGATATTGATGGCAATATTGGAGGATAGCTCATATATGAGTATATATATTCGTGTTATTTTTATAATCTTATAATTTATAGAAAAATATTGTGAATTCTCAGAAATCCGAGCGAATGCACGAGGACGAATGAATTGTTTTTCTTATATCTGAATAATATGTACTATTGTGTAATACCTACTTGATTTATGTGAAAAGTGCAAAAGAAAAATGCTCAACTCATTAGTCATTATAGTATGAAAAAACACACAAATGTAGCAAATAAATAATGATTAATGATTCACATATTTTGTCCGTGTATTGTGTATATTTGTAACACAACATAATATATTGTATTGACTTACTTATTTCACCGGTGGTGTTTTACCAATCTTTTCTTTCGGGAAATAAGCTCAACAGCGACAATAGCTTTTTATTATTTCTATTTTTTAATCAAATTTCATAATAATTAACAATGAATTATATTGATTAAATATAAATATTATATAAATGTTATACATATTTGTTATACATTATTATATATATTGAATCATATTATGAATCAATAACAATGCAGGAGCGTAATTTACATTAAATTATAATCATTACCAATTTAAAAACAATTCTGTTTACTCACATAATTTTTTTATAATGATTGTAATTTATCATCATGAACACGCAATATTCAATTCAATAAGCATGGTTTGTTTTTTTTTATAAAAAAAGTATTGATTTAGATACACAATAGGTCACTCATGTTTGTAGTAAATTAGGAATTGTATCTGGTTGATTACAGTTGAGGTACTACCTTCGTTAATGTAATAGAACAAAATAAATAGAATCACGCTTATTTAGTTACTAACTTTAGGTACTATTCCATTCCACTATTCCTGTGTCCCGTGTAGACCGTGTTTTGTCAATATATCTATTAAATTTAAGTAGGCCATTCTTTTTTATAATAATAAAACTACAAAAAATAGTAGTTATTGTAAGTAGTTATTTATCACAGATATAAATAATAAATATAATTTATATATTTTGTAGAATTTATAATTATTAACTCATATCAACATCACTTAGCACGGCCATCGATGATAACCACGTGGTGAAATAGTTGGTAGTTTCAACCCTAGAGGGCTCTTCAACCTTTTTTTACGGCGGGCCAAATCTGAAATATGTTTCGTATTCACGAGCCAAAATTGCAAAGAATGAGACTTAAACGAGGCAGTGAAATTGAACTTGGAGAAGATTACTTTATTTTCTCATCATTTCATTATTTGATATAGTTCAACTATAAGTTGTTAAGAATAGCAAAAGAAACTCCTTTGGTTTTATCATTTCTAATTTTTAATTTTTTGTTTAATAAATGTAAAAGTAATTTATTTTCAAAACATCAGTTTGCTTGGCGGGCCGCAACCATATAGTAACTCAATGACCGCAACCGGCGCGCTTTCGGGTATTGTGTAGGTAATAACTAAATTGGTCACGAATAAAATCGGCTAATAATACTGCCCGATGTGGCAAGGAACATACCGCCTACATGGCCACATATGATACGGTGATATCTTTATTCATTATAGGTATACCCATATATAAATACTATATTTTTAACATTTTATTCACATTCCTCAACACATATACATTATATTATCTCTTCTCAATCAAGGTACAGTCACCACTATATCGTTCATCCTTAATTCCGGGCTGCTTATATGTCTTTCCCAATATTTTTAACCGTCGCGAATAATTGTATAACCTTTAAAAAGGTTAAATTAAAAAATTAAAAAAAATTGTTTTTATTTTTATTCAGAAACCAGTCAACTAGTACATGGTAATTACTAATTACCAATTAGAACTGCTTATACCATATACTCGTAAGTATCGAACAGGTACGTATGATTAGCTTGTTTTTAATTCTTATTGTTATCGTTCGCAAGAAATTGGCGTATAAGGACGATTAAAATTTGGCTTTTAATTATTTACTGAAGTCATTAATATAACACGATTGATTGTAATAGCTAGAAGGATAGTTGGGAATTCAGAGAATTCGGAAACTAATTATTACATATTGTAGATATAACGGTGCTGCACAAATATTACAACTTGGCAAGTATTCCAGATTTATGACCTGACCAACGGACGATGGAGTCCGGATTAAATTAGGTATTTATGATAGGAAATTGTCGATAATTGATTACCAACGATCTGTTTCTTTTACTGATTTAACGTGTTTGTATAAGAGATAATATATGCAATGAGGAAATTAAACAGCAATCGGCGGCATAAAGGGTTTTCCTCTTGGGTTAACGTTATTGATGGGTTAATTAATGTATTAAGTTTATACACATTTAACATTTTCACTTTGGGTTTAATTTAAAATCACAATAAAATAAAATTATAAATAATTCAGAGTGGAAAATATTTATTTCATTAGGTATTGCTTGTTTTCAAAGGGTTTCGTCAGTACGATTGGGATTTGGTGGAAACATTAACTTTTAAGTAAGTAGTTCGTTAACTCAAATTGAATAACAATATGTCAATATGGTTTACTTGGACGACTATCGTGAGATGCAATACAAAAAATTCAAAAAGGAAACTAATTTATCTCATATGGATTCCCGATATAGGCTTACCAGGGTCCAGGAAACGAAAGAATAGACCAAGAAGCACTCAAAGCAACCGTTTCAATATTATGTACAACATACTATAGTATTATATATATATATATTATAAATACTATAGTATTATTTTACTATAGTATTAGTTATATTTTATAGTATTTATAATCAATGATACTACAAATATCTCCACATACTCAAATGCTAAGAACGAAATTAATTCCCACATAAACAATAAATGGCACTCCCACTGGCTTAATACATATAAATAATTAAAAAATAATTGATTTTAATTTTTCTTTACTTCTGATAATCTATAAATGTCTGTATTAAATTAACTTCGTGTTGATCACCGGATTACTCTGCAGAATTTTAGGTCAAAAATTTATATAGTAATAACTAGGGCTTGGATTTATATGCATTTGCATGTTTTTTTCCTTTAGTCCAAATTTATTGGTTGTCAGATTTGTCCACGATTTGGCTTATTCTCGTTTAAATAGAACCGTTTTTTTTTTGCATATTTTGAACATAATGCATATAATTGCATATTCATAGATTTTTGAGAATTGATTTTTTTTAACTTAAATTTTTAAATTTTTATAAATTATTGTTAATTTTAAATGGTAGAGTAGCAGAATTGGTAAAAACTAAAATGGATTTCATACTAAAGAAGAATAAAGGATTAAAAACACTCTTTAAAATTCGTAGCATAATAAACGGTGAATATGAAGAGGAAGAAGATGTTAATATTAATTTAACTCCAGGACAAATCGCGTCATTTAAATATGGTCCAATAACCTCGTGTGATGTGGAAAGGAGTTTTAGTCAGTATAAATCTATTCTACGTTCAAATCGCCGGTCGTTCGTATTTGAAAATTTGAAACAACATATCATAGTAACATGTAATAATATAAACTAATATTTAATGTAATAATATGAACTAATAGTAATAAGTAATAACTAATAAGTAATAATAATAAATTATAATAAATAATACATTTTTTTGTAATAAATAATAATAATAATAACATTTTGTATATTTTGGTAAATAACATGCATATTTTACAATTTGTTATTGCATATAAATCCTAGCCCTAGAAATAACTAATAATTTATGGTTTTTTACATATACGTATTAACATTTAGAGTGTGGATACGGGATACCATATTATATAATACCATGTACATTACATTTCCACATTTACATAAAAACTTCAATAAAAGCTCTTGTCAAACCTCGAACAAAAATGCATATATTATTGGTGAGTCAGCTTATAATTTAATTGTTGTGATTACAAGCTTTTGTTTCTAATATTCACTGAATTGTAAGCCACGTATTGTAATCTCTATCAATTTTTTTAATAAACAATTTTATCGTCTCCGGTGTAGTATTCGAACAATCGAGGAATGGGTAAACGCCGGAGTAAACTCTAATTAGTTTGAACTTTTAAATTTTTTATTTATATAATATGTATTAAAACCACTAATTCCAATGAAGAATTTATCATACAATAGTATTATGGAAAACAATCGATACACAAACATGGTGCATAATCTCTAACAAAACGAAATTCCTATTCCTGTGTATATGTAGGTGTATGATACAATGTATGTGGATGTATGATTTATCATAAAATAATATATAAACAAACTTCAACGATTGTTATTGTCAATACGCGAGAGTGATAAATTGGTTAACCGTATACTATTAATGCGGTTTTTGACATTCATGCCGTGTCCAGGTAATGCAATTTTCCAATAACCCACGGCTTTATGTATACTTAGCATGTGTACAGTGTAACTGAACGTATATCTCTTGTCGGGTAAATTTATGTACATTACCAAGCCAAATTAATCACGTTGAGTGCGGCGAAATGTCTCATAATATTATTCTACGTTACGTTTCATACACGAATGTCGGAATATATATTAAATATTTGTTCCCTGAGACTTGTACATATAATAGGCATATGCATTATGTTGAACTTGAACGTATATGAGGGACGCTTTCTAGAATTCGAAATAATTAGCCCTAGTTATTATAACATATGGTATATCTCCCGTTTTCCGTGAACAACAAACTTACAACAAACTTGGTGTCCGGACGACGTATTCAATATTATAGTTGTCCCTTGTCCATTTCTTCTATAGGTACATCCTTATTCCCTGTGTACGCATACCATCGTGGCATTTATTGTATTTTATAAAGCAAGTGTTTTGAAAACGTTCGTTTTGTTAAGTTATACCATGAACCTAACTATGTGTGGATTGATTACGAATCACATACAATAAATAATAATAATATGGACTAATAATTTATAATACGAGTACATAATAATTAATCGTACATATTATGATATAGGCTCATGTAGTGCCGGATCCAAAGGAGGTAAACACAATGGAGTCCTCGTCTCGTCCTCGAGTGACATTGATAAGTTAGGATAAGAGGTGGAAGTAAGAACCTACCTGAGCCTGGCTGAGCTATTGGAAAGAGTTTGTAAAAGATTCTGTGGCTAGGTTCTGTTTGGGATGAGAATAGCAGAGTGTAAAAAATACATCATATTTCAGCCACAAGTGTAGAAAATGTTATCTTGGTTGCGTTGTACCTACTTTAATAAATTTCCTAGGACTTCTATTCGGCAGTATATTTACACACTTTATATAGTAGGTAGGTTCTGAAATCGCCTATTTAATTTATTCTTATAATTTTATTTTTCTTTTTTTCTTCTCAGTTCGTTAACTGGACGATTTATTATTGTCTTGCACTTATCAAAATGGTTTTTATTAATATTGGATTTGAAATAACATTAAATTACAATTAATATATCATGTACATTTACTGACCAAAATTTGAGTAATATTCACAATGGTTTTTGACGTTTACTCACTCAAAAGCTTTAGGTACACCTGTCCTGTTGTAATAAACAATAATAAAAGGGTAAAAAGTGAAAAAATATAATTGTGATTCAAACCCTTTCAGCCTACCGTGGTTGCCATTCGGTCCAATCCCCGGACGCGATGCATCATGTGTTACCTTCATACAGTTCAGTTGAATAGTTTAGGGTTGATAATTCAATCAAACTACAATCGTTTCTAACGAATTGTTATTGTTGTCATTATATTTTCCCAGTACAATATCGTTTTTATTTTTCAAGTGTTGTAAGTTGGAAACCGTACTGGAAAATATAAATCGAGGTCCAATGAATAAACGTTCGGTGCGCGAACACTGAACACATGAAAGAGCGGCTGCTCAACACACGAAAGAAATGGATCGCGGTTCATGAATTTAGCAAAGATCGACCGTTCCGTGAACTTGGCGATTTCGCAAATATTGGCATAACATACGTGCAGTACGTAGGTATACAAAATATATACTCGTTCAGTTATATAATGAACATGGTAAAACGATAAGCTCGCGGAAAAACAGACAGTATAATAAAATACACGTGGTTTGTTTTTGACGTTAAAAAATAGGTAACGAAAGAACGCGAGTATCGAAGAAAATTATACACTCGTCATCGTTACGCATCGTGCGAGCGTGCGTATATAATATGTTAGACTTATGCGAGTGCTTATTGTTATTGTAATAATTTTATTAATTATTTTTTTCGCCGACCTCCGCCGTCGCGGGGTTCCCGTCGTCATCGGTGTCCCCTACTCCGCCGCGATCGCGCGTCTTCAAATTTTTGTGCGAATCTCGTGCGAAACGCCTCGCGCCCGTTGCACCAGAGGTCCGCGAACGACGAACTCTGGATCGCGACACCGCATATCCGTCGCCGACTGCGCCCGGGACAACCGCGCCTGTTCCGTTACCGTATTTTGCTGTTACTTCGGCCGCGTTATCTGCACGCGCGAGCGCTGTTACTCGTATAACGTTTGTAGGTTTTTTTTTTTTTTTCATATTCCCATACCGATTTTTTTTTCCTTCACATATTATTATTATAAATCATTATGCGATATCGAGTTGACCCGAACCCGATTCGTCCGCGTGACCTCCAAACGAGGCGGCGACTGCGGCTTGCCGTTGCCGTACCGCCGCCGCACCGCCGCCGCCGCCGCCGCCGTGAGATTGATATTTTAATAATAATATTATTTTTTCGTGTGGTCAGTTTTCCAAACGTCGTCGTGCGTGTACGCAACTTTACGTGCGTACCTACGTGGGTATATACCGCGTCCGCGTGTAGTATTGCCGCGGTGATATTATCCCATAATCGTTTCCGCGGACCGTCAAAAGTTCCTCCAACACGCCGAAACCCTTCGAACGGTTATTGTTCGGTCGCAGCAATAATCAATAATCGTAATCACGATCAGTGTTTCGAAACCGGTTTGCGCGTGCGTGTTGGTTATGATCCTCGTTTATCTCGTTTTATATATTTTTTAAATATTTTTTGCGCATTTTGTGTCGTACGCGTTTATAGTTACTTTATGTATTTTTTAATTTTTTTGAATTTTCATTTTGAATTTCGGAAGAGGAAACTGTAAAGCAGCTACTTAGCCAGTCGTCACACATTTCACCGCAACAACAGGCAAACCACCTCTCGCCGGTTCGTATTCACTTATTCAAACATTTATTATAATTCGTATTATGCGGGTAGTGTGAATGTATTATAATGCAATAACAATGCTTACATTATCTATTTTGCCGTAACCAATATAGGTACTCAAATAAGCTATAGAATATTATGAAAATATCGTATCGAAGATAATCTATTTAAAATATTATGTTTATACCTCACGGCTCACGGCTTACATCAGTCGTGCGTATGAAACTTATCTGACAACTAAAACCTTAACTTTACGTCAGTCTAGGTTTATTTAATCAAAATAACGTGTATCTAATTCAAAATATACGGCTACAATTGACGTACCAAACAATAATAGGACGTCATATTAATAGTGTGTATAAACTATGATGCATATTATTATATAGTAGTTAATATTATGTGGTAGGTAACCTACCTAAAAGTTTAACATTGCACGCTGAAACTATAAAATACATGACGGTTAAATGTAAGGTTAAATTCAGTTTTTTATGGTATTGTTTTATCGGCTAATTTTAATGTTTTCATGACGTTATTTGCAAAACAATTGCTTATTAAATCAATAAATATTAATTTTATTGGTTCAAATCTGACTAAATTGTTAAAAGTTTGAGATGAAAAATCTATAACATTGCTATATTAAAAAAATTAGGCTGAGTCTAAATATAGAAAATTATAATACTTATATTAACATTGATGATATTATTTGCAGTATAATACTGTTTAAACGTACATAAACACTTCATAATCGACATTAAATTTATAGTGCGGAACATGTATTCGAAAAGTAAAAATCACATTTAATATATTATAAGTGATCAAGTGTGAACAAATAGAATGCCGGGGACAAGAACAGCTGCCCTATCGACATTTGAAACGACATAAAATAGAAAAAAAGAAAAACGGTATTGTCTTTAAAAGCACTGCATATACGATTTTCTCAAGTTCACACTTCAACGATTGTTGGAATAAATTTATTTTAAAATATTTAGTATTATTATATATTTACGTATAGAAATATTTATGGAATAAAATTGGTATAGTTTATAATGTGTTGCATGTTTAATGCTAATTAATATGTTTAACGCATAACATAATTTAGATTAGACACAGTTATAAGAATCTATGTTTATTTAATAGTCTTTTAGTAGAAACGGTTTATAAAATTAAAATTAACAAAGAATGTGATTTATTACCGTATGAAATATTTCACCTAACTAATATGCAAACGATGCATATTATAATTGATTTTAATGCGGGCAATGTGGCTGAATTAAACTGGGCTACAACGTATTTCAAGCTATTAGTTATACGTAGTTATACACGCGTAATTATACAGTAGGTGCACATAGAACCACACCAATATGTTAAATCGTTTGTATATATACTATGGCAGTTGTAAATGTAAATAAACCATGTAGTAGAGTGCTTTATATTTAATTTGATTATTTCTGAATTCATGAAATTCAAGCCTATGAAGCTTCAATATAACATTAATTTCAAAAAAACATGCTTGAATCATCAACATCCGTTTTGTTAAAGTACGGCTTACCACCCATTTTATTATTTAGTTTCATCAAAATAAATTGCTTATAGATGGTATCAAAAAGATAATTTTTGAAAGTCTTCATGTTTGGAAAATAAAAATATTTTTAAAAATTACCTGCAAAATTGTTAGTTAAATTTATTCGATTTTTCTTGTGATATATTGAGCATAATAATTTTTGAAAATCATATTGTTTAATAATAATTTATTGAAGCTGTTTTTTTTTATGAATTTATAATATAAACTTGCAGTTGTCAAAAAAAAAAAAAAAATGTTGGCTGGGTATAAAATTTTATAACATAATATGATTTGACTACATTGGAACTGTCAACTTTAACCGTCATGACCGGATGACAATAAGTTACAGTTTATTATGTTGTTCCAACTTCTAATCATGAATATGGACACACATATAGCTTCACAAGTCACAACTTTTTCATTAATCTTTTAATTATGCTTTATATTATTTAAATAAATTGTTTTTAAAAGCAATATTTGATGGACAAATGATGAATTATGTGTAATTTTAGATTTTGACATTTTGATATAGGTACTACGACACTAAGAGAATTTGAATAGGTGTATTTCGGGTTCGTAGAAGTTATGAAATACAATTTTGTATGAGATTATAATTTTAGTAAATATTTTAAATTGTATTTTCAAATATAACCGAAGTCATTAAAACAGTACACATAATATAACATAAAAGAACGGATTAAAATGCATTAATTTCATAAAGTTTGGAATATATGGTAAGAGTATAGACCAGTGGTTTTCAAACTGAGTGCCGCGGCACACTGGTGTGCCGCTAGTATCCACTAAGTGTGCCGCGGTTTCCCAATAAATTACCGATTTCATTGAATATTGTGATATAAGAAAATAAATGCATTCAATTGTTATGCATTTACTGCACTAACAGTTAGTAGGAATAAAATTATTAAGATATAAGTAATTTCTCGTTCTTAACCTCATATCTTTGTGAACATGGGTTTTCAGCGCTTGCGAACATAAAAAATAAAAAACGAGAAAAACTAAATTAAAAAACTAAGAAATGCGGGTATGTCTGTCAACTATTCGTCCGAGAATTAAAAATATTTGTAACGCCCATCAGGCACACATTTCCCATTAAATGTATCTACTCGTATGTATAAACTACGTTTTTTTTTGTAAATAAATTAAATAACTAATTATTTACTAATACAATGTTATTATAATAAATAAATATTTGTTAGCCCATTAATCACACAATTAAATGTATTTACAATTAAAATTAATTCAAAACAATTTTGTTCATCTAAAAAAAAGGTCAGTGTGCCGTGAAAATTTTTCGAAGTGTATGGTGTGCTGTGTATAATAAAAGTTTGAAAACCACTGGTATAGACTGTAATATTACTGAAGAATACGTAAAAGTGTTGTAAAAAATATTCAAGTTTTTATATTTTTATTAATCTAATAATTTGATTATGTACTCATGTAAGTACCTATATATAAATCATATTATTTTACTCGCCTAATTCTTATTAAAACACAGTTTTTATGAATATTAGAAGTATTAGAAATACATATTAGAATTTAATTTATTAATTAACTAAATTCTATTATTACCATTGAGAGTATTGTGGCATTATAATGCATTCTAGTTTCCGATTGTTAAATTTGTCAGCATTATTTTGGTATCTTCCAAAACCATAAGCTTGAAAAATGTATAGCTAGAAAATATTATTACATACCTTTATTATTTTCTGGTTAATTTTTGTCATATTCAACAAAGCTCGTATTGGAAAATCATTATAAATTTATAAAAATGTTTATAAATAATAATAATGATACGATAACAAATAAATAACAAAGAAACAATTCAATGATATATTTCGGTAGGCATAGTTTGCTTAAGTAATTAATTTGTAATTGTGTATCACGTATTTTAATTACCTAATACATTAGTTAAAATAATAAGCATTTAATTTTTATATTGATTAAATGAAATTGGATTAATGATCAAGACTATTTAAATGTTCAAGATGTGATAATAACAAATATATATATGAGTACCTAAAAATAGAAATGAAAAAACCATAAATGATAAAAATGTTGGTAATCATACTATTATTTATAAAACGTTCTAAGGAATAAGTATAATCGATATTTAAATTTACATTAAATCTACTTTACAGAGTTATTAGTTAATAGATTATTGTTTCATAAAATTGAGATATGAATAATTATTGATATAATCTAATTTGTACAATTTTATACTTATTGTACAATTTAGACAATGCAAATATGTTATGTAAACAATTATAATACCGAATATCCATATTGATCCAGTGACTATTAGTCTTGCGGAAGTATGACTTACATTTTTTTTAAATATTATCTTTCGTACCTACTTATGAGCTGATTTTATTTTTATTAATCAAGTTATTTATGAGCAATAAACTGCGTTGCTATATAATCAACGATATGTTAAAACCAGTTAAACAGTTAAACTAGTTTCAAGAACGAAACTTGGTTGAGTACAGACGTATAGACGTATAGTACAAAACTATTATTCAACTAAAAAAAAACGAATGTTGAAAATTGTTGAAAATATTATGTAATAATAGTGTATTTGAATTTAACTCCGTACGTATCGATGGTCAAACATATGAATGCATATAATCTAGTTATTTTTTTTTTATTATTAAGTGAGTATTTTATTGATTTTATAACGACGTTTTTTCCCTTTCTGTAAACTCATTTTCAGGTAGTAAATCTGCATAATATGTTCATACAGCTCGTCTTTATTCACAAATATTCGTAATCGACAGTCGACACATGAAATGTGACGTTTTGTTAAATCAATGATTTATGATTTTATGGTATCGTATGAATTAAGCCTATAAAATACGATAAACACGATATAATTCATACTGGCGAACATACACAATTATATGTAGGTGCATTACATGGAAAAAAACTAATATCATGTATACAAATAACATTGTATGGTAATTCGATTAACATACCGACGAGGGAATTTTTCATAGAAGAAAATTATGAAGATGTATTGAAAGAATTTATAGTATGGATGGGGTCTACATAGGGAGTTCCATAATTACTTCATTGTAGAAAATATTAAGTATAAGCCAAGAAGAATTGGAAAATGTCAACTATATATGAACAAAATACACGAAAGCGGAAGTTAACAAAGTCGATGGTTGTAATTATAGGTTATACATAATATGAATTTGATATGTAAAAAAATAAATATAAATTAGGATAGTATATTATCAATCTTTATAGTAATATATGGTACGTTTGGTAATAATATTTTATTTATAGAACTGTAAGAAAATTGTTTAGTTTGTTGTGAATAAAATTGTTAACTTTTATTCGTATTTTGTTCACATACACAATTATGTAGAATATAGATAATACAGTTTATTATAGGTTAGGTATAAGACAGAGTATTTAAAATAAATATTATACGATTGAATAAACATTATTTTTTTATCAACCTATAAGTTAAATTATAGAATAATTAAGCATTTAAAAATAAATAATACTAAAAATATGTTAGACTAATACTTTAGTATATTTTTGTTAAAGCATTTTTAGATAGTTGTATCGAAAGACCTATCAATTCAAATATTATTTATTTATTGAAGTGAAACAAGTTTAGATATGCATAATAAATTTCATTTTTAACTTCCATAATAATCGTATTTACGTTATACTTTTTTTAATAATTCTATCAAAATAATAGAATTAAGTTGTTGATTTCGTTTAATTTTTACTTTCATCAACAGATAAACTTAACTTTATGTGTTAGTATAATCTAAATACTGAAACGTATAACTTAATATTAAAATCTATGCTCGAACGAACAGGAATACTAATGACTAGAATATACTATAATAATGAATATACATATATTTCGTGATCGCTACGTGTCACCAGTATTCAGTAAGCTTAGATTATTGAATAGAAAGACGGGCACGATAGGTACATTGGAAAATAATGAATATTAATTAAAAATATATAAAAATTTAAAAGCCTGTAACCAATTGATTAACTAGGTTTGTGGTTACAATTTTTATTAAATTAAGTTCTTCAATTTTTTTTTACATAGCTCTACTAGACGAGGAAATAAAAATTTCGTAAATAAATTATAATATAACATACGTACAAAATAAATATGTATGAAAGTTGAACTGGTTTTTGTACCACACAATAATGACCTTCTAACATTATTTATCAAAGAATTGTTTATTTGTTTATTTATCTAGTTAAAAAAATGTAAATACATATATATTTTAAAATCACATTTGTAAATAATGAACTTGTAACTTAAAACCAATATAATTTGTCTCCATGAGTATGATTACAACTATTATTATGAGTATTGTTTTATTGAATAATTTTTTAAAAATCTTTAACAATTAATATAAATAATATCATTACAACTAAATTATATAACAATTAGGCTATTAATATTATTAAATTTATATATTTAAGGACACACATTATAGTACAATACCATAATAATAAAATTCTAACTTCTGATGACTATAATTAAAATAGTTCATATTTTGCATTTAGTTCTATAACTAAAAAAAGCGCGATCCGTTTTAATGCGTTGTTCATTAGCTTCATGGTTGAACTTTACCCCGCCATCTTATACGTTATCAATCATTTTTGTACACATGTACACCTACAGTTGCATCCTCGTACAATATTATATTATCAGCAATATTTAATTAAAACATTTAATACATATATTGTTATTTCTTAACGGTATTTACTTTTGTTGCTTATTATAATTATGATAATGAATAGAATGCAAGACAGGAAACAAATAATTTTTCTTAATAAGTACTATAATTTTCTTCTGCAATTTGGGCATCGATGTATTTTGTACGAATCAGATCATTTGTTGTTTCCTTGAACTGTGTTATGTGCTGGTTTAAACTGTTTCTACTAGGATTGGCTTTGTCAGATAATAATATTATGTTAGCCATTGGGATGCTAGTCGAATACGTCGGAAAATAAATGCCATAGGTACTTATTTACGAATAGTAGTATTCATAATTTAAATTTTTAGATAAATTTATAAATTATAATGTAGTTTAAATTTTTAGATAAATGTATGAATTATATGTAGTTTAAATTAATATACACAGTCGTTAGAAACATGAAATAACACTGCTTTTATTTCTTGACGATAAAGATTATAATATAATTTAAAAATATTTTATGATTATAAATTAGAAAATAAATACGGTTTAAATTTGAATGCAATAATATATTATTTTTTACTCGCGTAACGCCAGCACTGTTATTTAGTGATTCACATTATTAAATAATTGATGTTATAGTTATAAATGCTGACTAAAATAGTTTAAAATGCATACTCTTAAACCATTATACATGCTAGTAAGTAGTAGGTTATTAAAAAAAAAAGAATTTTTAAAAAATGTTTGTATTTATATTATGAACTCTTAAACAATATATTTCTTTTATTCGATATTATTTTTTATGAAGTAATCTACACGGCTTGCTCTAAACTAAATCCTGGATTCTCCCCTATCTCGTATAAGCATATCCACCCATACTGCCAGTAATATACAATTCTAATAATGGTAACAACTTGGTAACAATTCTAAATATCTAATGTATAGTTATTGTTGTGGGTTTATTTAATATGTTGACTAAATTTTATTGATCCTTTATTCAAGGCGTGGTTAATATGTGTATTGATATATAATTGCTTTTGAATATAATTTGTTGTTTGTTATCAATGTTATCATTTGCAATAACAATGTTATTAATAAATTAATTAATTCAATATCATGGAGATGGACATTTTATATTAACATTCAAATATTGTGTTGTTTTGATGACATATTGACATGCTCTTAAACAAAATGAAAACTGATTATAAAATAAATTATATATGAGTATGATTTCAAGCCTACACAAAAAGTGTATTTCAATAAATCATAATTATGTAAAATAATTTTTATTCCGTAAAGACATTGAAATATACACTAGGAAACAATACAAAATTTAAACATATTGTTTATTAAAAATAATAAAAAATGTTGCAGTGAATAAATTGTATAAACTAGTAATAACGATAATAATAATAATAATAATGAAATGCTTCTATGTACCTTCATATTACATTTAAACAATGTTTTATTTTGATAAATCTATTAAAAAATTGTTTTGAAGTAATTTAAAAAACATAAAGAAAAGAAATTTAAATTATTTAGTTTTATGTTGAATATTTAAAATTAAGAACATTTAAAAATTAAAATTAACATTTTTAAAATTAAAGAATGAAGAGGAATCAAGTAAATTGCACATTTTTATCTTAAATTTAAATATTATCTTTATAGATACAGAAAAATGCTCTGTTTCCTTGGCTCGTATTATGTTCAGATATATTTTGAAAGTGTGGTGTTTTTTAAAGGCACGATTGATAGAAAAATCATGTTTACATTCGGTAATTCTAATAATAATATAGAGCTTCTTCTGAAATAGTACCTTCTGCATTTAGTTTAACAAGAACCATTAATGTAAAAAATATGAAATAGGTACCTAGGGTTCTTGAAAATTTTCAAGATACGCGACAAAATAATTGTTTTCAAACTAATTATTCTTAGTATACATTATTACATAAATAAATGGGAATTAAAGTTACAAAATATATATAATTATTGTTGTAACATAGTATGTATCTATTTCTTACTCGGATATTTTTGTGATTATTTATAAAGAATATGCAAATTATGTTTTTTGTTCTAGTTATTATCTTAAGATGGATTATAAACTTAACTTACCTTGAACTAAAACTGAAACGGACGAAGGAAAACTAAGTTTATATTTGTAATTTACACACGACAGCAGACATTTCCGTTGAATAGCCTTTCTATTGAAATGATCAACTACGAATTTTATTTTATCTAGTTCAAAAATGTCATGCAAATAAACAAAGGAAACGCGTATCAAACGTTAACTCGCTAGGTCCAGAGTTCCATCAAAGGAAGGTACTCTTCCATAAGGGGAATTAATTGTTGATTACGACGAAACAACTGATATGACGACTGTTGACAGTCATCACTTGTTAGTCGACTGATTCGAATAACTCTTTTGAAATATCATATCACGTTACCAGCAAATAACAGCAATCACGCGAGTCAGACGTATACAGTATACTCTATTAGGGATGACGGTATTACCGGTATACCGATTTGAGGTCGATATACCCTATACCGATATACCGTCTCTTTTTAAAAAAATGGTATACCGATAATATCAAAAATATCGATTACACCGAAATTTCAGTGGGAAATTATTGCGGGCTTTCTATACAGTGCCGGATCTAGGACATTTGACGCCCGGGGGTAGTAAAAATGCAGCGCCCTTAACTGTGCACTCCATATGTGGAGCCACGAGGGCCCCGCAGTGCGGGAAAGAGGGGGTATTTTAATATAAATTAATAACATTTAATATACATTGTACTTATATAAAATATCATATTTTAAAATGTTACACGTATAAAAACATAGAAAACAAACATAATTTATATATTACTTGGTTGTTTTAATTAAACAAATAACTGTGTTTAAAAAAAAATGTTTACTTTTTGCAGCGAAATCTTTCATAATTTCATCATAATTAATCTTTCTTGCAATTTTATGATAAGTTATTAAGTATTGCTTGCTTTGTAGTAAATCGCATGTATGATTTTATATATAAATGGTTATATTATATAACTTATATATAATATAGTCATATCATTATCGTAGATTATTATTACAACTAACAGTTATTTTCAAATCCCATCAGTCGATTTTTCTCCGAAAACAAAAATTAGATAATATCTACGTTTGACGAATGAATTTTAAAAAATATCTACATCAGACAAAAATAGTTATATAAATTCCTAAATAATATGTAATATTATATTAATTTTCAAGTTTAAAAATTTAAAATGAAAAAAAATTTAAACATATTATGTACATTTTTAATATACCCATACTAAGGTTTTTTGATTTTTCATAAATTCAAGAGCGCCCTTATACCGACGGCGCCCGGGTCAATGATACCCACTTGCCCCCCCTTAGATCCGGCACTGTTTCTATATATAGTAACATATTTTAGTAGTAACATTATTAGTAACATTATAGTAACATTATAGTAACATTATTTAACATATTATAGTAACATATTTTATACTAAATAATAAATACATATATCTCAAATACCGATACGAGTCGGACCGTCGCCGTCGGGTCCGTATTGTTTTGTTCTTATCGTTGTCGCTTGTTGCCGTCTTCGCAGTACATTTGTATTAATATTTAATAGTCTCAATTTTTAAGTGGTTTGTGGCGTTTGTGCAGTGTTACGGCAGAAAATATTCGTATTTGGATTCAAAAGTGTTTAGATTTAGATAAAACAATTTAACAATGGGTAAACAATCTCCAATTTGGAACTTTTTCAATAAAACTGGTAAAAGTAGTAACAAATGCAACAAATGTCAACGCGATTGTGAAGCGAAAGGTGCAAACACAAGTAACTTAAGTAGTCACTTAAGAGTTTGACATCCAAAGCTTTACTTGGAGTTTTTCCACCAAAAAGCATTAGACAAAAAAAGGTAACAACGTAATGTTTAATAATTTCAACACTTATCACCTAAATGGTCTATTACATAAATAATATAGTAGGACATACCATACCAACATTTGTTTTTCTGTTTCGCGCGTCCTCCTATTTTCCTGTATGTTGACCAGATCATTTTTAATATATATATAAGACGTTATTAAAAGTTTTAGAATGAAAATAAAATTAAAACATACTTATCTTGATGAAAATAAAAATATTAAAAAGTAATCTGGTCAGCATAATGCAGGAAAATAAGAAATTAACGGCATTGCGTGTTTATGGAAAATACCGATAATATTGTTATTACCGATTTATCGTAAATATTGACATTGTCGAATTATTTAGTACAGTAGAACTCAGATTATCTGAATGCCGGACGTCCAATTAACCGGACGAGAAAAAAAGAAAGGCATGTGCTGTTTCAGGGTTGGATTAAGGTGTTTACCGCCCATAGGCTGAAAAAAATTTACCACCTAATTTACATATTGATATTTTACTAAAAAAAAAATATAAATATATTATATTACTCATATTATTCACTCTTTAGATTATAGTCTTGATTTTTATTTGATATAATATTATTTTGGGCGTCATCAAAAATATCGAGTATACCAAGAACATCGATGTATTAAGACATTTTTCGGCTTGTATGATATTTTAGGTACACCGATTCATACCGGTATGAAATATAATACCGAAATACCAATGTAAAAAAAAATACCGTCACCCCTAGTCTATAATATAATATGTACGATGTACCCCATCATGAACATGAACTGTGATTGTAGCGAAGGGGCCGCGGCGTCTGGTGACGGTAGACAACAATATACAGGTACAACCGGCCAAAAGTCTTAATACATTGACTACTCAGCGATTTGCTAGACAATATTGTAAAATATTCAAGAATCATGGGAACCAGGGTGATTATCCTGTATTATTTTATGCCATTGAAAAATTATTTAATTACATGTATATTATAAATTTGACTATTGATTATTTATTTCATCAACTGGCAACTCCAACTTAAATTGTACCAATGCAGAGTAAAAGGAATAAAAAAAAAATAGAATAGTTGAAAAAACGATCTCATATAGACAGAAGGGCCTTCTGGTTTTCGCATGTCTGAAGTAAAATCGCATAACGTAAAACATGCATGGTTGGTTTGCGAAATTTTTCGTGTCTGAATTCTATAATAATAATAATCAAATCAAGTACTCGTACTTATCAATCTCTAAACTATATATGATTTCTAAAAGCTTATAAAAATAAATGTATTAAAGTTGTAGACGATTTGCAGTACATATTTAACTCTGCAAATGTTGAATTAACGATTTATTGCATTATACAGGGTGGGGCAGTGAAATGGCCGATTTTAAAAATAGATTTTTTCGATAATGGTGAAAAAAACAACAGTGAAAAAAATACATTACCTCAGTTGAAAAAATCGTTGCCATGACTCGCTCTTGTAAAGAGTCCAGGATGTTATTCATTAAAACATTCGGTATCGTTGGAATTATTGGTTTTTTATGTGTTCCGTTCTTATAATTTAATAATTAATTTTCATTGGTTTTCTATTTTATCATTAAACCTTGAAAATAGGTGGTTTTAATATCCTACCCCATATTTGAACTGGCACCTTGCCAAAGGCTCGACAGATCATTATATTTGGCACATTTACCATTTTAGTATAGACGGATAGACGGACTTTTTTAAAAAAAAAATCACCTGGAATATATTGATGCAATAAAAGCACATCTTTTGATAAAACTAATTCAAATTTTGTATATATTATGTAAATACGATATCAGTTTTACACTAAAATCAAACAGAAATTGTTGTTATTTCATTACATTTCTCTGTGGAAACATTTAAGAGTTGGTAATCGGACATTGATCGTTTCACTCTAAATTTAGTATAATAATATAACGCTGGTCGCTAGCTTTTCATGGTCAATGGATGGAGTAAGTGGAACAAGCAGAATCTACTCATGTCATAATTTAAAACCTGTTAAATTATTTATATCTCTGTTTAAGACAGTAAATTAATTTGAAAATACTGAGTTACTCGTATATCGAGACGGTCTTTATAGTTAGAATTCAAATCTGTGAGTGGAGAACTGATGGACGTGATTCATCGTGTAAATCGCTCAGACTAGATGCGATTGTAGTAATTGTCTCAAAAATAATATGGGTTATACGTATATTTATATCGTTAAATCAAATATTAATTTACTTTTGTTGTAACTCGTTCGTAGTTATACTGTGCTAAATGTCTATTTGAATAATATCGTCAAAATTGGACAGTTATTATTAAATTATATTAGTACAATAATGGGATGTTTGTTGAACTGATATTGATGATAGAAAATACAAATATTGTTATTATTAGGCATTATTTTTGTGTTATTATTATTTTTACTATGCATTGTAAATTACATAAAATAGCTTATTATTTTTTTAGTTAAATACATTATTTATAAATGTCCTTCAAAAACTTGATTCAAACTTTTTGGTTTGTCATTTTATTTTTACGATCACAACATTACTAAGAAATTTGACAAAATATGACCTTTTAGTAATGGTTATCATCTGGTTTAGAATATCGAAACGGATTGTGTTTAAATTGTAAATACTAAATATGTATAGTCTTTTTTTTATCAAAATGCTTTTTTTAATATGATTAAGTAGGTATTAAGTTTATTTAGTATAAGATTTTCATTAAGTTTCATACTCAAAATTAAAAGTTTTTGCGTTCTAAAACGATAAGACTCATCACCAGTGTTTCTGTTGAGAGTTTGACAGATTTTTGTACACAACTTATTTTATGTCGATTAATAATAAGACAATTCCTATTAGATTATTTTAAACATTTATATATATATATATATATATTGCCCAACTGTTTAGGACCTTTGTATCCGCCATTGCATTATACGTTTTCGAAAAAAAATCTATCATATTTATTTTATCAAAAAAATCTGTAATCAAAATTAAAATATTTGATAACAATTTTATTTCATTATTTCCAAACAACAAATTTATAAATACTTTAATTTCAAAATGAAAACACATAATACGCCAGATTTAGTTTAATAAATAAATTTAAATTACGTAATTACATTTTCATTATAAATTAATTTATTAATAATAATTATATGATAAATTGCATTACATTTTAATAGTGAGTCAAAATGTATATATAACAAAAAAATGAGTTTTATTCTATTATCAACTATAGTAGGTTGATTTTTTTTTTTGGTTCTTTATGTTATAGAAAAAATTTGACACAGATATTATAGAAGAAAAATCAAAAAAATCTATCAAATTAATTATTCTAGGATGACGACGGAAATCGTGGTGAAAATAAAAGAAGGAAAACGGGAGTGGAAGTAAAATTTATCATCTGGAAAATATGTCCAAGGGAAAATAAGTCGAGAGAGAGAGAGCTATTTTTATAAGAGTATAGTGATGAGAAGTCACACTAAGTGTGTTGAGGGGTCATCATATTTTTGTCACGACGTGAAAAGAACAGCGGTAAAAAATTAATTGAGAGCCAATACCAATGTTTGTACTTTGTAGTTAGAGAAGATTATCGTGACCACTACTACGTTTGGAGGACAAGAGATCTTACGATCATGGGTTGCTTAAGATCCCTTCGTAATAAATGGTGGAAGAGAGAACCATTCGATTGCCAAGCATTTCAGATTAGTGTATGCAGGTGAATAGGGAGTATATTAGAGGGTGGTATTTTGATAAGGGACGAGTTTGTGTATTTTTCGTGATGTCAGGAAGGCTGAGAAATAAGGACTCAGAAGAGCAGTACGGTTTTGAAATTGAGGTATAGAGTTTATAAGTTACTTGAACTAAACACTATTAATTAAAAGTAATAAAATATAGGTGAAATAATTTAAGTATTCAGATTTAAATAAACAACCAGGTTAAATAGTTGAGAGTCCAAGCAATTCAAATTTGAATAAAATATAAATCATACAACGGATACTGGGAGGTGGGAAAATAACTGAAGAAATAACCGATTACATTTGGTTGTACTAATTGCTTAAAATAAGTCAATAATTATAGCGGATATAAAAAATGATTTGTATATTTGTATTTTCAGATTAAACCATACGTGCAGTTGAATACTTCAAAAGAAACGTACCTACTTCAAAATAAAGGATAGGTAATGTAATAAAAATTTATATATATCAGTTATAAATATCTTATTTAATAGTTTTGGAGCATAATTGTAAACACAAAATGAATATGTATTATTGAGAACACACATCGAAAACCACAGAAACGCTGTAATATCTAGTGTTTTACATTTAAAAAAAAGAATTTTGATAAATTACAAAACGTTAGATATTTCAAATTACCACCTTAATTTTAAAAGTTTTAAAACTAAGAGTTTCGTAATGTTTCCAGTGATTAGTTTAGTTTACCAACATGCATAATAAAGTAGTTTGTAGAAACAGTCATGTAGGCAATTTACCAAAAATAGACTATTAAACTAAATCTAAAAACAAATTTAAATGAGCATCATTCATATTTATATGCTTTTGTTCTGCTCGAATAGGATAAATATAAATATTATTTATTAATTATTTTATACGTTTGTAAGGAGAGCATTGAGCAAATAAATAAACAATATGATTGTAGCTTGATCATAGTAATCAATTTTTATTTCTTTCTTTAAACATTATTATTTTAATTCTTTTCAGTAGCATAAACTCTCATAATTTTTTTAAAGCTAGCTCAAGAATAAGAATAATATATATTTTAGTTATAAATATACCTAAAAATTTTTTACTTATCAGTAAATCAACGTTATATTAAACACACTATGCTTAGAATTACATTTAATTCACGCATCATGCGCATTTTCGAAAATAGTATTATGTCATATAAATCTGGAAAAATATGGCTAGAAAATCGAAATACATTTAAATTTAATTAAAATAAGAAATGTTACTCCAAAATATAAGACAAAAATGATTTGGTTCAGCAGTAGTGGTGATAGCTAATGTGTTTATTAAAGTATTTCATCAAAACATTTAATTTCAAATTTAAATATAGTACGTTTAATAATTTTGAATCTTTGTGACAATTACTTTTGGGGAAAAAGTTAGTACTTTGTTTCCCTTTTTATAAAGGGTTGGTTGTATTATAATTTAGCGAGTATGTCATTATTAATGGGTATAATTGTGTTTACTGAAATCCCGCTTAGAAGCGCACACGCGATTTTATCAAACAGAAGAATGGGGCTCACATATTTCAATTGAACTAATTTAAATTAATGAGTAGCCATTTAAATATTTAAATGTACAAATAAATAAAATCATTTTTAAGTTGTTAATCAATCGGGTGATAAATAATTAATAATTTTTGTTAAAACAAGTTTGTTTTTTAATTTAAATTGTTTGTATTTTACCTGCTCTCATAATAGCGTAACGCTAGATTTGGCATAAGAACTAGAGAAGTTTGTTTAATTCTTCACTTTTACTAATTGAAATACATTTTTTATGAATTGCCATTGTCGCTATTGACCGAACATTGATGATTCTATTATGTACCTAATTAAAAACTTAAGTTACGAGTATTTCAGTACTTGTGCTTAATAATGCTTATCCAACAAACATCAGTGCAATTGTATCTATTAATTGTAACTACTATAGTTATTGTAAAATACAAATTATTTGCTAATTTTTTACATATTATTATTTTTCTTATTACACACGTTAGCTTTGACTATTGAGTATAGGGTATCTGTTGAACAGATGTTGATCTTTTTCAATTCAATTTAAATTCTTATTCAATTCTCTATCTGATTTTTATGAAAAGTGTTTTTAACTACCGTTCCATACTCCAAAATAGTTCTGATAATTAAAGACTTAAAGTTCGTAATGGGTATGGCAAAATAAGAAACCATGAACATGAGACGTATTCAGTGCGTATTATTGATTGAATATGATCATCGAAGAATAAATAATAATTACTCAAAATGTGTATACAAGAAACCATAAGTAGATGGGATTGCGTCTTCGACAAAAAGTAAAAATTATTTGACATAATGTAACACATAACTGAACGATAGATTATATTTCTTTTATAGATTTTCTATTATTTTACACATGAATATGGGATTATAATCATAATAATACTGACAATAATTCTATAATCATCTGATTATTTCGATTATAACCGGTGTTAGATTAAATATTTAAATTTAAGATCATGAATTTCGATTTTATAAAACCGTACTTGTGTATCACAGTACGTCTGAAACTTGTGTTTCTTATATAAAATAATAACTTCCTTATCAATACTACGAGTACAATCGTTACAGTGGCGTAGCTAGGAATTTTTTATGGAAAGGGCAAAAAATTAAAAATTATAAAACACTAATTATTTATAAAAAAAATATCATACCTTAACCATTATCGGCGTTATCAATATATATAAAAATAGTGAGTCAATAGTTAACAATTTTACAGAATTTTAACATTAATTATTATAAATCATCACTATGAAACTTAAATTAAAACTCAATAAAATAGTTATAAAGTTACAAATATTTTTTATTATTATTTACGAGCTCCAATCAAAAAAATAAACGAGTACTCACTACTCTAGAAAGTAGTCACTACTCAACAAGACCGTGTTATAAACTAAACATACTATGATAATATAAGAACGCGTTTTGATAAGTATTACTATTAACTACCATGTGTTACTCAGTGTTATTTACACAGTATATCAATATTTTTCATTTTAATATCATTAAATAGCATGGTTATTCAGCTAGGTACCTATTAGAACGTATTCACGACTGTTGGCATATTAACACGGCCAATAACTACAGCCCTCTTAGCCCCCCTCCCCGTGTCTACGTTTTTGAAACGTTACAAAGAAAATACGTTAAGAAATTTATACTCAGTATTACCTTTACATATAATATATTTATTATATTATTATTTTCAACCTCGAATAGTCGAATACGTCATTGTTCAGCGCTATCTTTCGTAAATTACAAATAATATGACATTTGGTGTCTTATAAATTTTATTAGTATTATTCCTTTTTTTTTTTATCCGTGTACTACGTTCGGTATTAAATAATATCCGTTCTACTCACGTAGTTTTATTGTTGTTGAGTATACACGGACGTGGATCTAGGATATAGGTGTAATACTTTACTTACATGACCGCACGTGTATAATACTCATCGCAGTGTGAAATATAAAACTAGTAGAGAAGAGAGCGATTAAACACACGTCAGTCGAAGGATGATTTATTACGGTTCCGCGCGAAAAAGACTAAGTAGGTACCTACTGCTGTTGAGATAAAAACGTAATTTATATCAGTTGTATATTACACATACACACACACACACACACACACACACACACACACACACACACACCTACACGTACGCACACACACGTTCGTATAATTTGTCGGACGCTCCGTGGCGAACGCATGTGCAAGACACGGCCGCCGACGCCGACGCCGCCGCCGCAGCAGAATCAACGAGTGTGCCGCTCCGGTGTTGGTGGGCAGAACCGCTGGGGTGCTTTACTCGAAAAGGCGTCTTTCGAGCGGACCGTATCGTTAAGTTGTGCACATCGCGCGGTGATCGTGTCAGCGAGTTAGCAAAGAGAGAGAGAGAGAGAGAGAGAGAGAGAGAGAGAGAGAGAGTGAGTGAGAGAGAGCGAGAGAGAACGAAAAGAATAAACGATATTTTTATCGTTTACAAAAAAAAAAAAAAAACACGCGCGTTTTATAACCTCGTTGACGGTGCTACCGGGAAAACATTAGCCCTTGCCAGGGACACGCGGACATCCGTTTACGAACAGTACTCCGCACACGTCCGAACAATTTTTGTCCGAAAGGTAGGTGTTGTGGTGCGTTACAATAATAATAACAATAAGAATATTCATGATAACAGTCATTATACTCCGATCGGTTAGAATTGTACAGACACGCGCGTATAATATGGGCACGCGCATATAATACGTCGTTATGCGAAATCAGTTATTTTCGTATCTCGCTAAATTAGATGTAACGAACAAAATAATTTATGTAACAGTTAAACTGTTCGAGACGAATTTTTTTTATTTTAATTATGCATTTTTTTTTTGCAAAACGGCGAAGCTTTTTCGGCAATTTGTGCGCGAACAGATAACGTTTATGATAGAAATGAAAAACTATTTAAATATGCTTCATAATGAAATAATAATACATACGTTTATTTTTTTTTATGAATGATTGATTTGAAATTAGTCTTGCAATAACCATTAGAGATTGGAATTTTTTTTTGATTTTACATTTTCCGATCACGTAGATTCAATTAAACCTCATGTATGTTTGGATCTTTATAGGATTTATAACTATTATCAAAAGTATGTTTAAAATAGCTTTGAAGTAAAATTGTATTATAAAAAAAAAATAGAACCGTTTTAAATTGTCTAACGGTCGAACGTATAACGTTTCTACTGTTGGTCATAATAAATATTTTTTCTTCTTCAAAACACGTTTGATTTGAATTCCAAAATTAATTACATGAAAAATAATATAATAGCCTGGAAGATAAAAATGTTAAACAATACTGACATTTTTTTAGAAGTGTGAATTTTGAAAATTCTTGTATTTATTTTTGATGAAATTTCAATTAGAAAATAAAATGTTATTGTTTTAGGAGTAATAACAAAATCATTATTTCTTTTTTTCTTTTAATAAATGTGTTTACTAACAGGTTTTTTTTTTCTTTATTTAGCCTTTGTTTTTTACTAACAGGTTATGAACTATAAAATATTTATTCGTATTAACTTGGTTATATTGCTTAACATTTAAACCTTAAATTAATTACTAAATGTATATCCGACGATAAATAAGAACTGAAAAAATTGTGTAAAACGTTAAACTTTATTGAACAGTTTAGTTTATAATTATTTTTATGAATGAAATAATTTTGTGTTTTATTACTTGTTAACCCTAACAGCTTTTTATAAGCAACGAAGTAACATAATTTCAGTATTTTAATTATTGAATATTTTCCGTGTGGTTTTCGTTAAAACATTTTTATATAAAGCAAATACTTAATTAAAATTTATATTAATACAAGAGTAAAAGCTATTTTATTACGTGATACATAATTTAAGTTACAATATGTAAGATAAGATATTTAATATGTATATAATATATATACATAAGAAAGTGACCTTTGTTTAGAATCGTTTATCGAATGCGGTAATTTATCGCTCCTTTAAAATGGATACAATAAACACGATTAACACGCTGAAATAGTATTACTAAAGGCTAAATAAAGGAAAAAAAAAAAAACACGCTGAAATCAAACATTTTGTTTTTACCGATTTTTTAAATTGTTTAATTCGAACTCAACCATTGTTTAAAGTAAGGATAAAATGAATTATAAAAATATAAATATTTTCAGCATTGATGATAAATATTGATAGATGTAACAATTACAATTTTTATTGCATTTTAATTTTATAGTTAAAGCTACAGTTTTTTTTCACGCGATTTCTATTTGGATAATTATGAAATTACAATGGACAAATTTTCATCGATAAACGTATTGGAACGGTATTTCATGAGGGATGCAAAGAGCAATGCGAGAAGTACAATATATTAAAAGTTATATCTTTAATCGGGTTAACAGTTGCCAGGTTGATCCGGAAGTGAAAACAGAAGTTGTTTTGACACTATCTCATTCGGTTATAATTAACTATACTTATCAAAGCATAAAATAGTTGTGTTTAATATGCAAATGTTCCCGGTTATAACATAATCACATCAACCGGCTTATCAAATTATACATTTCATCAGTTAAGTTTTTTCAAGTGCACCTCTTTCTGCACTCTTGTCTACACTCTTGTTTTAATCCAATTACTGAAATACGACGTTAAAACCATAAAGCTGCTAAAATATTTGACTGTTACAATTAATTTTGTAGGTATGGATGTTATTATTGTTGTTCCAGTCATTGTAATCACATGTATAAGTTATATAAGTTAGATGTAAGTTTGATGACTTCCTGTTTTTAAACACTTAGAATAAACTCGTTCAAGGATTAATCGTCAATTACTTTGTTCTGAATTTCACTTATACAAAATGTCTTCATTTTTATGATTAATCAATTTGAAGTAGTATTAATTCATAAAAAAAGGGAAAATGTTAAAAAAAGTCACGTTTTGATCTGATTTATATTTCATAAGCATATTAAGTATAAACTCAAAATAAATATTTTCTATATAAAATATAATATAGTATGTGTTGTTGAGAAGATTGATAATACGACATTTTATCCTTCAGCCAACTAAATCATCTTACCAACATAAATGTATTCAACTTGAACCATATGTTGATTACTTCCCACTGTTTCCATTACGCTTCGAATCGATATTTCAATTTCGTTCTATTTAAGCGACCGCATTACTATTATAAAAATAAATAAATTGGAAAATGTTGTCAGCTGGTGATATGAAAAATAGTTTTTCGATGTAAAGTTACCAAACCAATTCAGTTACACAAAAATAGCCGAGGAATTGGTTGTAAACCATGTGGAATTTTTTCCAGTATTTTTATTTTAAACTATAAATTTGAACGGTTCTTGTTTTGACATAAAAAAATTGTTACCTGTTGAATATTATCGTAATTGCGGTTATATAGTATAATACTGTAGCGAGGTGGCCGTTATCATTTGCATCATTTTTACCATAACACGGCTGTGCATGATTTCACCGGGGTTTCTTTTTTATGGCAACGTTACTGTTATTTTTCAAGACTGCTGGCCCACGTTTAAAATTGTGTGTTTAGCACCGGTGGTAAAATGTTGGGGCTGTGACGTTTTGAATAAGTTTATATTTTACTGTTATGCTCAAATAATTTATAACGGTATGAGTATAATATGTTGTACACATGTAAGTAAATGTAACTGATTTTATCATTTGAAATCTGGACAAAAAAGATCTTCCCGGCGATATCCAAGTCTTTATTATTATTATTATTATTATTATTATTATTATTATTATTATTATATTTTGGTTTGGTTTATAAACATTTTGTCTTCAATATTACTGCGATAAAATGTACAAAGACCATCAAGGCTTCATACTTTTCATATCTTACTCAATTGTACTGGTTTTTTTTCGTGTACTTAGGAAATTAATGGTTACGTTGTACCAATGTACCATATAAAGTTGTTTGCAGTCGTTCATTTCCCAGGTGTATAAAATATTTTCTCATCCCCCTAATTTAACTTTTCTTCCAATGAAAAACATACATTGTAGGAGCATGAAGTTCAAAAGGAAGATTTTTTGTGAGCTGATGAAAAAAATGTAGGGGTTTTAAAATTCTTGCTACGTAAAAGAAGGTGTATGAATTCTCACACAAATTAAAACAGAATATTTAGATACATTCAATCGTTATTAATAATTTTTTTTTTTTTTTATTTAAAAAGAGAGCCCTCGGCAGCATAGGCCATTGGGCTTATATAATATTTTTAACTTAAATTAAATGTTAACAATATGGATACGTACACGAGAGAACTTAATTTTAGATTTTGGATCGAAGGTTTGCTAATTGGATGATTCCTGTTATGGCCTTTGGATGATTTTGAAGTATTTCGGAAAGTAGTTCGGGCATGTTGAGACTTGATCGGATGTTAAGGTATGTGCGGCATTCGGTGAGTATGTGTTTAATTGTAATTTGGACGCCGCATGTTGCGCATGTAGGAGGGTTTTCCTTGGCCATTAAAAAACTGTGTGAAATTTGAGAGTGGCCAATTATATTAATAAATTGTTAACATAATATTTCATTGATTTATGTTAAATTGATATAAATTGACGATTTGGAAAACAATTTCTTTTCTCATTATATATAGTTACCTATTGGCATTTAAACGTTTTTATTATTTCGAAGTCATTTAGGAAGAATAAAGAAATGACTTTTATTTAATTTATTTATTTAAATCACGAAATGTTTCAGCACACCAAGTGCTATTACAACAATTTTATTAATTAATACTTAATGTAAATAATAATGTGATAGTGATGACTGATGACTAATGAATAATGATGGGATTGTATAGTGTTTAGGGCAGATCTTCACCTTCTGATGAGAGCTCTTCTCTGTTCGTTAGGAGAATGTTCTGCGGTAGTCTTAATGTAGGTCACCGGCATCTGCTGGGAAAATAATTACTTAATAACACGTACATACGATATAACTAATTTTTATTATATTGATGTTATGGTGTGTGTCAATGATTAATAAAATACTTTGGCGATATGTTAATTTGATTATGAAAACACAGCTCGTTGAATAATGAGTATTTTTAAATTCCTTAAAGTTATAATTTTTAAAGGTTCAAAATAATTTATGTTACTATAAGTTAAAATGTAAAATAATCCAGGTGAATATATTCATTGTATAGTGTAAAAATGTACTAGTACAAGTGCAGTATATTAATTAATTATATATTCGAGAGGTACGTAATAAATGAAATATTTGCATTTGTTTTATATGCTTTAGTTGCTATATTCTCCGAAGCTGAAAGTTAAGTTGGGGTCCTGAGGGAGCTTTCAAACTTTTTAATATTATTTATTTAAAAAAAAAGGTTTACTCTTTACTAATTTCTATAAACATTTAAAAGTTTTTGTCAAAATACTTTGTTTTATTTCGAGTTATTTAAATGAATGCATGTAGTCAAATATTTAAGTATTTTACATTGTTTAAATAATAATAGACGATTTATTCAATATTATTTTTAGTAAAATGTTTTATAACGTTGAACAAATTACCGCCAAAATTGGAAAACGTATTAATTTATGAAAGGGAAACATCAATAATTGAATGTCAAGTTAATAACTCGAAAATGGGAGACAATAATATGAATTATATAATGGGCCAGAGTGAAGGGTACCTGTCTTTGTAATGAGAATAATGTTCACCCAGTTGAAAATTGAACTTTTGATTAGATTGACTGACGTAACCGTGACACGGCCCCACGTTCAAGATGAGAGTCAGTGTCATAGGTGCGAAAATTTTGAGCGAAAAAGTATACGATGGTATGGGTCAAAAATACGCAGGAGAGTCAACACGTAATCACCGGGTCACAGTGTCTTATTTTTCAATAAACATTTAACATCTATGTTGTGGAGTCCGGAAGTATCCGCAATGTACGTCTGAGGAGAGAACTCACCGCGTTAACCTATGTTTTACCCCATTTTAGAATCTAAGTGGATATATCTCGTGTTAATAGGGATAGACAAATCCTGTTTTTTTATGAGCATCCCTGAGAAAAGGCAATTTTGTTAACAATAGTTTGGTAAATATAAATGTATTTTAAAGAAGTTAAAAACGAACTTCTTATTTTATAGTTTTTATGAAATTCGAAGATAGCTATTTTATAGGGCTTTTTTTTGAATATTTCGACTGTTCAAATTTTAGTTTTCATTGGATTCATGATTTTTAATCATTTATTTAGTATACAAAGAAATAATATAAATTATTATCACCTCATAATTTTTTCGATACTGTTATTATTATTTAAAATTGTGTAAATAGTACACTATTTTCTTGTAAACTAGAAAAAAGATTGAAAATCAAGAATTTAATTAAAATTGAAAATAAAACCGTTAATATTTTTAAAAAATAAGCCTTAAAATAAGTCTGTTTACGATATTTGTAAAAGTTAAAAAATAAATTGTTCATTTTTTAACTTCTTTTAACAAAACACTTCACTTATTTTTACTAAAATATGTTGTCGACAAAATTACCTTTTCCTAGGGAGGCTTATAAAAAAAATTGAATTTGATTATGTTTATAAATACGGGAGATAGATATTGCTCTGTGTAAATCCCAGTGGTACAACCTGTATATCTTACAAGTCTTAACAAAAATATCAAATTACCCATCACTATTGTAAATAAACAATTCTAACAATTTTATGGATATTGGATACGTAGAACGTAATATTTATTAAACTTAACATTTTTAGACTGCAGTATCTAATGGAGGTAGAATTGAATGTACATTGAAAAATTTTACATTATCAGAAATGCGAGAAAGCTTTTAGCTTTACAATGATGTGTTATTCTTTTATAAACAGTTTTCTGCGATTAGTAATTAACTTTTCATAAATACTCTTCGGGTATAAAGAGTGGTTCAATTTCACACATAATAGGCCAACTAATTACTAGAAAAAAATAATTAAGTCTTATAGATTACTATTATAGTGTTACATATAGGTTCAATTATAAGATTTTCAAATAAGAAAGTTGAATAATTGGAAAAAAAATGTTTTTTTTTTTTTTTTAAATGCAATAAAATCGACAATTTTTTAAACACTGATGTTTATGTACAACCTCCACTGCCAAAATATTTCTTGATAATTGTATTAAGAATTGATAAAATAATAATTTTTTTCTTTTTTTAGATGGTACCCATCAAATATTTTCAAATAAAAAACACTAATTTTTAATAATTTATCTCCATTCAAACCGCAGCACAAGAAAATGGTATTTTAATTCATGGCATTCGAAAATAATTTGATAATCCTTTTTGTATTATCCTTGATTGGAGATTAGTTTCAATTTTAGTGTTTGTAGAGCTATTGTAAATTAAAAATGGCCATAATAAATTACATAATTTTTTTTGATTGAATGTAATAATAAGATTATGATAAATATAATTTTCTCATATAGATGAATAAGAATTATACATTCTGCTCAAAGTTATTAGAAAAAAAATTAACATTGCAAAATAATATACCTTGGTCAGAATCTAAAGTATATCAATATCACTTCCACAATAACTAATACAATTATAGAAAATATAGGTGACGTTTATATTTGAATTAACAAAAAAATTAAACACAACATGATATTTTTCATTTTAATACATAGGCATATTATATTTGAAGTACTCTGCGATACGAATCGTAAATCGTACATATATAATATCAATTTACATTAAATAAATTATCAAATTTTATCAACATTTTTGGATAATTATTTCTAAAAATCACTTATATCTACAAATAATTGGTGCGTATTTTAAGAGTTAAGTGTTATTTTTTAGATAATAAGTTATAAAATTATGTACTTAGTATAATAAAATGTTGATTTTTAGAGTGCAGGTAAATTATTAAACTTTCTGAACACTAATGTACCCGAAAAGTGTCATACGAGTATAGCTCATACTTTATACGAATTAGTAATTTATGCTGCAAAAGACATTTTAATTGAAAAAAAAAACACTTAAAATATTATTTATTATTTTTGCAAAATTGAAAGTTGCTAATAGAGCACAAAAAGTAAATTTAAAATTTTTTAAATGAATTAGTTTTTTTTTCATTGATATTTCAAACGGATTTGGTAGAAGAAGCCATTAGTAAATTATTAATAGGTTGTATTGAAATTTAGTTTCATAATTATGTAGTAAAACTGGTTTTTATTTTTAAGAAATTTAACGATGCAACAAAGACGGTAAATTACTAGTGGTTAAATTACTACCATCTTGTAGTAAGTCAGGTCTACAGTTGAATAATGTTACCTTTGATGTAGGTAATTGCACTATTTTTCTCGACTTTCTACATATTTCACAAAAGTTTGGAAGTGCGGCAAATGAAAACAGCGCATATAGCGGTTTTGCACTATGCGTTTTGGAAACTATACGTCCATACATTTGTAAATTATCAGCAAATTGGCTAAATGTTTTACCGTAGGTACATCCGTAGTGTTGTCGTACGCACTGATAAATATACATATACTGAATACACCCTTTATTGTTTTATGACGGAGTATAAAAAATTTTTTTTTTTACTTATTTATTTATGTATGATAAACGGGTAATAACCCTTTTGTGTGAGCAATATCAGGTTCACATTTTTAAGTATTTACAGTAAGAACTAAAATTAAAACAATAATTATGAAAATACAGTTACAAAATAATAATAATAACAATAATGATAATAATTAGACAACGGTAAATGATAATAGTGACAAAGAAACAACACTAAATTAATTATAAAATAATAATCCTAAATGGAGATTAATTTACAACTGAGTTTAAAGCTAAATATACATTTATTTTAAAAACAATACGTGACATAAAGAAAAAATCTACATGTTCAGTAATAAGATTTGCTTATTTTCCTGCATAATTATACGTTATTTTCAATTGCTGAAATATATTGGACATTTTTTTTTATTAATTATTATGAACAACAATATAATTAACCATACGTACATTTAATTATTATTTTGAAAATAATTGATATTAAAATTAAATAGAAAAAAATTGTGATATTTAAATTTTTTTAAAAATTAAAAATTAATTGAGCTGAGTTTTATAGTCATTTTATGATATGCTTCTGTACATTTCAAACGGTTTTGCGTACAATCATATAACTTCACACATATGTTTGTATCCGTTTGTATTCTAGTTCTTAGGTAATGCAATTTTGTAGTGTTAAATCAACAAATGTTGTATTGCAATTATTATCACACTTATGAATGAACCGTGGCCAGAAACAAAGGTTTTCTGAAAATTGAACATCAATTAAGTATCTACTACGGTTCAATAAATCAAGGTTTCGTAGAATTTTCTTCGTCCCTCCGTGATGCCCTGTCCTCTCTTTTACTCCCTCACACTCTCCAAATATATCTCTATATAGTTCTTTTTCTTTCACGGATTTTTCCTTATTGGATTTAGGTGTCTGCATTTACCCTGGTTGCTTTGTTGTGCGATTATTGAATAGTCTATGATTCTTTATAGTAGTCTCCAAGTGACAAATGGTCCATACATTTGTTCTTTGGCCAGTTGGTGACAATGTATTTTGGTCGGCACGTCCAAAAGATCGTGCTATTCCATGGTTTCTTTATATCTCGTATTGTGTAGGTGTGCCAAAGAAAAACATTGTGGTATTATACAAACTTTTATTTATAGTTCATGATATTATATTGGTGTAGGGATATTTTAAACTATTTAACAACGTTCAAGTCGGAGATTTATTAAATGTTTTTACTATCGACTCAAAACCAATGATTAAGTATTTTCAAATAGTGTAATAAATATAAATCATTGCAACTGTAGTGAAAAATAGAGATGAAATGAAATTAAAAGTTGTCTGTTCATCGAAGTACTAACGATTTTAATTATTTAGAATAGAGATTGTTGAAGTGGTTCGTGGTTGATATACGTTTTTGCTTATTTCAATAATCCTGTCTTATAAATTTACATATTTAAGCTTTTAACAAGTTTTGAACAAATGGTAATTGTTAACTTATTAGGTATATCATTGTTTATAATTCTTAGTTTTGTAGTCATGTAATAATACTTAACGTAAAAATAAAATGCTTTTGTATAATTATTGTTCATCCAAACATTATTTACGGCAAGTTTAGTACCGATTTGCGAATGTTCTACAAACAAGCATTATCTTTGGTGTTTACTGTACAGTTTGGAAAATCGGTACCAAGTCGTAGACATATTAATACAACGTCTATAACTGCATTATAATATTAAATTTATCACCAGTGACTACAATACAATGTTTTGTAGTGATTTATGTGAGTCACAGTCATGACTAAATCCCAGTCCACGATTTTCCAATAACAGATACTGATGAATTTGATAAACTTGTTCACCGTGCATAGAATTTACATATATATATTATATATACTATAGAAAATTACATATTTCATCCCTGTAAGGATGTAAGTGGGACGATTGGCATTGATAAATGATGGGCAATAAATGTGTAGTCTTCGATAATATCTGGGATCATTCAACAGTTAAACAATGTTACTCCGGAAGCAGGATGGATGATCACATACGTGTAAAGTACACAATATTAGTATATACACGAGATAAAATTATTTTATAACTTCTACTGTTTTGTATAATCTGAGGTATAATGGGGTAATGGCTAATAATTGTATTCCTCAGCTTGTTCTTACCGGGTATATCAATGTTGGTATTACTCTAACGTGTTTACTAATGCAATATTATATGAATTATAATATTTGATAAATTGTATAATAAAACGATTAAAATTAATTAGTATGTGTTATTAATATTTTCATCGCAACAAAATTAAAAACATAATTTGTTTATACCCATCCCGAGTAAAGTTTACAACACAAAAATGTATTTTTCAATTTAGTTTTTCAATCGTTTATATTAAATCATCGATTTTTAATTTTATAATGGCTATACTTTTTAAAAGAGTTGCTTTTATTAATTTAATCATAAAAAAAACAATATTTATAATTTTGACAAAAGCATTTTTATTTTTAGAGTACTTATCCAATTTTAATATAACAGTTAATAAAACGTTACAATTGTACTTTCATATATAATTATAAAATTAGTCATTAGATTGAAAAGGAAATAGCAATAGTTATTTAGTATACATAATAAATTCCTAACTGGTGTTGAAAGAACTTACAGAGAATTTAATATAAATAATATGATAAAGCGTTATCTTTAAGAGTTTAAAACTATTTATATAATAAGACTATTAAATTATTCAATATTCAGTATAAATAATGTTTAATTTTTCACATTAAACATTGTGTCAGCAAATATACCTGGTAACCCCAGAAAAAGACTAAAAAGGCGGTGGTGTCGGGACCTACTAATATAAAAACAACAAAAAAAAACTTTAAATTGCAATATAATACTTGTAAACCCATATATTTTTGTACATAAGTTACTGTCAAAGTGCCTTTACCGAAAGGTCTCTTTAATCTGTGTTTCACTCAAGCCACTATCCTTTCATCACTTTTACTCATTGTTCTATATTGTAACAGATTGTAAATTATATAAATAAAAAACAAAAAAAAAAACATTAAACATTATGCAAGTTCAGGTAGGTTTAATTACATTTATTATAAAAAATGACTGTCCAAAATATGGAAATCATACGATTACAAGAATTTATTTAAATGTCTTCAATTTTCGATTGATAACAATTTAAAACGATAAATTTATTAGAGCTATTAGTTAAATTAATTTTAAGTAAAAAATGCTTTATTATGTGATTTTATCGAAATGGTATACATTTCTATACAAAAGTTAATAAAATAACCTAACCGGAAGTTTTCATTAACCACTATTTTTTTAAATTATTTTTATGGTTTAGGTCGTTTAAGAAATTACGAATAATAATTAAAAAAAAAACAATTTAGCAATAAATAATGTATTGTAAATTTAATTTGAATATTTTAATTTACTTGTACGTGGGTATAAAATTTTGATTATTTGACATAATTTATTATCATTTTTCCACATTAACGTTTAAATTGTTGAATTGAAAACTCCTTCACTAAGATTGAATCTAATTTTCAGAAAATTTATAAAAAATATCGTATTGGTACACGACAAAAACATTGTTTAATATAATATAATCGTTGATTTTTATGAGAAGGTTACACTTGTAAATATATAAAATATTATAAATAGTACGAACAAATAAAATGTTACAATTATTTCCAACAATATTGGAATACCAAAAATGTATTTGATCGTGGGGTTGATATTATTTATTGGATTTCGCGGGTTCGAATCATAAAACATATATCAAATAATAATTATCAAAGTCTAAACTATCGAGAAATGCACTGTATGTAGGTACTTATTATTATTTGAAAAAAAGTAAAAACGGTACAAGGCTTCTTAGCTCTTTACGTTTTATACATATTGTTAAAAAAAATGTAACTGCAAAGTGTAACTCGAGGTAAAAATGTAAAAATGTCAATAAATAAAATACGAACGCAAAACAATAAGTATAATCATTTAAAAAAAGTGGTTCCCTGGAATTTTACGTCATATCCTTTCACAAATATACGTATATGCCAATGGGTTTGTATTTTTATTGTTAAAATAGCTTTTAAAATAGCCGTATGCAATTTAAAAACAGTAGGTTTTTTCCTTCTGAAACGGTTTTGGAAGTGTTTTGAATAAAACATTTTCTTTCACTTATCCGTACTTGTCTTAAAATAGTATGCATGTCATCAAAACGTTTTTCTTTGAACGTAGTTTTTATTTCTAAAAATAAAAGAAACTACATAATATATTAAAATAATACGATGTTAGATTAACACAGAAATATCTGATCGACGAGCTGAGCCTAGAATTGTTATATGAGGTGGAGTATTGTTACGTTCTGATATCAAATTTTATCGAATAATAAATCCTCGGAACGGTTTTTTTTCCTACAAAATCAACTAACTGTAAAATCTCCTTAATTCACACCAACAGCTCAATATAACGGTAAAAGGATAATAAATAATGGTAATAGAATTGTGAATCCTATGCCAAGCGACACAGTTACTCTTAAATGCTTCAAACCAGAAATGTATTTATCTATTTCATTTAACATGAAGGTATACGATGATAATCACACAATATTATGTTATTATCGTTATGAACATTTAATGATAAAACGTGCAATAATGAAAGAGGTATACAAATACAACTTGATTAAAACTGGGTTGTTGGGTAATTAAATTCCGAACGCATCAGAATGAAACGGTTATGAATGGAGTATAACATATTGGCAAGAAATGGCGGAGGGCGGGAGGGAGTTGTAAAACTGTGTCTGAATCCTCGAAAACGTAGTGATTCTATGAAAATTATAATCGGAAATTAGGTACTTTGTTTAAATCAAATATACTCAGAGACAACAATCATAATTTTAGCCATGTCGTTTTAAAACCATGTACATTTTGATGTTTAAATTGAATTGACGATCAACTTGTTTCATGATTAACAGACGCGTGAGGAACAGTCAGTTATATTCTTACAAGAATTGCGAAACACACCATTATATTGGTATCGTTTTCGCGTGAAATATATTTGCAGTGCGGAGCGTTCTTTGTTTTCTATTATTGTCGATTGTTAAAAGTGTATTATAATAATTATTGTGTAGCGGACGAATCTATAAAGTTCTGCTCTAGGAATGAAAAGCCAGACGTATTGTGCTCGATTACATAGCTATACATTTTCGATTGTCCGACGAACTTTGGCCGCCACAATAGTTGTGGCAATGCTAAGTATACTAAACGGAGATTATAACGTAAATAAGCATTGCGATAAGGACGATATGGACGATTGCGGCTGAGCGCACGCTCTAGATTTGTGCCTGTTGTGTAGTAGTTGATCGACATCAAAATGCAATACGAGAACTACAAAACCTTTTTTTTATATACCCATACAAATCTTTGTTTACTGATATGAATATAATTACATCGCACAACAACAGAGTCGTTATTTTTATTGTGTTTTAAGAACATAAAACATCTGTACTGGGAATGTTTTAATTGCATCAAGTGTACCTATCTATCGTTTTTAAGTGCTTAAAATAAATTAAAAAAACAAATGCACCGTACGCTGAAATAGGGGGAAAGAATAAATAAAAAAAAAACCATCACGGTAAAATAGAGCTTGTACTGTTATTAGATGAATGCTGTACACATAGAGGGACTTTGGATCTTAGGCCCCGCCGTAGGAAAAGAGTCCATTAATTTTTCCTACACACCTAGCGAGAACTCATCATCTTCACACTTCGGGTGCTTAACTATATAACATATTTTTAATTCGTTTATGGTTATATATATACTTTGTGTATTAAAAATATTTTAAAAATTCATGCAGAGGGGAATTGGTATAACTCCAAACTCAACTTCTCTAATACTATACATAACAACGTATACATCCAATTGCAGGTTATTTCAACGACTTCAAAGATAATCACGTAATAGGTAACATTGATTTTACACAATATAATACAGACGCGTCATCCTGTTGTTCAAACGTGTAGCGCCATCAGAATTCGCTGCAATCGTCTGCGTTCAACTAGATAAAAATAGGGTTTCAGCAATAGAAAACTTTTAATATGGTTTTGTTTCTATTGTTGAAAACCAGCTGTTTTTATCAAGCTGAACGCGAGTGATTGCAGCGACATGCAGTGTATGTACGCTTCCAAATTCGAACGATAGCGTGGCGCTATACCGTATAATAATATTCTTAAATCAACGATAACACCGTGAAATTAAGAAAAACAGAAGTGATTATTTTCACGTATTTTCACTCGTCCCTTTACGTACAGCTGCTAATCGCAACGACGTTATGTCTTACAATGTTTCTCGTAACGACCGGACCGTTGTGAATGGCACGCGCGTTGGTCCGTTAAGCATTCGATTTGCTGAATGCGCTGTTTCGGAACACGCTTGAATGTACCTACGTACATAATATTACAATAACGGCAACGTGTAATACTTGTACCGCAGCGGACGATGATGATGATAATATATTTTATAAAAACAATAACACGATGTTATTGCACACCCGACGCCTTGATGTGATCGGATTGTTAAACGAAAATCGAAATGGATATTATATTTTCCAGAAGCCGATAATGTGCTGAGCCCTTTTCGCGGAGGACGGTCGAGGAGAGTCGCGCGCGCGCGCGCGCGCTCGCGCAGGACAAATTTCGCCGCGGGTCCAGCACGTGGGGACGTTAAAACCAGCCGCCGCAGTCATGGAGGTGATGGAGACCGACTCGAACACGGTGTTGCACTCGGTGCCCATCGGCGAGGACACTAGTTCGCAAACGTGGTCGGGCATGGCCAACGTGACGAACGCGTCCGTGTATAACGAGTCGACTCTGCCGTACGACATGAAGTTCAACGAGGGACACGTGGTCGCCATAGTCACTTACAGCATACTGATGGTCGTCTCGGCCATCGGCAACATCACGGTGCTCACGATCATCCTGAAACGCAGGCGCAAGGCGGGCACCAGGATACACGCGATGCTCATGCACCTGGCCATCGCCGATCTCCTGGTAAGTGATCCATGCAATAATGTCCTAGCTATAAAACTGAGTATCCCGCTGTGCTAGGCCAAGGTTTCATTGTATTTTCATTTCGTATAATATTAACGTTCGCCATTAGCCTTTTTAGCTGCTCGTTTGTTAAATAATCAGTAATTCCACGTATGCCTCTGCATAGCAAACAGCTGTCCTTGGGAATACATCTAAACTACTTATGCGTCCCGCATTTTATTTTTTAATAGGTAAATGGCGCGTGTGGTTCAAAAAGGTCAAAAATAACGTCCTGGTATAACATTTATTGGAACTTATATTTGCGTCCCGAAAAAATGTTTATTTGTACGCGTAATTTTTACATAAAGACATTTTCAAACTTTTTTTTCATCGACATCACCTTAGGGTTCATTTTGAATATTTCAAGAAAATCACTAACGGAAATGTGTACGAAAACATGTTATAATTTGTATGTAGCTTGTGAGAAGAGATATTATTAACATTAAAATTTGGAGCAAAAATAAATACACAACTCTAATCATGACATAATATAAAAAATTTAATCCAATATCGCAAAAATGTTTGTTAAAATTAATGTCCATGAACTGTTAATAACAAGGGTGTCCAACCTTATATCAAAAACATAATATAAAATCAAATACACCATTTATTCTAAACCCTTCACAAAATTTGAATAGTGAAACGGAGTTGTAATGAATTTGAGTATACTGCAATAGTTTGATACATAAAAAAATAAACTGATTAAACTGGAAACTATTTTAGCGTATGCCACGTATAAATGTAACACTATTTTGTCAAAATGACCAGATGTATATAATAGTTAAACTGTCAATAACAGTCTGTTATTATGTAAATTAACGAGTTGAGAAATTGATTTGTCAAAAAGTTGTTGATTTAATGCGTGTATACAAGTAGCAAAAAGTGTCATTGAGCTTACAATGGATTACTGATCATAGTTTTTTTTTATTATTTAAAAATATGTTTTTCAGTTAATATAGTTAGAAATTAGGAATTATTTATATATATTCCGTGAACTACGAATTAATTTAGAGGTCTGGGTGAAGAGGTACATATTTATTGAGTTTCTTGACTTAAGACGTATAATGGATCAGTTTTAAATTTTTAAACGCAAATAAAAACTATAAGTATGCATATTAAATGAATTGAAAATCAAAAATTATTTTAAAGTAACAAAACAAAAACAGTTTTCTACAAATATACAATTTAGAAAAATGTGAGATTACTAATGAAGGCAATTATTATTTTTCTTTAAATTTTTTTCGCTAGACATTATTTATCTAATTAGATTTTTCAAACCAAAGACGGAAAGAAAACGTAAAGAGCAGTGACATACACACATATTTTCAATGGTGGGGGTTATATTTAAAAGTTATATACCGTCATATGCCATAAGTTCGGATGATTTTTAAGCTATTTCACACATAAAAAATGCATTTATAGCTTAATTTGAATTATTTCGATATCAGTTTTTAGGTGGAAATACTCCTAACACACTATAAGAAAACTTACGAAAAAAGCCCAAGGGGCGGAGTTTGAACTGGTGAAAAGCATATGGTAATTTATTTATTTATTGGTTTATTTAAACGGACAAGAAAAATATAATTACAAAGATCGTAGATATATTATAAGTTATTTATAACATTATTTAGATAAGTAGTAAAGTATGACATTTTATTTTTACAAAATTCACATGGCTCATTAATCTTACTATCGGAGCGTTTTGAGAGTAGTTAGTACTATGAAATGGCACATAAAACGTATTTGATTGTCTAATTCGACAACATGGAACTGAGAAATTTAATTTAATAAATATTTTTATATTTCTGTGCAACTGATTCAGCTGGACCTGATGTGTACCATGATCTGGGCCATACAACGGAGTCACAATCGAATACTAAGCGAACATAAGAACAGTAAAGAGATTTTAAAGCTATTGGACAATTGAAATCAGAGTCATAAGTTCTACTTCTGAAACCTAACATTGAAGATACTTTATTTAGAATATGTGGATAATGTTCCTAAAATGATAAAGTGTTGTCGATATATATATATATATACCTATAGCTTTAACGAAAAACTCTCGCTAATTCAGAACCATTTAAATTACAATAATAAATTTGAGATATTCATTTTTAAATCATCAGGAAAAGGTAATTAACGCGACTTTTCACTTTTATATAATTTATAAATATATTTAAAAAAAGGGGAGCTAAATGCGATCCCTGAGGAATCCCTGAGCTCACTTCAACGAATGGTGACTTAAAATTCTTTATTTTTACGTACTGCATACTGCCCGAGATAAAAGAGACTAACCAAGAATAAAAAATATAAAATATAATAAGATAGTTATCAGTGTCAGCGAAGTACTTTTCTATCAATAGATTAAAAGAAAATTGGTTTTATTTGAATAAATTGTCTACAATAAATTAATTAGATTCAAAGTAATAAATATAGTGAAGTACCTTCACTGTTTGAATATAATTTGAGGAAAACTACTATATTAATAATAATAAAATATAGCAACAGCGAGGTGACTGAAACTTTGTGTTTGGAATTTTTAAAACAGTTTGTCAAGAAAAACTAAAATTAACGAGTGAACAAAACTATGTCCCTAAAGTTTCTAGGTATTTCAAAGGACTTTATGTTTTCAAAACGAGTAAATCCGATGTTAAAACTGATAAAAGTATGAAAGAATGCCTTGATAGTTGACACTAAATAAACAAATCGTTTTGTTTATGTACTCTAAGTTTTAAATATTAACCCTAAAAAATATCTTCACCTGCAAAAGTTATTACCATGAAAAATGCGTTGAAAATTGTGAAGACGCAATGAATTATTTATAAAATGATAATGTTTACTCCTTGTATATTATTCATAATAATATAGCAAGTATTAAAAATAAAAAAAATCATTGAAAAGTGTGTATTATTATTGAAAAATAAACAATAATATGCAACATATGATTGGACTTCCCAGAAAAATGTCTCGGACAAAATAAGAATAGAATAAGGTGCAAAATAATAAAAAATATAGTATTATGGTACACTTACGTGAGTCAAAATAAAAAAAAACTGGTGAAAAATTAAATAAATTGGGATTACAGTAATCGACAATAAGACTGATTATTTGATTCATATAGTCGACTTTGAGATGAAACATTTTTTACCAATCAATGCTGCTAAAAAAAAATATGAAGTCTCAAAAATATATTTTTGTGCTGATTCTGTACAGAAAAAATAAAACTAGAGTCGTTCAAAATGGCGTATATTTTTATTTTCTCGTTCCAGTGGGAAACAATCTGAATCAGACTAAAAGGAATACATTTACGATACATTTCATGTTGGTTAATCAAATACATGTAAACTTGTTAATAACTTTGGATCGTAACGTTTTAAGGGTGTAATTAGCCATAACATGCGTTATATAAATTATATTGCTAAGAATAATCCTAAATATATACGTATATATAACTATATGTTTATACGTAATTAATTTACCGTTTTCAAAATATTAGCTACTATTAACATAGAATACGATATGAATAGTCTAAGAAGTTGATTACATAATTAATGCAGTTATAAGATAACTAAAATAGGATTAATTTTAATAAAATAGGAACGTTTGACAGTTTATTCCTAAAGTTTATCGAATAGATTTTTAGTTTTATTTTTTAAATTCTAAATTGTAAGAATGTTCATTTTTTGTATGTATAAAAGTATACTGAAAATGTAGGTTTCGAGATATATAATTATAACATTTTAATTAATTTACAAAAAATTCAATTTTTTCTCCCGGGGAGTCATTTTAAATATAAACTTTTGAACTTATTAAAACAAAACAAAATTAGATTTTTAAATAAACTTTAAACCTAAAAAAAAAGAAGTAAACGTAACATTATTTTATAATAGGTACTCTATAATATTTATTTTGAGGGTTAAAATGTTGATTTTGCATACTAACAAAACTTATCTAAACTAAGCAGAATATTATATTTTATTTATAGATATTGCTATTTTACCTTTTTTGTGTGTGCTTATTTAATTCTATTCAATATTTATATTGATGAAAATGCCGTATTAAAAAAAAATAAAACTCATTTAACACGAACAATTTAGATTAGAATAAGAACTTATTGAAATGTGTAAAAATAATTATTTTTATTTATATTTATATATTTAAAAAGCACCATACTTTATTATTTAATTTTCAATTATATTTTTATGAAATTTGTTTTTATTTTAGGTCACGTTTTTGATGATGCCATTAGAAATTACGTGGGCTTGGACTGTGCAGTGGGTGCTCGGTGAACCGCTTTGTCGCATCATGTCGTTTTTCCGAATATTCGGATTGTATCTTTCCAGTTTCATATTGATCTGTATCAGCGTCGATAGGTATGCAATTTTGTTTATTTTAATTTGACACTTTTCACTCTAGATTATCTTTATTATTATTTTTGTAATACAACAAAATATTTTATACCAACCTTTATAGTTTATACATTATAAGATTAGTAAAATGTGTAACATATAAAACATGCTGGTCTCATAAAATTACTTAGTATATTAATATCAGAAACATTACAATCTTATTAAACATTAACCTCGGGAAGCAGATCCAGAGTTTATATCTAGAAAGACCTTCTCTAAAGTAATAATTTTGAAACAAATAGAAAACCTATAGTTGTTAAAGTAGAAATACAAACCATCATTTAACATCTTAGTCTTTTATTTACATAATTTACTGTCATACTTATTTTAGATATAATATTATCATTTGTTCCAATAAAAATACTATTCATTTTGGTCTTCATCAACTTTATCCATTTTGTATCGTATAAATATTCTACGCCACAGTTCATTAATTTTCCAAACGATTGTATACTTTTAATATCAAAATAAAAATGAAGAATATTTTCATGCATTTTTAATATTATTACGCATATGTTTACTTATTCACCTTAAGAAGATATTGTCTTTTGTTATGACTTTATGTCATACAGTCACAGATCATTGTAAAATTGTTAAATTTCACACATTTCTAACTTTTGCTTATTGGCTACTATATTAAAATTTAACTAATCGTTATGCATTTTCTTATATTTAGATTGCGCTTTATTATTTAAAATTGAGCTTTAATTTGAAATAACAACATGTTTAAGAATAAATAACAAAAAAAGTAATTTGACTTTCAAACATGTTTTTCTTTAAACTTGATAAAATTGAGATTTAATATTTACATATTATCATGCACTGAAAAAGTAACTTGAACTGAACTGACGTGTGAACAAATTGTTTCTTATACTAAAACAATAATCACAAACAATTTTGCTCTAAGAAGTTTTCAAGCTATAGAAGTAACATATTTTTTAAAAAGTTGATTTATCGATGGTAAATTTTACGAGTAGGTATACATCTGAGAGACATTAATAAATAATTAAAACATTTAATATTTTAGTACTTTGGTACTAAACTAACCCTTTTTTAGTATCTAAAAGATTGAATACTATTAGTCTTAAGATTACATTTTACAAATATACCTATAATATAAATTATTTATAGATACCATTTTTTTGAAAGTCAATTATATTTGATGAGTCATATTAATGCTTCCGTTAAACATTTTAGTTAATATAATTCAGAGGTGCCCATGTTAATTATAAGTATTATTCAAAAATGTTTTTATGTTCACTTATTTTTACTCAATAATTAATTAATCATTTTTTCTTATTAGCTCTTATTAAATATTTAATCCGATAGTTTAATAATATTATCGGTTATCATTAATACATTTTGAAATATCGGCACCGGTAAACTGTAATTTTTTCATTTAATTTTTATGATGTATGCGTTTTTTTGAGTATGTAAATAATTTAAAAAAACACAAAATAAGTATATTTGTTGGAATCTTAAATGTATATAATTGGAAACTTTTCATACCAACTAAATGTTGTTACTTTAAAGTTAAGAAAAGTATATGCAATATATAATGATACTATAATATCATTATAGTATCATTATTAATACCAATCTAACTTACTTATGCAAAATAATAAAATATGAAAAATCAATCCTTCAAACTACAACCGGGAAATGGATGAGTGGAAAATTAGTACCTAATTCCGTGTAATATTCCAAATAAATATAAAATACATTTAGAGAATGGTCATCATAAATAAATTATCACGTAGTTCTCAATACCGTAAAAGTACACGCGTCATCGTGACAAACTTCAACGAACACGATTTATTTCATTGAATGGTAATTAATACGTTACTGTTTAATCAAACAAAGTACGATTATCACACATCAGTTTATAGGTATCATAAAAAACAGTAATGGGGGTGACGAGGTCTGTCAGGATTAGGCGGTTGTCTAAACGCACTGTCATCGGTTCAAACCCTGTCACCGGCGATTTCGCTTTCTGGACACGATGACCGCCTAGAGAAAAGCAACCGTCAACGTCCCCTTTAGCAATCCACAAACCGTAAAAACCCACTGTACCAATAAATAACACGGAGAGCTAAATGTCCACAGTCACCGGGCTTTTCTTAAAAAATAGGATGATAAAAATAATAAAAAAAAAACAATCGTCAAAACAATTTTATTGCTAATATTTCTAAGAAAAAGTCGTTGACTCATTGCACTTTTCGAGATATAATTAATGGCATATTTAAATGAAAAATGTTGATACGGTGTAAAAAAAAATACTTGTAAGCAAATTAAATAGGTATAGTAACGCATGTTACATTCTTTGTGAGTCCATTATATCGTGAAATGGACCACTTAAAAGGTCAAAGTGTGTAAAAACTAAAAAGCCTTTTCGTGTAACTGTAACAACAGATACATTTTACCTATATCTGTTTATTTCAAGTAGACAGTCTTAGAACTTAGAATTTCGAATGTGAATTGTGCCATGTATGTAAATTTACTAACATTTTATAGTTAAAAATATTAATTCTCTAGCTATTATAAAAAATCTAAAAAATATTTCCCTTAGAATTTAATCGATAGTTGAAAATCACATAAAATATCTTTGTCGGAACAATTTGAAACATAAATCATAAACGAGTTCATAATACCAAAAAAACCCTCAGTTATGCGATTGAAATAATTTCTCAAATATTCTACCACCGTTCGTACAAGACAAGATCAAAAGGATGATTTAGTTAATTCTATCGCAATTATTATATAAAATAAAATTCTATTTGTTTGATTTAATTTTCAAAAAAGTTTTATGGAACCCTCCGAAAACAGTTGTTATTGCTTTTAATGTTCAACCATGTACTTTTCTTTAGTAATATTTTTGTTAATTGGTACGTGAAATACGTGAATATTTTTTATTTAATTCAATTATCATTTTTACAACCATGCCCTGTTTTATTTACAGATATTTAGCTGTTTTGCAGCCAATGAGATTATACCAGATGGATCGCAGAGGAAAATTAATGATTGCGGTAGCTTGGATCGCATCAGTAATTTGTAGTTTACCACAGGTAACTCGAGTTTAATTAGGTAATCGTTTTTATGTTTAAGTCTTAGTCTTATTATAAAAACTGAATTACTAAATTTCTTAATTCTTAATAGAAATTATCAGGATAACATATTGTAATCAATTTTATCCATAAACAATTAAAAAAGTAAAAAAAGTAAAATAATAAATTATCATAAAATTATTACAACTGAAAAATAAAAGTAGACATAAATCTAAACTTTTTTTTACTATTTGAGTTGTGTGAATAAAATACTATACTTTTGTTATAAGGGAAGTAAAAAACAATGTAAGACATTTCGAACTGATAAAAATTGTGAACGTTATTATACAATGTACTGTATTACATTTGTATTCTTAGTGAAGTGATTCAAATAAGGATATAAGGTGAAGTGCTGACGTTTTGTTTTAACATGCTATCATTAGTCGAGATAAAATATAAGATGTTCCACAAAAGTATAACATGCAATAAAGTTGTGCACGCGCGCTCGAGAAAAACGAAAATGAAAAAAAAAAAAAACGTTAGTCTAACCATGATATAAATAAATCGTTTGATTTAATTTTTCAATTTTGTTTTAAACTTTCATCATGATATTATGAAAAACGCGTAAATACAAATGTCCACGCCATATTGTGTATATAGTACTTGCGATACGCACTGTATAGACTTATATATAAACTTTTTGTACGTGTACCTATTTAACTTATTAACGAAATCAATTTGTTTGCTTTATTTACACCATAGACTTACATATTTCACGTGGAACGACACCCAAATGCTACTTGGTACGAGCAGTGCGTCACTTATCACGCTTTTCCGTCCAAATTGCACGAGCTGTCTTACTTGTATTTTGGCATGTTCATGATGTACTGGTTGCCTCTAATCGTTATAATATTCTGCTACGCTTCTATCATCATTGAAATATATAGAAGGTCCAGGGAATCGATTTGCGGCCAAGGTGAGTTATATACGAAAATGTATATTGGTGCATATACATTATACACCTGTATTTCCGTTGGTTTAAGATTCTGAGTATAGCGAGAAATGTGTGTGTTGTTCTCTTCAAAGTGAACCACTATATTTTAACTTACCGCTTTTAACCTAGAATTTATAACATTTAATCTATTTTAAAAATATATTCGTTTGGTTTTGATTATTTTTCTGAGCTTAGGAATTTGTATTCTGCGTACCGCAAACTCGTAACACTGCAGCACAAATTATTTTGTTCTTCGGACATTATTATTTGTGCCATTAATTTAAATTTCCGAGTAAGTGAAAGGATAACCACTTGTTTATTAATTTGTTTTTTCATATTATATTTTAAGATAACGTTTTCCAATTATATAAACGCAATTTTAATTACTTTATTATATGGTTCATAATCGAATTTTATTTTAATTAATACCTACTATGTAAAAATCCACTTAGAAAAATTAAACCGGCAGAATAATATATTATAAAAAAATATATAAAAAATATATAAAAATAATATATTCTGAAAATATATGCATAATAAAATCTATAATATAATGGTACATGATATTTTGGTAGAGCAGATAATAGCTGGTAAATATGTGATAAGCTGATGAGTGATAAATTGTTTTAATAACATTAATTTAAAAATTATGACAAAAATGTCTGAATTTATGAGTAATAATATTTTTAGACCTTGAGCAGTGGGAGATTTACCTAGATGTGTGTTTTTTCTATCAACAAGATTTTGACTGGAAAGATTGCTTTTATTATCAATTTTATTGTTCGATTAAATAAAGGCAACATTTATGGGATATCAGTTTTTGGCGAAATCAAATTATATTTTGTGTCGTTACTTCAAACGTAAAACTTGACATTTCCACTGAACGGTAAGATACGTCTTATATCACCGTTTTCTTAAGACAGTATAATTTTCAAACGGTTTTGAATTGTTCTGTGCTATTTATATGAATTTGAAATGTTCATGTTTAAATCAATGTTTTTGTAAACTGTTTTGGGAATGTATTACATAGTGTTTCATACAATTTTCTTACTAATGTAGAAAAATGTCCAATGTTTGTAGTCGCAACTTTTGTTTTAAGCCTTTGAGTATTAAATTTAGAAAACTCTCGACAAAAATTACAAAAATCTGGAACGCATTTTCGTAGTTCAAAATGAATAATACACGCAGTATTAATATTTAAAACTTGAGTATGAAATATAAGGTTCTTTATGAGTTTTTATTTGGAGACAACAGAACAACATTTATTGGAAAGTTGCAAACAATTTGTTTAAGCATTAAAACATATTAGTTTTAACGAGATCGGGTACCTATATACAATTATACGATTTTGTTTAGACCTTTTAACCATAAGAGCTTTTATCGTTAACTAGATTAAATATTATAGTACTCATTTAAACTTTTGTCATTAAATAATTTAAATTAATATTCAAAGGTTATATAATTTACTAATATGCAATTTTTTTTTCGTATATGTCTGCTTATACCAACCGGAATACAACATTATTAGGTACTTACACTATATAGTTTGTACTAGTAAATAATGTAACCTATCTTTCGATATAAACGTTGATATGTATTATCCGTCCTCCTTCGCTCAGAATCATTTTTCGAAACCAACGGTAATAATTGATTTCAAATGTACAAGAACAATAAATCAGCCATCTGTCCTTGTACCTCACCCGATCCCTGTGTATCGCCTCAATTTTTTTTTAAAAAAATGTTTTTCATTTTTTCTATAGGTACAGATAATGTGCGTCGCCTAGGATTTTTAGGACGTGCCAAAAGCAGAACATTAAAAATGACAATTATAATAGTCATAGTGTTCGTTGTGTGTTGGACTCCCTACTATATAATGTCCATTTGGTGAGTAATTTTTAGTTTGATTTTTATTTAACTTAGAGAACTTATATCTTATCTGTGTTTCTAAATAAATAAATATGGCTACTGTTATTTTGTTATAAAAAAAACATCATTTAATTAAAATTTAAGTGAATACAACAATTCGATTTTGAAAAACCCTATTCACAGCCTATACTGTAGTTGAAGAAAATCAATATTGCAGTATTTATACGCGTTATAGTCTTGATAACATCGATTCGGACTAATATGTTTCCGTATAAATTCAAATGAATTGAATGCATTAGAATATATTAATACTACATTAACTCACAGTCATAATTTACATAGAATCGTAATAACTGATAAAATCCATTTAATTGATTGGATTATTTGTAATACTAAACACACAATATTAGTGCATATACAAAGTTGTAGTATACTTGGTATTGATATTTTCCATTCGTATTCAAATATTAAACATTTTTCTTCATGTTATCATGAATTTAAATTATAGACATTCGGGTAGTAGAAACATGTTTCGGGTGGGCATTTTTATAGAGTTCAATGACAATAATATTTCTCGTACATTTTATATTGTCAACAAAGAACATTTTGTTCTAGCGAAATATTGTACATGAAGAGATTTCACGGCAGATAAAATTATTTATTATAAAATAGTTTCCTAACGAATTCCATATGACTTCCGAGAACGCTGTCACACTGATACACTTAAAATAATGTTTCACAACATAGAGTAAACACTAAACAATGAGAATGTTGACTTAACAAAATTATAAGGAATGTGTGGTACGGTTAAGCCAACAGCGAATATTGTAAATAATATTTATGCATTTTATTTTGTACAAATTCCTTGCTTTAAATAATCGCAGAGAATTTAAATGTTATAATCTTTGATGGGGATGAAAACATCATGTATAATATTTTAGAAATTTAAGATATAATAGGCTGTCAAGTCTCAATTAAATTATATTTTAGATGATTATATTACGGTATTAGACAGATCTGGAGTTAAATGTTTTCACAGAGTAAAGTTGGCACTCGTATAACAAATAACAAAGTTTTAATCTACTAAACAATAAGTTTTTATTTGTTTTAAATTATTGTATAAAACAAATTTCAATTTCGTGTTGACAAAAAAAAAAATACAAAAAGACATTTTTTGACCTTTTAACATTAGTATTTTAACGATTAATATTGATTTGTTATTGAATATTGATGCGTTAACATTTTATAAGTCGTATTTTTTATTTAAAAGATAAAATAGTTGGTAGACGTTATTTTCAAAATAATAACTGAGAAAAAAATGATATCACCTATAATGTAGTTTCTTTACACAACTATCAAGCGCTTACGGCCCTTGAAAGACTTTCACTCCCTACACTATACTCTGCAGTCTCTATAGCTATGCTTTTTCTTTTGTTATACCCGTATAGTATTTGTTTAAATCATCTTTGATTCCATCTGGTCGGAGCTTCTAGATCAACACCTGCGTATTTTGCTGTTTGTCTTCCTTGGCTCCGTGCCAGGACTTTTTCCATAATATCTCTTACAAGTTCATGTTATCCGCTCACAGCTTCCCCATTTGAGCCGTTTGTTCGTAATAATGGCATTTATATTAGGATTTCGGAGAATCCGTTGCACATTTATATTTATTTTCCTTTTGTAAACTTCATTTTTTTAATATTGGTTCATATATCCGTCTCGATACTTACTTTTCTTTCACACCATGCAATTTTTCGACATCGTCTTTGAATTGAACAGTCAACCCTTAATTTACATGGTTATCTGTGTGCTATAGAGTTGCTTTTTTATAAAGACGAGTTATAATGTTTATTGGTAAAAAATCGATTTTAAATTCATCTATAATAATTATTCAGATACCAAATCGTTCGGCATTTAATGAGATCAATATAGGCTCGACGATTATCATAATTTATACATCGACTGCATGTAGTAGGTACTGGGAACTTTGTTGTTGGTATATACTGTATAGGGACACTTTGACGTGCCATTCAAAATATGTGCATACATAATACGTATATCCAGATTAATGTAACGTGAATGCGCTCCCAAGTAGGAACTTAAAACAAAAATGTCGGTGATATTCGTTACTTCGTGAACAAACAGATGCATAAGTCGTCGCGATTTCAGATGATACATTATACTTTTTCTACACCTCTACGAGTACATCTAAACATATCTAAATGCATAATATTTCAACTGTGGCCATACACCAAAACACTTAGGTCCCGTGACACAATACGCGGTAGAGTTTTCGTTATCTTCGAATGTTCTTTGCTGGTTCTCGGGCGTTTATCAGCTTACACTGTTTACAGATTGTCGTTTTGAAATCGTAATCGAATTATTTTGGAAAAATCGATCACGGGAGCAAATGTACGCGGAATAATGTAAGGTGTATTTTCCAAGCACGAAAATGCCATTATTATAAGAGGCCCGGAAGTTAATTAATCTTGAATTTTTCATTTTGGAATGTCAATGATTTAGTTAAAAAAATGTGTTTTGATGGTATACAAATATAAATTCCTCAATTTGATTTTATTTTATAGTAAAATGTATATTTATGATTCATAACAAATTATGAATATTAAATAATATTCATAATTTTTGATACACTTTTTAACTGCTATTTTAAATATTTGAATTTAAAATGGTTTCTAATAATATTCAAAAGTTGTCACGGACACGATGCACAACACACACTTTTATAATTCATGGTAATAATAATTAACAAGAGAATTGTATTAACCCAAAAGTAAAAAGAAAGAGATAAGTATAATTGATGTGGGAAGGGATAAGGGGCGTGATGGAGGGATATGGAGATGGTATAATGGGTTTTTTTATTACTTTCCTCCTTGTTTAAGGGAGGGTACTGGAGTTACAATTTTATATAATAGATATAAGATTTTTATTTTTAAATAACAATTATTGTTTTTAATTTGTACTGAAAGAAGAACAATATATACTAATATGATAATAGTTATGATAAAAATAGGATATACAACCACAAAAGCGATATTGTATATTCATATACTTCAATTACGCACAATATATTTGTATATGATTTAGAAAAAAGGTAAAAGGCTACGAAGATGGGTAAAAGGAGACAAAGGACCCTTACGCTCGTGACAATCGTCGTATAGTTTGATAATCGAACGTCAGGCAAACGTCAGGCAAACGTCAGGCGAACGTCATGGCAAAGGGGTGTAAAGCATGAGATCGCGGTAATCGTGCGAAACGACCGTGTTAAAATGACCTTTTCTTGTTTACTTTTTGCTTTCATGTACTACTTAATGTACTTATAGTTAATTATACAAGCTTACTCATAACTACGCTCTACCTTTTTCATTGATTATTTAATCTTCATAAATCATATTATACGCTTTAGGGTTAATGGCAAATGTAAATCGCTCCATTGAACCATTAATGGTATTTATATAGGATACAAACAACGGTTAGGTTAGGTAATTAAATTGATACTGGAGTGATCTGAGAGCTGTTGAGTCTTTAAAATTAGAAAAAGATTTTTTTAAATTGTGTAATCACATCATGGTAAAGTACAAATCAAAATTGCGATAAAATTAGCTTATTTTTTCATAAAATGTATTTATTTTCCGTGGAAACATATTATTCAAATATTCGATTCACGTATAATGCTGAATGCTTAGGTATAAATATCATATATTGGTTTTATATGTAAACACTATAATAATAATGCGTTTTCCTTTATCATTGACGAATAAAAAATGGTTTATACATTATTTTGTAAATATTTTTCTTGCATATGCCTGGAATCTGAATAAATTGAAATGAATTGAATCTGAATAAATTGAAATCAATTGAATCTGAATAAACCCAAACCTAAACAGTTAACGCAAATAAAACACTTTAAAATATAAAACTCAAAAACCCATAAACATGACCTGAATGATCTCGAGTGGTGTAACACCAGGAATCACCATTATCTGATTAAATGGATTAATAATTAGATTACGGATTAATCGGAAAAAATAATAAATTTAGTCATTGCGGTCAGTATTAATACTAATTATATTTTAATGCACTAAATGCGCTCTAAGTTTTTGAGGGTCGACCAAGAAGACTTTACTATTTACAGCAATGATCTCAAATAACATTGTTAAAAGTGCGTCTAAAATTGGTATTTTTAACCTTATACTATTATATATAATATATATTTTTGTTATAAAATACTTTTATTTTTTATGTTCTATGAAACAGCTTAAAACTATTTTATACTATACTATTAAAGATTAAACTATAAAGAAAACTGGTTGGGAAACAGCATAATGTAGGCAGACTACCAAAGTTTGTTGTAAAACCCATTAAAAAACCACAAATAATAATTATCGAAGTCTGAATATTTATATAATAAACTGAAAGTTCTATTCAGGAGTTCTGTTTAAAATATTTACTTAAAACAGATTATTAAGTTTTATGTTTGATATTCGTTTTTTTTATTGTTAAACATTCAATTTGTGTTAGCAATTACAAAGTTTTTACATTTATTTAGGTTATATCGATATTTCTGATATACAGAGTGTCCCATAAAATTATGTGTATATTAAAAGACTCACAGCGACAAGGACTAAAAATATTTTATATTTTAATTGAATTGAGTGTTTTGGTAAAAAAATGTAATGCCGTTCCAACATTTTATTTTCATAACCTCATGATTTTTAATAATTTTTTCAGTATTATTAAAAACAATGAGCATAATAAAAATAAAATTTGGTGACGTCATAATTATTAGAAAAATAAACTCTATAAAATGGCATTCTTCTATTTTATCGAAAATAACAAAATAAAAATGATTTTTTTAATTTTTTTACCAAAAAAATTCAATAAAAACATCAAATATGTGTAGTCTTTGTCCGTGTGAGTCTCATAAAAAAAAAAAACAGAATTTGAATATATTCATTATCTCAGACGAGATTTTGAGATGGGCATAAACTTGGTAGGACACCCTGTTTTACACTTGATAAATTAAGTTTATTATAAACTTAAATAAAATATTAAGACCAGGCCAGTTTTCAAATTCAGCTGTCGTATTATCTGGTAAAAATAAATTATTAATTTTTATTTAATGAGGGTAAGAACTACACACTTGATAAAAGTGTTTTTAATAATTAAACGTAGGATAAAAATTATTACGTGATAGCTTTTATCTGCTGATTTATTTAGATTAGTTATCTACTAATCTAACTAGCTGTGAGTATATAGAAATTAAAAAACTTTGTAGTACATAGAGGATATCACAAAAAAATGAGGTTAACGAATACGTTTCTAAGCTAACTCAAGTACATAAATAAAGATTTTTAGGATAGGATATAAAATGAGAAATAAATTTCTTGGGGCAGCGTTTCAATTAGTAGAGAAGACAATAATACTCAGCTTAGCAGAGAGTTTGGAAAATTTAGAATAAAAGGGAGATATTGATTCTTTTAGTATAAAAGCGATGTAATTTTTTTAACTACTTTTTCTTGTTCGTTTTTCTACGAAGGTTTTTATGTGTAAAACCATGAATTTGTTTCAAACACGGTTTTCACTCAGGTATTATATGAATCCAAGTAATCCTTGCAAAATTAGAATTTAGAAAGAAAATTGATTTTTATTTATTTCATGATTCATAGGTATTATTACAAACCTATTACAAAACACTGTTATAATTAAGAAAATAATTAAATAATATTTGGTCAGTATTGAGTAGCAAATTAGTTTGTTGTTTGTTCGGTTTGACAACGTATATATTATATGATGTTGAAATAAGGAGTGAAATAAAAATAAAATTTACAAAAAAAAAAAATATGAGGTAATTATTTTTTGTACAAAATCTTCTCAATATTCTTAATAATATTTTATAAGTATTTTTTTAAACTAAATATGATGTGGTGTACTTTTATTTAAAAACAAATTAAAGTACAAGTATATTATTTTTAAATTAAAAAAATAATGATTGAATGCTTGTATTTGAAATTAAAATATATCAAAATCATTTTAACCACAAACTCATGATACTTAACATGCATTTTTATTTTATTTATTAAACTAAAAATATAATTTTTGTATACAGAGTGATTCATAAAGGTTTTTTAAGCTACACTTTAAGCGGCCATTTAAATATATCAATTTGTATTATGTATGAAGTATATGCATCTATTAATTATTATATCTCAGACAGATTACGAATTGTGTTCTGTAGAAATTAAATACTTCATATTAAGAGGGTTTCTCGTTTATTAACAAAATAATAAAACAATAATAAGTTGCCAAACAGTTTAATTTATCCTTTTAACTTTGTGTGATATTGTTCTTTAAAATGATATAACTGACTGAAATAAATAATAGTTGCAATACTATACTTTCTGGAGAGGGAAACGGCTTATGAGTATAACTAATAACAGGTTTTGTCCATCGTGTTCCGTCGGGGCAAAGGTGAAAATACTTGATAATTTGTTCGCAGTTCCATATTGTGCTATTGTAATATAATCGAAATGATTCAAACTGTTAATTGCACTCATCATTATAAAACAGTGGAATATCTTGCAAAAACAAATCTATCCTTTCACCAATTGGGCTTTTCTATCGTAAATATTTGCAGTACACAGTCGTATTATAAAATGTCCACTGTCACTCTTCTCTGTGAGTCTTGAATCAAATGAATTTGGCCATAACATATTTAAAATAACTAAGTTACTAAACTCTATAGTCATCGTCGAAAAGCCCAGACAATTCCGTCAACCTCCACAGTGCTATAGTTGCACTAGTCATATCAGGTTATACTACAAACACACACCACATTGTAGTGAAATTAGTAATTACAACAAATTATAAAGGTTGCCCTGACTACAAGAAACAATAAAAGTTCTTAGATATGAAATGTTCCATAGTATAAAGTGATGTTTTAAAATAGTTTTAAAAGTCGCTCCAGTCAAGTATCCCGATCCCAAATCTCACAACACTACCATAACTTACTCAGTAGCTACCAACATTCAAAATCAAAATTCATACTTGGAATATATCGCCAACGATTTTCCATGTTTCATTTATGTTTTAAATTCTTTAATTTTCCTTACCTCCCTCCTATCTTCTGTTTTAAATACACTGATTTCCAAAGATACTATCGCTCTACAATTACTCTCTGTTGGATATTCTTCTTTAAAATTATTCATTATATTATAAAGTTAGCTAACGCTTATTTATAACAATTATTATTGTAATGTTATTGCTTATATTACTTGTATATTTACTAAACTATTTTATATGATCTTACATTTGTACTGTAATTATAAGTTGTTATTTACTTTAATTGTCGATCTATATTAGCTTATACTGGAATCTAATGTAGATGATTTATTCTAATTAAAGTGTTTAGTTATTTTGCTCATGTCATGGTAAAAAATATATAAGATTATCTAATGTTCACCAAAAAATGAACTTGGTACTCTAAATATTCTTTTGCTATCTTAATTAGAGGATACTATTAACGTATTGAATAATTAATTTGCAAATTTTAATAAGCTTAATAAATACTTAAAAATATTAACTGAAAAAAAATCAAAAAAAAAATAACGATTTCGATTGTATCATTTAATTAAGTAATTTTCCTCATACTCATTTCACTTCAGATATACGTCAAAACATAAAACATTCGGGTCCTTCAAATAGTCTAATCTCCCAGCAGAATTTGCCGCCAGATATAAACATATTGTTCCTACTATATATTTCAACTCTATATTTTACACGTTTATTCCTAAAAAATTCATGATTATTTTCACTCTATACTTAATGATGAAATTGTATCAAATATCAGTATTAGTTTTTAATAATTTCTTTGATTATCAGTAATAATTTTCTTATATTTCCTTTGATATTGTAGATATTGCCTATTCCATATTACGTTTTTTTTATAAAATTATATCGAATACTGTTTATTCACTCATTTTTTGTATAATAGTTATCAAATTTTTTAAGTTGTTCGATGTTTTGGGTGGCATTATTGTATCCAGATATATTATTATATATATTGTTGTACTGAAATATTTTATTAAGCTATGCAGTTACAAACCCACATCCAAATGTATTATAGAATAGTTGTCCATATTGTGTATATAATACCTATAAGCATAAGATGAAAAAAACTAATTCCATCAAAATATCTATTCATGTACAAGTTAACAAGATAATATATATATATATATATATATATATTTTATACCGTATACAATTCTACGGAGAATAAACGTACGCTGCTATAAAACAATACAACACAAATAAAAAAAAAAATAGATGCTACAGATGGATAGCATGTGGGTTCAGTAGCGTGCCGAGACTCATAATAGTTTGTTGCCTGGTCTTGATTGGTATATCATCAGATCATCTCACCGCCATTATAAGCGTAGTTTAGAGATTATATTTTCACCTTTGTTGCATAGGCATAGTCTTGATCTATTTTTGGCACGCCACAGCCGAGAGGACTCCTACAAAAGTACATGTTGCAGCGTGGGAATTAATTACTGAAACCAGAATTTGTTCAAAGAATTTTAATTTTATTATATAGTTATATTTATTGAGCAGTGGTTAGGTATGGAGTTTAAAACGTACATTGCTGATTCATGGTTCAGTAAGCTAAAAAGGTTTTCTTCCCAATTAGTGAAAAACATGAAATAGGTAATTCATTGGCTATTTCGTATAAGTGTAATTAATATACAAAATTCCACATAATTTATTGCATTCAAGCGCATAAATCATATTTTAAATTGACTTTCAATTTTGTGTATTACAACATCATTTAGTTTGAGAAGCTAAAATTTTAACGAATTAATCTTTATATTTGCTTGCTACTTGGTATACGATTGTGAAATTTATAAACAGTTTCTGGTTAATTCATTAAAATTAGATCTATTAATTTATGAGTGTATGATTTAAAAACTTATATGAACACACATTACATTAAAATACCATAGGAACTTATCTTCCTGAGTAGTATAATGGTCAACGGCATTTTGGTTTGTGATATTTTATAGGATGGACCGTAAAGAACAATTTTTTTTTTTAAATCCACCTCATATATACTGTTTCAATATCTAAGGCGGCTAAAATAATTTATTAAATCACCTGGATTTGTCGGAGAACTTTTATATAATTATGTTCATTGTATAATTTTCTTCGAAAAATCATCTTTGTAAAGTAGCAGCATTCTATATTATTATAGGTATTATGCCAGAATTGTAAATGTGATCACGCGTGTAGTCATTTTGCATACACAATGCGCCGTCTTACAAGAACTGCTGAATACTAAAATTAATATCAGATAAAATATTATAATACCTTCTGCTTATACCGAATATTCCAATTCTTGTCCTGTTATGAAACGTATTAAACTCTGTTTGGATATTACAACTACGGGGTTGTCTATTTGGCATCAGTTTGTGACAATATTGAAAACGTAACCAACAAAAAAAAAAAAAATGTAGATTTACGATTTTCCCAAATTAAGAAATTATTCATATTATGTACAGTATGAACAAAATATTATACATTATTTTAAAACTACTGAAGTTGATTGAAACTTAGTATTCAAATACAATTGGTGAGTAGGATGAGGGTCTAATAAAATGTGATGCATGAAAACACGATACCACGTTAATACGTTATTCGAATGAATATTTTTAACGTTGATGCTTTACATTACTTCATTCTAACAATTTATTTTTATATTAATAATTTAGTGGCTCATAACATGTGTGATTTAATAAAGCAACTATATGTATTAAAAAGGACTGACAGTGTACAAATTCATGTGTGAAAATATAACATGTTGGGCATTAAATTTATCGTCAGATTTTCTTTTACGTCAGAAAACTATTCAAAAATATTAAAAATAACTTTCAATATAATAATCAAATATATATGAAAATTTTGAATAAATTATAAAAGTGATGCATATTTTTTGGTTTTAAAAAAAATACTATCATTACGTAAAACTCCATGGGACGTTGGATTTAACATCGTTAGTTTTCCCTTAAATTAAAAGTTATAAATGATTTTATCAAATTACTATGAATCCACCACTTATAACCACGGTATTTTAAAATTAAATCACTCTTTATATATAAAAACATTTCATTTAAGTAACGTCTAAGTCGTAAAATAGGAAATTGAAAATTGTATAATCTATTTAATACTATTATTTTCCATGTCAATAATTTAGATGTACATTAAAAATATAGAAATACTTTAAGGCTATGTTTTATCTATCTCATTTATCCACCAGACTGACTTTACAGCCAACCGTTATAATAATTCGTTAACGATTATTGATTGATTAAAATGTGTACTCTTATAATGTTAAGTCGCTGGCGGGCTTTTGCTTCGAGTTCGTCAATATACTAATGTAATATAGTGTTTTAAGTAAAGACAATGTAAAGATAAACTTTGAAAATAATAGAATTTTATTGAGAAAGTTTCCGACCGCGTGACAAAGTATGCGTGCACCGGAAACTTGTGTACACATAATACACGTGAATCCGGAAAGTACCGACGATAAATACATTACGGTTCGAAAATGATGGTGACAAAAAAAATCAAATACCGTTGTAAAGGATGGTAATTTCTGATTTTCTCTGACAATTGAGTACGTGTGAACATTACAACGTCTGTGTTAGATGATAAGCAAATCAGTTGGTTTTTGTTCAAGTACGTTTTCCCGAAGACACGCTTACAGTCGAAGTGCAAAATTATTATTCTATTTATGATTTCGTTAATTATTATTTCAAAATATCTTAGGTGAAAAAAATTGTTTTCCTGAAATATATGTAATATTATGCTTTGTATTATACTTATAAATATGATAAACGCTAATATTATATTTGATATGGTGAAACTAATTATTATACAAATACGAATATCCGTTATCCATGGAAAAACTTCCAATCTTATTATTTATTCTATTTTCATACATTTTTGAAAATATAATTTAATGAATAATTCGTAATAGAATAAATCATCTGATAAATTATTTTAGATTTTTAATAAATGAATCGAGGAATGCATATGCTGGATTTCCATTAGAGTCTCGTTTCCATTTTATTTTTTTATTTTCCAAAAGTAAGGATACAAGTGATAAAAACATTCGCAGAAAATAAAATCATCCAAACTTACAATACGGTTATTTTATTCATTAATTCGTAAGCGTTCATTTTATTATTTTTCTCGGAGCAAATATTGAAATGTACAGTACTTTCGTTTCGTTGTGGTATAATAGCCATTGAAACGTTTGTATCTGTTATTTATTTAACAAAAATAAATGTAATTTTATAAGAACGTGAAATGACGACGACGACGATCTCACGTACAGTAGGGCCGGGCTTATACCGATTCGTTTATACCTACTCGGAACCGTTACGAATATGTTACATACAAAACGAATAAATATCACGTACACGAGTTGCAACGATGCCGAAGTTTCGTGAAGCGTGGGCGGTAATTATTGCTATTCGCAATCTCCCGATTCACGTGTGGCCGCAAGGTGCGGTTTTGAATCGGGACAGTGAGAGAGGACCGAGGACGAACGCTAAAATATATTAAACGCGGCTGCGGCCGCACGACTACTGTGGTATACATTTTCGGTAAGCTATATATAGTGTAGGGGAATATCGGTATACTTCCAAGTTCCAGTAAATTCTCTCTCCGAGGTCGTCGGAAGGGAAGAAAAATAAATAATAATAATGGTTCATTGATATTCTATACCTAAAGCGATCATATTAGCGTCACACACTACCGCCAATTTTTGAGTTACAATGGCAATTCAATTCCTTTGCACGGTTCAGGGTGGAAAAAATGAAACGGGCGAAACACTGTGCTATACAGAGATCGCTGTATAAAATGCGCGTACGCAGAAAAAACCTTTAATTTAATCGTATGTACTAAAAACACCATATTTCTATGCTCGAAAATTGAATTAAATGTTTTTCTTTTACGTTTTCACTTTGTGCGGTATGTGTACTCATTAAGTGTAGTTAGTAGAATACATTTTCTCCAAGACATTTAAGCGTGTTCCAAGAGACCGTTAACTATACAACTGTTGTTTTTATAGCTTATTTAAAGCTAATGGAGCATACGTACCTACATACCGCAGTTCGATGTAAATGAAAATAATAATTAACATGAATTGCTAAATTAAAATTTTATTTTATAAAAGCTACGAAAAAAACATCATTACGATAGTATAAACTAAAACATTTTTAAAAAATAACATCGTTGCGTTTTAAGTAAAATGTTAATTTAATGTTAATTTATTTAAGTGAAAAAAAGGAGCAGTCCAACGGAAACATTTTTAGACGAGATTAATTTTTCATTCACATTTATATGATTATTATAGTTCATAAGATCTCTGTACCATCTGCGTACGAGTCTTCTTGGTGATGTTTATGGATGTGGTATTGGAGAATACTTGGGAAATTCAGGATCAAGGAGGGTAGAGTGTCATTATCGAGGTATTTTTTAAGACAAATGATACTGTTCGAGATATATCAGTGTTCACATGAAGATCGAAGCGGATGAGGGTTTAATTTGAGACGTATTAAAGGTGCATTAATCGAAGGCTTAGGGACTGAGAGGTATGCATTTTTTGGGCCTAGATGGTTTAGCAGTGCCTCAAATTTAAATACCGTACGATTAGATGTGTATCAGTAGGGTTTTATGCAACATGTTTTTCGTCCGAATATTGAGTCCGGAGGATTTATTACGGCAAGGGGTAAAGAGATTTACGGTGGTTGTTTAATAGCATACCTTTAATTTTTATGCGATCAGCCGAAATAAGTCTTTTGTTCATAATTAGGCCTGCCTCTTATAGCGTCGTTAAATGTGGGTGGGCATTAAAATATTTTTAAGATCAATGGGGAGAGTGAATTCTCGGCGTGAAGTAAACGTTTGATATGAAATGGTTTCTCATTGATGATTAGAACTGTCCACTTTGAGTATCAGGTTGACAATAATATGTCATTCAGTTGGTTTTGTAGGGCTTACACTAAAAACGGCGTGAGTGGTGTAAATAACTTCAGTATAGGACAATTTGGCTTCAGGAATGTAGAAGTATTAGAGCACATTGCTTGATCGACAGATTATTAGTTCTATACCAGATGGGACAGGGTATTTCACCCCCATATACGCAGTACACACAGATAGAAGAATTCTGTTTAACTATCGTTAAACGGAAGCAATGTTTTTGTTGGCAGAATAATAAAATATTAAATTGGTATTTCATTTTATTCTGAATACTCTCTCGTGTTTGCAGCCTAAATTGTAAACAACTATTAAACTCTGTGTATGGATTGATTTGATTTTCCTAACACGTTTTCATCGACAGAATATCTACACATGGAAAATTCAAAACACTTTCATCATGACCGCGTCATCACCTTAAATAATATGATTACTATTACTTTTATTATCATTAATTTTTCGCTTTATCTATTATCTTAAAATATGTTGTGCACGGCGGTGATTAACAGTAATTCAATTATCATGTACAATTCTCATCATACAAGATTATGTTATTATTACGGTTTCGCAGCCCCAAATAACCGAAGGTCAGGAGAACCAAACAAAAGCTACGTGCTTTGTATAATTAATGCGGTTTTGATCACACTCGTCACGAACAAATTGAAACAAAGATAATATCCCTTGGACTGTATACGCATGGGGAAATCGCATTGAGTAACTGCACATTGTAAAATCCACCACGTTTACGCCCGAAAAGTCACCGACACAAGTTACACGTGTATACGGAAGATCTGCACAAGATAAATCACGAAATAGAGTATATAGACGGGAAAATGCTTGCTTGTCGTATGAACATTGTGTGCGCTTGTTATTCCAATTTCCGAACGCAATTTTTTCCGCATAAACCATTCGGTGTAAATGTATATATGTATATACGTGTATCATAAATTATAATATCGTTTTATAAATTATCGTTTTTACGGTATGTCGTCTTGTCTTTTAAGGTGGTTTTCCCGAAGTATGAGACTTCATAATAAAATTGACGACGGGGACTGCAGTCTGCTGTCGTTTCTGAAGAGTTTTTCGTGACTTTAGCCTGCAGCCTGTATTTTTTAGATAGTTTTCGTTTTACTTTTGACAGTTAGACGCGCGTATCAAAATGGAAATTGTATTTACTCAGTGAGATAATACTTCAGAAAGGTCAGTTACCGAAATTCCCTGAGGCTTATATAAACGCTTTGGAAAAACGGTGACTTTTAACGTGCGACCGTTTTTAACATAATGAGATTGACTTGAGAACACAATTGTGTGTTTCATTGAAAATTAATGTTCATATTATTTGCCATGCTTTAAACCACTGTTGTTACCGTTACTTTGTACAAACTCAACAAATTTATCAGGGCAGCAGTTCTTAAAGTGTGTTTCAACGGTTCCGCATGATAACATGACAAAATATTTCATCTATATTTATTTATTGAAAACCCAATTTTTCTATATGTTATATAACACATGATGCATTAGAAATTGGGGTTCCACGAAAGCGAACCAAGTGTCCAAGTAAACAGTTTAATAGTCATAAAATGAAACAAAACTTCATTTTTCCAACGATTTAAATTAAGTACTGTATTTATTTTATTTGAACTATTTAAATATATCAATGTAGCATCTATATCTTTTATATCATATTATATAACTGATTCTATGGAAGAAAATAAATATATATTCATATATACGAGTATATAGTATGTACCAAGCTCAGTATTAACCCATCAGCAATCAGTCATTTTAGGTTAACGTATATCGTACATATATTATTATGTTTCGTGGTGAATGTTACTTTTTATATTATGATTTACACGACATAATCGACAATCAACATAACTGCAATTTCATTAAATTAGAAATGAACAACTAATTTCGTATTCCATAAGTGTTCTATAAAATTCAGAAAATGTGACGAGTATTATTATACTCAGTATCGACACTTACTGCGAATCTTTTAATCATAATATTATTGATATGCTACATGAATTTAGAGCCGATTAATCATAAATTTAATCTCATTATTCCGCGCACGTTTTGTTTATGAATAGTATCGCTTCAGAATTAACTGGATATGAGCTAGAAATTTAAATAGCGCTCAGCTTTCATTATAAAAACAGGAAGTTGAAACGTCAAATACTTTTTTGTCGAATCATTAACTTTTACCAGTCATTGCATACCGAGTATTGTATTGTATCCCGTGACCTTTTTTCTTATTTATAATTTTTACGATAACTTATATTTTTAATATTCTTTAACGGTCTTCAATAATAAAATAAAACGAATATAAATAATACTCCTCCAATAGCATTGCTTTTGGAATGTAAATAGGGCGGAAATAATTACACACAATTGTATTGCTGAGAAAAATTAATTTCTTTATCGATCCCTTACTTTCCAAAAGTTAAGTTCTAATTACGACGCTCTTGTTCATTAGTTTGCGATATTTGAAAGGTACAAATTACAGATTTGCGAAATGGCTTGTACGCAGCTGTCTAATGTTGTTGTTTCCAAGGATATAGTTTCCGACTACATAAAAATATCTCTCAAACACAGCATTAATAAATATAATTTAGACGTTTGACAAGAATCGCGTGTTCAATAAATTGCTCCCCTGTGGTGGGTAGTGATGTTGATAAGTAGAATAATACCCAGTGGGGACACCTTTTCCTGACTCGATCCTATAATCAATTTATTTTTATTGACACACATTTGTTAACAATATTGTATTTTTGTTGGCAACAATATTCACCTTATTTTCCTCGGAAATCAACTTCAAGAATAAACATATCTTGTTCAAGAACTTACATTAAAATTATATACTCAAGTTCAAGTGTAATATAACGTTTGTATATCATACAGTTTTGTATTTCTTCAATTACAAAGCTAAACGTAATATGTATTTAATAATGTACTTAATGTTTTTTGAAAAATAATACTGTTTGGGAAAAAAATGTATAGGAAAAATGAAAAACTGATGTTATGACAAACTGCTGCAGTCTGTGCGCTTAAGTAATATTCGTTAAACTTAAAATAGTACAAGTCTATCAAATTCTTGTTCTTATTTCCAAGAGATGAGTAGAAGTTTTGCATATTTAATAATTAGTTTATTATCTTTTTTGTTTTATCAGTAATCATATTTTTACATAATCACATTGCTTAAATTCATATTTTAATCTATAGGGCTAGTTGAATTACCATAATCGTTTCATAAACAATTCTGTATACACGCTATACAGTGTAGGTGTTCAAACGTTTTTGCCCTTGATACAATTTATGAGGATAAACCGATTAATTACAAATCTTGTCCACAAGATCAATTTAGTGAAATTATTATTATAGAAAATAGTTATACCTCGTTTTCGGTAAAGTGGCAATATAATATGTGTTTAAATACGTGCTCACTGCGCTATACAGCTATATTGTATATAACTATGGTGAATACGTCCATTGTTTTGAAATTTGAAAGTTTTAATTGAAATTTGTGATTTATTTATTACTCAGTAAGCTTGTATGATATTTGCAAGTTCTTTTGAAATTATTTATCCCAAAATATTAAAATAGAAAATTATTATTATCTGATTGTATTACTTTTTGAGATACCACAGTTTTGGGAATATTGTAATTATCTCCAAACGTAATAGTAATAATATGTAATACAAACGCTTCAAAAAAAATAAACACGAATTAGGATTGTCACGAGAAAAAACTTTTTAAAAGAACTCGGGTGGCAGTATTATGATTTACTATGTAGGTTACTGAGTGTTATGTTCAGCTATGCGGCATACGTGATTGCGTTTTGGGTGATGGATCGATACATGACGAGGTGATGTAACTATATATAATGTCGTTACGGCAATGTTTACTTGATATTCGCGTGTTTATTGAAAACTATACTTATTATAATGTTTTTGCGTATTTGGATGACTGTATCGGTTTTCAATAAGCGTGGTAGAATACGTTATGCAAAAAATATTAAACAGAGTTGAACTTTTATGCACGTGTTGCGACTTTCGACCTTAACAACATTTTGTTTATAGCTGTAATTTTATTACTGAATAATATCATGTTACACCACTATTTATTTGTATATTGTTGATACTTATACAATATTCATAAAAAAAAAAACAGAGCCATGTATATCAATGTCACAATATAGCTAAAGATTTTACCTAATTACTATTTAGCATAGTCGAAGATTTGTTTTTCATAAATATGCGAAGTAGGTAATACGAAACCTAATTGCGAAGTGGTTATGGAGATTATCCTGGACAAACATAGGGGTCTTTCGTTATATTTATAAATACCAGCTGCAGAATTACCCGGCCTCACTCGGGGGATAATTTAATCAACATAAAATAATGTAAGCTAACGCTTAATTAATATTTAGTGTGACGTGAGTGGTGAGTAGATCAAAAATATTATTGGTTTTCTGCAGATTTAGTGTTTGGATCATATATGTGTATTTGCAGAGTTACTACCACGGCAACCATTTTCAACTGTTTTTTATTTCATCTCAGCTGTAACCTGCAAGGGACCAAAAATACCTAAAAATTAGTTTTTGATGGTAATGTTGTAGAGTTATAAAATTTTTTCAATTATCTTAAACTTTCTCCGGACTACGATGACCATTTTGCAAGAAACTACATAAAAATTGATCCAGAAGTTTTTGAGTAGATTTTTTAGCGGTATTTTTATGGTTGCATAGCAATGTACACAAATAATAGTTTTTTTAAATATTTTTTTGACGATTCTATTATTTTTATTAGATGTATTTTATATTATAACCTTCCCCGACACTCGGCCAATCCACTGGTGAACTCGCACTAAAATCCGATGAATAATTTTTGAGATATGCGGGCACAGAAAAAAGGGGCTTCTACTTATACTATAAGTAATTTAAAATTTTAAGTAATTCCAACAAATCTCAAGATATGACTCAGTTAATTTATTTATTTAAGTATGATATATAACATGGCTGAATTATTCACGAACAGTGAAAGTGTATTTTTTTTCATATTTTTAGTATATTTTTTTAAAATTATAAAAGAAATAACCACTTCTACATTTTTTATTTATACATGGAATTTTAAAGGGTCGCAGAGCAGTCTCAACCACTCATTTTTATTTCCATTATATTATATGAACTAAAATAATGATATACTTTACAAAAATATACATTACATTTTTATATAAATGCAAAAATCAATAAACTTTCAACTTAATTTTGCATTATTCTATACTAAGCTACAATGGTATTCGTTATTTTGGAATGGAAATTAGGCGTATTTTCCTATAAATACACAGGACTACAGTACAGCAAATCAGATTGATGAAAATTATTAAAAATAATGAATAATCTTTAATGAAAACATTGAGCCCAACTGTATAGAATCACAAAAATTAAGCATTCTATATTCCGAAAAATTCTGTAAGGACATTTTTGTTCTTAAAAAATGAAAAATCTGTCGTTTTTATCGGTGTTGACGTAGTAACGTTTAATGTGAAAAATTGAAATATATTTACCGGTCATAATTTTAATTTTTTGATCACATTACTGTTTCTAATGACAAGTTCTCGGATTTCATAACAGCCATTTGCGTTGTAATTTGTATTATATTTATGAATATCAATTGCAGCTTGCATTCATGCCTTTGAACTCGTGACATGTATGTATACGTGATACTCGTATTATTTTGTTTACAGTGAATATTTTTCTTTTAAAAGAATCAAACGAATCGCGTCTTAACGAGCAGGCGTGATGCACGGGAACAGAAAACAGATTTATAAAATAAAAAAATGCAAATATTTACCAAACAAAGTATTCGGATCGTTGAGTGTTGTAACGAATATTTATTTTTTAGTGTTGGTCGACGATAGTTTTTCATCATCGATATAGATTTGTGGTTGATATACTATATCATAATCATGATTTCACACTACACAAATAATACCTTTATCATTTTTATTTTTGGATCGGAGATCAGTAAGTTATTCTTTCAACTCATTCTCTATAGTTCTCAAAGTTAATAATGATAATTTTCAGATTATTTTTTTCGTCCAAAAGAAACATAGAAATATCAACTCTTGAAGTATAGGATTTGACGTAGATTATAAATTTGACAGTATGATAATCATAAGTAAAAACAATAACATGTATCTGTAACAGTCCTCTGACAACTTTATTATTCCGAGTTCGAATCGATTATCCCGAAATCGCGTGGTTTTCGAAAATTATTTTTGGTTATGGAAATTACGGTCGTAGGTACTTCTATTTAACAAACTTGACGGTTCTTTGGAAAATTTCGTTAAGTATGAATACAATTTTTTCAAAATGTATGCAAATAATATGTTATATACGTATAATAAACATGCAGAATACAGATGTGCCATTCTATATTGTTAAAATTGTTAACGCCCACGCGGATGCAGCCACTAGACGTTCAACTTGATAAAAACAGGTTTTCAGCAACAGAAAACTAATATTACAGGCTATAGCTATTATTTCTGTTGTTGAAAACCTTTTTTTTTTCACCGAGTTTAACGCAAACGATTACAGCGATGTCTAGTGGCTCCGCCCATTTTAATGGGGAACTTGTGTGTGCGCGTCCCAAAATGATACCTGTGTATGTGATGTCCCCGGCGCGTCAGCGATAACAGTGTGGACACACTTGAGCTATAAAAAATATGTTTGTGTTTGCGCCCAAATACCGTGCTTATGCCTACATAGAAAAACCTTGATTGCGCTTAATATAAAATACGCTTACGTTAAAACACTTGTTCGGGCCCAGTACCACTAATAATCAATAAATTTGGCAAAAACATATGTAATTTTTATATCCGTCGTGATAGATGAGAGATACACACTATATAGTATACCGCATACATTGGTACCTATACTTATTTTTAACGTAATAACTAACCTTGCGTCCTTGCTGTAGATAATTGTTATCATCTCGTTACAAAAATTAAGAGATACGTCACCGAGTAACTCTGTAAAAATGGTTAGTAGCAATGCGCAAACAGCAAACAGACGATAACGACTTTAGTGAAGAAAACTCGTGTTTTTATCGTGACCGGGCGTTATTCTTAACCGCACCGGAACAATTGTAATGTATTATTTATTCCGTCAGTTCAGTAGTGCGAAAAAATGTGTGCAAGAATGATAAAGTTTAACTGCAACACATGTTTTGCCAAACGCATCGACTGGTCGCGAACCACCGTCTCAACGTGATTCGCGGCGTTTTATCAGGCGCGCAGTCAGGGTTTTTCCACACGGCCGCGAGCAGTGGTGGCTTAACTTCAAAATAATATGTGTTGCTGAAAATATTTCTGAGGACCCACCCACCTTCTAATATTTATTAGCAAATACAAATTACCAATATTCAATTAGTGAGTACTGGTTCACATATTTTTACAATTTTTGGTTGTTATCATTGTTATCAACATTATAACTGCGTAATAATTTAAAAATATATATAACACTTCATTTCCCTCTGTTTTATAAATTAGTTACAAAATTAATTATATTTATGACTTATTACTTTGAATTAAAATAAGAACAACCAAATCAAAAAAAATATATTGTCCCAACTGGGTTGTAATTTGTTACACAAGGACGGACGGGCGATGAAATTTTACGCTACGATCTGATAAATACGTACCTAATCAGGAAATATATTTGATAATACGAGCTATAACAGTCCGATGCAGTTTTATAGCATTTATTATTGTCCGATTTATTCCAGAACATGTATTTGGTATTGTTTTGATTTAATTATAAGTCATAAAATTATAAAAATTACCCAAGTACCCAACATCCATCCAACCACCTGCCCAGGAACCCACCCGCCCACCAAATGTTGTACGTGTTGATCGAGCAACACGTGCACCATAGGATAATCGCCGCTGGCTCGCGAGCACGGCGTTCAGCCCGCGGACCCTTCCATTTTTCATAATCATACGCGCCGCACGATTTTAACTTTTGACTTGTACAACTTTTTCGAATCGACGCTGTCGTCACCGCCGCCGCCGCCGCCGTTTGCCATCAACTAATCACTAACCGTCGGTGGTCGTACCGGCCACGTGTTGTTCTGTTGCTCAGGTACTGGACGGACACCAAGTCGGCGCAGATGGTCGACCAGAAGGTGCAGCACGCGCTGTTCTTGTTCGCGTGCACCAACTCGTGTATGAACCCGATCGTGTACGGGGCGTTCAACATACGCACCAGGAGGACGCTGGTGACGCAGGTGAGACCCAGTGCCAGTTTAGCGTCGACCGCATGCACCACCGAAATACGGCTGCCCGCGCTTTCCATATCGGTTCGCCGGGTCGAATGACAGTAACTTAACGATGTTTAATACACACCGCCTATATTATGTTACTACACGTTACGATCATTTCAGCAGCCAACAGTAATAACAACATCGCATACCGATGATAACAATAATGTTAGTGATAATGACGATAAAATAATATTGATAATCATTTACGCGTTGTTGCGACACTGATAATAATAATAATAATAATAATATTAACATATTATCGGTCGCGAGCAACGTGCCTGCTGCGAGCAACATGTCGTGTACTCGTACATTCATTACAATTTTCCATCCCCCTCCCCCGAGTAAAATATCAACGCCATCGAGCGTCTCGTGTCGTAGTCACCGCGAATACATAAAAATATAATACATAATAGTATAGAAACTACAGTGGAACCACGATCACTGGAAGAACCTCTATAAGTCGAATTTTCGATAAAAAAAAAAATGGAACACCTTGGCCCCTGCATTTCAATATAATATGATACGTGTGATACATTTTAACGGTAATTCGAATTTCGCTAACTCAAATTTCTCGATAATTCAAAGTCATTTGAGTTAAATGTTGGCTTATAACTAGATTCGTTCGACATACATTACCGAACAATTAAATCAAAATCTTTACGGATAGGTCAACAGCCAAAAATATCTGATTATTACAAAAATAGTGTTAATTTAGTTATTTATTTCTTTTAATATTTCTTTATTTTACTATAGAATACTTTTTATATACATATTTATAATACATACATAGATATATACATGCAAGGAATAAATAAATAAATAAATAAAATAAATCATAAGATAAAGTTTTTTTGTTATATAAAAAAGTGTTTTCGATTACTTAAATTTTTTTTTTTGCCCCTGACTGATTCTAGTTTTCGAGGTTCCACTGTATATTATTATTTATTATACACATAGTTATGGAAAATCTATATTTTTTACACGGTTTTTATCCGCCGTATACGGTTCCTCCATATCCCTAACAATGCCTACCGCCACCGTCACGTAACATAATCATAATAATATTTACGTGTTAGTACCTAAAACGAACATTTAATACGCCGGAAAATTGTTGGGTGTTAAGTGACTTGAAATGTTTAATTATACCGTCGAAACTCCGTGAAACTTTTTGTTAAATAATGCTTTTTCAATATCACCGATGACTTGATTTACTAAAATAATTGCTTATATAAGTAGCCTATAAGTTATAGGTACAAAATACAGAGTTCAATAGTTTTCTGCTGCTGCTGTTTACAACACATCGTTTAATAGCTCACGGTAGAAAACTTTTGTTTGATTTGTTTTCGTTACGAGTATAATATTCTACGGGCATAAGTTGTGCTTGTAATTTTCGATATATTTCCATAGAATATTAAATGCAAATGTACATAGTATGTATAATATATCAATTTATGACGATTTCTCGGAATAATTAAGTGTGAAATATTTGATTTTAAGAAACTTAATTATTGCTAAACGCATTTGACATCTGAAAATAAAACCTAAGCTAACTATATACTTTTCACGTAAACATATTTTCAGAATCGCTTATTATTTTTACATTTAATTTTAAAAATTCGACGCCATAGTTTTCTTAATATTAGAACACGTTAAACATGTTGTATACGTAACTCATAAGTACTAAAATGGTTAAAGTTCCGACTGTTACTGAATTCATTTCCACTAAGGTTATACTCTTAACAAATATTATGTTCAAGCCATAAATTAGTTTATTTCTATAACATTTAAAATAATTAATTGTGTAGACCAAAAGTTACTGAACACACTAATCGTGATTTGGCCTAGTCATTTATTACAATAAATTGAGTGTTGTGTTTTTCTGATAATTGAAATGACTAAAAATAGGGGGTAGGAATGTATTATTTATTTGAAATAACGATCAATACATAATTTTAACCATTAAAGCATAGAAATTATAAATTATAAATTATTTTTTGAATGACAAATTATTAATATATCAAAATAACATAGTGATAATTGTATACAGTAATAAAAAAATTGTGAGTTAGAACTTTCCAAAAAAGAATATTATCAAATTATATTTATGTTATTATATTATATTAGACAACGATCTCTAAAATTACCATAGAAATCAGATTATTGGATTTTTGGAAGCGTTACCAGCTGATAACAGAGTCAGTACGAATAAACATCAATTTTTATTTCAATCAAAATTATAATATAATATTTACAAATATATTTTTCATTAAAAATCAATTTAAATATATAGCCTATAGAATGGCTTTAACATATAATTAACATGCATTGAAAATTGCCATGGCTGATTATAATTTTTTTTATCATACACACTTGCATATGAGTGGAGAAATATTTGTAAAACGATTAACGAGGTAATTTGATGAAATCACATAACATTTTTAAAGTTATTATATTTAAACGTTTAATTGATTTTGAAAATTATTGTGTACAACCACAAACATTTGAATATTGAGTAGACCATGTGTATAATAATATGTAAAATATTGCACTTTTATTACTTACCATAACAATTCAAAATTTAAATATTAAAAGTTTTGAAATTGAATTATCTACTAAATAGCTATTGTAATAAAAATGTATAAAATGTTATTAATACGTCATGTAAGTCCATACAATTAATTCAGAATTTGGCTGTAGTATTGCTTTAAAATCCGACTAAAAATCCAATGCCTGCTTCTTCGCTATAATTACCTAAGACACATTTTATAGGTTTAAGGATTATAATTATGTTTGTAAAGCTTATCTTAAAGTACCTATTGGAACACAGTCATTAATTATAAATGACAAATTTTGAATTTCAGCTCTCTTGTTCTAGGAGTGCTATGAATAATATTTTACTGAAGTTAATAACTATTATTGATAAAGGAAAATGATAAAAATATAAACAAATAATTTATATGTATACTGTTTTTTAATCCGTCTTAGCAGTAAGGTGTTTGAGGATATCCTACAGATTCGATGTATCTATGTTGAGTATCAAATTAAACATTATTCCAATTTGTTTATTTTTTATTTTTATCATCCTAACTATTATTCTCTGTTAACACCGTTTAGTTACGGACAGTCATAAAAAGTGAATTCCTATTAGAGTAGTTTTTATTATAAAAAAGCAAATAAACACCAGTGAATGTGGTTCGTACATTTCATAAAATTATAAACAAAAATTATTGTTGTAGTTCAGTGCTTGCTTCTAACACAAAAAGTAAATTAAGTAACCTATGTGCATTGGCTTTATATAGTTTTACAAATTATATTGTTTTATTATTGTTATTATTGTTATTATGAGATTTTAAACAAATCATCGCATGTGTTTATTATGATTAGCTGTAAAGATTAAGTTAATAATAAAATTTATAGTCTATCAAAATACCTATGTTTTTGAAATAGAGAAAATATTTATAATTTTCGTTTACAGATGTACGCATATATATTAGGTATAAATTATTTGTGTTTATATCCATGTATATTAATAAGTGTGCTACATAAGGTGTTTCTATTATGAACACGAGGTACAGATAAATTAATCATCTTTTAATGGATTATTATTTATTATATTTTCAATTATTATAAATATACTTAATTAATAAATGTCTTATTTTTTCAAATAAATGTCATTGAAATAAAATAATATTTTATTCAGCTAAGTGTTCGAAACCCGAAAACAAATAGTGTTTAATTATTTGAAATATTCTGTGCATTTTCATATTTTATTACAGATTACTATGAACAAATATTTGATTCTTACTTTACATACAGGAGTAATCAATTTAAATGACAAAATAAATTAAACAAGTTATGATTATGTTAACGTAGTTTAACATCTGAAAACGATAGAGATCTAAAGGTTTTGAAATTAAAGCCCAACTTACGTTTTATTGTTCTACAGAAAGTTTAATATATACTTAAACAAGAATAAATTGAGCAAAAGTAATAACCAAAAGCTATAAAAAACCTATTGTACATAATTTACATCAGGTACCTGTCTGAAAAAAATACAGTGAAACTTTTTACAGGGTACTTCCTAAATCCAATATGAAATATTTTTATTTATTATATTTTTAAATGTTTTAAATTGTTAAATTTTATTCTCTAATCTCAAGAACTTATATTTAATATAAGAAATAAATATTCAAATATTTTTCTTTTTAGCATAGATGTCAACGTAACTATTGAAGTTAATTTCCTTAGTACGCCATTCCTCTGTTTAACGCACAGATAAGACTCTACTGAACTCAATATTATGTTTGCCCCGCAGCATTATAAAATTAATTAAACTGCTTACATTGTTCAAATTTATAGAAATGCTAAAAATTCATTATTAATATAATGTTACTATTAAGTATAAAATATAATTCAAACAATCATATTGCACAATTGATTTATGCTGTTAAAACATTTCGCAACAATATTATATTTATATTCCATTTTTTTTATAAAATATATATATCCTCGTACGTATCCTGATAATGGTAAAAACTCGAGAAGAAAATAATATTAAACAAAGACTCAATTAATAAGATATTGAATCAGATTATGGAAAGCAATAAAAAGCTAGTTGAGTAAATATTTTGTCAAAATAGAAAAAAAATCTACTCTAAAAATGAATGAAACAGGAATAATTTGTTGGTAGAAAATGCAGAATAGCTTAAACAATTATAAACACAATCACTTTCCTTAGGATAGCGATTTATTGTAAAACAAATCAATAAATTAGAATTATTATGAATTTAGTGTATTGGAGTCAATCTGTGGAATAAAGAGATCGTGTCTTTCCTTCAAGCAAAGTAATAACATCGATCCGATGTTCAAAAAAACTCGAGTCGGAATTTTAACTAAAACCTGGCACGTACAAAAAAATTGTCTTTATTTTTTTCCGTTTAACATAATGGTTTACTTCAGAATATTTAGGCACTAATGATATAATATTAATCCAAGACATCCATTTATTTCCATCATCAATTTAAATTTAAAATAAACTGTTTAACGAATGGTCTATCGTTGTGTGTTTAGACAGTAAAATTAAAAAAATACCGGAAATACTGCTATAAATATGAGATATGCATTTTATATCCGAAAAAAACATTCAAATATAACTTCTATGTTGAAACGATATCACACTTCAAGTAGTTTATAAATTTAGTTTATAGAAAATGCCTCTTTTGATGAAATTATTACAACTTTAATGATGACAATCCTTACATAAGTCTAATGACTTTACAGTCGTAAATACAGTCATGTTATTATGATATTAATATGATATAAACAGTTTACAAAATCCATTTCTTTAGTACATCATAAGTAATCTATTAATAACCAAACAACCCAATTATTTTACACAGTAAGTACTTTATAACTTTTGTTAGAATACATAAAAGTGAGGTATACAAATTTTGAACAAAAAATAATTTTTCGCCATTTCGAGGGTTTCCGTTAAGTTAATGTCTGTAAGTATTTCATGTTGTCGGATATTTAATGATCCGTGTTTCCTACCATGTAAACCCTGTACATCGCCGATTTATGGTAAAGATTTGATTTGTAGATGTTCTACTCTCGAGAAGTAAATTGCATCTTTCATATATACGAGTACATGCACATGAAAATAAAGACCGCTGCAACCAGTAATGAAATTATAATTTTGGACCTAAACTGTATCCTAAACACTTCGTTTGTTGATGCCCGATAGCGAATTAAAACAGTACATTTCGTCACAATCACTACTAATTTTTGTTGTTTTCGTTGTTCCCTAGCAGATTAAACTTTCATAAAAGTAGAAGATATTATTAAATGTACCAGTTTTTAAGTAAATCAGTTGATATTAACTAAAATTTTAATATTTTAAACGATACTATTTTACTGGAAACTATAATATAATTGATATAACCTATCAATAATCTAATATGCGTTTTTTATTTTTCCTTATGAATACCAAAATAAATTTATGTTGTCTGTGATTTGAAAATGTAAATATTATTATTATTATTATTATTCACACTGGTCTCTTGCTTAAACAAAATTAATTTTTCAAACACCATATTTACATAAATCATACATATTGTAGCATACTAGTTCAGCATAATTCGAGAAATTTAACTAAATACATGTTTTCAAGAATAATCATAGTAAATTGATGTACTATAATTATTTATTTTATCCGTAGTTAAAAAAAAAGAAAAGAAATTCTCACTTAAGTCATTGATAACTTATTAATATAGTTGATAACAATTTGTTGATGTATTAATATTTTCAGTATCGAAAAATTTAACAACAATTAGAGTGCATTAATTATTATTTCGTACAATACTATATTATTATTTAGTTTGTCGATTTATCGACAAATAAAATATGTTACTCCATCAGTATCGAGCAAATTATTATTTGTTTCGTATATGACCTCTACAATACTTTTTCTATAATATTGTGTTTTGTATGACTTACAAAATGCTTATCTTATTATGAGGTGAACTCTCCTTAAAAGGTCACTTTTGTTTTATCTTAATACAATTAAATAAAGTTGCGTTTATTACGGCTCGTCGGCCATTCTTGTTTGGATATAATTTCCTGACATTCCTCTTCTGTAATCAAAACATATATTTTATTAATACCAATTAATACCAACGATTATACAATATACATAACATATTATAGTTTTAATTAAATGTATCGAATCGATAAAAAAATGTATACATACTTGATGAGTACTGTACATCTATGTTAAAAAAAATATATTTTCAGTGGTGTGATTGAAGTATGGTATTTATTCACAAATAAAAAAGGAAAGAAGTGTATTATTAGAATAAAAAAATTAATTGTACATTGAAACATTATATTATATATATGGTATTATATAATATCAAGACTATTTAAAGTGTTAAGTTTAACGACTAGTTTCAACCGTTGGTCATAAACAGATTATAAAAGCACACTGAATAATAAAAAAATAAATGAAGAATATCTATGTATTAAAAAAAAATAATGAAAATTACAAAGAGTAAATTATTATAGGGAACAAATAAATAAACAATGAGTGAGTAACATAGATTATAAATATAACATAAATAGAAGAATTATTTGTCGTTATCAATTAAAAATATGTAAATATTCTTTTTCTTAAAAATTGGTTTTTATATTTAATATATTAATATAACTATTATGCCTCACTTCATTATAAATAAACAGTCCCTCTAATACAGAGTTTATATAAATACTGTTATTGCTGTATAAAATGATTAAGTCTTTAATTCTTTATATAAAAAATGTGTTATGTTATATTTGGTTGTTCTAATACACGTTTTGCAATGTGAGAATAAAGGTCAGTTTTTTCTAAATTGAATTTCTTATATATGTTCTATGAATCTAATTTTTAAACATAACATATTTATTTTTTTGTTAAATAATTTATAATTATACATTTAATAATTTCATATTGATTAATATTTATTTATTTGTATATTATTAATTGCAGTGTGTGGGAGCTATATAATAAGAATTAAGAACAACAACGCAATAGTGACTTACAGCTTTTCAAAAAATACTCATCGGCTTAAAAGTTTTATATAAATTATAATTTATGTTTCAAGGTACACAATAGCGATTTTTGATTACAGTGAAATTTTAGAAACAATTATTTTAAACATCGAAAACATATTCCGCAAGATGTTGAAGTAAAAATTCCACTCTGAGGATAACAATATGACTATGCTAGCATAAAATACGCACGTATAATTTTAATTTTAAAATAAATATTAAGAAAGATAGGTTGGAAATAAATTTAAAAGGGGAAAGATAAATTATTAGTTAAACCTTACCGTGAACTACTTCCCTGATATTACAAGAATGTTGTGTCCTAATTTTAAAACTATATTTGCATTATAACATCGTGTCGTTTATCCAGTAAATATGCAAATAATTATATTTTATAACAATCTTTGATGTTACTTTTACGTAAGATCGACCGTGTTGGATATCATGCTGGTGGTGTTATTCGAAGAAAATGCGAGTCTGGAGTTTTTTAGTCTCGCAAGCAATGCGATTCCTGAAAAGTTTTATAGAACGTTAGATTAAATATTGATTTTATTTTTATGTGATACGCGTTACTTGTTTTTTTCGTTGATAAGCGTTACATTCAATCCTACGAATATATGTTTGCTCCAAATCAGTGCTCTTGAACAGCATAAGCCGTTTATCCGCTGCCACTTTCATGTTACAAATGGTATAAATACAACGCTAAACCGTCAATCAAATAAAAAAATTTCATAACCAATAATACGGAAATAAATCTTCGCTCAATCGCTTACTGCAGTTTTTTTCTTTTGGCATTTGAACACGGCGAAAATACTAATTAATTTTGATTTATTCACGTTAAAGTGGACCGTATCGTCGATCGTATCTAGTCAGCAATGATTATTACGGGAACCACAAACGGCATAATTTTGTCCACCGAACGGAATACCTATAAATCCATTATTTGTCAAACATATGTTTAGCAATTTAATTGTTAAATAGGAAGTACAAGACTGCAATAATCAAAATGAACTAGACCATTTTTAAAAATAAAAATAAACAATATGCTACAATGAAAGAGTACAAAATTCTCATTAACATCCTGTCCCTAATTATAAATGTACGCTGCAACATTAAATTGTCCAGAATAATATTCCGATATAAAACGTAAATCAGAGTATTACACTCAGGGAGAGGTAATGGGTTAATCTTCCGTTTCTCTAAAATTACCGGATACACGTTAAATATGTAGGTATTCATTTTTCAGTAGTTGTTATTATTTTAATAGAGGCTCTACAGACTTACTATTATTAGACTCATATGTTATATAGTATATAATTATATTTTATTTTAATGATAAAAAGCCGGTTCATATGTTTGCATTTTATTGCGTTTGTCTTCTATTATTATTCAAATACATATTCGTATGTAAATTAAATGAGAAGCGAAAATTGAGTCTGTGTCACAAAGTCGGTGTAAAGTTTATAGTAGAAAATACAAAATAATATTTTATCTTAATTTCAACTTTGTTTCATTTTTGTATCAAGTATTCAATTTTTTTTTATGTTTTTATTAAAACAAAAGTACAATACAAATGTTTTATATTTATTTTATTTTAGAATATTACTCTTTAGAAAAATTAAAATAGAAAATATTTGGGATATTGATAGTGACAACAATTGGCTGTGCTATATATTCAAGACCTTTTTTAAAACCAATTAAAAACAAATAATACAATCAGATTTATTTTTGTATTTTAATTTTAAGTCTTATGTTCTAACAATTATCGTACTTTATTAAAATAAACATAAACGTTTGATTATATACAATTTAACATTGGTTCTAAGTTTTTCTTTTGCTATTTCTTTTAACTCTTAAAAACCCGAAAAATCCTCTTCTTAAGGTACTCGTATTAAGTATCTGTATTAAATATTTTAATGCCTTATCTAGTAAGATAATATTACATGAGACTTTTGGGACAGATTTACGACCAAAAACTTTGGCCATTCACAAAAAGAAAGAAACCTCATTGTAAAATCAATACATTTCACGCTGGACACAAAATCTATGATATAAACTGCGTAGATTATTAAAAGCATACAAGTATAATGTATATTTTATCTATTTATCCATATATCAGACTATCTGATGGTATTACTCGCTCACAAAAAAATGGAATCCTAAATAAGCCACAGATACATTATAAATCGTATTGATGAACATTTTAACTGATACGTTAGAACTCTTTATAATAACATAGAAATTCTCAAAATATTCATAGGTACCAATATAGTTTAAAACTTGAAAATGTGTACGAACCACCCGAATCGTAATGAATTTTTTTTTTTCTCATCGAGGTTGTGGTTGATAAATATAAAGATAAAAATTATATTGTGAATGCGAACAAATAAAAATGTTGGGAACTCTTGATCTACCTTCTGAAAGTGAATCATTTATCGATGGATATAAAGTTGTTTATGTAATCTTATACAATGATTGACCTATACAATTTGTATAATAAAAATAATGACTTGATTTTATAGGTTTTATAAATTACCCGGCTTCACCCGAGAGGGTCAAAGATTAGTTTTTATAAGCCTATGTTTGCTGTCAACAAAAATTGGTGCACATAATTTGGCTGGTCAGTGATTTGATCCATTTTAAAATAGATTATATATATATAATAATTATTTAGTATTGATATTATATTTAGAGCACCTAAATAACGTAACTCTCAGTCTAAATTATCTTAATAGTATACCTTAGAAAAAAGTCTAAAAACTAAATTCTACGATTTTGAGATTTAATTGAAAAAATGAAAATGGAATTAGAATAAGAAATTCATTTTACTCCACGTTGTAAAAGTGAAACATTCAAAATGCATGTACCCCATGCATATCCCTATCAGAAAAATGAATTACAAATTAATTCGATTTAAGTATAAAAATTTAACAATAATTAATATTTTTAAATACGTCTAGGATACTGAACTGGTTTGTCGGTTATAGGACCGTATGCTATTAAGACGTTCTGTTATTTGCATATTTTTCATCCAAAATAAACCTCATAATTTTTTGAATATCCCGGAGAAATAAAAATACATACGAAAAATTGGAATTGTATTTAATAGTAAATTTTTTATAATATCTAGTTCATTATTTTAGTCGGTGAGGATGGAACGATGAGAAGAATGCATTAAATGAAACGTAACATTTTAATAATGCGGTTTTTTGTTTTAATGATCGTAAGCTTAGGCAACTAATGGCCATCAGCCGCAGGGTAGTAACGGTTGGTTTTTGGAATGGTAGGTTTTTTTATTTTTGAAACACGTATTATGGTGTAATGTTTCGTCGCTAAAAACCGCCCGGGTGGTCACCCATCCGGGAGCTAGCGACACCAGCTGGTGCTAAACCGCAGCACTGATTAGCGCTGCGGCTAAACACTGCGTCACACTATGCTTCACTGTTTGTTGTTTAAGGATTAAAAGATGTTTAAAGTCCATTAAATATTTAAGATTCCGTTTAACCTAAGTTGACGTTTATATTATGTTCATGTTAAACGGCCAACAGGGAACTTAACCATCCGAATAATTTATTAAAAAATATGTGAATTAGTAATTACACGGGTTGTTGTGTCTAAGTGGCTTAGTGCACGGATGTGTGGCGATTTTCGCTCGACGGTAATTATTATTTTATATGATACGGGCCATAACTAAAATTCTGAGATTTGATTTTCTTTCTAAGTTATTTTTACAGTAAATTGTTTTAAGTTAAAGCAGAATGCTATACATTTAGAAGTTGCATATACTATTTTGAATAACTAATTTAAATTAAAGTTTCCGGAGGAATAAAATTGTATTAAAAAATTAGAGTTAAAAAGTTAAAAATAAACTTATAAAACCTTATACTTGAATATATAATAAAAAAAAATTTTATGAACACAGAATGTATTTGAAATGGTATTGGACAAATATTTGAATCCCTATATTTTTTATTCATTTTTTTTTCATTCTTTTACAGATAAAATATTTGAGCCTGTTCTTTGATTATTTTGTAAAACATTTTATTGGCTCTAAAAATACACTAAAATATGCGAATAATTTGTGACATCAAATAAAGTCAATAAAACAGTCCCTGTGTCAAATGTCTGACTTCTTGTCAAACCTGATTTAAATTATTCTGATATTCTGTCAAAATGTCAATGTTATTTTTAAAATAACAGATGATGCTTTTGTATGGACTGTTCGAGTATAAGGACGCAATGGAATAATGCCGTAAAAATTGGTCTCAGAATATTTTGTTAAATTATAATAGTTAATAATTATCAATTAAATTATTATTATAAAGACGTGTTTAATATACATCGAATGAATCGGCATTTACTTTTGACATTTAAACTTATATCAAATTCTTTGAGTATTTCAATGAATACTACTACACATTTATTGTAATAAACAGTTATTTTGAAAAATAAATATAGTAGATTCGAAATGAATTACACTTTTTTTCTATTTATGCGGAAAATTTGAAACGCCTTAAATTACGGAAGTATTGAATAATTAAGAAGTACGATTTGCATTCTTTTAAAAACTTTTTACATTTACCGTCATAAATATATTTATTATACAACATTTTTAGCAAGTAATTATTACGGGAAGTTAAACCCAAAAGTAGGTTAAAGCTAAAGCCTAAAATTCAAGTTATCATCGACTCAAGATATTTAACATGTCCTATTTGTTACACTTCCGTAAAACCTAAGAATAGTTAACTGCAGTGGTACAACAATTTTTATTATGAACTAAACTTTTTTTCAATTTTTTTGAATAACTTATTGAATGATTTACATCATATTATACTTAAATGATTTGTGCTTTTGATTAAAAATATTATTGGAATGGATTTCAATAAAACTAAAAATAGTTAATATTAATTAATGCCACAGTTAAAATGTATTATCTTGAGTTAATATTTTGGGATAGTCAAATATGAGGTGGGTGATGTCGCAGATTGTTATGAAGTGTGCATAGTGAAGTCGGTCCAAGGAATTTTGGGTGGTGGGCATCTTAGAGCCGCCATAGATTTAGCAAGTTTATCTGCGAGTTTAATCCACAGTATACCCGCTTGAACGGGTACCTATAGAAACTGAATGTCATTAACCTGTTACCATGAGAGAGTAAAATAGAAGTCTGATGTTAGTTTTAAAGGGAGAAGGCTGTGATTTAAATACATTAGAAGCGAGTGCGTGAAGACAGGAGAGTGAATCGGTGGCGATAAAAATTTTTTTTGGCGGTGAGGATAAGATATTTCGAGTACTGCAATTTTTACTAAAGAATTTTATCCGTTGGATTGGTATTTCGTAATTCCCACGTGTTGACCTTCTAAATAGTAATTTTATATTTATTGTATTTCAATGGCATAATGTTATTAATGTAATAATAATCTTAAATATCTTGTAAGAAATTCAACGCAATTATTAAAATACACACAACTTATCCTTTTTTATACTTTGTAAAAAGCTTCAACAACAAAGTTTTCAGCTTACTTCAGTTTAATATAAGTAGAAAAAAATTAATATAGATAATATCTTATTAAAAATATTGACTTGTTGTTAACAGTTTCTGACTTAAGTTTATGTTGTGAAAAGATGTATTGATCGTCGTGGCTTCATAGACTGTCGGGTTTGCGTTCTCATTTGATGAAATATGTAGGGACATTTATTTCAGATATCAATTTCTGAATGTGTTGAACAAGCTCATTTTTCGGATAGGAATTTGAAACTGATTGGAGGGTACTCAAAGAGTCACCGGTAATGATGCTGTGGGTTTTTAGATTTGAAGATGAGATGATTTTCTCGGCTATGTAAATAATATAAATTTCAGCTGTGTATATACTCGTAATAGAGGGAGATGGAAGTTGAAAAAAATGATTTTTCCGGTCTGTGATTACAGAAAAGCCCACACCATTTGTATTTTTGAGGGAATTAGTATATATTTGGGTATATTCCGGGAATTGTTGGGATATAATTTCCACAAAACGATCGCGTATAATTAAATTGTCCGTATTATGTTTGAAGTATTCAGTTAGTTGAGTATTGATGTTTGGGGCGACCAGTGTCAAGGAGGGTAAGAAGGTCGAATTTTGTATAATATTTGTAGTTGGAAAACTAAGTTTTCGTTGATTATTTTATAGTTTTCGAATATTGTTTACCGGGTGGGCAAAATATTGATGGGTTGAGAATTGAAAAAGACATTTTTGGTGATGTGTTGAGACATATTTTTTATATTGCTTACATACTTTAGAATATGACTACGGCGCTTGAGGTGAGTGGAAGTTCTTCGTCGTAGAAAAATATGGTATCAACAGGACTCGTCCAGAAGGCACATGTGGTCAAACGTATACCTTGATTATGGATAGGATTCAGAGAAATAAGATCTTTTATTGCTGAATGATAGATAATATCTTCATAGTCTATAACTGAAAATATAAATGCTTTGTAAAATGTTGTAGGACTTTTTCCTTCTTACATTTTAATTTTAACTAACCTTATGCCAATGAAATAATTTATTATAAACATACCAAAATACAAATACAAGTAAATAACCATAATGGTTTTATTGTATTCCGCCCAATACACTTAAATTTATAATATCATGGATCATTGTTTGTTGGTACAGCTTATAATTTTCCCTTTTCCATCTCAGCTGCAGCATATTACAACCGTTTTGCATACTACAGTTTTTGTATTAACGAAACTGAGTCGACCCCCGAAATGAGGAAAAACAATGTTTTGTTTACCGTATCCCACTACTAAACGACAATTTTCATAATTAAAAACAGTAAATGACACAATAACTACTTTTCATTGTCAAGTCATGCTTTTAGTTTTGAACGCATTATTTTTTTCTTATAAATGTTTAATACATATTTTTGTATTCATAACAAGAGGGAAGTAAAGACGCATTATAATATCAAACACATTATTCAAACGGGTAAGGAACGAAATTGGATGGTTGTCAACTTTTTTTTACGAAATGAAATCACTGTTTTACTATAGTCATAATAATAATATTATTATATCAATCACTAATAACGCGTTTTTTTTTTTTTTATTCTCTCCGACACATCAAACAAATACTACGTGTCTTTAACTTTTTTTGTGCTGAAGTTTATAATAGATACTTTATTTACATTTTTTTTACAGTTTTTTATTTTTGAATCATTTTTATAGACTTTAATTTTATTCTCCAGAGATAATGTGCCCAAGCCGTTCAAACAATATTGAAATACTTCCATTATTTCGTTCATACTTATTAATTTTACTGCTTCAAAGGAAATACGGAGATATACTAGATGTTTTGTAATTGAACATTTTTATAAAAGTTTCATTTTAAATTAGGAACATTTTAATGAATGTACCGTGAGCACCATAGGGAAAAATATGATATTATTATAGAGCGTGAAAATTAAATAAATATAGATGATACCAATGATTAATTAAAAACAATTCTCTACAAATTGAAATATTTTCGTAAGTTTAATAGTATAACACTCGTAACTGTATATTGGGAAATGCGGTAACTATAGCTTGCGCTTGGTACTATATCCATTTATCGTTCTGTGGACATTTTATAATTAATAATAACGAAAAATGAATGTATTGAAGGATAGATTAATTTTATACATAGGTAATTACAAATTATACTCTAATTTATCTAAATGTTCTGTTTCTTAAGCTTTGAAATAATTAAATATAAATGGACAATGGTCACTTTAAAGAAACTTATACATCGGGAAAGTCGATAGAAAAGACCAATAAAAGAGTTTTTCTGTTGAAATTTGAATTAATTTCAACTCTATAGTATCAATTAATTAATTTCTTGGGCTAAGATTTTGTGTATTTGATTCAAATTAATTTTGAATTTATTCGTTTAAACAATTGTAAACAATTGAGACCTTTTGATGCAAAACCATATTGTAAATAAAAAAAATTATCATAAGCGCACAAAAAAATGATTAAAAATGTGTCAAGATGTAACGACTAGTGTACATTCATAGTTAATTATGATTTATGAATATAGTATAATAACCGGTATTGCGTAAATATGCAACTGTTTATAATGTATTCAATACTATTCATGCATGGAAAATTACTGTCTATGTATTTGTATACTTATTTAATCAACTATTAACTATTTATAAAATGTTCTTCGACAAAAAAAAACGAAATAATTGCAATATAAAACAAATAATATGTAAAGCAGTGAGTAAATGATTCCCAGGAATATTTTTTATGACATTTGATTGACAATTTCATTGTAATTATATGATACACAATTTAAATTGAACTATATCATTGCTCCTAATGGAATTGCATGTTTGTAACATTGTGAAAATATAGGTGTTAATTTCTGTTTGTTAGGTAATTATATATATATTTTTTTTCGTCGTATAACTTTTAATATAAATTTTTATTTACTAAAATCAACAGTAAAATATTAATTTTCTCTACAGGAATATCTTTAAACATGGTTCTTTAAGAAACACAAAAGGTACTCTAGAGAAATTGAATAGACTTTATAGAAAATATGTATGTTATATGACATAATGACATATGTGTGAATCATGATCGTTTAATAAGTTCTATTATTTATACGACACGTGTCCTTCTAAACAATGTGTTAAATTATAAACTATTGTATGTACCGATAAAAATAAAACTGAATACTGCAAGAATAAGTGTACGATTGTCGTCTGGTTTCGCTCATCCAATGTTTATCAGTGATTTATCATTAAGTATTACTATATCATCTGTATGAAGTAAATAGTAAATAATCGTCCATGAAAAATTATTTCAAATTTAATGTTTATAGAACATTTATTCAAGTGAAAATTAACACAAGAAAAACCAAACAAAATTGGTTACTGATCCAAATATGAGACCATACAGTTTGAATAAATAATAATAATTATTATTAATTATAGTTATTAAACCCTCATAATTATATCATCACTGACCACTTTTCATCAAGTCATTAAATTTTGCCATACTTCAAAACTGAATTGTTGAAAAATAAAAAAATTCGATTGCGGTGTGCTGTTTGTTAATTTTTTTTCAAAATAATCAATGTATTGCTTACATAACGTTTTTGTAACTTATAAAACTAAAAAAATAAATAGTTTACATAAAACCGCAATCAACCAAGCAAATTTAGAAACTTCAATGATTTTATACTTAACGTTGAAAAAACTCTTAACATAGCTCTGAGATAAATAATGGATGGCCTTCTTATCCACGAGGATTACTATTTTTTTTTAATTAAAACAAAAATAGATCGATGATGTTAAACACAGGTGTGTATTAGATTTCATCTGTTTTGTCGTTTATTACCTTTTCGTAATTTCCTTATAAATTACATGGAGACTTCAAATCAGACATTTAAAACACCATCTGTGTCACATTTTAATCTATTGAAGAGTTATATAAAACTAGAGCTTTCTGAAGAACTTATTAAAAATAAAACCACGGATAAACTATACACGTATAATCGTTTGAAGCTATTTAAAAATGAATAATACATTTATCTTAATATTAAGATTTTATATTTTATGTTTTTCAATTATTTCGAAATGCTGGACGGTAATAAATTCTACGATAATTATTATCTTTTGGACGGATATATTCACTATTCGTTCATAAATTTACTCAAACGCCCGAAACAATAGTGGATCTGAATAAAAATACATTGCTTTTTTCATAACAGTTATGGGTATGATTCGGCAATGTCGTGGTATTATTTTATTAAATCTTGAAATAAGAAAATGAAAATAATTTAATAAAATGATACGTCGTACATTTAATATCCAAACAATTGTTTTCCATGTCCGTGTTTTCTTTATGCTGCACTTAAATTAGATATTTTTCTTATGAATAAAGCTTTAAGGCCGTAAATCGCTTGACCGTTGCTATTGTTTATTTGGACCATTTTTAAAAAACAATGGCTCATCATTTAATTTTTGGGGTATGTTGCAATGTTGCATCACCCGTTTGCCTCATGTCAAATTATCGTACATCATTTGCGCATAAGCATATTTACCCTAAATTTTAAACCGTATATTTCATTTTAATTTCACTTCCAGCTTTCTACCGTACATTTTACGCTAGTACCTAATAAGTCAAAGCTGCATTCATTTACTGTGTAAAAACAATACCCATAGAACAGTTTTGGTGTCGTGTAGGAAGCCCGTTACACTCGATCATTAAAAAAGGATTTTGATACTTGGAATTTCGGTCAGAACCACTAGAGCTATAATAATGTCACGGACCCAAATGTCCTGCTGCGCGTTCAAAGACTTTCCGTAGAACATACACACTGATTAACAGGTTTAAGATACGGCGACGTGTGAACGGATTGTATTATGATATGAATCGTAGCCGATAATGCAAATGTAAACTATATTCATTAATTAATTAACTTTAGTATCAGGCTCAATTTTTGAGTGCACTCGTATGGTTATTAGTAATTTAAAAGGGAAGTATTGAAAAATATTTGTGCTTTGAATAAATTTAAAAAAGTTACTCCATACCAATTAAAAACGCTTATTACTGGTTCACATTAAACACTCGATGCGCAGAATAAAATATCAATGAATAGACCAACGTGTATTCAATTTTTCAACCGTGACATACATTTTAAAATATATTCTTTAAAGTATTTTTACCAAAAATACGGTTCTAAAATTTCATGACGTCATTTTCGGAATATACAAAATACATGTCGTTTCAATTGCTCAAAAAATAAAATATCGGACTGAACGAGATCTATACTCTGAGCTGGATGCCTCAAAACTTTCCCTCATTCAACTTTTAAAAGCCAAACATGTGTAAAAGACCATAACTTTATTTGTGGAAATTGTTAACTAGCATTTTTTTTTGAAACCAGGGCTTCAGCATGTTAGTGAGTACCGTAGAATAGTGTACACACGAATCATATACATATTTATATGCAAATAACTCAGATAAAAGACTATATACACAAGTATTATGTTTAAAAAAAATAAATGTAACCTCTTTTAATCGTTTGTTGATTGTATACAGGGTGTTGGGGAGTCGGTAGCCTCGGTGAGAGTTGTAACATGGCACAAGTTGACCGTGAGATCGAAAGCCATTCGAAAATCTACCATGATCGATAAAGCCGTACTGTTCAAGTCAAACGGGAGCACGAACGGCGCCGATCGACTGACCAATGAAAACGTGACAGTCACCACGACGGTGGGCAACGACAGCGAAATGAACGGAACTAAAATATATACTTAAGGTGAGATGGACAAGACGGATAGGATGTAATTTATTTATTTCAAAAATTGAGTTTGTACCTGACCGCATCCCGGCAAAGCTTGCATACTACATTAATCGAACTCGACCGTAATAATATTATTTTCTGTCAGAAACCTATGCCATAACAATGAAAGGGTTTACGCTAATAATCTGGTCGTACGACCGATGTTCACATAATATCATTATTCATTACACTTGAAATCGTAAAATATTATATGACAACATTTATCAATATATTCCGAGTTTAAAAAAAATCCAATTTTACCTAATAATTGTATATACTATAATTGGTTTTCCTCATAGTTCGTAAAATATTTTTTGTGTAACGTTAAAATGTTAAGGCACACTTTATTATATTCTTTGCCAAAATCATTTGTTTGAATGTTTTTGAAATCATAAAGATGGAATTTTTTTTCATAAATATATTTACTTACCGTGAGTATAAGACAGTTAAGTGCAAGATGGTGAACAAATCGAGTAATTTATATTTAATTTCTATGAGATTGTAATATGATTTCAATAATTTCGATATTTTTTTATATGATTAAATAGGTTTTGAAAAAAAAAATTGTATACACATATTAATTAATAAATATTTGTTGTTTTGACAGCCTAGACATTAGAATAATTATGATATTATTACCGTAAGAACAAAATATAATTAACGAGTACAAACAAAAAAAAAAATTGTACGAACTATAACATTATAGTTTTATGTTTTATATAAAATTATTGTATATGTTTTGATGATATTGCTACGTTGTATGTATAAAGTTTATGTTATATTACAGCTATAATACGGTAGGTAAATAGTATATAATATTATTGTGAAAAAACCAAGGATTTCTATTAATTTATTAATTTTCTATTAATTGTTTTAACTATGAAATATTATGTCACGTTATTATTTTATGTTTATATTATAACAATGTTAATACGTACGGATTATGTAGTTTGAAAATATTATTCAAAATTAAATTCAGAAGACGATTGAGTTGTTTTATTGATTTACCGGTAACAAACGTGTAGACTAAATCGTTAATGTGACACAATTTATTATATGCAGCAGACCACCGTTCATCAATATCAAACTACAACCTACTAGGTCTGGCACAGAATGTAAATATTTGAGGTAAGTAATCTTTATAAGAACGTGGTGTAAACATTCGTAAACAATATACCAACATTTGTAACGGGTTTGCTAGATCTTCAAAACGACGTCGATGCGTTTTGTGTAACATAATATTTTTTTTTGGTATTCATCAGTAAATCAATAAAATATTCTAATTCTTTTTGACAATATTTAGTCCTCCCGAACAATAATGTGTGGTGCACCAGTGAGCCAAATTTTAAAATACGTCTACATGTTTTTTAAACAATATTTATAGACTATTAGCACAATTGTTTACACCGCTAAAACACACACACTCACATATGTACATAATAACGTTACGTAAAATAAATACGTTTATGTATATTATATTTTTGTGGAGATGGCCTGTGTGTAGAATTTAAAATATGAAATTCACGCATCGCTGTTATTATAATATTACGATACATTTTCCTCTGTAGTAGCTATCATCGTAGTAGGTGATCTTCAGGAATAAAAAAAAAACGAATGAAACTCCTGGGTTAAGTGAGAATCCACAGTAGGGTGGGATACAGGGCTAGGTGAATGATAATGCTCTATCGGTCTTTTAAGTTCGAAGCCAATTTAACATTTCCATTGCTCTCGAAAAAAACGATTCTGAATGAAAGAGGTCGGGTGGATCAGATTATACTTCTAAAAATGGTCGATATTTCAGTAGAACCGTAATTTCATAATATGGTAGATGGAACTTTTAATGTATGTACTAACTTTTGCAAAAAATGGTTTCAAAACTTTGAAATGTCTATAAAATGCTTATATAAATACTTAGTAAATGTTTTCGTATCGCTATGATTAATATTTATATAATAGCAACCAAACGACTATTATTATGTATTAAAAACTCGTAGAAACTGTACCCAATTTCGGCAGACTTTCATTTTGAAACGCTAATAAAATTGGTTCACGACTTTCCGGTAAAATATTATTTTATTTGCCACAAAGAAAGTTTTGAACCAACCATGAACATACATAAATATTAAAATTGGGGTTTCAGTATTTGAACCTATGAATATAAATTGAACCGTAAGGGTTCAGAAATTGAATATAGAATCGTGTCAGCACCTTGTGGTTCAATTAACCCACCGAGAATCAAACATTTTTAATACGCGATCGGCACTCGAATCGACGACTCTTCATCGAACCGTGACGGTGTACAAATTGGACTTTCTACTTCGCAAGCACCAAACGATCGCCTGAACCGACTATGCACCTAATAACTGTCCAGTTTTTCTCAACTAATCGGAAAACCGTTGAGAAGTCCAAAGAAAATGTCGGCCCACCCCAAAGTATACCAACACACTACGGACACCATTTCCTATGGATAACCTTCCGGTCGAAATCGTGTACACACGGTATAATGCGTTTCTCGTTTCGCGAAGGAAAACAAAAAAATAAACTCGCAAATAATAAATAATATAATAGGTAACGCACGTTTGTCGTAACCGTCGTCGGTGGGTTAAAAAAAAGTTTTCGACACGTAGTTTGAATGAAACGTTTCAAGGCGGAACGCACATATCATCATTATGACACATTTTGCGTCTAAACCGCGTCACGTAATATTTCTGCGCGCGGCTAAGGGTCGGCACTGATAAATGTTTCACGCGGACGGGAAAGGTACGTACGGGCCGGAAGACAAACAAAAAATGCGTTCGGCGAACGTGCACGGGTATAATAGGTGGGCGGCGCTGTGGTGTTGTGGGGGCCTGTGGTCGCGGTCACCGGTCGTCCCGGCCACATCGAGTCCGGCCGAGCGGCGACCATGGACGTGCGGCGGCAGCAGCGGTTCCACTTGACGCCGTTCCAGAAGTTCTGCATCCGATGGAGCGTGTTCTACGACTCGTCCACGGACCGGCTGTCCCGGGTCGAGACGGCGCTGCGCTCGTACCAGCTGTCCACCATCATGGTCACGTCCGGGCTGACCATGTACCCGGTGCTGTTCGAGGACCACAAGAAGGCGCTCGAGTCGTTCACGTACTTCATCATATGCGTGTTCATGCTGGCCATCATCACGCTGGCCATCCGGACGAAGCGCTTCAACCGCGCCATGCTGCTCATGGTCGAGCACGAGTTCCCCGGCTACGCGCGTCCCATGCCGGACGCGCTCCGGCGCAGGCTGTCCGCGGTCCGCTCGTCCTACGCCCGCTTCACCCGGAACATCATCGTCTCGTACCTGGCGCTCGTCGCGTTCGAGATCCCGGCCACGGTCATGGTGCCGCTGGCCGCCGCCGGCATCACCCGCGTCCGGCTGGGCTCGCAGACCACGCAGATGGTGGTCATGTGGTTTCCGATGGACACGTCCGAGGTTATATTTTGCGCACGCGCTGTACGGCACGCGATCGCTTCTCGAAACGTTTACCCCCCCCCCCGCCCCGCGATTCAACCCGCCGACGGCCGCCGAAGGGTATACGGGCGTAGCGTTTTTTTTCTCTTATTTTTTTCAGGGGATTTTTTCCCCGGCCATCGCTCGCGCGCTACGGTTATTAGTATTTCATCGTCCCTCTCGCGCAATACACTCGCGGCCCACACGCTAAGAAGCACCGGCAGTTGGTACGCGTGCACGTAACGCACGGCCGTTACCCGAAAAATAGAAAAATAAATAAAACAGTAGTTTTAATAGTATGCACGACAGCTCGGCAATACCGAAAGAGCACAACAAATAGCAGCATGTCTCTTAAAATATTTTATTCTAAAAGAACACACGCGCCGATGAATGTTTGATGATTATGACGGATAGACATTATTTTTCGTAGATCGTTTACAACAGCGACGCCCAACCTTTTTTTCTCGGGCGGGCCACATTAGAAAAATATTGTCTTCGTGTGGGCCACTAATTATAATATAGACTTAATATTTCATTTTTATTTATTTTTTTCAAAAAAGGAGCTTTTATTAAGCTCAACTATTAACTATAAGTACAATTATAGAAAATTTACATACATTATTACATATAAAACAAGTACAACAATACAATTAGAGAGCTAGAATATGAAGAACAACAACAACTGAAAGAAACATATTATATTGAAAACTATTAAATGGTAAAACCGGCTTCCTAAATAAAAGAAATAATGATAGAAATAACCTGTTCGGAGTTTGATTTTAAAATAAACGAAAGATCGAATGGAACATTTAAGGAGTTGAGAGAGGAAATTAAATTAAGACGTTTAATAGAGAGAGAGATGGACAATAGAAGAGAATATGAGAAAGATCACAGATGCTATCCTCAGTATGAAGAATATTTCATTACTATGGGTTTTTTTTGGTATTTTTTAAACTAGCAAATTATTTGTAGAACATAGATATAAATTAAAATTATTTTTACATAGGTAAATTCAAAAAAATTAATTTTTCTCATGCAATCACAGGCCACGGGCCTCTTCTCGGGCTACGGCGGGCCACATGTGGCCCGCGGGCCGTGGGTTGGGCATCCCTGGTTTACAACATTTAATCTCGATTCTCGTGCTACTAATCATTTTTCCACATCCTCTATGATAAGTGCCGATTAGGTCGGCTTTACTTAGATATCATCGCGAAATACAATGGCACGTTGGCAGTTGCAGTTCACCAATTACCGCGACTGTTTCAACTTAGATTATAATCTTAAACTACGATATTTTTAAACGAATATTAATCTTAATCGAAGATTCAACTGGTGATCACTGATTTATTGTATTGTGGTGCATACTTTTTGGGCCTTGGGTGCTACGTAATTACGTGTATGCAACGATATAACTTGTATAAAAGTAAAGTTGTACTGCAATAAGATATTATACTGCATTTTACATTTTGTTACAATAGTGCTTTTTTAGGCCACGGTATTCAGAAAAATAAAATAAAAGGGTGAGACTCCTAGGTGGGATGGATGAATTATACTGCTGTTTACGATCTTTTTAATTTGAAACCAATAGACCATAGCTTTCCAAAACACGATTCTGAGTGAAAGAGGTCGGATGATCAATTCATAATGCTAATATTTATTTAAAAGGAAAAAGATAATATTTTAAGACGGGATCTTCATAGAAAAATGATAGTCTTGGTTGTCACTTTTTATATTTTATCTTAATTTTAAATACCTCTAAATAGCATACACATTTCGAAATCTTTTGAAGTTTACATCATCTCTAGAAATTGTTTATGCCAATGTTTTATAACAATTTCAAGTCCTTCCAATTAACATATTTTGAGTTACGATTAATCACCGTTCAATCGATATCGCGGAAACACCATATTTTATCAAAATATAATTTTCTAACGGTTATAATTTTTTTTTTACTTTTCTCCGGTAAATTTCTAGTAAGTTATACTACATTTTCAAGCATAAATTATGGAAATTGAAATGTTTATCATATTTTAACAACGAAAAAATAGACAGATTTCGTGAATTTTTTTTTAAATTTCAAATTCAAACACTTATTTATAAATATCGTGATTATAGATTTTTGAGATTTTTTGACACAAGTAAGAACAATGATGTACGAGAAACATTATATTAAAATTAAAAAAAAATAAAAATCAACTAATTTTTTTGATTGATATTTTAAGAAAAAAAATTCTCAAATTTAAAATGGCTATTAATAGTAAAAAAAAATTTGTATTTGTATTTGGCAATCTGTAGTTATTTTGCATTTTTTCGTTAGTTTTCCGCCATTATTGATAAAACTGTTGAGAAATCTAAAAATGACTTGTCTAATGTGCCAATTAGACAACGATTGGAGTCGGAAACATATACTATGATTGTTGTTAGGACAATGTAAACTACGAAAATCGTGATGACTTATCCAAAAAATAAAAAATAAAAAAACACACATCATGGTAAAACCAATCATTCTTCGTTTTACTAAGAACTTAAATTAATGTGCTTTTTTTTTGCGCCAATATAATCTTGCTATATAAGTCTTTTAATGTTAATTGTTTTCGGGAATGATTAACGTTTATATAGTCGTAGTAATATCATCAATATTCGGATTCCTTTATTGTTCAGATTATACGGATATCTGAGTCCAAACAATCAGACGGATAAAATCTGAATAATCTGGATTTTTTTAATTAATTAAAATTTTTCCTTTGCTGAAACTAGTAATTTACCCAAATATATTCAAAAAAAGATTTTTTAACAAATCATGGGTTGTGTAAATATGTAAATGTTTTAATGTTTGAATGGGAAGCTCGAAGAAAAAAAAACTTGAAGTCAGTATAATCGGGGTTTAAAAATTATTCTAATGCGTATAACCATATAAATACGTATTTTCAACATCACTAGTAACAGTCCTTTAGACGGCAAACACAATCCAATGTTATTCGGCTGCGCAATGTGGTGTTCCTTAATCTGAATTGAAAACGTAGCTACGTTCAACACATATCAAACTTCTCGGTCGATATTTATCAAGCAATTAAATACTGGGAAGTAGAAGGCCGTGACTACACACAACTTTTCCCAAGCGTATTATTTTTGTAAGAATAATTTTTGAACTCCTTACGTTTTTTATGCGACAGTGTACATTTTTAATCTCATTATTCATTATTTGGAAGCAGAATATTTTTCGGAGAATATCTTTGTAAAATCGACAGTCAAACACGCAATAGTATATTATAAGTAGTATACGTACAGTATATATATATATATATATTACTATTACTATTACTAATTAATGTATTATTTACTATTTAAGTACTTAAGTTCCGACAAATAAAGTATTGCACCACCATTTTTCGAGATTTAAATATTGTAAACACCTTTAGGTAAATAGCTTACTCCTCAATATGAATGCGTTTCTTGTCAAAACACAGTACAAAAAGTTCAAGACAATTATCCAACGTAAAAATTCCCTCCGAGTGTAAATATTTGTTTATATATAATTTAGTGATGGATCAAACCATAATTTTGGAGGTCGACCAAACCCAAATGGAACTTTAAATTATTTTATCGAACATGAACCTAAATGTTTCACAAGTTAAAATATACCTTATGAATGAATAATATATAATTTAAAACCAACCCTAGAATTTTGAATAAGTACATAACTATTATAAGTTAATATTTATTAAAAATAATATACAAATATTTATTATTCACATTGTCTCAAAGGAATAATTTAACTTGTATACTTTTTCTTAGAGTCTACTTTAACAAGTCTTTGACGTCTGGTGAATACATTCAGTTTTCTGGCTGTACAATGAAAATTGTGTTTTGTTGTGGAAAAAAACCATTTTCTTCTTGACTCGTTAGCTCAGTTGTGTCGGATGTTCCTTTTTTCAAATCGGTCGACTGGATTATATCAACCTATTTGGCGCGTCTTTTATTTTTATCTTAGATTCATAAATTTGTTCTAGCTTTAATTGTTATCTGTTGATTAAATGCTATACTACTATACTGATCGATTTCCCATCGTACTGACGTCCTAGGCCTATTATATTATTTATTAATTTATATTATAAATTGACTGAATAAACTTGGAAAAATATTATTTTATGGCAATACATTCAAATCCCGATCAACCGTTTTTATCCATAGTTTATTTTTGGTCTTCTGACAAAACATACCAGTTGAATAACATCACTTTAACGCATATTCGTGAATTATTATTATCCATAATAAAAATTAATTATAAGTCTAGAAGTTTGAAATATATTTCAAATAATTTAATTTACCAATTACTTTAATTTGATGTTACCTAATAGTTTTTCCATTTATACTCTCCGATATTAAATCGAACGTATTATTATAAACTATTGAAATAAATAATAACTGCGCATTGGTTTATAAGACTGTTAATTTTTACAGTTTTACATAACTGTCTTATTTTTCTGTACAAACAATATTTGGAATTTAGGCTTACTTAAAATATTGTTTATAAACATAAATAACCGTCTATATTTTATGAATGGTTTATACTTTTTCTTGCGTAAAAATGACTTATGTTCGACTTATTATTTGTTTGTAGCCTTGTAACCATTTTCATTTTAGATGAACTCATTTCATTTTATGTTTTCTATCCGTTACTGACGTCGGTTATGATTTGTAATCAATTATTGACACCTGAATATATGTCGAAAAAATAAATTATTTTAAAATGTTTATTCTCGCAGTGGATTTCAAATTGAACAAAAACAGTCAAAGTTTTTTTTTTATAACAGATGGTTCAACACTTTTTTGTTAAGTGTGTGACAAACGTATTCTGTACACCAACAACTGACAGCTATAAAGGAATACAAGATGCAAAAGTGCCATTACAGAGAGAAGCTTTAAAGCGTGAGTCATCATATGAAAACAATTATTTTTATCAAAAGGCACTCAAAAGAACATTTATGTTATTAACGAAGATTCATATCTCTTAACTTGCGGGCATACATACAAATTGCACATTTCACAATGTCGTGCATTTTTAGAAAAGTTTATCGGGAACCCAATGTACCCAATGTTTAACGACAACAGTTTATCATTTACGGCATTATAATGAATTGTATACATATCATATGAATGGCAGTTATTTTGTGAATTTACTAGTAGGCATAACGTTCTAATCGAATACTTCGACTCTGTCTTTACTCTCGGCACGTAAGGTATTTGTACGAAAATTGAATCATTTGGTTGTTCCGAGGTTTATGAATGATCGATTGAAGTGGTCGCAACCCTTAGAGCAAAAATTGTCCTAATTTCTATTTGACTGCTGCGCCATTTCAGTGAAGACTGATCATAAATTAAAAGCTTTTTACTCCAATTTAATTCACGTGCCATGTTTAACGTATATTATTCAAAGAAGTTCGTGGAAATGTAATCCAAACTTAAATAAATAAATTAAATAATATGAACGAAATACTTTAAATAGCTGCATCTAAATATTTCATACTCAATATCTTACAAGGAAACCATGTCTTATGTTCCGTTCACCATAATCAGACATCAGTATTAACTACATGGAAACTTTGATGGTGCATTAAAATGACTGTCAAAAATTATTAAAAATTATACAAGAAGAACAATAGGGAAATTAAGTAATGAATAAATACCTAGTCGGTCAGAATTACTTATTTCAATTACTTACAACAACTAACAATTGTTCATAAAATTCAAATATACCAATATATTTGATGTAATAAATCTTGTTGAGAATACGATGTTGTAAGACTCCAGAATTCACTAGAATACAAATTGAAAAGAAGTTAATATCATTTAAATATTTCGATTTCTTCAACAGGACATAACTAAAGATTTAAATTTTTGAACAATATAGCAAAAGTTCTAGGGTGGTAATTACGTAATGTAGTAAGACTTCCCAAGTGTTTTCACCGATCACGGTAGTCGTATACAATACGCACTTGCAATGCCATTGGTTGATGAGAAGTTCTTAAAATTATACTTACATATTACTCTCGTACAGAAATTACACAGCGGATAAAATATGAGAAAAATAAATATGGTCGTCCAATGTTTTCAAAAAGTAAAAAAATCAATGAATTAATCGAATTGTTTTTTCACTTAAAATTCAAATCATGTTTTTGTAATCAACAAATAATCTGATTATTTCTATGAAGTATCGAAGTATCAAGTTCAAATATGTATTAATTTATTAAAATTAACCTCAATACACCTATGTACCTTAATTTGTATATATTTTTCTAGACATAGGACAAATATTTCATTTATTTATTAAGTGAATGGGCATAATATGAAAACTATGATAATTGGAACATAATATATCTTATATATGTAAATAAAGTATTATATTTTTATATTATTTAATTTAACTGTTTTTTTAAGTAATATAGGTATAATCGGAAATATTCTAAAATAAAGATTTTAATTTTTCACGACAAATAATTATAGTTCAAGCGTTATATATAATGGTTGTAATATAACATTATACAACTAAAACAAGATTTGAAGAGGGTATAATTCTGACATTCATCCTCTCATTCCATTTTTAAGTATGTAATATTTTGTATAACAAGCCGAATATCTATAATATTGTTATTAAGAAATTGATATTTGATCAATTTTATTTTTTTAAAGTAATATCTTCATTGAAAATGAAAATAAACATATCTGAATTTCATAAAATGAAAATAGTAAGTATATAAAATTTACAACTTTATACTTGTCCAATTTTACATAATGAAATACATTTTTTATACACTTTTTACTGTACTTCCAAAGACCTGGATAGTCCTGATATTTTGAATTTGTTTTTACGTTTGAGAATAAACAATATTCTGAAAATATAATAATATACCTATGAATTTGTTCCAATTCAGTCAAGTGTGGCAATTGTAACCGAGTGAATCTATTTGTACGAGTTAATACTTCTTGAGTTGTCATTTATCTTAAATACTAATAGATTTATAAGAAAAATTGTGCGTAAATTTCATGTACCAAGCTTAAGATGAAACAAAAGAAAGAGACTCAGAAGCCTTTGAATTCCACGCAAAGTGTATTGATTACGGTGATCACATTATGGAGGTACTTATAAGTATGTAAGTATAAGTACAGGCATGGAGGCTGATTAAATGACGAGCTTTTGAAAACATTGATCGTAGTAGTTAAGATGGATAAGTATGATAAAAATACTGCGGATCATTGACGAGCATACGCGATTAGATGAATTAATTTAAAGCACCTAGGCCACGGATACAATTATTACTTTCCTACATTTCAGCGAAACTTTTTATACTTTATCAGTATTTTAAGTATTACATCACAGTTTTTTCTTTTATTTTTTGATAGATAAAAATGTACGCGGTATCAATAGTGATTCAGTGTTTGATCGTGATGACCGTTAAGTTCATCATTACCGGTATCATGTGTTCGTTCTCGTTTTTCGTCAACCAAATGATCTCCGAGTTCCAAATACTGTCCGCGTACATCGAGCACGCCACTGAGATCGTGGAATACGATCGGTCCACGGACAAAACCACCGAGCAAAAGCTCTTGGACCACGTGAAGATGTGCGCCAAGCTGCACGACCGTTTAATCTTCTACAAGGACCAGTTGAACGAGAGCTACGGGTTCATCATACTGCTCGAGCTGATGTTCAGCACGCTGTACTTCTGCCTGTCCGCGTTCAATATGATATTCGTGGGCAACAAGTTCGTGATAGCCAAGGGCCTGTTGACGTTGTCCAACTACTTGGCCGAGCTGTTCATCTTCTGCATGTTCGGCAGCATGGTCGAGGACGCGCACATCAGTTTGCTGAGAGCCTCGTATAACTCCAAGTGGTACGTACAACCTTTGCGCAGCAGGAGATCGTTGATGATGATCATGTACAGGTCGCAAGTGCCGTTACAGTTGACTGTCGGCAAGGTGTTCATAGCCAACTTGCCGTTGTTCTTGTCCGTGCTCAAGGTCTCTTACTCGGGCGTCAACGCGCTAAGAGCAGCGAATGCCAAGTAAAGAGAAAAATAAATAGAGAAACTCGACAAAGGACTAGAGAGAAATAAAGATACGAGAGAGAGAAACAAAGATTTCTCATCGTCGATAAAATAAATTTACTATTGTTTTGGTAGACTTCGCGCAAAAATTGCAGTTTGTTTTCAATGCACTACTCATATTCACTATACTATATGTGTATAAAGGTATAATAATATATTTCATTCTATTTTATTATGTATGGTATCATCTATAAAGCACATTAAAATTAAAATAAGGAAAAAAATTGTTTTCATTTTCAAATATAGAATAGGTCCTGTGCTACGTGGACACGTTATTTGCTGGTGTATATAATATAATATCACAATGAAATAATATGTGAATGAATAAGACATACTTGTCACCGCAATGGAAGTTGAGGCCAATTTTTTAGCTAAGACATCCTTCCATGGTTAGCCCTGAATTACCCTTGTGTATTTTTTTCGCCTGTGAGGCTAGCTGTCGCATCCTTGTTGCCGAGATAGGAGTTGAAGCTAGCCTCTTGGCCTGGCTATCTTTTCCTGGCTAGCCCTGAAGAACACAAACGTGTTTTCTTTCGGGAATATATCGCAACCGGACCCTTTCTTACCTCCACTTCATAGTCATTTTTTCTCATTTTATTTTGTCTAGTACACCAGTATTTAACATTATTACTTTTGTGCATTTTACAATATTTACATAAGTATCTAGACATTGACACATTATCATTTTTCAACAATAAACAAGTTTTATGCTCACGTAATGTTGTATATCTGTACAAACCCAGCATTCAAACAGAATGCATGTTCTTTGTTGCTCTTACACTATCATCGTTTAAGGATTTGCATAACAGCTTTGTTTAGAAATTATGAAATTACGTTAAAGTCCCATATAAACAGACAAGAGTAGTCAAAAAGTATTTTAATATACTTCGCACTCGCATCCAAATAACACAACATCAAACTCCAGTAAAGTACAACCTGACATCAAACACATAAAGTGCAAGTCGACAAAAGGTAAGTGCATACATTCATATGTTAGATAGTTTTACGACTTAAAATAAATAAATGTAATTCATTAAAATGACAACTGTATTTTGAAAAGCTCAATGGTTACATTTTTATACTAGAAAAAATTAAAAACAATTTTAAGTTCTAATAATTTGAAAAAAAAAGTAAAATGTTGTTAATAAAAAATACAACTTGAAAATACCAGAAAATAATAAAAAAGGGTCTATGATTGCCACCGGAAACGAAACATTAAGCAGTTAATCGGTTGTATTTCTATTAAGTATAATTAACCTCACTGACCATAGCCTCACTTATATTTCCATTTCAAAACCATTTTTGTTTAAACCTTATCTATGGTGCGTGCAAGAATACAATTAATATATTATAATCCATAGTTATATTAAATTTATACTTTAAACTTTTAATAAAAATAAAACGGGGTCCCGAGTACCGGATTCAGAGAAAAAATTATATACTATCAAAAAGAAACATACATTTTACTGAAAACTCATATGGAAATTGAAAAAAAAAATAATTTTGATATTTAAATGGGAAACGATTAAAATAGATTTGATTTAAGTTAGTGAAAAATATTATTTAAAGTCATTTGAAAAATAAGTTATTAAAAGAATTGGTAGTTTACATAAGATAAGATAAGAAGCAAAAAAATAGTAGTTATGTCCATGCCAAAATTGAATTTATACTTAAAATTGTTTATAAAAATTACAAGTTAAAATATAACAAGTTAAAAAAAGAGAGAATTATGCGATATCGATTACACGAGAGCTTAATTCTTATGTAAAAAGTAAACTTTTATTGTACTGTATAATTATTTCGATATCTTTTGATATCTTATGTAGTATTTAGGAAATACCACAACTTCTTTGAGTCTTACCCGTCGACGGTGAAAATGAACATTATCTTGGAACTTGAACGTCTTGAACGTAGTGTCAATAAATATTGTCAGGATAAATAAATGTATTGAAAATGTTACATTGTCTTCTGTGTTACAGACTTTTATGTGTTGAGCGAATCGGAACATTGACGCTCTTTTAGGATGACTTTACACGGTACATAGAATATAATGTACGATATTATATTTACCCTCTTTACAAATAAAGGCACTTTAATATAAAAAAAATATATATTTTTTCGTCGTTATATTGGCGTGTTGGCTATGTTCTTCGATATCGAACACTCGAGAGAATTTACCAATGTGATTTAGTATTTTGTTTATTATTTGCAATGACCCATTGAAGAAATCAAATCAAAAAGTTAAGCTCTATATTTTATTCCATGTATGTAGTAACTACTAACTCGTAATGTCACTGTACGCTACTATATAATGGACGAATTTAGTACGTCATGCGCCTCGTAAAGTCGTGAATAATACGTTATTTGCTCGTGCGGGTATACGCTAATGTCGTATGCTTGAATGATTAAATTGTCACTTTTGGGCGCGGCATGAGACCGAGAAAAAATACAAAAATATTTTATATTTTATGAAAATCACACATCTTTTAACATGATAACGGTAAAATATAGGTCTGGCGAGACAAAGTGTTACTAATGTACAAAAGTTCGGATAAAACCGAACAATACGGTTCGCGTTTAATTTATTTCGTTTACTTAAGACCATCGGAGCATTACCGTTGTTCTACAAATGCGTTGTGCGTTGCGTGGGCAACGCAGTACTCGGAAATTGCGATGTTAAATGGATCGTTCACTATTTTTATACGGAACAACCACTGTAATTGAATATCTTATAATTTCACATAATATAATGTCGAACATAATTCCTAATAAATGGGTAACCTAACCACATATAAGAGTATAATAGACTTATATGATAAGACCATGAACTATCTAATCATATAAAATAATTTATGAATTATACAGCAGGGAAAATAGTGACCTTCAGTACTCCAGCCGAATTCCTTTTATTCCTCTTATCCCGTGGTAACAATGCATTTCTAACAGGTATTCCTATAATATAATCAAACAATTTAAATCCTTCACTCAAAAAACACCCTGATTTTACAAAATAAAGAAATAACGTATCATGATACGTTAATATAAATTTAAGTACTACTTAAGAGGATATTTTAACGATAAATATTTTAAATCACTTGGTAATAAATAATTTGATTGATATTAATTTTATAATGTTACCTATAGTAAATGATAACAAATAATATATACAGTAGAACCTCAACAGTGCATCATGCAAAATGACTGCATACTACTTGCTTCTTAAAATATAAAGGTCAACGTTCTAGTTTCGAGGATCGGTTATTCTAAACAAATATAAGAATTGCCTTCCATATAGATGCAAGTACAAATTCTTAAAATTTGCTTAAAAAATATCAGTAAATTTGTATATATGGTAATACATATAGTTATAAAGAAAAATAAAATCTTTTTATGGTTGGTACACTTAAAATACAACTATGCTTCGTTGAAAAAAAACAATATTTTATGAAAATTATAATTCTTTAATAAGATATTGGTAACACTAAGAAGAAAATTGAGATAGGTCTCTTCAAGATAAAATAATATTTCCATGGCCAATCCGCAAGTACAACGGTGGCTTTTCTGTCGCTTGTCGGGTTGGCTGGGATATGAGGCCTCTTAGCTAGGACATACAATTATGGCTAGCCCTGTAGAAAATTAGTGTATTTTCTTCCGCTTGTCGGGCTGGCTGGGACATCCTGACACCGAGTTGGGAGTTTAGCCAGTTTAGGCTAGCCTCTTAAGTAGAACATTCAATTATGGCCAGCCCTATATAAAGTTAGTTTGCCGATACGGCAATTGAAGCCAGGCTCTCAGCTAGGACTTCCTTCCATAGCTAGCCACGTAGCGTGTACGAGTATTTCTTCTGTTGCTCGCCGGGCTGGCTGATTTTGTAATTTAAAGTTAGAAGCAAAAAACATATAAGTTATATTAATACCAAAATGGAGTTCATACTTAAAATTGTTTATTAAAATTATAAATTTAAAATGTCAAAAAAAAAGTGAGGATAAATCATTTATATTATCAAAAAGAAACAAACATTATTATTAAAAGTTTAAATTTATAAAATATGTATTTAAATAAATGAAATGGTTGTTGATTTAATAAAAATAAAATATCGACATTTTACGAAAAAAAACTTAGAAAGCATGAACATTTTAAACATCTTCAAAATCTAAATAGCAAAATAAGTCAAAATTTTTTGAAAATGTTACCATATCAAGAAAAAATTGGTAAACTGGTAAAATATTTAATGAACATATCAACAATCTAAGATTATTATGAAAAATTATCTTTTATCGAAAACCTATGTCTTGTAAATGTGGGAGTTTTAATATAACTTTTCGAAAACTTTTCTCGATTATTTAGAAGAATCTAAAGTCGAATAATTCAAAAAATGACTTTCCAAAAGCACCAACGAGAAACTATTTTCGAAGGTATGTAAACAGACAAAAAAAAATACATATATAAATATAACAAAGATAACACTGTTAATTTAATCCACATTAAAACTAAAATGGAACACATAATGGTGGCAATGATTTGTTGAACAGAATGCAAAATAATATCAAGTAATTAAAGTTATTTCAATTCGCAAAAAATTACCATTACATTTTCTGTAAACGATTTCTTTTATTTTTTATCTGAATAATTAAATTTTGCAAGTTATTGTAAAAAAATAACTGCGTAATTGTGATTAAAAAGAATGGAAAGAAACTACGACTCATTTTTATACAACATATTATTGTACATTTCCTATTGTTATCGAGTGTTCATGTTTTACTGTTATTGATTTAGATTTTCCAATATTTGTTGTAAAATAAAAATTATGGAGTTGTGTCAACACTCACGAATCCGTACGCCACGCACCGTACAGCAGGCGATTCGATCAATTACCCACCGTCTAGTCACTCCTGCAACCTCATGTACATATCCACCGACACATTCCGCAATGTTTTGTAAACTGAAATGCCGCGCCGCGACAATTATCCACCATACCCAACTCTAGATCGATTTCGAATTATTAACACACTTAAACGCTTTAATTTCATCACTCTCGAGCAATTCTTTTCCTGGAAATCCAGTGCGCCGTGCCGTCTGAAACGTCGGTATGGTAAATTAATTACAAGACTGAAACTAAGAAAAAAATATCACGTTGGGTTCTATCTTCATATTAAGGATGAGTTTTTCCTTGAAATTTAGTTCCATAACTGAAAAGAAAAAAAATATACAATGATCCAATTTACTTATTTCCTTAAATACTTATTTTGATTCCGAATATTCCTCAAGAAACAAAAATAAATAAAGAAAATACCCCTGACTTTCAAACAGATCCTGGGTAAGATTGCATGAAATGTGATTAATGGAATATTATTACTTTAATACTAAAAAATTTTCACCGTTCAATAACAAATCTATAATATTATTCAAATCATCCTTAAATCACTGTCGTCTTCTGAAAACGTACGCAATATAATATGATCATATTTATAATTATCTTTTATAATATTATCTTTTTTTTATTTAGTTTTCGTGGACCAACTAATGCACTTTGAAGAACGTGTTCAGTTCGATATAAGATTATAATCAACGCATACTAACATGATTTTACCAATATTAAAGTTCAAGTACTTTTTCGACCGTTTTATATTGATCAAAGTTCTATATAGTATTTCGTGGATAATTTATGAATGCATTAGTACGTTAATTTTTTAATTTTTTAAATAATAACTTGAGTAATTTCTCGTTTATTTGTCTGACTCATTAACTATATGTATAAGTTACGTCGATATATGTAACTAAAACCAATATACTTTATCTTTAAACTTTATTTAAAAAAAAAACTCAATACATTCAGCCATCCGGAAACCCATCGGTAGATTTTCTACTGAATTGTAAAGATGTCTTTAGTGAACAAGATAAATGCTATTTAATAAAACTATCGAGTGTCTGATATAAATAAATTGAAATGGATAACCAATATAGTCAATACTTTTCTTTAAACGCATTGTTATTTGTTAACATTGATTGTCATGAATAATAACCTAACGGTATTAGCGTACTTGAATTTCAAATATTATTTCCTGATTTTCGAATATGACCAATTTTGTAACCAAGTCATACAGTTCTTAATTTGGGTATCAAACTAAAAGTGAAAGGGATTAAAATCAATATTGAAAAAATAGATGAATATCAAATCGTATACCCACCCAAATACAGTACAATACCATTCATCATTTCGAGTGTCGTCCCTGATAAACTATTATTGATATACTGTTATACCTAAACTCTAAGTTTTAGTATTAATAATACTTATTTTTGTAAATCAATATTTCAATAAATTTTACTCGATTAAGTTGACAGTAACACTTGGTTAAAAGTGAATAAAAAAGTATAAAGTACATTATTAATACCGTCTACATAACAGAAGTGTAATATTCCAAACTACCATGTTATTGAATATAGAATTATTTATTATATAATCAATGATACCTACTACTCCATTTTTAATCACAGAATTCATAAATTATGGAAATAGTTGTGTAATACAACAGTAAAAGTCACAAATCATTTTAACCGTGCATGTCATTTCAATTTTTTTTATTTAAATTGGGCATACAATTTAAAAACAAAAACCCGACAAATCAACGATATCATTAATAATCTCTTTGATATGCATTTCATTTGACACCGGTCAAAAATAATAAATTACATCCTTTATAGATACAAATTTAATTTTTTCAATCAAAGCTAAGCATTGTTACGAAAACGCTTCATGAGGAATGTTTAGGCTGAAAGAGTTAAAACTATGAATTTCCAGAGTATTATATTGTCATTTTTGGCCACATATTATATAGCCAGGTGTCAACCGGCCAAGATTGATGGGAAATATGAATTGATAGAATATTTTTTAACAGTCAGGAATATAGACGTAGCCGTTGTATACACTTGTTGGTCATTTGAAGGTAATGAATTATGTTGTTATTATATCATATTATGTGTTAGAGTTGTTAAATATTAACTTTCAGATCGAATGATAAATATGAAAAAAGCTAACAAAAAGAATATCATGATCACGTATCGAGGAAAAAATGATTTTGATAAATATTTTAATTTAGAAGAAGTGTTTTCGTTATCATCGTACTCACCTTTGCTAGGAGTAATCATCGATTGGTCTTGTAATGAAGATATATTATTCGAGGTATATTATAATATGGTATTCAATGTATTAATATTTTCATATCAATAAGCAATATTTATCAATTAAATATCATTTATTAGATTTCATTTTTTTATATGACAATTTCTAAGGTAATGATTTATGATTAAAAAAAAGACAAATTATAATCCTAAATAATAAAAGAACCAAACATGGCGATATTACTACGTATACACTAGTACTTCTTGTGTTAATATATTCATTAACTGTTGAATTTTAAAATATAATCGACTTACCGACGCGAATACCAATAAAAACAAAATTTTTTTACATATTAAATTTATTCATTTAGGTATGATTTAGTTATTTCAATTTATCCGTGTAAAGTGTAACATGTAATTTTTTTAAGTTGAATAATTTGAATGAAAATAAATAATATAGGTACATTCATGTGAGATTTTCTTCATTCGAAGTAGATAGAATGACTGTTTAAGATCTGGTTCATAACTCAGATTATATACGATGTATAAAATTTGTTTGTCTTTTGCCATTAATTCAACTATAAGAATCATTTATACAGGTATTGAATTATATAATAAGTAAGTTATAATTATTACATAAATATTTAAAAATAATAACCAACTTTCTCATTCCAAAAAAAATTAACACTTTTAAATTTTTTGTTATAAATTATTCATGGAATATTAATTACGAGCAATTATAACATTTTTATTATAATGGTTAGTGGTTATAATTCTATAACGTAGAAGTTATAAAAGTGAAAGTAACACTTTATTTAACTTCACTAAATTTGATTCAAACGTCTTTATATTAAAAATCTACTTTCCCCGACAAAAATCAGTTTATTATTGATTGAAGAATTCCAATATATGTACCGGATTATTCTTAAACTATTACATTTAAAAATATCACCTGTATTTTCCCAAAGTCGTACAACAAAAACAGTTGTCATGAGCAAACTAAAATCGCCCATACGATTGTTAAGTTTTCAGATAGTTGGCTATGGAATTCAAGTTATCATTGGCTCATGACGATGGAAAACAATTCAAATAAAAATATACAAAGTTTTCTAACATCAAAAAATATTAACCTCACCGTTTGGAGCGAAGTGTTATTAGCATATCCTGATGAGGCGAATTTTACAAATTGGCACATTTTTGATATTTACAGGACAGCTTTTGAACCTAGAGGAAAACTCATGATTGACATTGTAAATGAAACTTTTGGCAAATGGGGAAATCGAATTTATAAATATGACAAAAGATCAAATTTAGAAAATTTAACATTAGACGTTGTGACTATAGTAAGTACAAATTTTAATCACAGAAAATAATTTAAAATATTTATAATAAATGGCTTGGAATTTTTTGAATTTTATTTCAAAAAAATAACTCTTATAATCTGTATAATTATTAATACAAATAAATTACTATATACTAAGAAAATAAATAATGAAAGACAATAACGGCGAGATTGTTAGGTATTCTTTTAACTAATATTATAAGGTCCTTATTGGGAAACGCTTTCAAAGTTAATTGAACAGAATCACAGAAATCTCGAAAATCAGCGTCCTTTAAGATATATACTATACTTCATAATATATGAATGAATGATGGAATATGATCATAAAAATATTTTTGTAGTAAAAAAAAAACAAACGACTGATTTACTTTGATCCTCCTGTAATATCATTTTTATAATTGTATAATTTTTATTTTTATTATTATTATATAATTGTATGTATGAATATTGAATAATTTGTATTTACATTTAATGAAATTTAAAGAGGTTTAAACTTTAAAAAATTAAAAGGTTACCGACTTATCGCAGTATAATTTGATGATAGCCGAAAGCCAATTATATTATTTGAACAAGCAATAATTTTAGTAAGGTAAACAGTAGGTTATAACTTATTACTTATACCAACAAATAATTTCAGCTTTACACCAGGTGTAAGTGGTCCATTATAATCCAGCACGAATATACATTGTAAATCACTTATGAGGTTAATTATAATTATTTATCCATTTTAATTCACAACATCAGTAAAATATATGAAAAGAAAAGGATATTTCTTCCGGAACTGGTGATTTTGTCTAGAAAACCCGAATTCCCATTACACCATTTACCTATAGTATTTTTAATAATTAGTACAATGTGTAATACAATAAAACCAAAGTTATTTTTGTTACGCGTATAATATTTTTCGAAAGGTGCCATTTAACATTATGTTATTAAATGTAATTTTGTTTAAGTATCTTTATACGTTATCGATCGAAATATCTTTCCAGCTAGGTACCTATTTGAGATAGGCCACCGTTTTTTTCTGCATGGCTTGTTCGGCCACATCGCCTTCGTATCACTCCCAAAAAAATCAAATCACCTATACACTTTTGTATTAATCTTTCTCTTAACGACTCAATGTATATTCAACCAATAGTTGAATAACATCATGTTTTAATAATAATATAATAAGAATAACTAAACCAAAATCTGATAATATTTAAGGTAAGCGGTTTTGGCTCTTCGAATAAAACAAATAATAGTACAGCCACAGATGAGTCCCATGAAGAGCTGATCAATTATTTAAAAACATATCGTCCAGATGGATTGAACAATGGTCTTAAATTTTCCTATGCTTTAATGTATCCACTAACAAAAAATTTATTGAATCTCACGTATTTATCAATATCCATCGCTTTTATCACTTATGTTTTATGCTACAATCAGATTAAGGTTTTTTTCATTTACATAATGTAGCATGCATGTTAAAACGACGAATTCGTGGGGTTATAAAACCAATGAGAAATGGGACGGAATAATTGGTATGTTAATTTCCGGAGAAGCCGATTTTTCAATAATTTTGAACGCAATAAGATCCGAAAGAATTACAGTCATCGATTACTCGGCTATCACAACTTGGAAACATTGGTATGTAGTGTGATGAATAAATTAAATAAACGGTCATAAGAAATTTCACAAAAAAAAAAGAAAAACTTATACTACCACAGCAATAAGTTGTTGAGTCAACAAGTGTTGTTCTAACAAATTAAACAAAATATTACGTAATAGAAATAAGAAAAGTAATAGTACACATTACGTTATTTAAATTAATATTGTATATTTATATTGTACACATATTTATCTATTCATACAGTCCTTCTTTTATTTTCCGTCAACCTCGATCATCGTCGACGTCACTGAATATATTTTTACGACCGTTCGAAATGAACGTTTGGTTTGCATTAATCGGTTTAATGTTACTCTCAATACTCGTATATTATACAATTATGCATTTCGACTCGAACGAAGTGGTCATAATGAAAACATTAAGCGATATTATATTACTGAAAATTGGAACATTATGTCAACAAGGTAACTTTTATGTATTTATTATTTATTTTTTCGTATTTTGTGGCATGTCTTAGATTTCAAACGAAGATAGGAAATTAATTTGTGTGCAGTTCTGTATTTTATATTATTATTATTTTTTTAATTTACAATGTTATACATGAAATTCAAAATGGGTTTATCTATATTTCCTATATGAAAATTTTTGCTTTAAAGAAAAATCGAAAATGAATTGCCGTTTTACTTCAATGTCCCACATTTCTAATTTCAAACTTTGATGAAAAGTATTACAAAAGTCTGATATGAATTGCAACCAACGCTTCTATACTCTGTTATACCAAATTATGTTTGATATAAAATATTATGAAAATCACCACGTACATTTTATCGGTATATTTTGTTCAAATTTAAATTTGAACCAAATTACGCGAAACATGTTCTTATATTTTTTTTCAGACTTAAAAGCATCAGCATTCTATTATCTAAATGTCTGCCCGTTTTTTATATAGGCACAGTCAAGGAACCCACAAGACCCAGTAACCGGTTCATTTTCGTTCTCATATTTTTGTTCAGTTTTATTGTGTATCAGTTTTATTCCTCAAGTATAGTATCTGGCTTGTTACGTCCGAGTGTGATCAATATAGATTCTGTTCAGAAACTAGAAGAAAGTGGGTTTGACGTTGGCGTAGAAAACTTCCACACCCTTGTTAAATTAGTCGAAGTAAGTTGTTTATTACAGCCAAAATTACGTTACAATCACATAATTTGTGTTTGTTATGTATTCAAAAGCAAGTTGGGGAACTCAATCCATACATGAAAGAAATGATTGTCAAGAAAGTTAAGCCAAAGTCGCAGTATCTTTTTTCCAAGGACGGCGTGAAGAAAATTAAAAAAGGTCATTATGCATTTTTCACCGATCCAGTGAACAGTTATGCGTTTATAAATGACATTTTTACCGAGAGAGAAAAATGTGATTTATCTGAACTACCAGTTACTACATCTGAAGTAACCGGTTTCATTGTTCCGAAAAAATCTCCATACAAAGATATAATAAATACCGCGTAAAAATATTTTATTGAAGAATCTTTTGTTTAAGTTTTCATAAATGCTAAAAATGTATAATATGTTTCAGTGGAATTTTATTAATGGAAACTGGAATTATGAATAGGGAACTTCAATTATGGTACACTAAAAAACCGCGATGCATCGTCGGGAAAACGGTAACTGAAGAATCGTTAGTAAGCGTAGGGGTGAAAGACATAATATCACTTTATGCGTTCTTGTCAGTCGGTTTAATCTTTTCTTTCATAATCTTATTGCTGGAAATAATTTTTCATCACCATACAAATATGGAAAATATAATTGATACAGGTCAAATCACATTAAAATAATCAATTGCGTCATTTTAGTGGTTATCACCGCACAAATAGAACTCTAATCAAACACCTTTAGAATATTTACAATATTTTTAATTGTTCATATAATGCGAAAAAACATTTGAAGTAATAGTGAATCGTTAATTTCAGTGTGTTGTGTTTTTTTTCTTATTATAAAATAAGCTTACAATTTGTATTTTTTTTTTGTTTTAACACATTAAGTAAATACAAAAATTTAAGCCATAGAATAAGTGGTCAAATTTCAGAAAACCTAATAAAGATGGCTTTCCTGTGATTGCATTTATAGATTAAATTTTATAATTAAATGTACATACATGGGCTTGTCGTACGAATTTAAATGAATTTATTCAATTGAAATCCTAGTGATACTGTTTAAAGTTGTATAAATATTGCAAAGCGATTTCTAATTGTACTATAACATGCACCAACTTCCTTGGAACACTCGACGACGAAATAAATGTATAACGGACATGCTTTTGGAACTTCGACGGAATCTCATTTGTTAATATTGTTATTATGTACTAACTACTAGTATTCAATGAGTTCAGCAAATATTCATGTTCTTCTAGGATAACTCTAAATCGACTGTCATAATTCATATACGAGTATATATATTTATAAGTATTTATTCATTAACGTCGATAATATGTATTGTCCACACTCGATATACAGCGGTTATTTTAATATTTGGTGATGTATTTCATAATCGTTTGTGATCGACCGGAGCAGCTGGAACTAGGAACACTGTCTATCCATACATGTTTTTAATAATTACAACTATTGATGTTCGATTCCTCCGAGTGTCAAACTTGGTGGCTATTGTTGACTTGGACGTGTTGTTTTAATAAATTAAAAAAAATGACTTAAAACAAAACACAAAAGAATTCTGCACTTTTGAAACCGTTCCGAGCTTGAGGGTACAATAGTCAATACATTTCAATTTTAATTGATTTACATATAGCTATAAATTAATTATTGTTATATTTTTAGAGCGAGCAGTGCAATGTTTTTAAATTGAAGTATTGTGTCAAAGTTTTCCCGGTGCACAGTAATACTTTAATCCGGTCCTGAAAATAATTTTACCAGTTTGTTAAAATAATATTTATACGATCAAATACTATTCGGTCCAGTATAAAGGTTATTGCGAACCAATGAACGATTTCAAAATTATATTCCATAATTATTTGCTCGAATTATCTTAAGTGGACGTTTCACCTCCACTAATATAGTTATTACTGTTCATATTTACAGTCATTGTTTACCCTACGTTTTAGAGTATAATAAAATGTTCGTAATCACAAAAAGTATCGTTTCAATTTGGTTAAGAGTCTCAGTCAGTAAATACCAAGAAATAATAAGAATGTTATTCTAATTCTTTCTTGGTAATAACACAATAACATAATGTAATACAACTTTTGACTGTTGCGTAAATTATTTAATAGCCCGCACAAATAAAGTACAAACTACAAAGTTAATAAAGGTATTATAATGATAAACTTCTAAAAGTTTTTGAAGTACACCAAAAAATCTTGATTTCAAATATATTGTCCTCATTCGTTTTTATAAAGCTGCAGGTGGGTAGATTACAACAGACGACTTGTGTTTTTCGGCTTTATGGGAAAGTTTTTTTCTCAAAATACGAGAGCTCGTAGAAGTAATATAGGATAAGTAAAATTTCAAATAATGATAAAACGATTCAAAAAAACTTTATCCAATGCGGTATTTTATTGAAGTAATTTTTCTGTGAATTTTGATGTATCTAAATAAAAATTTGCACTGGTAGTTTTTAAATTGTTCTTATTTAAGTATAAAAGAAAATAGTCCCGTTCTATGATATAATTTTTAATTATACATAATCGCTAAGTGCTACTGTTTCGAGATAATACATTTTTTTGCAGAAATTTTAAATTTGAATATTTCCGTCTGAAGTGTCACAATGTTACATCAAAAATTACAGAAAAATGATTAAAATGTTGCGAATACTAGGGTTTTTTCCCATTTAAAAATACAAAGTTTGTCCAGCCGGTCAGAACACCCTTTGGGTGGTATGAAATAAAAATAGTTATGGAAAACATAGTTTTTTATGGTAACTAGAACACTAAAAAAAAAGGCCAAATTTAAGCGTTTTTACAACCAAGAAATAGGTGAGCATGGTTATTGAATTACCCTGTATATTACTAGATACATCTATATTGTGTCGAATACTTGAATATAACGTGTCGTACCAATTTTCTGAATGTATAAAATTTATAACAAAATGTATACGTATAAAAGTATAATCAATGGTGTAATGCATCATTACCGGATAGTACGGATACCGAAAGGCGAAAGTTCATTATTATGTATACAAATCTCACACGCACTTTATTTTATTACAACGCATTGATTGCTCAAGGCAATGTGGAAATCATTTGTCCGGTCTAAATTAGATACCTTTCATCGAATGTTATTACTTGTTGGTTATAACTTATGGGTATAACTTGTGTTACGAATCTACGCTGCGTTTTGACGAATGACTTTTTTGCTACCGTTCCGTTGGATATTTCATTTAAAATGAGCTAAACAATTCACTGAGAGAACGATTAATAATATTTCGAAATTTTACCAAGTACATAAGATGTTCACGTAATATCTAGTGGTGAACGAAAGTTCAAGAGAAAACACAATTTCCTGATATCGCTATATTAAAAAAAAAAGCTATATGCGTTTTAGTGCGTCTCCGTGATAAAATGAAGTCGGTAAGATTATATGCCTTGTTTCTGTCTTGCCGCTTGTTGTAAGAACAAAAAATTGACGTATTTTAAATTAAAATACACAAACACAGACAAACACTCGATTACGTGTCAGGCGCAATGGCACGTCTGAGATCATACATTTTGAACTTAATGTAATTAATGACTAATAATAAAAAAAAAAATTTAAAAAAAGAAATTAATTATGACTCAACTATTTCATGATAAAACTGCATAATAATATCCTATATTTTTTCTTCGTTTTAAATTGTAACTATTCGAATAAAAATGTTTATTTACAATCTGTTACGTAAGAAAAACAACAAGTAAACATGATAATGAGGAAATAGACTGAATAGCATTTTACCAATGTTAGAGTGTTTTGCAGAGTAAATTCATATCTGAACAGTATGTTATATCTTAACAACTAATAAATTATTGCATTAAATAAAGTTAACATCCCCATGTTATAAATGTACACTAAATTTAGTACTCATTTTTGATTAGTATAATTGTTCAGATGAGTTTATCTGAATTGTAAATACCTACATACATTTTATTATTATAAAAATGCATTCATCACATTTAGGAAATACTATTATAAATTTAATTCAATCTACTTTCAATTTAAAATTATATTATTATTTTAAAATTTAATTTTTAATTTATTGACCCGGCCCAACATTGATGACGAAATAGTAATATATATATAATTAAGCGTTTCCGCTTGAAGTTTACTAAACTGTCAATTTGTTTAACTTATTTTTTAATTTATTTTATTTTTGATAATGCAATCAAAAAAAAATGTATAATATAAGCTGAAACGGTATACGCAGTGTTTTAACGTCGATAATTTGATTAGAAAAACCATCCACAGACGACATTTCTAATGGACGTATTTCATTAAAAATCTAATTCAATTTCGCTCTTATAAAGTTATAAGACTCAAAAGTTTTCATGTGTTTTTGAAAATGCCAAACCACGCTAAAATATATTAATTTGCTCTAATGATAGATAGTTCACTGGTGGAATCGTTTTTCAATATTTCGCTTCGTTTTCAAATCTTTCAAAATTAAAATATGCTACATTTTATTGACCAAATGGCAAAATATTCTTTACACATACAGGGTGTCTCGCCGGGATTTACACAAAGCGCTATCTCCTGTGTTAGTAGATATAACAAATGTCGATGATAGTCATTTTATAGAACTTATATTTCTGAAAACTTTGACGGCTCACGCCTCACTTTCAATTTTCATTAACTTCTTGATTTTTAATCATTTTTCTAGTTTACAAAAAAATAGGTCACTAATACACAATTTTAAATAATAATAACTTTAACAGCAAACACTATCGGAAAAATGACAAGGTGATAATACTTAACATAATTTCTTTGTTAACAAAAAAATATTAAAAATCATAAAGCCAATGAAAACTAAAAGTTAAACTGTCGACATTTTCAGAAGAATAAGCCCTATAAAATGGTTATCTTCGGATTTCACAAAATTTAAAAAATAAAAAGTTAATTTTTGAATTCATTAATAAGACAATTATATTTACCAAACTTATGTCAATAAAATTGCCTTTGCCCAGGAATACTCATTAAAAAAAACAGAATTTAATTATCTTTATTAACACGGGCTCTGCGTAAATCCCGGTGGGACACTCTGTATATAGACTTAAAATTTATCTTACAATAACAGATTAAGAATGTGCTCTCGGCAATGTTCTTATTGTGATTTTAAATTCTAAACAGCCTTATTAAAATTTAGTATTCAAATAGTATGCTCAAAATGTCAGACACTTATTACTAAAGTACCATTGTTAATTAACTTGTTGATAACTCGGTATAGTTCCTAATTTTTTTTCTTAAACTCGTCTTACCATTTATGTGATATGAATTAACTTAGGCGAAATATTATTACTTAACAAACCATTAGAAAGTATAATACAATATGATATTATATATATATATATATATATATATATATATATATATATATGAAATAATAGCAATATATCAAACAGAGACGATATTTTAATTATTTTATTTACTTTAATTCCTACTCAATACACAAATAAAAATAAAACAACGTTTAACAACAATTATTGAAAACATTGTGTATTACCATAACAAAATAATGCTATGATGGTATAAAAGAATGTTTCTTATAGAAGAAGATAACATTTTATACTTTTATCCCTAATTTTATTTTGATAGCTGAAGACTTGAAGGGCTTGCAAATAAGTGAAGACAAGAGAGAAAATTAAATTGCTTTATTGGTTCAACGAATTCTTGAGTTGGGTTTGAATGGCAATAACAACCTCTTCATTTTACCACCATTATTTATTATTTCCCAACAACCATTTATAGTTTATATTATTGAAACCCCTTTTTTATAAGGAAACTGAAAATACACAATTATGTTATAGATTAAGTAAAATAGATTGTCCGTATAGACCGTAAAACAATTTAAAAGACAAGTGTCATAGAAGCAGAGAGGTTTTGATAACGCCTCTTTAAGCTTGTAAAAATAAGTGATTAATCCTTACAACTTATATTTTTAATTGTATTTTTAATTATGCACTAAAACTATGCACAGACGTCCAACTTTAACATTATTAAAAAATATGTTTCAGTTAAAGTCCGAAATCCGTCAAAACATTCAAAACTAGTTATTCACAAATTTATTCCGTCAAAATCGGTTTGAAATAAACCGATTGCAATAAGTTTTGTTATATTTTAATATTTTTAGAGTATATAGACTGGAATTATATACGCTATAACCCATCAACCACCAACCATATTAACGAAAACCAAAATCGTACATGAATGTAGTGTGACGACATACGCGTTACTCGCGTTCAATTTTTATTCTTTGTATCATAATTTAATTGGTTTAATAAAATAGTATATTAGTATCGTTAACAGTCTTAAAAATAAAACCTACTACACAATGGTGTATTGAAGACCTTGATAATGGAAGAGTAATCAGCATTTAGGTACTCATTTATGAAAAGTGAGATATTATAATACAATCTTGTATCAATTTCAAATGTATTTATTCAACCGGAACTAAATTCAGAACAGCAATTAAAGACGAAGTTCTGGACTGACTTATTATTGCAAGTACCAATTTCGACGAAAGGGGTAGATGAAAGCTAGTTTTGGTGGATTCTGGGTTTTAAGTGTAACATATATTATATACTTCAACGACTATATTACGTAATAAATATTTTACATTGATATATTAAGAGTGGCTTTAAGTCAATATTTTATCCAAATTTAATGTGACGCTAAATTGTAATTTACTCTTAGATCTTCCCTTTAATCCTATATTCCAATTTATTTGGTGATCTCCCACTGAAAGATATTTTTATTTACTTTCGAGTAATCTAGTACCAAGAAATGTCAAGTGTGCACCAAATCCTCTAAAACTGCCTTTCACACGTTTTATGAGGATAAATCTTTTTTATCGCGTTTGTCCGACGCCAACTATGTCTCTCCAATAAACCCTAAACTTTTTCTCAGTACTAGCTCTTTTTTGTACTATCAGATATAGTTTTTTTTTCCCGATGCGACAATTTTAACTCGAAACTACGTCATTTAGATTCTAAGAAAGTATGATACCTGTTATTGAGACATTGCTATTAAAATTCAAAAATAGATATCAATTTATATGATAATTTATTAAAATATGTTACGTTTCTTTTAATTATAATTAAATACGTACGTACAATATTATCTTACATGTTTTGATAAATATTGAAAAACATATTTTATTGTGTGTATAAACTATATAAACCTACGCATATACATATTATATAGTTAGTCGTATACAGTTAAAATAAAAATTGGAATACTCATCAGTCATGATTTGTACGTTTTATATTATATTTCAAACTTTATAAAGGGTATAAAGTGGAAAATATATTTAAATCTTCCCGAAAAGGTAAATTATAAAATAAACGACAATGCGACCGGCAGATATTTACTGCTCTTCCGAGGACGATGTTTACTTTCGTAATTAAATTAATAATAATTGTTTATATGACATGGTTATTAAATTGTAAAATTCATTAAAATACAACGTGTGGAGAAAGAAAAATTTTAAAATTTATGAGCTCGTTAAGCCCGGGTCCGTCCGACAGTTTTTGTGTGACAACCTTTTCGTGGAACATCATCCCCATGTCTCATCCCCGACATCATACATTCATATGCATCATATATTTTGGAACGCGAAAATACTGCAAGGCTCACTTAGTCACTTGATCCGATAGCACAGCCCTATACACAATATTCTCCATCCATCGCATCTGTACGGTGCAGTGTACGAAATGTTGGTATCCGACATTGCAAAGCTGGATCGAGACACGTTTGGGGTATCGTTCATGAATCAATATTATTTTCCGTCTCGAGCCAACAATGCCATTAAGCCCATCCGCGGGCAAAGATTCCGCGCCACCTTAGTTCATTATACTACATCATGTCTAATATTATTCATTAATGAACTTACCACGACGAGAAATCTCGTCTTGGTAATAACGCTATTAATACCACGAAATAGAAGTAATAAAAATATGCACATTAAATAAGTAATGAAAAAAAATACAAAAAAAAATTATTTTTACAAAACACAATAGTTCAACATTCATTTAAATTCTTAATTTATTTTTCTTAAGACCCTACCATTTTTCTCATTTGTTTTCGATCCAAATTGATAAATCTAAATGACATAAAATATGTGCATTCGAATAATTTAATAACTTAAGAGTTATTTCATTACAAAGAACGATTAGTGATTTTGTATCTCTGGTTGACTAGTAAACCAGTTATACCTACCGGTACATATACGAGTATACCGACTAACAATAAGTCGTTTATAAATATGAACACACTTCTATAAACTAAATATGTATCAAGTATAAGTATAGAAAAAAAAATGTAAAATACACAAATTACGCATAAGCCCTTGTGACATTTTCATTTGCATAATATTATTATCTTATTTTTCATTGGTCTTACCTTTTCGCTATCATCCATTGGCCATTACAATAACAAACTTTAGCCGAAAAACAAATGTCATATGAACAAATAAAATAATGAACGAATGCTTGAGTAAAAAGTCTATAAAAAATAATAATATTGCTGCTGTGATTTCTAATGTCGATTCTTTTATTTTGCTTAATTCCGTCAATCCGTGTAATAGTTTGTTTGAAAATGTCAAATTCCGATCTTCCTTCGAATTTTTTAAAAATGTATTCTTTGGTTTCCGTAGTGGCTAGTCAATATAGGTACTACGTTATCTTCATTTTGAACTACTCATATTACATTTCTTTCGAACAACTATTTGCTTCGTCTACATACATAAATGTTACAGTGAACATAAACATGGTTGGTTTCAAAGGGGTAAGGGGACTTTAGAATTGCCTCAGAAAGAAAAATAAAAATTAAGTTAACTTTTTGTAAAATTATTACAAGTACCTATAACTAAACATTAACAAACAATGCTTCTTAAACGTTTATTGTTTTCCTCATATATTATTTAAATGCTTCGTATCTTTGTAATAAATAAAAAAGCAATAATTTGATAAATATTAATTTAACGTTCGGATCGTGCTAGTATACATGTTTTTTTTTATATACGCTAATATAATCGTTGTAAGCTATATGCTCGCTGGTTTATTCAAAACATTATGACACCTTTTGTGGTTAAGAAACCATACTTCGTAGATCATATTAATTGATAATATTATAAAAAATTCAATGTTATCAACATTTAATTCACCATACCGCCGAATTTGTGTGACTGACATGTTTGCCTTGAAAATGTTTATAAACCACGTCAAGAATTATAATATTTTATGAAATTTTTATGTGGCGTAACTTTAACTACTTTAAATTAGATTGCAAGAATGATAATTCTGCTTTTATTATGCAATGGAATTCGAATTTAATATAGAGTTATCTATAGAAAAGTTTCCTTTGATATTGCAGTAGCTGGTACAGATTGTGATAAAAATAAAAAAGTGGAAAGAATTCAACACTTTATTATAGCGTATAAACGTAGATTGTAAAAACAAGCGTAAAGCTTCACTTAACTAGCCGCAAAACAATGCTGCATGATAAATTATACTATTTAAAGTTTAAAAACCTATTATGAGTTGTATACAGGCTGCAGTTTAATGAAACATTTTTTGTAAAAAATTTTATTAAATTAATTTTCCCGTTTCTAAAATTGTTTCCATTCATGGACTCGATTCACTTTTGTAGCAAGTTTTTTAATATTGTGATTTTCATTTATTGTTTCAGTTTTAGGAATCTATTTTAAATATTAATTCTATGATTATAAGACTTGTCCAAAATCAAAAACATTCATTCTTATCATATTATCATTGTTACTCTCATTATGATACCTTTATTATCTTCTGAAGGTTGTATTTTCATTTCCAATATTACTATTATCACTATATGTATTTTAACTGTTAATATTAACCAATTGGCATTATTATAATATTTTAATTTGATTTGGTTTATGTAATCCAACATAGATATTTATTATTATATTTCTCATATTATTAAAATGTATTCACAAAAATGTTAATTATGTTTGTAAATGTTGAGCTAAATAGTTATACTGGTAGCTAAATAAAAAAAAACTTGCATACAACGCATACAATGCATACAAATAAGAATTATTATAAAAAAAAAAGCTACCACGTTTTAGCGAATCCATCACTCAGTGTTGCAAAAAATATCTCTGTAAAGGATAATTAAAAATCATTACGTATGAAATAGGTGCAAATTAAAATAATGTGATATCAAAGAATCAAATTCCATCAAAATCATAAAGTTCCAAGTGGGTTGATTCGAAATTGTGGATATTATAAACAACGAATTAAGGTGAAAAACAGAAAAATATACCTGACTTTCTAATCGAAATTCACTATGGAATAATGACTAATGACAGTATTCCATTATCAAATACATATCTACATCTATTGTGAATAAGTCAAAAATAATTAATATCAAAAGTATTGCAACAACGCACGGTTACTTGTTTTATTGAAACAATTCCTTGTCACTTCAACATCGAATACATAATATATATATAAGTATTATGTATACCTATATGAAACGTCGACTTATTTTCGACCACTCCCCATCACACGTTTGACTTAAAGACGTTAATCCGTTTAGATTTTCACCGGACAACACAGAGCTACCCGTGAAAAATGTCCAGCGTCGTCGTAAACTGTAACCGTTGTTCAAGGGATTCTCTGTGACGACGGGTACAATCGGCAAAATATGTCGAGGAAAAACGTGGATCGGCAATTTTAAATCTATCGGTGTACTTCGACCGGCGGCGCATACGTAATGGACCGTCGTTTCGGACTGTTTCGTGTGGCGTCGAACCGCGACGCCCGTCTAGATCCGCCCGCGCAATCGGAAAACTCGTCGCGTGTCCACGGTCAGGTCGCCGCCCTTGCGGTTTTCGTCTCACGCGCTTGTTGCGAACAGTGCGCCGGTGACACGAATTTCTTTTTTTTCTCCTCGACAATGTTCAACGATTGTTTCTACAATACAATACGAGGGGGGAGGGAAAAACCAACTGCGTTTTTCAACAACAGTCGTAATGCTATCGACGTGTTAGGCAACTGTAACAGCTTGCGAGCTCGTGTAGTTGTCTACATACGTTTTAAAAAACCCTTTGCTTCCTGTTCTCATCGTAACTATATTATACTGTCCAACGGAAAAATCGCTCCGCCAAAGTCCGTGTAAAATGAGTAGTGCCGACTACCCAAGTGTAGGAAAAAAAATGCGCTCCAAAAGTCACGATTTCGTTTCATAGCTAAGTCTGAATATTATAAATTCAGATGTATACGTAAAAACGGTACTGAGATTGTCGTGGAAATAGTACACTGGCGTAATACTAAAATACTAATCAAGTGTTTTAAAGTCACTTTAAATTATATGCAAGAGATTTAAATCAATGTATATATGTATAAGACTTAGTTATAAACTTATGTTACACATTGTGAACCGGGTTTTTTCGCCGTTTTTTTGTTGTGATGTCACCAATATTTTATTGGTGTAATACAATATTTAAATAATTATGGCAAGTTTTAACATAGTAATATTTTAAATCCATGTGACGATTTAAGATTTTTATCTTGTGGATATTTTATAAAATAAATTTAATAAGTTGTTACGAGTTCCTAAATATTATACACATTAACATTATATACAACGAATAACTATGTATCAGCTCATATCCTTTCAAGATGAAAAAACATATCAGAAAATACCCCGCTGGATTAAAAATATGGTGTTGCAAGGATCAATTATCTATTATATACATTATTCGTATTATAACCACAAATTGAAATTTTACTCCTTGAGGGGTTTTTTAAGAGTGTTTTAAGCTTCGGCTACCATGACCATTAGCAGTAGGGTAAACATGTTACATAAGTTTCGTCACTTAAAACCCAAGTGTTAACCCATCTGGAAGCTAACAACACCAGACGGTGCTTAACCGGAGCACTGATCAGCGACTGTGAATCTATAAACATTATTACGGAAGATTCGTCACAAGAGAGGTAATTCGCTAACCGTTGACTTCAACCAAAAATGCGAAGAGAAAAAAAACCATAATCTTTGCTACCTATGATTTAAGTTGAAAGGGAAAACTGAATTTCATGTTTGTCGACGCGTTTCTGATATAGGTAATGTTTCTATTGTACGACTGTTTCGTATGCAACGTATTGTACATAACTTTGTATACATATTAAACGAGGGAACCTACGTATATTGAACATGTTCGCACATAAACTGCGCTGTTTGTATTTTAATTATAATTTATAAGTGTTTACTATTTCGCCAACCGTTTAAACATTTCTGTATATTGATTAAATATGAAAATGATGGTTTCAAAAACAAAATATACGGAAGTTTGCGAAGGAAGACCGTTCTCGCTGCCATTATTCTCTCCTACTCATATCATATATTAATTTGAGGTTAAATTGATGCAGTTATCAACTGTTCAGAAAATTATCAAGACTTTTCAAGATGTATAAAAAACATAATTTCTGCTTATAAGTTATAAATGCACTCAATGTTCGTGAAATAAATTACCATAAGTGTAACGTGATCAGGTGTACTGAATGGGATTATAAAATGAAATTATTCTGGCAATTAATGAGACGTTTGTAATACAGTGAAAAACTTAAATAAAATGCTGGTACTAATCTTCTACGGTTCTCTTTTAAATATGCATCATATGTAAATTACACATATTATTATCATGTATATTATTTATGTCTCTACTCTTAATTTATGTACATAACCTTTAAATATTATTTCTTTCCACGAATATAACTATTTCTGCTCATACTTTAGAGCATGAGTAAATTACGCATTGTTTTGTAATACCTAATAAGCTTAATAAATTATTAAGACGTAATAAAAATTATTAAATAAAAAATCATGAACTTCTGGGAAGTCCTTTATTTTGTTATAGATACCTATTGGTTATTCATTTGTATACATTTTAAAGCAATAAGTCATTGCGTTTGAAAAACGATCTGTCATTGAAGGTCAGAGTAAAATCATATAGTATAGAGAGGTATTATTAAATATCTTAAGAGCTAAAAATAATTAACCATTAACACCTAGAACAACAATTTTGTCATGTTTCAAACATTAAGACCTACAACAAGTATATAAATAGGAACATTTACCAAGCTGAATCAACGCAGTAGCCTTACGCAATTTCGTCAAGCCAAAAAACACAAGCTACAATCTATATTTGTTTGCGCCTAAACGTTTTCTTGAGGTCAAAATTATAAAACATGTATAAGGTAAAATGATTTATTTAAAATTTCGATCGTTACACAAATATATATACCTAATACAGAATTATATTCGTAACTAAAAGTTTTTCATTTTTGGCAAAGAAAATATTTGTGCCTTATTTTTATTTTTTAAAGATAAATAAAGTATAAATTTATGATCATTATTATTGCTCATTGTTACTGGCCTATTTGATAAATACAAATATTGATCAGTTGTTATGTTTGGTAGTTGAGATTTTATAAATAATTGTATTTAAGTTATTTTAACGCAAAAACCAGAAACGTGTAAGGTGTAACATCAATCAAAAAAAACCAAATTAAAGTGATTTGTCATTGCATATTTGCGTATTATTCAAGTACTGAAGTACCGAATCAATGCCAATAGTATATTATATAACCTAGTTACAATAATAATATGGTGAGCCTTTGAGGGTAATACAATAGGTTATGATTGTGACCAATGGCATTAATACACCTTTGCAATTGCTCTTATACATCGTTGACAGATGACAATAACACATTGTTGTTATTGCAGATAACGTATTGTAATAACGCAATTATACACTGATTTATCACATATATCGTATACTATTATTAATAAAGTAGGAGGTGTATAGAAAATAACAATTTTGTATACAGGGTGATCTTTTTAATGTGGAACATTTTTCATATGTTATCAATAAATGTATGTGTTTTTGATAAAAAGCATTTTCCATAGCTCGAAGTCAATACACACTTTTAACCATACTTTTTATCATATCATCAACATAATTTATTGAGTTATTTAATTTATAAATAGTTACGCGTAATTTTAATTTCTTGTTTTAATGAAAAATATTTTTTTCAAAAGCTTATAATCGTATTTCTAAAACTATAATATTTGAAATTAATTATTTCCAAGTAATTAAAGTTTGATTTAGGGGAGTAGTCATTCATTATTTTGTGAAATATTCCTATTCCACTTCACTCACCTAAACTTAAAAATATTTGCCATCATAAATTAAGTTAGAACTAAATAAAATAGATATGACAAAATCGTAAAATAATGTGTAATCATTGAAAATTGTAATTTTGTTTTCAAGACACAAATAATATTAACAGAGAACATTGAAAAAATCATCTTATATTTATAAACATTCAAAGAAATGTTTGATTACTTGATAAAATCACTATACGGTATAATATTATAGGTTAAAACGCGATATGCATTGCAAACGTCTCATCCTCAATTTTCATATTAAGACCTTTTTTTTAAGTCTACGCGTTAGACATTTTTCATGGCATACAACTATTATATGATCACTGAATACAACCTATTGCATCAAGGAAAGTATTAAGTACCGAACAAATAAATTAAATTGTAAAAATATTAAAATGTCAATCGATTTATAAATACGCACTATTAATTAACATGGTTGTTATAAAAATGTATATGCGTCATGCTTTATGGCTTTATACTGTGTAATACACTTTGTAACTTCCTTAATGTTTTCGTATGTCAACGGACACCGATGTAATTTGATACATATTGCCTACTGTTACACGATTGAAATATGATTGTAAGCTGTGAAGATATGTGTGGATAATTGGATGAAGCCGAACATAATTCAATAGTTTCACCAATTTTTAAAAATCCAATAACGGCTTAACTAGGCATAGTATGTATCAGTATGCATTAATGATCGTCATGAAATTGATATGAGTTCGTTTACTTAAAAAGTGCGTTTGATATAATTTGCTTCTGAACAAAGCATATGGATTACATTGGTTCAAATATTTACAAGTATTTTTTTTTGTAAATACTTTTTTGTGTGTAAGTATATTGGGACTAAAAGTTTCGTACAGCATACATTTATGTAAAAAAAAACTAAACAACAAAATAGAATTCCGGATCAAATAATTGTTTTTTTATTTTTATTTAGAGATCAATGAACGATTTTTTGATTATATTACTATCATTTATTACTCCATTTCTTTTCACATCGTTCTTTTTGTTCGTTTTTATGTAATATATTTATAAATTCCGGGATGCGAACACACAAATTGATGTGTTTTCTATGCCACCCTTCAGCAACATGTTACATCATTGCCCCATTATATAGTGCCCCTATGTATAGTGCCTATAGGAAATTCGTTTAATGTAAAACAGAAAACCGACCATTTGGGTGAAAACAATGTAGCTCGTAACTAAATATGGTTCTACTTTATATACGCCTAAATCCAATCTCAACTTAAACGTCCGGCGTACATTGATTTTTCAAAAGTTAAAAACACCTTCAGAAACAAAGTTTTTTCTTGTATTCGATGTGGATGTTTTCAAATTGTCCATGGGTAAAAAATAAAATACTTTACTTGTTCAAAAATAATTTAAATATTTAACTGACAGTTCCAAACTTTAAACTTTTTTCAATATATATCGTAAAATGATTATTGTTGTTCAAAAAACACTGTCTGAATGGAACGCTATTACAACAATCAACTATATTTTCGAGCGTTTATAATATTCATAATAATAAAATAAAAATTACATTTAAAAATATATTTTTTATTTAAATTTTATGTATTCCATAAATGCGTACATATAAATGATAGATACAATACGCTTAAATAAGATATGTAAATACTTAAAGTATTTGGGAAATTCTCCAAAATCAAACATTTTGTTTTTTAAAAAAGAAAAAGAAAACTTAAAACATTTTAAAAGATTCCTTGGTCCGTACAGAATCTATAACTTCTTTGGTAGTGGAGTATAATATATTAAAAAATAAAAAAATAAAATAAATATATAAATATATATAAATGGCTGTTAAAATTGTAATTACTATACTTGGCTATAAGAGCACAACCATTAACCAATTATAAAGGTGATGACTGATGATGTATGTGCACAAGTTAAAATAAAATAATTTCCATGTAATTATTTTAAGTGACTACAGAGCTGATAGCTAACGGCTTTCAGATAATTGTCATGGGAAACTCGTTAATAATAATTAATCAATTATTAGGAATATTATGTGGAGCCCTTTGTTGTACGTCTATAATAATGTAACTATAAACATATTTTATTCACAAAATATAAGCAGGTATCAATGAATGTACCCATTCGTTTCCTTAGTAATGGTTTTTACCACTCACAGTTATTGTTTTAAAACTTGTCATTTTAATTTAAATAGTAATCACTGTTACTATAGTTTGACTGATCATTTTAGACATGACTCCCAAAATTGTTGAAGGTTCGCAAATTAAATAAGCTGATAAACAAACCTCGTTTTGGTCATCGATCAAATTTCTTGGACCAAAAATCAACAATCGTCTGCATAGTTAATCCCTAAAGCGCGGTCAACACACCAAATATCACGGGACATCACTAATCTATTTGGCCCAGAGTTCAAAAATAATCTGTATCAAATAATTTGAATGATTAATGTTCCGAATTTTAAATAAATAATAATTATTTGTAGTCCAAACCCTATTTTTTAGTGAGCTCCGACACAAAGTTTGTAAAAAATGTAGTTAAATGTAATTTGATAAATTTCACTTTTGTTATTAAAATAATCTTAGGCAATAGTTTTTTTAGTTTTGATGTTATGAAAATGGTTTTGAGTGGGTATGGGGAGTCACAGCCCACCTCGTCTCTGCGTATCATCATATCAATATACCCGAAAAAATATGTGTAGTACAAATTTCTATTTAAAATATAGGGTGATTTATACCGAAGAAAACTTCAACTACAAAATAAAAAAAGACACTAGAAATAATCTAGCCAGTGAGGCCACAGGCTGTTTTTGAGACAATTTCAAAGTATGATGTAATAATAAAACGATATTTAATTGTATATAAATACATTCTATCGATATCCATGACCATCAAGAACGTGTAGACAGTAGACACTAGACAGTAGACACCACATTTAATACTAATAATAAGGAGAAAGCATGATAAAATGATAATTCAAAGTCTAATGACTGAAGTTTAAATTTATATTTTACATTAGCAAATATATTTTTACACAATCGTCGTTTCCAGTAAAAAATAAAAACTTCAAAGTATCGACTGGGTGATACCATCATGGAGATGGATACTTAAATTAATTACTCTGTGGTGGAAGTCTTTAATTGAATTGATAACACAAACACACACACACAGAGGTCGAGACGGTCGTCTGCCTTCGTGTCATAAAGCAGAAAACAAAAGAGAGAGATAGAGGGAAATAGAGAGAGAATGGGTGAGAGAGAGATAGAGCGCGAACCGGCTGAGAAACTATACTATACGTAGTGTTCGTAGCAACGGAATTCATAACTCTTCGAAGACTTATTTGGTCAGTATTTTTTTATTCACAGTACACACTACATGAAAACACGTCTCTTCGGGTTCGCATGACTGATAAGGTGGTGAACGAGACGGAGAGGTATTAATGGTTTTATATAGTGAGTTTAGGTCGGGAGGTTAGTCAGTATCGCACGCGCTCTGTCGTTATCGATCGTAATAATTACGGTACATGTAATATAATATTATGAAGTAGTTATCGATCACCGACCGATCATTTTTACAACGTCACTTGCTCGCAAGATCAACGCAGACACTAAATTTCGTGCAACCAATCCCGACGAGTCTGCACGTTATAGTACTGCCGGCGATGTTAAATTCGACCTATCACAGAAGTCGGATCCTAAGATAATTTATCACGGCGGATTACAAACGTATCGATTTTGCCTCGGAACTTAGGTAGAAAATGCAATGAGGATACTATGGAGTATTATAGACATTTATAGTAAAAATGTATTGGTCCCGCGACGACAAGTTAACAAAGTTAATAAATTATATCACATCAATTTATCGAAAGAGAAAAACGATTAAAAAGTGATTCAATAAAAAGTAAATCAACAGACCAGAAACCATTGACGTGTAATATCACAGAGGAAACGCTATAAAAAGAGGGGTGAGGGGACTATTTCAGTTATTTACAGCACTCGTCTAGTTTTTCTCGCTTTGGCAGCGATTTAGTCTCGTGAGAATTCCGTTTTAGGTATACCGCTAAGATGGATATATGTGCACACGTTGTAGTTAGTGTAATTGATATAATTGGACCACTTGTACATAATATAATTTCGAAAACTAGTTGTACGTTATGAACCAACAAATTTATCGTTAAAGAAATTCGCTAAATTTGTATGCGATTTAAGACTCAACGCTGTGCAAGTTAATTATCTACTTATGTCATTCAACCCGGTTAATATCATATAGAAAATGGCAACTAACACTAGTTGGTATAACAGTATATTTTACAAGAATTATATATTGTACACTGTACTGTACATGAAATAACTATAATAAGAATTTCAGACAGTACGTTAAGTTAATAAATGAAGATTTCGGTGTTTTTTACATTTGTAATTTAATATTATTCTTATTTAAACTGTTATTACACAGGTTGCGGATTATATAAAAACAACGTGATACTATGTATTTTATATAACACCAGATCAATAAAATTACGATAAAAATAAAAATGTCTTTTCAGTCTACTTTCACGTTGTCTATTTGACTCATTAATCGTTATATCGATTAGATTTGGACGTCAAATTGATGGTGCATGAATCCTTGAAATCGTAATGGAGAAAATACTCAATGCATTATTTCTATGAAGTAGTATTCTTGTAGTCATACTTAATTAAATTAAAAAAAAATTGTTAGTAATTTAACACTTTATTTTTTAATATCATATATATGATCATCGTTGGCGTAACTAGGCTTGGAGACCTTGAGCTCCTTCTAATCCTCTGAAGCCCCTCTATAAATATCCACTTGTAATTCACACAGTTTTTCTTTGGCTATAGGCTAAAAGAAATATATAAGTATTTTATTAGTTTGAACATATTAATACATTATTATTGGGAGGTTATTAATTATTAACAATTCGATGTGTTTAGTGCTTATATGTATTTACGCACATGGAAAAGATAAATTATGTTAAATAAATTGATGAATCATTTCTTCTATAAGAATGTAGCATATTTTTAACGTTCTTATGATTTGTTTTTTAAATTCTGGGTAAAACGATGTTTGAAAGTCAACTGTTTTGTCATGATATGTGCTTAGTTATTATTATTTTTTATCTATGTACATGATTTCGACCAGAAAGATTGCTCCGATGTATACAAACCTGGTACTTCGCTAATAGAAAATGTTGTCTAGTTAGTAGTTGATACTTTGGTCTTTGAGTGGATCATATTTTGAATTGTTCAACAGTTCTTCGAATAGTTTAAAAAATCGTTGAAATTATTTTGATGATTATAAATGTATAACATGTAAGACCGTATACATTAAATTATTAAAATAGTTTCTATAGAGCGTGCGAGTCTAATGATTTACGAATGTAACTATTGTTATAATGTTGTAACTCAACACTATTTTATCATTAACATATATACTTGCTGGATCCACCATCCGTTTATTGGATGGCTGCTTATAGATGGTGAAAATAATTTTTAAACTTATCATTTAGGACTTAGGTATTAACGGAATAGTCATTAATTTATAAATTATCAATATCACATGTTAGAATAAATTCCAAACAGATTTAGATAAATCCTAAGAGATTGCTTCATCTGTGTTACTGACATTACTTACGTCGTTACATCGGCTACAAATTAACTATTATGATATAATACATTATGGTAGGTATTTTGTATATCATATTCCAATATACAACACTACAATTCTTTTTTTTTTATTATTATTAATTTAAAAACTTTCTGATAAAAACAATTAAGCTCAACAATTACAGATACCGATAATAATATTTAGTGAATACAATAATGGGCGTAATTATAATTATAATAATAATTGTATATACCTAATAGAGCGTTGATTATATAACACGATTATAATAAAATAATATAACGAGTTATGAATATAAACTAAGGTATTCGAATAGTATGATATACTATAAAATAATGCGATAAAGTGTACAAACAACTGATTTTAGAAGCATTGGAAATTGGAATAAATATTATTATTTGTGGAATTATTTGTTTATTAATTATGGTGGTGAGAAAATAATTAATAATAGAAGTTAGATCGAAAAGGAATTTGAAACATTCTTATAATTCCAGGAAATACCTTTTAAATTTCGTATTAGCCTTAAAATGCTGACATTTATACTCCCTGGTCCCGAGAAATGCCCTTTATATTTCATTTAGGCGAAAGTATATTTTATTATATAAAACAAAAGAAAGAACTGTACCATCTGTACCTATTCAATGGGAAAAATAAGTCAATTTTAATATCCCAGCACATTAAAATATTTCAACTTGATTATTTTTTCTTTCTTTTACTAACCACTTAACCTACATAATTTTGAGTTCAAACACTATAGTAAATATATATTGAAATGTTCAATCACTAACTAATTTCTAGCGATATAGAATTGATAACACTAAAAAATAATGAAGAAATATTTGTTCTAGGACCTACTCGAATTATTATTTGTTGTACTTGGTGTTTGGTAAAAAAACGTTTTCCGTAATTTGTTTGTAAATATTTTTAAAATTCCTAGACTTATCATTGTTTCAAGCTTAAGATTTCAAGTCCCAATAACCTACCAAACTACTTCGTCTCATCTCAAATACATTGTATCATTAATGCGCAATAATTATTATTTCAATAATTAATTATTAAGCTGGGTGCATTTATATTTTATTATGCAATATAAAAATTATTGATTTTTCCCTTTAAAGTTAGTCGTTTGACTTTAGATTTTACTTTCAGATTAAAAGTTACAACGCTAACCGTAGCACTGTAGTTATTGTACGAGTATATAATAATTTTACCACTCGACCATGTTGGTGTTTTTAGACGTTCGTTTTTTTTCATTATATTTAATTGGTCGTTGATTTCATTTTTTTGAAATCATTATTGAAAAATATTCCCTATGTGCCACTGATGCGACAGTATTAACAATAAGCCTCTTAAAAGTGCAGCCTTGCAACTGACGATAATTTAATAAACGAACTCTGCGGTCAATGGTCGGCTGTGTTATGTTTTTTCACTAAACACAACATTTTCATTACAAACTTTGATAAGTTAACCTTATACTGCAATATAATTTCATACCGAAATGAAAATGTAATGACGGTTTTATAATTTGTAATTTATGTATACGATGATGGTTTATCAACAAAGGACGTCAGCCATGCAGAACCGTAATAATATGTTGGATTCCACCAATTGCAGTAGACAGTATAGTGTTATATTTTACTAGCGCCTATAATATCAACCTTATTATTTGAAGTTTTCGCTTTCAATTTTAACAATCGCTGATAAAAATAACGAAAACATTTTTTTTAAATAAATATTTTTAAATCTAAATAATCGTTTACAGTGTTACATTCGTTGAACCACGGTACCCCGTATATTCGTGTTGTTCAGTGTTCAGTGATTTCCAGTGAATAAAATAAATATTTCGACGGTCTCCAAACATTCATTTTTCTAAATTAATGCATATCCAGCATCATGCCGTACGTCGATCTACTTCAGAGATGTGAGTATTCAGGGTTTTCGGATAGACCATTTTTGTACAAAAACTACAAATATCTTATTCTTAAGTATATATGCAATAGTATGCTGAATTTATTAATAACTAAAACCTACATACGTTTCTGATAATAATAACATATTAACATGACTTGATATTCTTCAGAAGTTCCAAAGTAAATTATTTTAATCACACTTTTATTATTACAGTCTGAACATTTTAGAGTTCTCAGAGTACACTTATAATTTTACCGTGTTTTTAATAATTGCTGCGTGTAGACAGTTTATTACTTTAAATCCAACTGCTCTATGTACAACCCGCACATAGATTAACAGGAAACAGTTAATATTATAAATATTATAAAATAAATAAAAAGCCTTCTGTTACGACTTCATACTTAAATATACTTATATATATATATATAAATAGATCTAATCAATTGCAACCTAATTAATTTGTGCGTTTTATATTATATAAAGTAAAATATGCATGTGTTCATGTGATAAGAGCTTGCAAAAAAATCCCACATTTTCGTGCTAGTTATATATTTACATACATTAAACCCATACGTTATATTATCCATATCGTAATAATATGTTCTCCATCATAATGATTATTCATCATTTTTTATGTTTATTGAGTTTTTCATTTGTTATTAATGAAGTAAACACGTTTCATAATTTCAAAATCAACTCATTTACTTTCAATATATTATGCGGGTATTATTGCAATACACTGAATGTCGTTCCGTTGCAGCATACGAGTATATTACTATTTAATATTAATTATTATTATTCAATAATAGCGCGCTTAACGCATACACAGCTTAATATTCGTTTGTAGATGACTATTTTCTATGACCATTGCTAGACTGTAATTACAATGGTATTCCAATTCGTAATTGTTGCACACAAAATGTATTATACATACATAATATTATAGAAATAATTTAATATTTTACTTAATTTCATTTCGCGCATAGCTGTGTGTAGTTTTGTTGTCAAAAAATATTTCACAATTGAAATCAACTTAACAAACTACGATGAAAATATTTAGGAAAAAAAGTCATATAGATGTACCATTTTGTGTTCATAATAATAGGCTGCAGGGAATAAGATAGATTTGATAAAATTACTCTGTGTAGTTTATGCATTTAGGGAAACGGCATTTCTGGGGCCGTTTTGATATTGTATTATTATAAATTATAGTGATTCCGAAGTTATTTTTAAGTTGTAAGGCAATGTCAAAATATTTTGACCCGGTTCCCGTAGTCTCTAGTCCCTAGCAATCATTCTTAGCTGACAAGAAGGATCACTTCAAAAGTTTGTTGGGTGGCTGCTCTACATAAATATAGGTTTTGGCGCCACTGAATCGTACCCAGGATAACGGGTTTGTCCATACATTATAGCTATAATTGTATACACCATATCTTATAAGACAATTAACATAAATTATGATAATTTTAAATATGTGCCTACTTCATTGTTGTTATCTATACATATTTTAATTAAAACTAGAAATCTCTACTCAGTGTTTTGTTGACCCAATGAATATTGTTTATCATGCATTTACAAATTATCTATAACCATAAACGCCGTATAACCAATAAACTCTTTTTCGAAATCTATAATTTTATTCTTATAACTTCACTCATCACTGTTGTTGGTTAAGTATCCATAGTAGAATAGCTTAAGCATTTTCAAACAATGACATATTTTTTTCTTTTTGTAAACATTTTTCAGGTGGAGAAATTACACCAGCATTTGCAAAGATATGCAATAGTTACTTGAAAAAGATAATTTTTTATTAGCTTTCCTGTCTTCCAGATAAAATGAATAGAGAAATCAACAACAACTATTTAATATTTTCAACCATTCGCTGTTTTTTAATAATAATTTTGATAAAATAATCATTTTCGTCTTAGAAGTACAGAATACAACAGCCAAGATTAATCAATAATCATACATCATTGTCAATATTCTATCATCAATTCCGCTAAATATCAAAATGTTTTGTCTGTCATTTTATTATTATTTTTAAGTTTGTATCAAATTACTTTTCTAAATTATGATTCAATAGATAATTTTAAAAAATAACTAAATACATCAAAAAATATTAAATATGTATTACAAAATATTCTAACTGCAGTTTAAAATGTCAATTACGTCTATCCCGGTTTATTTAAAATAAGTAATTTGAGTAAACATAGGATTTCTTAATATTTCATTTGGTGATAAAATAATGAATACCTAATTTTATATTTGAGGACTACTTTAGTTGTATTTAGTAGATACCTGCACGGCTGTACTATAATTACTCCATTACTATCTTTATTTTATATAATATGTACAACGTACAAACGTATAGGTCACATAATAAACTCAATAGTAAATACTAAAATACCTATAAGTTAGCTATTCAAAAATACTTACAAAACTTTTTTGACGTAGTAAGTTAAACATTGCCTATTGGTTGAATATGCATAAACAACAATTAAATATTTATTGATGCTCCGAGTAGTATTCAGGAGTCGAGGATAGTGAGCCTTTTTTGGATATACGTGGTGTCCATATTTCGTTTTCAGCGTTTTTAAACTAATTCACGTAGATACCGTAAATTATCCATTTATAAGATATAATATAAGTTAGTTAAAAAAGCAATGTCGTTCAACGTTTACAACATTGACATTCTATGGCACTTGTTATTTTACTGCTACCTCATACAGTTTGCATATGCGTGTGTACTATTTTAAATAAACTGTACACGGAGATTTCATTCGTTAAAACATTTATACTTTCAAACCATTTGAAAAACAAAATGTTTTTCATGCTATTCAAGTGTAATCAGCTCGCCACCATGGGTACGCGTGTCATGGGTTCACCGGTCCATGTATAATTGGTACCTACCTATGCGGGGCTACGGGGCTACGGGTCTAGTACAAAATACATAATAAATATATAGTATTGAATATATATTTTGCTGTTGGTTTTCTCGCAAACGCTACGTCACCATTAACGTCATTCTAATGATTTGTGTAACACATGGGAAACCGTTTAATTTTGAATATAGTTGTACGGGAAAAGTATAAAAAAAAATAGCTTTTTTCAATTCGCGCGAACGCGAATATTATAATATTGACGCCGCGAAATTCTACGGCGAGCAGCGCGTAATTCTCACGTAGGCTCGTTTAAACACAGACACTCATATCAGACATCAGCTACCTACTTAAAATAATTATTGTTATTAACGCGTGAAGACGCATAATAATCATATGATTACCGTGGTCGGTCGAGAAAAATAAATAAACACTCGTGGAAGTAGGTTGGAGGGAAACAAAATGAAAAAAACAATGATCACCGCAGCCGCGTCATTAGTGGGCTCATTAGAACGAAACCGTGCCATGGGAATTTACGTGAGTACGCCGAAAAAAACTTTATGTGCTGTACAATTTGATTTTATTACGATCGCTGTGATACGCGCACCCCCGAGCCCAAAATTATGATCATTATTTTTATTTTCTTTCAATATTTCTGTTTGTGCTTAACTAATAAATATATGGTTATTCATTTATTATAGTGAAGAACGGATTTTGAAGATCTTAAAAACTACAAAAAAGCATTTATATCAAGACAATAGCTCGACAAATCCTTTAAAAAAACTTAAAAAAAGGTCTATAAAATGGGCTTTTACAAATTTTTTTCTTTATTTATAATATTGTGGGTTTATACTTATTAAAATTGCTGTAATTTTTATTTCAATGATTATAATCTGTACATTTTATAAACTGTTTTAGATAATTCATCAAAATAAATGAGATAATAGTCCTCATATAGTTTACTTGTGTTGGTGTATCCTCTGAGTTTCCTGAGTTTATCCTCTATTAAAGTTTTTTTTTATGTTTTCCAACAAAAATCTTAGATCTGACATAATATATGGTTTACGTTTTAAAAAACTACGTTCTTTGCAACTGATGGTGGAAGTTTATTGCGAATTCAATCTTCACAATATGTTCGACCTACCTAAGGGGTTCTTGTATTTTAATTTTATCTATTTAATAATTGGTTATTGAAAGACAAAAATACTTTTAGTAATTTACGAGTATAATGTGTTTTTGAATAATTAGTATATTAACATTTATTGAAGCTCTAAAAAAACATAAAAAATAACATAAAAGCATAAAGCTCAAAATTAGTGCAAAAGTACAAAAAAAAATGTACATTTATTCTACGTTATACGAATCATGTTATACTCGTATTTGATATCACTGGGTTTTAAACTGTTAAAAAAAATAAATGCCAACAAAATGCGTGTATCTTCTTTATAGTTATTAGTTAATAGTTTCCAATTGGTCCGTAGGCATCAAGAATTAACGATAACTAACAATAATTCGAAAAGTAAACTTACTTAGGTACTCAGTTAAAGTGGCGGTTAAACGGTTTGGTGCTCCTACATTTGTGTTAAATATATATACGAGTATTTAATGTGTAGTGAACAAACGAAATCTAAAACAACTATCGATTGAAAAAAAAAAAGGAAGTCATTTCAACGAAAACAGTATATGAGACATTGTAATATAGTATAATATAATATATGTAGTGTACAGAAGTCGAACTGTGATATCGATTAGAATCATAAGGGAAGGGAAAATAAATCGATTTAAAATGTAGGTAGGTACTACATATAAATGTTTTGTTAAAAGACAAAAAACTATTCGTGATTACACGTATGTCGAGAGAGACAATGGGTGTAAGGTGTAACCCACAGAGTAAGAAGTCCTATATTATAAAAACTATAATATACAAGTTGGTGATTTCGGCACTCCCTAAAATAAGGATAAAAATTCCAGCGCTACCCACCCCTGAAAATAGAATAAAAAATACATTTCTGGCTACTGCACACTTCGAACACAAAGGTATTGCAGGTATTACATATTACATATTGGTATACACATGTACACATACATGGAACATACTAAGTGTATTTGTTACGCCGAATTCGCGAAATTGTCAGCAATACCGTTGCCGAATCAACGTATTAAGGAGGTTCAGAACTGCTGAATTACATGAAAACGACAATTATTCAATAAAATTGGAATTTTATTTATATTTTATAAGTGGTGTATTTAAATAATTTAAAAAGGTAGCAGATTATTAATATTAAAAATATGATAAATGAAGCACAAAAATACTAATTGTAATAATATAAATAATAATACACATATTATATGGCAATATATTTATACATATATGTATATGACTGCTGCGTCGTCGAATAAAGTGTTTTAAAATACACGCATTAAGCAGAAAAAAATCCGCCTAATTCAGGAAACGGATAGCCAAATTACCGAATTCTCATGTTCGGAAATTTCACGAATTCGACGAAACATAATATTTAATTATGAATGTACGGCCTACTACTGTACGACGCTGATGGGAACGTGATTAGGTGTGTACTAATAAAGATACCATAAAATCTTATTAATATTATAATACGTTATGCTTAGTGGCGTATTTAATGTATACAATATATTTAATGTATACCTGGGCAAAATAACTTTTTCCTACTCCCAATCCTAATTTTAATGAGATGCTCAGCAAAATTTTACTTTTTAAAATACAAAATTTGTCGGCGTTAGTCAGTAGGCGGTACACATATTTATTTGAAATACATTTGTCAGTACCAAACACTGTAATTTAATTAAAAATTTAAAAAACAACGAGCACTTCAAATGCAAAAGCTATGATTTGTTTGCCCCTTCCCCCCTCCACCCATACGCGCCACTGGCCATATCTCCGTCACTTTCTACACGGTGGAGTACACGTATTAAAATATTATAAAAGCATCGGTAAAAACGGAACGGGAAAAGATATAATACGAATAAGACTACGTAATAATGCACGCGTCGCGCGTTCGACGTAAAACACACGTTTCCGCGAGTACGTACTCGGCGCGTTTACTACAGTCGGTCCGGGTACAATGCACTTCCGGTGCGTGTACGCGGCACATCACTGCAGTGTTTGTACAGTACAGCGCGTTCTGCATCGACCACCGAGGATAGTGCATCGCGCGCGGGGCCCAGGTGATTTTTGTTTACATTATTCACAACAAACCTCCTGTTGATTTTCACGCACACTCACGCGAACGCACGCGGCACACACACACACACACACACACACAGACACACACACTGTTGTTCTGCGCGACGGTGTGCGCGCGTGTGCGTGTCGTGTGATAATACCGAAAGTGTATTATTTTTGTTTTGGTTTTTTTTTTTTTTTTCCTCCCCGTTCTCTTCTTCTTCGTCTTCCGCTCCTCGGCGGCCGTCCGTGATAATAAGTGAACGTAAGTCTCGGCCACCAGTTTTTTCCGCGCACGAAATCCGCTATAGTCAGTGTTATTATTGTGCGCGGCGTCGGGTGTACCTACCTATCGCCCGGGTGTGCGTCTGAAGCCGGATCTGCCGTCGTCGTCATGTAGCCGTCCAATATGTTTCGTCTAAATGATATTGTTCTCCCGCTGTTGTAGCCGACGTCGCCATGGACTATTACAGGATGTGCCAACGGTTCGGCTTGGACGCCGTGCCCAGTCCGGACGGACGGTTCACCATCGACGAACTCATCGGCGAGGGCACGTACGGCGAAGTGTTCAGAGCCAAAGACATTGTCACCGGTAACTATGTAGTTCTTGTAATCTGTGATATTACTGTGGCCGTCGCTCCTGCCTGAAACGGTCCCGATGATGTGTGACAGTGATACTGCGCTCGCCAGTCAATGTTTCTGCAACAATAGCATATTGTTTTCTTTCGTTTTCCTTTCGACCAGCTGCATAAATGTCCAATTCTTAAAACGCTCTGCGCCCACCTCAACGGCAGTTGATCTGATTGTTTTAACATTTCAGGAGAAGATGTCGCCATTAAAATACTCGAAGATATTGCTGGCAACGAGGAAGAAATCGAAGATGAATATCTTGCATTGAGGGATCTCAGTTTGCATCCAAACATTCCTTCCTTTCATGGAATTTATTTTGTTAAAGGTTCTAAACAGCTTAACGATCAATTATGGTTTGTTATGGAGGTAAGTTGTTTTATATGTTAGTGAATGAATCAATTGATAATTCTTAGCGATATCTTCAGTTATGGTTGCATTTATCTTAAAGTTCATTCTAATTATACTTTGATATTTTATTTTAAAACACATGTCATCTATATATAATCAATTATTCAATATACTTGATATACTTCAATAGACATAATTTATTTAAATTATAATATTCTATTTACAGTATATTAAAAATTATCTAATACGATAAAATAAATATAAATATACTTAAGAAGAATCCAAGATATGAATATGGCTTGAGGTTTTATATTAACGTTAATTGAGATAATTATTTAGTATGTGCGATAATAATTATACATAAGGAAATATATAAATGCTTATAGTAAGAATAATAACTCATGTATTTACAGATATTAGTGTAGAATATAATTGAATAATTTTTATTTTAATATTAATATATTTCTGTCATAAGATATAGTACCATTAGGCATAAGTTACATATTTTTATAAAAAAAAGTTCTATACATTTTTCAAATTCAATTGAACTTTAAAAATTCAAATAATGAATAAAAATTAACATTTGTTTTTTTAATTAAGTATATGCACATTTTTGTGTAAGAGGGTAAAATTCATAAGGCATATATGTTATACTAAAATATTGTGATTCTCTTAAAAACTTTTATTTAGTTTATTAAAAAATGTTTACTTTTTTAAAGAATGTTAAATCAAAAGTTATTAAAACCAAAACCGTGTTATAAATATTATTTATCTTATTGAGTATACGTTTTTGTTATTTAAAAATTATGATTAATAACCCAATACATTTTTTTCATACTCCCCTATTTCATTAATAAGTTAAAATTGCATTTATATTTTGTCTTGTTTGGCTTGATCAGCTGTGTTAAGTGTTTGTTGATAAACTGATAAGTGATAACTATTTCATGCTTAAATTTCATGATTAATCAAAATAATTAAATACTTTTTGAATTTCTGAAAATTATTTAATTATTCTATGAATGTAAATACAATTAATTGTTTATTTGGTTGTCTTAAGATGATTAACATAATTATTAATGATCTGCTCTTAGGTGATAACATGTATTAAATTTTCTATATTAAAAATTAAAATCTTATATACATTTTGAGCTATGTTAAATAATTGCTATGTTTATTTAATTAAAAATTGTTTACTTGTTTAATAAAAAGATTTTACCTATAACAAATTAGTTTCTTTCATAACAGTCATTTATTAATTTATTATTACATACCTTAGAGCATTGATTATAAATAATATTATAATCAATCAAGTATATACCATCAATATCAGTATATACCGAGTATTTATAATCAATGCTTACAGTTAGTTTCAATACATTTTTAATGTAAAACAGTATTACTATATTCAGTATATTGTTTACCTAAAAATTGATGTCTACTGTACATGTATTTAACCATCACTGCTAATGAATTATGCAGAAGTTTTGACAGGAGACTAATAAATAGTATAATTTAAATTATATTAACAAAAAGTAAAATTTGCCTATATATTAAGTTTATAAAATCACTTCTGTTTGGTTTTTTTTAAAAAATTTACATTAAATATGTTAGAAATTGAATAATACATTTTTGTTTTAAACCATAAGCATTTTTATAAATGCTTTATATTTCTATATCTTGTTACATAAGTTTTTATTCACTACTAATATAATGTGCCATTACACATACACCGTTGTATATTGTTATTAAGTATTATTAATACTTAGGATTTAATGGTATAACTTATTAATTTATTATAGTTGATAATATTATGTAGTTATAATATTTTTCAAAGATAATTTGCCTATCTGTAATAATAAAACCAATTGTTTTTAAATAAAAAATACATTTTACAATAATCTTTATACATAAATTGATAAACGGTTTATCAAACTATGTTATAGTTATAACTTCTATTCATTTTTCTTAATCCTTTGAATAAACATTTTGTTAGTTTATTTAACTGTTTAAATTATGTATTGAAACTATTAGGATCTGTAATCTGTCCTAAGTGTATTGTTATGTTTTTTTGAATTTTCCTGTGCATTTATCTTGTTATAAAAATGCATGCAGTCACTATAAATTCTCAGTGTAAACTATCTGTAATTTACTAATTTAAACTATTATTGGTATTAAGGAGATTTCAACATTGATGCTATTATATCATTTAAAAATTGAATAAAATATAAATATTTTCCAAGATTTTATTGAGACTGTTAAACTTTTTTTTCAGGACATATAATTATTTTGTATATTTTTTCTTTTTAGTTATGCCAAGGAGGATCTGTTACTGATTTGGTACACGGATTAAAAACTCAAGGAAAACAATTGACTGAAGATCAGATTGCATACATTTTACATGAAACCTTACAGGTAATTTTTATCAATCTCTATTGATAAATACAGTTAATTTTATTCATGTATTTTAATTATGTTTAATATTTTGCATTAGGCTCTTGCATTCTTGCATCGCAATCATTGTATGCATCGTGATGTAAAAGGACATAATATATTATTAACTGATGACGGACAAGTGAAATTAGTTGACTTTGGAGTTTCCTCACATTTAGGAGCTACAATGGGACGACGTGATACATCTGTAGGAACACCTTATTGGATGGCACCAGAAGTAAGTATCATTGATTATACTATTATAGAATATTATTTTATAATACATATTACTATATAATAAAAAACATTCATTATGAATTATGATTTTAACAGTCTAAAGCTGTATAATCTAAATGGTTCGTGTATAAATTACCATCACAATGATCTAAATAGCACAGAATCTTTATACTTGTTATATCCTAACAAAATATATTATAAAAAACAAATTACAATTAGAGTTTATATTAGAGTTGATTCTATGACTTCAGATAACATATATATACTTGTATATACTATCTTTATCTAACTAATAATTAATTTACCTAATAATTATTACATATTTAGTAACATATCAAGTACGCAAAATTAAAACTGTGGTGCCTAGGTAGGAATATTTTTGAAATAATGTCTATTTATTTTGTAAATTGTATTACATATATGTTTTCTTATCCTATTGTCGTTTTTTATTGATACTTCTTTCTCATGTAAAATTTTAGAAAAAATATTCTGAAACTATCTCAAAAATATTTTCCTCTTTAGATTTGTTAATAGGTATTTAAACCATAATATTAACCTAGAAGTCACCATTTCTCAAAAACTGAGGAGAAGAAAATTAATTGAAATTATCAAAAATTTAAGTTACATAGATAAATATTAACATTAAAATACATTTAAATGGACCTTAAATGTAATTCAAATTATCTAGGTTTTTTAAGTTATCAAGGTTCAAGTTATTACCATTTGACTGTACAACTTATATTTTACTTGAACATTTTAACAGTCAATTACAGAAGTCAGATAATAACAGTAGTTTTACTAGTAATATTTAACTACTTCTATGTAAAATATATTCTTTACATTGTATAATTATAGTGATAACATTATTTGTGTTATTGATGTATAAAAATAATGACTGCTACAGTCCAACAAAAAAAAAAAAAAATTGGGTATCATAATATACTCTCCTATATATGACTATTTGATTTAATATAATGTGTTTATTATAGTTGTTATTATAAGATTTATGAATATTTTTGATGAGTCTATAATTAAAATTAAAAATAAGTAAAATAAATATCATGGTACCATTTTAGTTTCTTACTAGGTTTTCAAAAATGTTAATTGAATGCCTGCATGCATTGTCTTTGAACAATATCTGTGGCTTCTTGTTGGTTTTTTACTATATTATAATTACTTAGCGAGCGAGAAGCTTTTTAAAATTGTAATATTTTTCATAGTCATTACTCTCTTAAGAATTAAAAAATCATAAAAAAAGCCTATGAGAAGACATAGATAATATTAATATTCTTTTCTTTGGGTTTGATAATAGGAAAGGTAATATAATATTAAACCTAATTACATAAAATTGATCATACTGAATATAGATTTGCTATGTTGTGCGCTTGTTAGATGGAGACAATGCAAATGGGTGTGACGTCCTCTCTGGTCTTCTCTTATTCCTGCCATAACATCAATAATTGTAAAAAAAATATACAATTTTGCTATAACTCTCTTGTTCTGGTATACACCAACTTTTACTTTTTTAAAGGTAACACATATTTTATATTTATTCTAAAATTTAATGAAAATTTAAGCATACCCTTTACATCAATATTATAATTTTTACCTATTTAATAAAACTATAAATAAATTATCGATAAATTAGCTTGTTTATTCTAATATAATTCAAAACTTAAACTTAAATCACACTTTACATATTTTCCTTAAAGGTATAATTTAGTAATCACACTTCCTTTTTATATTTGAGAATATGTCTTCTGCAATTAAAATTAACACCATCAAAATGTGACTCGTGTTTTTTTATAAATTATTTTTACCATTAACTATATTATTTTAAAAAAAATGACATTCGAGTCATGGTGTGGTGCAGTAACTAATCCACAGGGGCCAATCGGTCTCTTGCTCCGTGATAGGTGATTACTACATTTTAATGATGAAATCTAGCCCCTTTAAAAAATCAAGAGTACTTATAAACTTAATCAAACCGTATCAATATATCTAATGTTTTACCTAATGAACTAAGCTTCCACCTGCCATCGGTTTATAAAAATAAATAAGGAAAAAAGTATAATGCATTTGGATGGTTGAGATAATTAAATTGAAACATTTTATAAGAAAGTAGTATATATCTAACTCATTACAACATCATTTATTTTTCTATTAATTTGATAGTATGATGATATATTATTCACTTATTAAAATCAGAATAAATGATACTTGAATGAAAAATTATTATTTCCTATCATTGTAAATATATAAAATATAAATGATAATCCTTTACACTGGGAGTTGAATCGGTAAAGAAAATCAACGCCTTAAACTACGGAAATAGGCAACACAATTAGGTGCAGTGGTAGATTAGATGTGTGATAATAATATAAAAATGATTTAACAAATTATTAAAAATAAGGCAACATAACGTTTTTGTCCTTTTAATCAAATCCCTGTGAGGTTAGGTTATTTAAGTAATTTACTTCTTAATATTCATCGTGTTTAATGAAATGAGTATGCAAATGACATATTTTCAATTTCTTAACCGATGAGAGTAATACTGACTAATGATTTGGTTATAGTAGGTATGGGTACCCAAGTTCAATTGTTTCCTTTTAATTATAACTTGAGTTACTATACTATTATTTATTGTATATGATTTACTAATTGCTTATCAAAATATGACATTTCTGGTTTACAGCGAAATGCACTGTTGTTCGAAACAGTATGTTTTGGAAATTCGTAAAATATTCTTTTATATTATCCATTAAGAATTTATCAAAATTAAATTTATATTTATATTTATATAATTAAGCTACTTGAATGTACTCTATTTTAATCAATTTTTACTAACTGAAATTATTATTCTACGAGATATGTTGAGAACAAATATTGTTCGTTTCAAAACATGACGTTTTTTAATTTCAACCTTCAAATGTGCGTTGTTCACATAGAATGGCAGACAGTTTTAGATTGTCAGAGTTAATAATAAAACTCAATCCAACGTGAACGCGTCTATTAAAGAAATTTTTTTTTAAAAAAAAAAACTTGTTTCTATTGTATTAATATAGAATATTATTGTCTTTATTTATTAAGATGGATTTATGTTTTATAAAAACCATTAATTCCTCAGCTATTAGCTACGTTATGCATGACGACATGACGTATACTGTTATAACTTTTAATAAACATTAGACGGCGAAAGTGTACTATATAGTTACACATAAATCATAATAGTTTTATTCCTTTAAAAGTAAAAATTCTAGTAAGTACCTATACCCATCCAAAATTTCCATGGGAAAACCTGTATCATCGAGCCGAGTCGTTCTGTCACAGATATATGTACAGGTACATGGACGTTTATATCACGTAAAACGTACCTATATTGCATATTCTATTTATTTAGGTAACCTTGCAAGAAATAAGGTATACAAATCAGTATAACTTATAAGTTATTACCAATCTATTTTATCAAAAGAAATATAAACATATTTGCCGTACTGAATTTAACATTACCGTGTTCCCAAGTTTTATCAGTCTTTCTTTTGACTAGGAAAAACTATAAAGAAAATCGCAAACTAATCCGATCGTTGGTGTTGTGGTATTTTTGACTGAATTACAATTTTTTCCCCGATAATGTTCACTAAAAAAATGTAAACATCATTTGATTAAGCAATTCATTCTTCACTTTGCTCAGCCTGAGATTTTTTATCTATTTCTAAGCCGAAATCATAGATGATTGGTTTTGTGCAGTGGGGCTACGATTTGAATAGGTAACTTGAACGAGCATGTTATCATTTTAAGTTTTATAACACTATCAATTGTCAGAACCATAAAGCTATTTCTACCAAAGTTATGTTGTGTTTTGGTTAAATTATGGCGTTTTCTTGGAATTTAATTCGATTATTTAATGTGATAATGTAAACTTCGCTAGTTGAGTAGTTTTAATTATTTATATCCAATTTAAGATCAGCTGTATACATTACATAACAATTCTAAAGTGCATATAACTCTATTTAGTGTTTTAAGTTAGAGAAAACAGGGAAAACTATCAAGAGACTAAAAAAATATTCTGTCTTAGACAATTTTTCAGCATATTCAGTAAAATATAGTTAATGGACTAAATGAAATTTCCATCTAATGAGATAGGTTACGGTTTTATCTTGGGTCTGTCTTATTATATGCTGGACAAGTCATACTGTATTTTCTATCTAAAAAAAATTTTTAATGAAATAGCTAAGTTTACATTATTACATATACAACACGCATTGCGGATACAGTTCAATTAATTGTTACGTATGTTTATTTTCTAGTAAAATAACTGTTTTTCTTTTATATATACTTAAGTATGGACGTATGGAATAAATCATTATTCATTTGTTATTTTGAAATTATTATGAACGGAAGTGTTCTGCGCTTCTGCACTTAAGATTACGGTAAATTTAAGTTTACACTATAATATTTTAAAGAAATTAATAGGTCACTAAGTCGCCATTTACATGTCGAAAAAAGTTAATTTACATCGAATAAAAATCATATTTTTTTACCAATTAAAATATAATGATTACTTAAATTAATAGTTTGAAGCCTATACTTATTTTAAACCTAATTTCTACAAAATAAATGTTTCGATTCTGCAAAAAATCTTAACGTACCATATTATGAAATTTTTTTAAGATTTATTATTTCATTGCATGCATTGATGATAAGCAGTTAAAGTTTAAAAAAATATTATGATCAGCTTTATATGTTTTATATTTTATATAAATCAAATATTGAAGTGAAATGATAGCTAAAAGATTATTTTTAATTTTTTTTAAATTTTTTTTACAACATTTGAGTTAACTATATTAACATTCTAAATATTCTATAAATTAAATTGGTTCAGTTTTCAGTTTTATTTTAAATTATAATTTAAAATAAATTAATAATGTTATGCTTTATGTTTCGAATACATTTCTAGTTGGGCTAATTAATTTGTATTTAAAATTCTATGGCTTATTCTATTGTAATTCATAAAGATAGAACTGAGCAGTGGCATTATTTGGGGCAGGACAAGATGGGCATTTGCTCTGTTTAATTTTAAAAGCTACTCGACTGACCAGTCATTACTCATAAGTGAGATATGGCCATCTACACGTAGTTTTTACGTTTTAGGAACCGTGTCATTGTAACAAACCTTAGTTTTTTCTAAGGGCTAATTATGACTCCCTCTCCCCATCATAATAAAAAAGTTTGGAATTTGTAATCTTATGTTTTAATGTATATTTTTGCAGTATCGGTTTGTGCGTATAATATATATTGTAACCATACTAATCTAGTCCGAGACTTTATATAGCTGAGGAAATTGTATTGCATAAGTTTTTATTCTTACGATCTCGTACTTTTAGTTTAGTATTATTTGGAATGTTACTGAAATTATTTGATTGAAAAAATTGCTGATTATGATTATAGAGGTATTTTATTTCTATTCTAAACGTTCAACAATTTTATAGATACTTTTGAGGTAATAATAGATTTTGTATATATATAATGTATCATATACATACGAGTATATTGTATTCTATTTTCGCAACTTATATCTATTGTATCAAATACTACGATTTATTCGTTTATTTATATTTATTTCTTTTTTCTTCTGAGTTTAGTGAGTATAATGTTTTGATTTTAGTGTATTACAATGATAGTTTTTTGTAAATAGATTTTCAACTAGTAAATCAATTCTAGCAGTTTCATGCCGCACATTTTTACGAAAAGAAATTGGACATAGACATCATTCTTTAAACAAGGAGTTTTATTCACTAGTTTTTCTAAGCTTAACAGAAAAACAGAAAAATAATGTGGGAAAAATGTAAAATTTCGGTATTTCTTTTTGTAAATGAGTAATTTAGTGTTGTATGGCTTACAAATGTTATGCAACACTGCAACAGGTTAATCTCAAGCTATTTTATATTTTGTGTTAAAAATCTGATGACTGCTGGGTCCTATATTTTTATTTAGATTTTGGATATTGAAATACGGTTCAAATTATTGCTGGTTTTCATGACTAATTGTGATTAATTTATTCTGTGGTCCTACTCTCTGGTGGTAAATGCACTACAGACAATTCGTATAGTATGTTATTCAATTTAAAATTAGACCAGGAAAGTACTGTAAATGTCACAACGTTTTTCTCTGCGGTTTGAAAAAATGCATTTTTATTTTCATTTATCTAGCTTGAAAAATAGATGCAAATGGAGCCCATAAGGCAGGTTCATTTTAAATGTTATCGGCGTTATTTCTATGTTTAGAAAAAATTTAAAATGATGTTAAATTTTGTGCTGCAGCCATTTGCAATTATATTTGTAAACAAAAATGCGGGTGCTACATAGCTTTAAATAATATGAAACAACAACCAAGCCATTTAATCTTATTTTTTTAAAAAAAAAAACAATTTGAAATTTGATTTTTATGGATTTTAACAAATGTATTGTACTTATATCAAAATACTTTCATCCATTAATATTTATAGTGTAGCCGATAAGATATAATTTCAGCATAAGTAAATTATAGCTTATAGGAGTTTCATTAAATGTATAGTATTATTGATACAATGTTTGATTTTGTAATCTGTATAATTTGAAATATTGTAAAATGCTGCTGGGGCTGATTTATATTAAGATAAGTATACAGTGTTTAGCAGCAAGATGCCTTACAGTCTACAGATTGAAGTTAAACATCATGGGGTAAGGTATATGTATAGGTAGGTACTCTTCCCGTTTCCATGTGTTGTGTTAAAATACGTATCTATTAAGCTGCATACACAATAATTGAGGTAAACATTACGATTATGCGTGTACACGTATTGAAACAATTGAAAAATAGGTAATTGGATCTCGCGGGTCAAGAAGATCAAAAAAATTGCTGTACGCGTTTCCAACGGACCGCGGTCGTAAAAACCAACGGATCGGCCATAAGTTCGTGAACGCGTGTGTTTAATATATGCACGTATAAAATATTTTATGATGTTAAGTACCTGTACATTATTACCATTATTATGTACTCGTGGTCGTCCACTAAACGGAACGCGATGTGCGTTGGATGGTGGTGGTGCGATTAGTGATTTTGGCCGAACCCATAAGGCACTTGCGGTGTACACGGTCGTTCGCGTTTTCGCTCTACTAACAACACGTGCAGCGCTCACGGTTCATGATAATATTATAGGTGCTCTAAAAGTCTAAAGTATAGTATAAGCTAACATTGTGCACGCGTGTATTATACATGTATAATTTATTACGTTGTGCACATAAGTGATATTAGAATAATAATAATAATAATAATAGAAAAAATAATGAAAGACATCGACGGGTAGGTGTGTATTGTACCAGCGTACGTCGGTGTACCGGTTACCGGGTATAATTACGAAAAACTCGCATGGCGACGGTAAGGATATTGCGGCAAAGAACGGCCGGAAATATTCTACTGCGTTCGGCGGCCGTGTTTCGCGATCGAAACAGGTCACATCGAGTCGAGCAATAATATCTGTTTGGACGACGGGAAAAAGAGGAAACGAGCAAAAATATAATAATAACATTATATCGCGTAGTAGGTACGCGCGCGCGCGCTCACGCCGGCGCGCACGTATATATAATAATAATAATTCCGTTTTGCCGAGAAATCGGTATGGAGCATCGCCTCCGGACGACTGGTTTCCCGCCACCGCCGCCCCGCGTTTCTTTTTCTTTTACGCGCCGCATCCGACGTTTCCGACCGCAGACCGCTCTTGCTGCTTGCTGCAGTTGATCATATTATACTGCACCGCCGTCCGTCGCGTGCACTCGTCCGCTCGTTCGTTCGCGCATTTCAAACGGTCGTCCGAAGTCATCGAATTTTGTGGTTCTTACACGTTGCACCGGCCGCACTCGAATAACGTCGTCGATTTCGGGTGCGTGCGACTAGTGCGTGGTTACGCGGGGTCCAAGTGCTTTCCGCGTGGATTACATACTATACACCACCGTTGCCGTTGAATTTTCGTCGATTTTCTCTGGTATGGAACTCATCATTTCATAAACGTTATGTCGCACGTCTGTTTTTTATGTGTACCGCGCGAATCCCATGCGCACTTAAAAGTCTTCGACACCCTCCGTTGTTGCGCTCTCCTTCTGTCCAGCCCCATTGTCACGTTTTAATACGACCTTCCGTGAAGCAAAAGCTCCCATTCATACGTACTCAGGGACCGATTGGCATATCGGGAAACTGGGAAATTTTCCGGCGGTTCCGTTTTAAGAAATTCCTTTTTTTATGTGAATTCGCAATCTCTTATTAGAAAAAGGTTATTGTGGGTCGCTTTGATTTATAAATTCCCAGATCGAAAAATATCACCAATTTCGACCCTCTGTGTACTATTCGAACCATTGGCATATCAAATATGTATCACCGTCCACGGATCGTATCCGTCAGTGCTCTCTTACTATATAGATACGCTTAAGCAGCTAGTGGTACCGGTATCGTTTTTTATTACGATTTAAAAATTGTCAGTTATAAGTTATAACTTATAATAATCCGTCCCTGATCAGATTTAGGCCTAGATTTGTAAAATAAAACACGCATCTTTAATATCTGCGGTGATACCTTGTTACAAGGAATTCTTATATAATCGGCATGGACATTGGTTATTATTCCTTCCGATATCAATCTCTCGTCACGATTAATATATTTTATGGATCCCATTACGATTTTGTTTTTGTCTTTAATACACATCTCTAATAAATATTTGTTTCATAATGCTTATTATTATGTACTTGAACAACGGTCGTTGCAAATAAAATTTATTATATTATTATCATTATACTTACTTACCATTTATAATCTCAAACCCTCCGAAATTCAAACCCTCAAATCTCAAATAAAACTGTTTTATTTATACTTAACAGTTTGATCATATAAATATTATGCTTTGCTGTGATAACGAGTATATATTTACTGATGCTGATTAATTTTATTTTTACGGTACATATCTTATAAATAAGCATAATTAAACATCTAAATGTTATTGTCTACATTTTTATAAGAATTTATAGTTTAACCGTTTACATTCTTAAAATATTATATTATATGCTCACAAAACTTTTTAAAGAAACAAAATTAAATTATTTTTTGATAATTTGTATTATTAAGTTAAAAATATTAACAATTGGTCGGTATAATTTTGAAATTGGAAAAAATGAAATCGGGACGTAATATAGATAAATTTGCGATGTATTTACTGTTTTTTTTTCAAATTGTTTAATTACATTTGAATCAAGTGTTTTTATAGATTTTGTAAGTTCTTTTCTTCCCATACACATATATTATATATCCACGTTTAAACGAAAAATCGTTGACTTTTTGATTTAAATTCGTTTTGTACAAACAAGAAGTATTAATTATAATAGTAATAAGTAATAATACTAAGTAATATTAATTTATTGGAGTCATATAATTTATAAGCATTAATTTTTTTTATAACCCAATGCATAGCTTTATGCCTTTATGCAATTCCCTCATAAAAAGTTACCCTACATTTTTCTCATGTTTAGAATCTTATTTTACTTTATTCTCATAACTCAAAAAATTAATGGACAAATAAGACTTCTGACAGTTATAGTACAGTCCTAATTTACTTATATTTTACTACTTTTACCCATTCAATTTTTTTAACTTCAGATTACCTAACTACAGAATAATATAATAAAGCTAAAACTTAATTAAATTTATTGTTTTAAATTTCACGTTCCGACGTACTTACTAAAATAGTCCAAATACATAAAAAGTAACGATTAGTTATTAGTAAAAATTAATTATTGTTAAAAAGTAAAATGAAAATTTTGGCTACATATATTTCAAGTCGTATCTGTGCACGATAGAAATTACCTGTACGTAGACACGCCTATGTCTATTAAGAGGTGTATTAGTATTCAGTATACCTGTAAGAATCTAATCGTTATAACTTATAACCAACAAATTAAACTAATAATTATGATTTTCGACTGAGGAATACACTTTTAGAAAGTATCCAATTATTAAAAATATATAATGTGTACACTATTAGGTACTATACACAAATTATATAGGTAGTACCTATAAGTTTATTTATTGGACGTTACACAATAAATATTGTTAATTGTTATTAAATTGATTGACTACGTGTATACTTGTTCCTTTTTAGAAACTAATAACCGTATGATTAAAAATTTAATATTGTATTTATCTAAGCTCCAAGTAAACGTTAAAAAATTCATTGTAAGCTAAAAAACATGGTTTTTGATTTTATAATTGTTTATTTATACCTAAGATGTTGTATGATATGTGACAACGATGAGCTTAAGTACTATTATAGCGTTTCAGAAATAAAAATTGCTTTGTTATACTCCCTTTAAAATCAAAAAAACTTCAAATTTTTTATTTTTCCCAAATTGAACAAGTGTGTTTTAAAAAATAATTGTGTACTATGTAAGGCGAATTAATAAAAAGAAACCTACTGTTGTAAAACTGTAATTACTACCATTTTTTCTCGTCATTTTTGTATAGCATTTAAACATTTTTTAAATTTTATTAGAAAATTTGGAACATAATATATTCTCAATAGAAACCAGTTTAATATAATCATTGATAGACGAGTCTCTGGTATTTTCATTTGAAGCTGGTCAGTTTGACAGGTTTTAAGTACTCACAAGTGATGAAAAGAAATAGGTATAAAAAATATTGTAAAACCAATTTTTTCAGAATCAAAAACAGTGAATTGTAGTTATTATAGTTGAGATAAATTTGACGGATTATTTTATTATTCTATCTGATGAGATGATTTCTTGGATAATTCAGACAATTTTCATGGTTTACAGTTTTGATGATTTTCCGTAATTGTATATATTTTATCGAATTTTAATCTATAGATCTGATTATAAAAGATAAACTAAATATAAACACACACAACTAATCTCTTCCGTAGTAATTGAACCTTGTTGGTACCATACCTCAGTAAAAAACATTAATACATTAACATTGTATACATTTTCTAAATAAAAAAATCATTGAAAGATTTTTATCAATATATTAGAATAATATTAATCTCGTTTAATTTATTTAATTCGTCATGTTACGAAATTTAACGAATAATTAGTTCACCTTGGTTAATAAATTATTAATATATTTTTACGAATATTTTAATAATTTATTTTTGTTTCCAATCTTATAACCTTAGATTGGATAATACGAGTATATAGTTTTTATTTTAAAAAGTATGACTTACATTAATTTTCCTTATATAGATTTTTCTTTTCTTACATTCTGCTCTGCTGAGTGTGATAATTGATAGGTATAATATCGTCAATCAATGAAAGTTTTATTCAATAATAAATAATAACAACCATAAACTGTGATGAAACTCAATCAGTATTAATCTATATGCTCTCATTGTTTTTGTTCATAATTTTCAAATTTTAATGTTAAGGCTATTTTTAGTATAGGGTTTTAAGTTTAATTTATTACTATGGTTGTAATTTTAAGCAAATGTTTGGAATATATTGGAATAGGAACGGTATAATGACAACGGAGTTAAGATACTTTTTGAAAATAAGTCTTGCGAACACTTTTGAAATGTGAATTTCTAGGTCCTTATTATACTCATACATCCATGTATAATCTTACTAGCAGCTACTGCTTAAAAAAAGTAGGAGTGCGCTGGAAGGCGGTGTTCTAGTACAATTTATTTTTATTGTTATTTTGCACGCACCAATTATTTTTTTTATCGCAACAAGGGAGGCATTACGTTTCATTGTCGAGTATCTGCCTATCAATATCTACATTATATTTCTCTTATAGATATTAATTTTAGTGTTAATTGTTTTCGACGAAATCTAACCATTAATCTGTCATATATATTTTGAACATTTATTACAAGCCGAGATTGTTAACATGATTATTTGAAGTAACAAATAGTTACTTAGCATAAAACAGGTAATAAACAAATTTTTGTGTTTTGCCATTGGTTTTATTTTAAATAATTTAGAATGTAGAATAACTATGAAATTCTTATTAGGGCTGTTATGACGTACTACTTAATCCCAGGCTTACAAATAATATACATTTTTAAGCAGCTACTATAAATAATAATAATACAATTTGGAAGGTTTATTTGTAATACTAAACTACGTCATATAACTATTAAATTACCTAATTCAAGTACTGTAATAGAAACAAAAAAAATTATTGTGTACCGTTTGTATTTAGTAAACATTAAACAATAAATCTTAACTACCTTATTTAACGAAGAACTTAGAAACATATAAAATTGTTATGTATACAATGGTAAAATTTTTAAATTTTTATTGCACAATTAAAATGAATTTAATTCTATAAATTCATTTTATTTATTATTTTACTGTTATACCTTGTTATGGACTTCAGGATTGTTTACAGATTATTTAGGTTACTAAGACATTAATATCAGTGTGTACTGTGTATGGTGACGGACCATTTAATTTCTAAGTATGCTAAAAATCGCCGGAAAATGTTAACTAAGAATTAAAACTTTCTCTGGTTACTGTGTTCAAATCCAGAACCAAGTTAATAATATACAAATTTATTTATAAATATAAAATTCAAACTACATGTGTAATTGTAATTGACCTGATTTATAAAATGTTAGTAACTAAAAATGTATCATTTAGGTATTCGACTTAGGTACCTACCAATATATATTTATTGATTAATAAACTATTTATTATTAAAAAGCAATTAAAACAAGAAATCACATTAATAAAAACTAGTTGTCAAACGAACGGGGTGGTGTTTGCAAAACGTGTTTTACTAGTTGGCATAACTACATAGTTTTTTTTTTTTAAATTTAAAATCCAAGTTTTATCTTTTCGCCTAATTTTATATATTATAATTTATAACCTTTCATAATTATCTTTATTAATATAGAATATATTAGTAGTCTTACAATATATTATTATTATATTATTTAATGATATTTGTTGTCGTAAACTTTTTAAGTTAAATACTTTACATTAACAAATTGTTATATTTGTTTGTTTATTTTTATATTATGAGTATTATGTATTGTATAAATATGAGTATTCTCTTAAATAAAATGAAAAATTATAATTTTCAAAAGTACAATTTGTCTGAAAAATAAAAAATTAAAGAACAGTTTTTAGAAAGAAAATATTCGTTTAATTTCTTATCTATTTTCAAAAAAATAAGACATTTACAAAACCACTAAATGATCATTATCTAAACGCTAAAATAAACCATTATTGTATAGTCTTAAATATTTTTTAGCTAACCGAAATCCAATTAGATAATTTTTTTAACGGAAATTACTATCTTCGAATTTTTAATATTGTATTACGTACTATATTATGTGAAGATGAACGAAACAAGATTAGTATCCAATGTCAATGTAATTATCAAATATTTTTCCTGATGTTAACAAGTTAATTGTTTTAATTTATTTCAAGTTATTTAATAAAACACTTGGAGCTTATTCTCTTCGTTTTCTCTATTACCTACTAAATAGTAATTATGAGTAGAAATCGTTCACAATATTTTGTCTCTGCAGCAGTTTCAATACCTCAATAATTATCATTCCATCTCAAAAATTTACTTTAAAGAAAGTGTAATGTTTTCAGAATTACGTTGGAAATATAATACGTAGTATTACGTTTTTAGTAGTTGAAAACTATTGAAATTATAAATTCATGGAAGTAATTTATTTTATATATTTGTTACCATTATGTGGTTATAATAATATTTAATACTATTATATTATAGGTTTCTTCTCATGAACTACTACGTGTTACTTTAAACACGTTAAATGTGTGTATGAAACGAAGTGTAATGATAATGATAATCTCACCGCATTTGTATCGTATGTAAATATTTACAATAAACTGACAATAACCAATTCAAAAAAAAAAAAACTAATTTTCTAGTCAATAAAACTTCTCTAAAAGAGAACAATAAATAAGTTTGAGGTGTGACAAATTCGATTGTCGAATAAATATTCAAAGTACCTATCCATTGGTGATGTTTAAGAAATAAAAAATGATTTTAACGGTCGTCCTCATTTCGGTAAAAACGAATCTGAAATATTTATATACTACAATACCTTGTGAATTTGTATGATTTTGTTGCATATTTAATGAAATGGTATATCGGATGATTATTCATAAAGTTTTCTCTTTATTAGTATACAATTTAAATGTCCCTTATCTTACATATATCATAAGGGAATCGAATAATAATTGTTTACGTTTTTCAGTCGAATTATTTTCAATTAGTTATCATCACTAAGTGTTCATAAAAGGTGAACGACGATTTCTCGAGATTGATTTAACCAGTGAAAGTCGAATGACCCTTAAAAAATATTTTATATAGAAATTGTTTAGTTTTTCTCGCGCGGGGTTAAAACAATTTACCGTATAATAAAATATTTATCAATCTCACGTGAATTCCTCGCGTGTTTGACATATTGTCATACTGCCGTATACGTATTATATTATTATTAACGAGATCTATAAAAATTGACGTCAAAAACTGTGGCCAGAAAAAATGTTGTGACTTTTTGTTCTTTGAACTTTTTACGGGAATGTAGTTTCAAAATAGTTTTGTAGTTCCGGCATACTTTCAACATCAAAAATAATACGTTTCATACCGATGTTATTTTTATTTATTTTTATTATTATTCGAATTACGTACAATTGCGAACGTTATAAAACTTTTTATAATATATACAGTATATACAGTTGCACATTTACGCGTACATTTTCACGTTCGCAGTTTTCAATGCACATTTATATATTGTGTTATAACGAAAACAGCACACCGGATTATATCTTTCTCTTCCTATATAATCACTAATTAGGTGTAAACAATAATGTAAAAAAAAAAAATTGATTATACGCTATCTGATATTTCTTTAATTGTCATTATTTGCTTGACTTGCGAAAGAAAACTGTTGTGTACCTATACATAGTTGTACGCGCTCGGTCGTTATGTTTTCCATTCCATTTGGTAGGCAACGGCGGCGACGACGTCTGGCTCGGGTCATCGACGTCATTTTCACCGACCTCTTGGTTAAAAATATAAATAAATATGTAGTAGGCATCTATAGTTTTCCCCGATAGCATATTTATGTAAATGAAATACATGTGATACCGCCGCAGCAGTGAATCTCATAATGTAATGTTCTGATACAATGTTAAACGCATACGTGTTGTGTTATGCAAGTCGTTTTATACGAACGTTTAAAAACTCGAATTCAGCCGCGGTCCGAGGTTGTAATATATTAGCGGCTAAAAAATAGAAACCCAAAAGGTATTAATTGGATTCCGAAATATGTTTTTTCCTTCCGATTCCTGTAGCGGCCGCGTAGAATGCGCGTGTAATCGAGTGAGAGGCTGCCGCGCCGATGATGAATAACGCGGTGAAAACCGATGCATATTACGGGAACGCAGCCCGCGACGTGTTATAATACGTATTTGTGTATACGTTGTTTATTGCACTCGTGGTATCATACACGTACAATATGCATAATATCGTCATGTGGATAGAACACGCGACCAGTTTCGTCGGCGATCATAACGTACCATACGCTCGCGGCTACGGGGACGACCCCCCCGGGTGCTTTGTGCAAAGCTGTCGGCATAGTGTTACGTTTAGAAATTGGGTGTTTTCCTTCTCTCCGTTTACCCGCTCGCGTATTACCACCCGTTTTTCGGCGATATTTGCTACTCCGCAGTTGTACGCGTGTCTCGAACGGACCGCAGAGTCCGTGGTTCGTGGAGGCGGTACGATGCGAGACGCATTTCGTCGTCGGACGACGCACGGTTGCAGCTTCCGTCACGCTTATCGTTGTCGTGTGTTTCGTTCGACCGTATTGGTGCCGCGTGCCGTGCCTCCCAAAATATTTAAAATGTATAGCGCGTATAGTGTATAGTGATTACGTCGAATTAAAATATTATATTCGCCCGGACCCGTTTGATTGGATAATTGAGTGAAAATTGCTCATCACTTTCACCCCGGTCCGTGACCTATACGCGCCTTCAACAATGCTACGCACGCAAATCTATATAATCAACCGTTCGCGGCCGTATTCGCATCGTGATCCCCGTAAAATCTGGCGAATCGGGGGAAGAAATGATTACATATTAGTAATTACCGTGGTCATGTTTGGTGGTGGTGTGTGCCCATTGCTAAATTCCGAGCGATGACTAACGCGCGTTTCCTTTATGTACGCATAATATGTACGGTTTTCACGAGATTATTTCGTTAAAAATGATAAAGTATACTGTTCAAGTACATACATTGTTATAATGATAATATGTAATATTCGAATATTATGCATTGTTATAATGATACATTTAATATTCGAATAGTATATCGATTATAAAGTATGAGTACGCAATATGGTTGCTTGGAAAAATATTTACAGTAAAATCTATGTGCAAACAAGGAAAAAGTTAAAATTGTTTTTGTCTTCTATGTGATTTTTATCATTATTATAACCCATTCGAACAATAGTACACCATACGAGGCTATACTTTAATTGAAAATGTTCAACAAATAATAATAATTATATTATAATACTTAACCAGCTATTAAAATAATGTTCATAAATATTGTTTTTTATTTATATTTCTTTCCCAAAACCAATTCACTCTAGGATATTATTTGTAATTAATAACCCTCAAAGCTAATGTAAAAATTGCTTTTATATGAATAGGTTAAAGATTTCATGTATTGATATTTTGTTACAACAATATTTTTGAACATTTCCAGTACACAGTGGTTAAGATTTTACTTGCTCGGTAACCGTTACTCGGTTGTAATATTTTCTCTCCGTATTTTGTTGTCCCTTTAGGCTTCAACCGAAAAACATTTTTCTTAAAACATCACTGACATATTTTGAAGAAATTTCGACGTAAGTTATTTTCTAGATTATTTCACCTTATGTATGCGCCAAATATTGAAAAATTCATCGGGGTTTTTCCATGTAACGGTTGGTTATGGCCTGGATATGTGTTCTTTATGTTTATCTTTAATATTATAATTATTTATTTTTTTAATTGCATTATAATGTTAAATACTGTACAGGCGGTATAATACACCTACTTGTTTATTTTATAGATGTTAATTTTTTCATCTTTCATAACTTTTACTGTTGAGCGTATAGTCCATTCAACTTGTTATTATATATTCATATCATTTGATAACTAACAATATAATATTGTCGTACACGTTTTTAAGTTTCTCTTATCCTCTAAATTTCTGAAAATATCCTACCAGTGTCGGTCACGCGTTGTGATGTCGCGTTGATGACCCGATATCGTCAAATGTGGTCATCATTAGGTTGAAGCCTCGTCGCGGTTTAAAGAAACTCACGTGTGCGAACACTACTTGCAATGTGGTACCGACCGGTTTTAAAATATACAACAGGTGTGTGATGGTTTTTTTTATTAATTAAAATTAAATACCATACATCGCCGACCGTCTAAACGGCTCGCTGTGGCGTATGAAATATACCTATAGGTAAATAACCATATAACTACCACATTTACAATACCTAATTAGTAATTACCCAATATAATAATGTAGTTTTTTTTTCAGTTGACTCAATAGATTGAACTTTGTGTTCGCAAACCTTGTAAATCATAATTTTGATGCATATCATATTTTGTATTATATAATTTGTAGAACTACGTTTATACATTTTATAATCGCTGTTAATTGTTATAAAATCTACAAATCTATTATGTGCCTTAATTTTTGAAAATACATTTATTTGCTCGCTGTTGTAATTGATTTTTCATGATATACCCTAGTTATAGGTCAGCCTTTACTGTTTCATACGCGCTCGGTGATTGTGATGTTCTAACCTTATAGTGCGTAATTATTAGTTCAGTACGAGTTCAAAGTACTGTCACGCAAGTCGCACTTTCTTGTTTCTATACTACTTGTGTTTGGTATTCCTTAAAATACTCGTCTTGGCCCTTTGGTGCTCGGTGAGTCGGAAAATCGCATGACTCCGCACGTTCAGGAGAAATGTGATTAATTTCCGGTGCTCTCGCGTATCTATATCATAATAATATGTCAACGAACCTTTGTCGTTTGAATACGCACCTGTATAGGTAGAGTCGTGGTGTTGTGATTCTTACCTATATTTAACTCTCCATGGGTTTTCGCCACCAACACAATATCTCTCCATTTCCACCAGTCTTGAACTATTTATTTTCATTCTTGTATTTCAATAGTTTTAATATTTCCATATTCCATCTACGTATCATATTATACTTGTAAAAAATGAATTACGATGTCAATAATCGAACCATAGATATGTACGTTGATTTGATCTCCATACAACGTTGGATTTCAATAGTCCAACTATATTACTGTATTATAGTTATTCGATATTTTATTCCATTATAGTTCTTTTCTTGTATAGGAATGTAGATCAGTCATAGATTAAATTAATAATGCATTACTTTGATTAAGTATTGAGTGATAGAAAGTCTTTTTTTTATCGACGAATTTGATAGGGTGCAATTTCAATTTTATCCCAGTGGTATTTTGATAACAATCTCCAATATTGTGCTATTTTACTATAATACTATGACATCTATTATTTAGGGACTTTATAGAACGATTATACTGTTTTTATATACATTACAAAAACAATATATTGTGTTATTTTACATTTACACAGATACTATAATATATATAGTATATTATTTACAGAGGATTTTGTTCCCCTTTTTCGTTTTGCTCTCAACTCCCAAGTCACATAATTGCCATTGTCTTATTATTTACTATAATACACTGTGTTTTCTAGGAAAATTTCAATACCTTTTAACTATATAGTACATAATATCAATAATAGTAATAATATAATATTGAGATTAAAAATGAAATGCAATACATATAGGTACGGTAATATTGTTACTTGTACAAAAATCATATTTTGTTGTTTATGTTTATAAATTTATACTTAATATACGAATATTTAAAAAAAGAAATCATTTTCTTTTTTATTCATTCGAATAACTAAGTTGAACACTTGTTTACTTAATGTTATTCTGTAACATGATAATTACCTATTATGTATATTTATACTATTTTCGGTTGTACGGTTCGAGTATAGATTTACTGTTAAAGATTAAAAAAATGATTATATATATTTTAGTATAAACTTGATTGGAAACGTATCAGATTAAACATATTTAATCAAATTTCACTTTTAGGCATATACCACTTGCGTGTTTACCATAATATATTAACACTGCAGTTCATAATTTGTTTTTAATTAAATAATACTACATACGGGTAATTAAATCGTATATATTTGCATTAGAATATTTAAAAAAGTTGTAAAAAAACCCACGTGGATTTTTTATAAACAGTATTACAGATTTCATACTTCATAAAATGAATATTGCCGCATAAAATATTTAACTTGAATAACAATATAAACATAATATATCATAACATTGTATCATGAAAATATTACCAAACAAATACCTGATATATTTTCATTCAACCTGAACATATAATATGTTGCGTCTATCATTTAACAATAATAAGTTGTAACCTTTACGGTTATTATTTTCGGTCCAATTATTTTGGTGGTTAGAATTATAACTTAAAATTTTAAGTACAAATGTAGTTGTTTTATTTTTATTTATATATTTGTATACAATATGGTGTATGTATGTGTACAAATGAAAGTCTCCTGTAGTGTTTGATCGGTATAATTTCTGAAAGTACTGTAGTGCCTGGCAGGATTTGCATGCGCTTTTTTATTTTTTTGTGGCTAAGTTCTCAAGACAAACACAGGCCTGATTTATTTTATAATATAATATAAAGATGGCTGGAGGGGGTGTGCCAATTGTATTTGATTGTACCACTTTTCGGACGAAACCATTGTGAGCATTACATTCATTACATTTTTTATTGCAGGTTACAACAAATACTCCCACTGTGTTCCTAAAATGTTATATTAATTTTTCGGATAGGTAGTGGTGGAGAAGTGCATTAATTTTGAATTTTTCGCTTTTACAGCGAGTAAAATTAATTTCTACAATTGCTTTTCTTCCAGCTTAAGATTGGAGAATTTTTTCTAACGCACATGACTTGATAAATTCAACTGGGTTGTGATTTAGACGACTTAGCTGCACTAAAAAATAATATTTATTCAATATCTAAATTATCTACGGAGTATTAACCGTCCCCGTAATTCAACACACCGACTTCTTATTTTCACAAAAATAAATCTTTTTCTCTCCTGCAAAACGAGTATATTATAGTCACGCGTATAATAATGTACGAGTATGTTGTTTACAGTGTAAAACGACCAGAATAATAATCCTGTAACTTAAGCCGCTGCACGATTAGTAAACAACAATATTCTATACGCTTCGCAACGTTTTTAATAAAGCTAGATAGACTTAAATCACGAAGTCATAATGTATTTTATACGTCTTATTAAAAAAAAATGCATATCTCGTACACATAACAGATGTAACGAACTCGTCTTATGTTCACAATTTTGTTTTTCTTAGAAAACTTATTACTGACTAAAATAATATTTTATAACTTGTTTGACAAATGTACAAATGTGTTACGTGCGTGTATACGCACTGTATAAATATCGTGTAACTCTATTATTAACGTAGTGCGTGGTTGTTTTCCCCAGGTAATCGCTTGCGAACAACAGCGGGATTCGTCTTACGACAGTCGATGTGATGTGTGGTCGTTGGGCATAACGGCCATTGAATTAGCTACCGGAGATCCTCCGCTCAGTGGATTGCACCCGATGAGGGCTTTATTCCAAATACCGCGGGAACCGCCGCCCGTCTTGCCGTTGTCGGCTCGACCGGACGCGCCCAAACTGACGCATTTCGTCGCAAGATGTCTCGTGAAAGATTTCGAACAGCGGCCGACCACTGCCATACTGATACACGACCCCTTCATCGTCCACGGGTCCAAGTGTATCCACAGGGTGCGTATATAATGTGTTATATACTCGTGTACCTGCTGCAGGGGTGTACGGTGGTCATTAACATGCGTGCGACAAATCGAAAATATATTTACTCATTTCCTTCTGTGTGCACCTGTTTAATCCTATACTGCCATAACGTGTCTTCGCTGTCGTCTTGACGTACAACACGTTACTATGTAATTATGACGTCTAAAACTGGATTTGGTGAAAGTCCGAGTCTTATGATGATTCAAACGTTTTCGTAAAATGAGATTTTTTTTTTTTAAATACTTGTGTTTGTCCCGATATTATAATATATTAATATCCCATGAATGTTGCGCGAGACCCACAATTTTATCGATGACAAAAAAATTAGATGAAAAATATTTTTATCTAAACTCAAAATATTCGCCGATGTTCGTGTGAGGGGATGGAAGATGCTTGTAATAAAAAAATATAACTTAAACATAAAAAATGTAACCATAACTGATATTTTTTTCTCGTTTTTGTCAGTTACGTATTCCTTAAAACGCTTTGCAGTACTGTTTCTCTATATACATTATAATATATCTGCTTGTAAATATTTTTTCCCGGCTAATCTTGACCGATCGATTTGAAATGTTAGTAAACTGTGAGGTAGTATATACTTTTGCCGCCGATGTATTTTTGTATGCGCGATATTCATTCGACGCATGCATATGTAATTATATGTTATCGAAAAACTGTTCAGGTACGCGAAGAACTCAAAGCCGAAATACGCTACCAAAGAGAAGTCAGCGGTAGAGTGCAAAAGCACCCTGATGTGACCACCAAACACGGTAAACTGAAAAGTAAACGGAAAAATCCACCCACTACCATATACGTCGACGACTTGGCTGCGCTCGACAGTCTTTCGGAGGTAGGTATCTCTATATATTATTCAGGGCGTCCCTCCTAGGATTTACCCATTGCATTATCTGCTGAGATATAATGAGGATATTCAAATTCTGTTTTTTTTTAAAGACTCACAGGGACCGGGAGTACAAATATTTCATATTTTTATTTTTATTATTTTCGAAAAATATTTTAAAAATCATGAGGTTCCTAATAAAAATAAATTGTTGAAATGTCAACATTTTCGGAAAATTAAACTCTATAAATGGCTAATTTTAAATTCCTCAAAAATAATGAAATAAGAAATAATATTTTTTCACCAAAACATTAAAATCGATTATAAAAGGAAATATTTATACCCCGTGTCCCTGTGAGTCGTATAAAACTCAGAATTTGAATATCTGCATTGTCTCAGGAGTTATCTGTAAATTCTCGGTGGGACATCCTGTATAGTGTATACAGTGTATTCAAGCGATTAACTGTATGTGTTTATTATTATAAAACATGCGCATTCGTGGCACTTTTTTTTCACTTTACGAATCATGTGCTGATTTATTTCATGTGTATAACGCAGGAGAGAATTGTGAACCAACTGAAAAAAAGATATCAAATGAACTTGATTTATACGTACATCGGAGACATTCTTTTGGCCATAAATCCGTTTACGTCGCTTCCGTTGTACACGTCAGCGGTGAGTAGTTAATAATTAACAATAATCGCGAATCGTAATCAACAACGTTAACAACACATCGGTTATTGTGATCTTTACAGGAACAAAAGAAATATTGCAATCAAATGAGAGCCGCGTGTCCGCCGCATATATTCGCTATCGCGGATTCCGCGTATCAGTTCATGCTGCACGAAAAGGCCAACCAATCCATTGTGATCAGTGGCGAAAGTGGTGCCGGCAAAACTGAATCCGGTAACCTGTTGCTCAAACAACTAGTGTACCTGGGCAAGGTAAGTCAATAGCCGTTAAACCGCATAATTATTATAATGCGGTGGAGGGGGGTTCTAAACTTGTAGTTCGTCTAAATGTTGTCATGATTGAAATTCGGTACAACTAATCTTACTGCCGGTAATTATTACAAAAATAATCATTTTGTTAGTACATTGAATATTGATTTAATATTGTAAGTATTGTTCTAAAATGTACTTATTTAAGTGTTTAAATAATATAAAAATCCCAAAGTATACATTTATAAGTACAAAACCATAAAATGTGCAACCTTTTTAAGTGCCTCCCAGTTTAAAATTACCATTACTCGAATTCCCTTCGATATTAGGTCAGATTATATCGATGTAAATATTGTGTTCGCTGTGTCAAATTTATCTATTATGATAAAATATAGCAACCTTTCTTTGGTCCTAACAATTATAAATAGGTAATTCAAAACATGTATGTTGAAGATTTCGTATTTATGGAAAACGTAATATAACTTGAAAAGTGTGAATGTACTCCGACAAAACTTACAATTCACGCCATAGCATGCGGTTTGTTCGAACACGGACGTGATTTGGAATTGTCGCGAATAATAACATTATGTTTAAAATCTTAATGATTCGTTGTTGGCGTATAAACGACTTAATAATGATGGGAGGAAGGCACGTATTCAAGAGGGAGTCCATGTGGGGTCTGGACCCCTCGACATGCGTTACAGGACCTTCTAGTGTATGGTAATCCTTTATAATTTAAACAATCTTTATTTAAAAGGTATGTAATAAAAAAAAAAATGCCTTTTTTGATCATAAATGTATGAAAAATCGTATTAAAAATTATATTTGATTGTAAAATGTTCCCATGTTTGGTGGAGAATGGAGGTAATGACATTTGTTATAGAACATCCGGATGCGATTAAATAGACTTTGTAGGCAATTCGTGTGCTCCGATATCATTATATTATATTATCCTTAAGACATTTCAGCCGAAAATTGCAATAATAATGTTAATTTTCCGCGGTGATACGATAAAAGTAGAACGGTGTTCGTAATATTTTATCAACCTACAGGCGCCGAACAGAAATCTGGAACAGCGAATACTTCAGATGAACCCGATCATGGAAGCGTTCGGAAACGCGAGAACCGGCATCAATAACAATTCTTCGAGATTCGGAAAATTTTTAGAGTTGAGTATGACCAAAAGCGGCCAATTGATGGGCGCCAGAGTGTCGGTTTACTTACTAGAACAGTCCAGAGTCATTCAGCAGGCCAAGTAAATATTTCGTTTTATTTCCACGTTGTTTTATACACCCCAACGCGAACATTGTTTTTTACAACTTTTTGTGATACGTTTTATCAGCGGAGAGAGTAATTTCCATGCTTTTTACTACGTCTACGACGGGCTGGAACACGACAAAAGACTAAAGGAGTTTCATTTAGACCGTGAACTACGGCAAATGCACAGTTATCTTCCGTCCGACCGGCAGGACAGCAAAACGAAACAAGTAAGGATTTATTTCTGCCGATCTTTTACTACCCTATGTAACATTTCATGTTGTTACCCCACCTATATGGTGTACATATATACTTGTGTATGTATGACTTATAAAATGTATTTACATTTTTTAGAACAACGTCGATAAGTTTGCTCAACTCAAAAATGCGTTCGAACAAGTCGGCTTCAAGGACGAAGAAGTGAATTCCATATACTGCATCCTAGCAGCCATACTACACTTGGGCGATATAGAGTTCGGAGAAATCATCACCGACAATAATACAGATAACAAGAGTACGGTCATCGATCTGACTCCGATTCATCGAAGTAAACATTCCGTGCTTGTGTGTGTGTGTTTTTTCTAAGTACACTTTTTACCAACCCGTTGTGTTATTATTTTACAGCCTCGTGTTTGTTGGACATCGAAAGTTCCGATCTTCTAGAATGTTTGAGCGTTAATAGTGTAGTGACAAGAGGTGAGATCATCCAAAGAAATAATTCCGTGTCGGAAGCTGTGGCCACCAGAGACGCTATTGCCCGGGCTTTGTACAGCCGATTATTCGATTGGTTGGTGAACTCTATCAACAGCTTATTGTCTTTCTACAATGCCCGGTAATAATTGATCATCTCATTATTATTATTATTATTGTCAATGTTGAATGAAGTATCTAACTGTGTATTTTTTTTTCTTCAGCGGTGATTACAATGTTATTGGAATACTCGATATTTTCGGTTTTGAAAATTTTACGTACAATTCCTTTGAACAACTATGCATAAATATTGCTAACGAGCAACTTCAATATTTTTTCAACCAGCATGTTTTTGCACTAGAACAAGCGGTAAGTAAAAACTTGGCGTGGTCAAAATGTTATTATAGACGTCCAACAGTTATTATAGTAGTTGATTACAATACCGTGTTGCATGGCATTATAGGAATATGAATCGGAAGGTGTCCCTGTCCAACATGTGGGTTTTTGTGACAACAGACCAGTATTAGATATGCTTGTGAGTAGGCCGATGGGTCTTTTGGCATTGCTCGATGAAGAGAGTCGTTTTCCCAGGGCAACCGACCGGTCACTTGTCGGTAAGTTTAAATTAATTTTGTCATTATTTCGTTGTGACTTGCCAATCGAAACTTAATGTTTGGTTTACAGAAAAATTCCATTGCAACATAAAATGCAATTACTATGTTCGGCCAAAATCAAATGCTTTACAATTCGAAGTAAAACATTTTGCTGGCAATGTCACCTACCAGGCTTCAGGAATGCTCGAGAAGAATAGACACCTTTTAGCTATAGAAGCTATTCAGGTTTTGAGGAAGTCTAGTAACAAAACTGTTCGAGCACTATTCCAAAGTCCGGTGACCAAAACTGGAAATTTATACTCTCAAGTAAGGACAATAATGTTAAATATTTTTTTCACTTTTCAGTATCGGTCATTCAAAATGTACTGAATATAATGTATTTGACTTCAGGACTCGTCTACAGGCTTGGTTGGACTTGCTTCACAATCACGAGGTCAGCAAACGGCAGCAACATACTTCAGGCATTCACTAGCCGAGCTGTTAAACCGTATGGGCTGTAACAATTCCGGCATAAGTTTACCTAGGTTTGTCCGTTGCATTAAGCCCAACGACCAACGGCAGCCGAAACAGTTTGATCCTCTTAAAGTTGTTGCTCAATTGCGTTGCAGTGGAGTTATGGAAACTATAAGAATTAGACGAAATGGTTACTCGCATAGACTATTGTTCAAAGATTTTTTAAGCAGGTACAATATGCTCCTTGCCAACACTATTATTCTAATTTATACAATGTTATCGTCAATACCGTTATATCATTTTGTTTGTGGCAATTTTTTTCATTCCTGATCGACTCAAAACTGTACTAGTCTGTAATAGTACAGTGATTTTGTCGAAGTATTGCTAAAGCGATATTATGTCCTATTTTATTAGGTACGCTATTTTAGGATTCCGATTGTATGAGAAAGTTCCTCCTACCAGGGATAATTGTAGACATTTGTTGGTGAAATTAAAACTGGACGGTTGGGCGATAGGTAAAACCAAAGTGTTCTTAAAGTATTACCACATAGAACACCTGACTAAATTACACGAAAAACAAGTAAGGACATAAGACGGTACATTTTTTGGTATTTTCACGTTTGTCGTCACACTGTTGAATGAATTCTTTCTCTTTAGCTACGTCAAGTAGTAATCGTACAAAGTTGTGTTCGACGTTGGCTGGCATTGAAACGTTATCGAGAAGCTATGTTGGCTAAACAATTGTCATGGGGAGCGTTAACATTGCAGAAGCATGCGAGAGGATGGCTTGCTAGACAAAAGAAAAAAAAGTCAAAAGGAGAAATACCCGTCGGAGAAGTGGCACCAATATATAGGCAAGAACCGAAAGAAAACATCCTTCCTGTTAAGAATCAAAATAAAGTCAGCCCCGTTGTTGTGGCAGAAAATAAAAAGACTTATATCCAAGTATGTAGTGGAAATATTGCAAACCGAGGATTACGTTAATGATGAAAATATCTTTTTTCTTTTAGCAAAATGGTGTTAAGGTGTTGCCGTGTAAAATACAGCAAAAAGTAGAAAGAGAGAAGCATTTGATCGACTTTGCAAAGAATGTAAGTATTTTTCGACAAATCGTGAGATGATTATATTATTATATATACCTATTATTATATTATTCATTGTTTTTGTAATAAATCATTTCGTGAACAATAAAAAAAGGTTCACGAACGCAACAAAGAATTCTACAAGGTCATTAAGAAAACAAACATTAAAGTTTGTTTGAAAGACATTAAAACAACTGGTCAGGTACGCCTTTGTACGATTTGATTACTCCATTAGTCTTGGTGATGCATGTTGTATAATATGCCCGTGATTAGAACATTTTACCATCCTCGGTAACTTTATAAATCATATCATTTTTCCTCAAAGAACACCAAACGATGTCAATAGTTGGCAGGGTGTAAACCCATTTCAGATGTTCATCATTAAGCTAGTGTTTTTGACTATGGTGAAACAATAAAGTTATATTATTTTTAAATTAAAATAATTTGCTTTAAGATGGAAACATGAATTTCTAATATGTTTTATGAAAAGAGTATTTAATTTTGGCAGTTAATTTGCTAAATAAATAATGCAAAATAATGTTATAACAAAGTGAAATTCATTTTCAATCGCACCCGTCTATAACATTTGTTGTTTTTAATTCCATTCATGTAGTTAATTTTTCAAAAGTATGCAATACATAATAGTACATTTTAAAATTATTTATTATCAGACCATTAAAAATAAAACAAATTCTAGATTTATAGATATTAGATGTTATAGTTTATCTACTTAACAAATATACGAGTATACTCGTATATGTAATCCATAAGAAATTAATTTTTTTTTTTTTGTTTAATAGAAAGGATTAGTGCACAATGCCATTAAAAAACTTGTGACAGAAAATTATTGTAAATATGATTCAGATAATAATAGGTAAGACGTAGTATGAAGTAAATATTATAAAACCCAAAATTTGTTATGCTTAAATTATTTTATCTTGTAGGTTAAGTACAATTACTACAAAAACAAATAATATCCAACCAGTGAATAAACCACAATGGGTGTCCCCATTAAGGTGAGTTTGTTGTCAGTCATCAATAGTTTAAAGCGACGAGTAAACATTCCATTACTTTACTCAGAACATTTTAAACATTATATAATGCATTTATACATTTATATTGTATATTAAACTTAATTAGTTTATTCATTGTGTACACTTAGATTAACGCCTCCGGACATTAATAGACTACCGGAAGGATTTGACTTCAGACAACTATTAAGGCCAACTCAGCACGCACCCACCGAGTCCTTACGTAAAAGAATTGTTCAAAGATCCAGACCTGTTGCTGCCAATGCCAAAGGATAGTGTTTCAAATTTAGGCGAAATTTGCTAATTTTGTAATTAGTATTAGTGTAATTGTTGTGTTTGTTAAATATTTATGTTTTTATATTCTTAAAAAAAAAAAAATCCATTTGTGATTTTCTAGTCCCTAAGTGGAGTAAGTTAAGTATTTTTTTTCTCTCTCTATATAGTAGACAAAAATGATAATATTTTATAGTTCCTGATAAGTCCAATCAACCAAAAATATGTATTTTACTTATCAAATTAACAGATTTTGTATATTTTTAAGGTATTTTGTAAGAATTTTTTTATTAGTATTTTCAACAATGTTCCTTAAGAAACTTAAAAGTTTCTGAAATTCTTAAAAGGGCCCAGTATAAGTTTATGATGTGAACCACTTATTAACTTGCATATCGTGTTATATTGTATTATTTACTTATATTTTTACACTGTCTTTTTTTAGCTCATTACGATGATGTCTATGTTATAATTGGTCTGTAAAATTTAAATTTTGATAAAATGTTGGTGTATTGTTGTTGTTAGTAAGACCACTATTTTTTTAATTTGCCTAAAATTCTATAGTTTCAAAATGGAAACATTTTTTATTTTACAATTTTGTACTCTTCATATACATATATATATATTATTATTATATATATAGGATATTATAATCCAAACATAAATTGTATTGTGAATAGTTTACATTTAAACATGCAATTGAAGTGATATTGTTAAAATGAATTAAATTGATTATTTCCTTATAAGTTTTATCGTTTATTTCCATTATTATTAAATGGGCACTATTATTTGTATTTCAACCGCAATGTTTGTGAACCACAAACATTGCACATTACAAATTTTGTTAATGCGTGTACCGTTTTGTTACCATTATGACACCATTGAAATATTGCACATAAACACTATAAGAGATGAGCGAAATAGTCATTATAGTTATAATTATAAGTATTGGTAAGATCCACTATAACAATGGTCAAAGTGAAGTAGAATGGAGTAGTATGGTATTTATTGATTTGTATACAAAATATTTACATCATAGTTAAAACAAAGAATAGAAATATAACATTCTTATAATAGTTGCCTTTTACAATTGGTGTACAATAAGTTCTGAACCCAAGTTATCACATCAAAAATCACAAAACTGAAGAATCATTGAAAAGGATAAAAAGAAATTTAAAAACTATATTAAATTTACTATATAATGAAGGAAAATCTTTTATTTAATACATATAAATAAATGGTTTTAATAAATTTAATTTTAATCAAAAACAAGTGGGCTATTTTAAATAAATCACCAATTTTATAATAAAACACTTACTATGGATAGATTACAAAAATAAATGCATACTTAACTAAATAGAATAAAATAAAAATATAAAAAAAGTTGGATAAATTATTTAACTTTAGAATTAACTTTTATAGCACGTTGATGATATTGAGCCAAGGGACCTTGACATATACATGAAAACTCACTAGTTGTAACTGATGTTGTTGTGGTACAGTCATTTGTTTTGTAGATTCCAACTAATACATTAGCTTTTTCAAACATATTAGATCGCAATGAAATAATGATAAATTGAGAATTTTTTGTGCGTTCCTAAAACAAACATTAATTACAAAAATGTAAAAATTATTTATCATTTCTAGTTTAAAATTTAGATAAAATACAGCTGGTCAATAATGTTAATTATTATATAATATAAGGCCAAGCGCACACGGCGCAACTGCTTTGGAACTAAAGTTGCAAATCAGTTGTGCTTGCAACCAGTTTGCAACAAGTACAAAACTTCAGTACGCACACGGACAACACTGATTTTGGATCAGTTGGCGTTAATCTATTCGATCAGTGCAATTGTTTTTTCGGTTTTATGCTATGTCGAGTTCCGATTCCATTTCAGATGACATTGTTGATTATTATCAATACCGCAGGCTACGCAGAGTACAGCGGAAACATTGGGTCCATCCATATATAAGAGAAAATGCGAACTCTAGGCTGCTTCTCTTCTTGCTTCTCCACCTCTCCAACTAACTTTAAGTTGATTTCTTGGTCACTTATGTTCAAAAAAATACAAAAATAATACACGTGCACAAATACGAAAGTTTGGTGCAACTTATAATTGCAACGCAATTGCGACCGCGACAACCGATTTTCAACTGATTGCAAACTAATCTCGTTTTGATCGCTTCGTGTGCGGACACCCCAGTTATACGTTGCCTAAGTCACAAAACAGTTGCACGTGCAACTGATTTGCAACTTTTGTGCCAAAACAGTTGCATTGTGTGCGCTTGGCCTATCAATACAAATATATGCAATAAGATGTTATCTGCTAATATGGCATTTTGATAATTCATTCAGTTGGGGACAACCTGTCAATCTGTTATTGTTATAGGCTATTAGTTGATTTAGAGTAATCAGTTAATGGAATATTTTTTTTATTTATTTATGATTCATTTAAATTTTAAAAATATATAATTTCCATCAAATTAAATTGTTTTATATGACTTAAAATAGAAATCATGAAAAAATAATTTAAAACTTTGATTTCTTTTTTTTAAATAAAAATAAATGTTAATATACTCCAACTCCATGAACAATGAATGTATATATATCTTTAATCGTGGTACAAAGATAAACTACGACTGTCATTGAATAGTAATGTCAATAATTTATGATTATCCCATCACATAAATAATAACAGATTTGGATAATAATAAACATTAAATAAAGTTGGCCACAATTTTGAATTGTATAACAACCCAAAATAGTTAGTAAATCTAATATAACAAATTGATAAATAATGTGGACAGTGGTTACTTGTTAAAGTGATAGTAAAAAAAATTTAATATATTTTCGACTTTTCACCAAGTTCGAGATTCCTGATCACTCTTAAGTTTTAAGTTAAAATTATAATGAATAATGAATACTCTAAAATTTCAAATGATGTTTAATATTGTAACAAAGCATCCAATTGAAAGCAAGCAAGTACAATTATTTTGATAGCGTTGGTCAAATATATGTTCAATTTTGAAATTTAATCATCCTAATTAATTAAATAAACAAACTAATATTTCAGCTTGGGAAAACAGATTGATTGCAAGGGGGGGGGGGGGATAATATTATTTAATTCAACCCAACATGCTAAAAACAAACAAAAAAAAGTTATAAAATATTTTTTAATTACCTTAATGTAATGAGCAATGATGGATACATTTTTGAAATCTAATGCAGCATCAATTTCATCCATAACATATAATGGCGATGGTTTGTAATAATGAAGAGCAAATACTAAAGCCAACGATGACAGTGTCTTTTCACCACCAGACAGATTAGTTATTACTTTCCAGGTTTTCTTTGGTGGTCTTACACTAAATAATATTTTTTATACATTTGTATTAATATTGTGTATTTACTAATACAGTTAAAAGATACAAACCTAAAATTAACGCCTTCGCTAAATGGATCCAATGAATCGACCAGTTCAAGTTCAGCATCTCCACCAAGTGTTATCATCTGATACATTTCCTTTAATTTAATTGTGATCTTCTTGAATGATGCCATGAACTCATCCCGTCTTCGTTGTTTAACTTTATTAGTCATATCAACGTGATCATTATACAATTTTAAAATTTCTGTCACTTCATTTGCTTTTTCATGGTACTGTTGATTCTTTAAAGTAAAAATATAAACATTAATAAAACTATTAATTAAACTGTAAATAGCCTTATGAGCATAATACATACCCTTTTTTCATATTCGGCAAGAGCATTAAAATTAGGTTTTTCTTTAATTTTGTCAGCATCTGATACCTTAGAATTTTTTAAGGCTGTTTCATCAATACTTTCCAGTTGTTCATCAGTATATTGAGGTAATTCTTTATTATCTATATCATTATCATCACATTTTTTATTAATATCATCTTGAATCTCTTTTGCATCATTAATTTCCTGAGATGTTTCATTTTTTACAGATTGTTCTTTACTATTCGTTATATCTAAAGTCTTGTCATTTTTCAATTCACGGCTCTGATAAGATTCTGTAACTGGATCACGGTGGTTATTATCAATCTTAGGAATTTCATGCAGTTTTAAAGTGGATAGCTGAAAAAATAAATAATTACACATGATAAGTTTTTAAAATAATTTTCATGAAGATTCAGTTATTAAATTTAATTTCCTAAGGAAACTCTCAAATATAAATTCTAATTTGAAACAAAAAATACAAAATTAAAATTGTTTTACCTCCTTTCTCTTCTGGTTGACATAATGTTCGAGATTATTAATTTGGGTTTTAATCTCAGTTGATTCTTTTGATATGTTTACTTTATTTTTATGTAACTCAGTATTTCTAGAGAGGCTCTGATCAATGTTTTTTTCTAATTCTTGAATAGATTGTTTTTGTTTAACTAAATCTTTCTATTAAAATACAATTAAATTAAAATACTGACTATTAAGTTATATAGTGAAACATAAATATTAGTATTACTATATATTTAATATTAATTGATAAATTTTCTATTATTTTTTCTTGACAAAATGTCAATAAAATCATATTAATGTCAACTGACTTATTTTTGTATATGTGATAAATGATAATACAGATAGACCATTTAACATAATCAATTGTATGTACTGCATGGTAATTGATACAATTCAATTATTATTTATAGATGAGCACAAGAGTAAAATCAGTATTTTTAAAATCTAGTTGTAATCTTCATGTCCATTATAATCCTAAATAAAAACTATTTAAATGAGAAAATACTAGTATTCCAATCTAAATCTAACTCTTAAAATAAAAAAATGAGGATACGAGTGCAAGCTGGGATTGGAAGTATAAGGCAGTAAAAATATTGGAGAAAAATTCAAAATGCGAATTCACTATACGCTGTTTTTGGCCTATCAGAGCTTGTGTTCTTTCTAGCCGATTTCTATCAAAGCGAGATTATTATAATATTCTCACAAATTAATCGTATATTTTACGCTGACCTCGCAACAGGTCACAAACTTGTGACTACTGATCCGCTTGTCTCTGGGATATTGCATGATGAGATTGTTCAGATCTTCAGAATAAAAAATTATAATTTTCTGTGTCACTTTAAGTGTATAATATATAAATATTTTTTGAAACAAAAATATTAAATGCAAATTTTGATATTTTTAGTGCGTGAATTTCTAGGCTTAAATAATAATCAATAATCCATGATCAAATTATTTCATAATTAGCCAATCATACCGATATATTCTATTTTTAATTTTTATTAGATTGCAATTTACATTCAGTTAAATTGTTATTAAAATGCAAGTGAAATATTTGCATGATGTTACAAGATGAAACAAATTTAAAAGGGTTTATTATAATTAAACAACATTTTTAAATAATATAAATTATACTACACAATGAACAGTAATTACAACATTTTACATACCTCCATCTCCTCATGTAATTCATTAGCTTGTTCCAACTTCTCATCACATTCTTTTACTTGGTTTTTCAAAATTTGCTCTTGATTTTGAGCTTTAATAATGTGTTTTTTTAAAGTTTCAATTTGATTTTCTGAAATATTTATTTTCCTGTAATAAAAAACAAATAACAAATAAATGTCTATAAAAAATAATTTAAAGTAATAAAACATTGAGCTCAAAACTGGATATTATTTATTTCTGGAAGCAATTCACTAAAAATTTAATTAGATCAAATTATAATTTTATTTCCAAATAATTGGTTGAATGCCATTTAAGTAATAAATTCAAATAAAATTACAAATTACTGGAATCACTATATGCTAATTAATTAACATAATTTAATTATTAAAATTAAGTTAAATAAAATTAAAAATGTTTTCAAAGGTAGTGTGTAAATCGTATTTTATTATTTCTTCAATGTTTATAGACTTAAAACATGAGACCAATAAACTTGTATTATTTATTATTTATATAATTCCTATCGCTTACTTTTGTTACTATTGCACTTTTTACAAATATCAATTACAGTATAGACAGTTTTGATTAAGTACCTATTGTTATTAAGATATTTAAAAAAAAAACTTATTACAAATATTAATCCTTTACTGGTTGTGCAGGGCAGATGAGTATATTTGTGGTTATTAAATACAAGTACGTAAGACACAATAACTAATTAAAATTAAATTTCATGTAACAAAATTAAACACAATTAATTTTTCATATCAGAAATTAATTATTTAATAAAATGGTATATCTAGTAATACTTTGGACATTATTTATCCTATAAGATAAAAAATGAAAACAAAGTTCAAGTGACCAGCAGAGAGTTAATTAGAAACAAATCAACTCGGAACCTTTATGTGAATACCATGATCATTATCCTATATTTTTATCTATATAGTTCACTAACAAGCAATTTAAGGATTTTTAATATTTAAAGTAATGATATTATTGTAGAAAAATTTTACACTGTAAAATAGTAATAAAAATTTCAAATATTTTAATAATTTTTAAAAATATTATAACAGTGAAAAAAATTACTCACCTGAGCGCAGCTTGTATATCAACGCTGATTTGATTAATTTCAAATTTAGTCTTTTCTAATTTATTATTTGCTTCATCAAGCAAAAGTTTAGCTTCTCTAGGTTCTCCTTCAGTTATTACTTCAATTTTTTTCATTAAATCTTCCACTTTAGACTTCACTACACTATATTCTTCATTTGCCATATTCAATTCTAAAATAATAAGATATTGTTTTCAAATTACATTATTTTACGTTAAAGTATGATTTTTATTCAATGTACAATATAAGTTATCTCAACATATAATTTATTTATTTTTCAATATTTTATTATATGGGTGTCCCACTGGGATTTACACAGGGTGATATCTCGTTAATAGAGATAATCAAATTCTGTTTTTATTTAAATATTAATTATCATGGGTAAATAAATACGGTTTTTTATCAGATAGTTTTATGCTATAGATAAATATAACATAAATACTGTAAGTATATACATAAATTATGAATTTTTTTTTTTTCATTGAGCTATTTCATTAAGAGGACTTGGGCGACTAAGCCATTAGCGCAGAATGTGTTTCCCACAGTAGTAAGGTAGATTTATTTGTAAGATAAGAGTGAAAATTGTTGAATAAAGGGGCAGTTTCTTCTCTCGGATCAGGCAAGCAAAACTACTGGTGGGCGGTGGCTGGATTTGCACTGGAAACTGTGCAATAAGAAAGCTGCTTTATACCGCTCGATAAATCAAACATTGTACAACCTTACACTATAGGTATAAAATATAATATAACACTTTACCTTCTTCAGCTTTTTTAATATCTGCTTTTTTGTTAGCAACCGCAATTGGATTAGTTTTTTTTTTAATAACAATTTTTTTTTGAGTTTCAATTAAGTTTTTCATTTGAATTTCTTTTTCTTTCCATGCCTAACAATTGAAAAATTAAAAATTCTTCTACGTTATTTTATTTAACATGAAATTACTTACATTCATACGTGATGAACACTGTCTAACAATTTTATTTAGTTCATCAATTTGTCTATGATGGTTCTCAACATTAACTTGCAAATCAAAAATTTTTGATTGGGTTTCTTGCAATTTAACTTCCAAACCTTGAATAGTCTTGTCTAATTTTTCTACTTCATTTTGGCTGACTTGATGTGTATTTCCCCTGGCAAATTTAGATTTAGTTTCTTGAGGCCCAATTTTACCTTTATTGGGTCTTCCACCACCAGACATAATACCTAAATTAAATCAACATTAAATTTATTATTTTCTTAAGTTTTAATATTATATACCTGATTGATCTATTAAATCGCCTTTATATGTAACAACTCTGTATCGAGTTTGAGTACCAAATGCTATTCTTCTAGCTTGTTCTAAATCTTCAGCAAGCAACGTATCATACATACCAGAGTAAAATGTTAGTCTAAAACGCTGATCCAATATTTGAATATGATCAAAAATTCTTTTTGAATTTTCAGGGCTAATAACAATTAAACAATACAACAAAATTGTTATCAAAACTAATATTTAATTTTAAATTGGAATGTTTATAATTATATATATATATAAATATTAATATACCATAGAAGGGATATGTATAATAGGTAATTTAACACCAATAGGAGTTATACTAAAAGCTATAAAAAAAATTGTTAATTAATAATTATATATTTTGATTAAATTGTATGAATAGGTTCAATTATCTAAATAATATTTCATATTACACATAAAATTCATAAAAGTATGTATTGTCGTATACCACACTTTCGTGGGTATCGCTCTATCCTCTCTTTAGTAATCAAAGCTAATAGATATTAGTTCAATTACTAAGAGTTGATGGGTTTTCAAAATAAAACAATAATTCACACCAAAAGGCCAATTAAAATTAAGCGTGGCGTCATAGTCTCTACACATACGTGCTTCAAACAACACACACACACACTCTCTGCCTAGGTCTCGTCCGACCGGCTGTCTTAAATATTGATTTACATTATGCTACCTCAGCTCATTTGCTTCACTGGCCAATCCTACTAATTTTTATAATAATTAAATTTTGGCCTAGTTGGCACATACCACAATCCCCGGTAACAAAAAAATATGCCCTCATATTTTAAGTACAATTAAATAAAAGAACATAGTTAATAATCATACAATCACGTCAAATAAGGTTTGACGGTGCAGATATTAAACTTAAATTATATACAAGGTATAATCATAATAAAATAAACATTTTTATAACTATTTATGCTTGATTATATACACCAATAAAGTAGTCAATCGATTGTATAACAAATAGTATTTTGAAATATTGTTTAAAGAGTACCAGAGACTTTTAATTAACCATCACAAATTATAAATTATAAATGTTATATTAAACAATTTCTACTGTAGTTTTTGTTGATAACCATTTTGTTGACAAAAAATATTTAAGTATTGAATTATTTATGAAAAAAATTTGATTTTTATAGCTTGAGTTTAGAATACTTCAAAATAAAATGTATTTACTTACTAATTATTATTTGCATCTGCAAGTGGTTTTAATTTTTGAATTTGAGGCAAAACTGAAAATGTCAGTCGCCCAATATTATTTGCTTTTAACATTTTAATGCATGCTTGAGCAGCATCTGTCGTTTCAACAACAATCTGATCTGTGGATCCACAAGCTGTACAAGCAGGAATATCATATTTACCTTCTACCTGACCATAATCTCCCTATAAATAAAGATAATTTTAAATAGTATTGTATTTGTATTAAATTAATAGAAACAACTTACACATCTACCGAGAATTCCAGTGATTTTTCCTTCATCTTTTAATTTTAAAGTATATAGAATTGGTCGACTTCGTCCAGTTGTTTCTGCGTAAGCGGTCTTTTTTTCTGATAAACTCTGCCGTATATTTTGCAAATTAGTTTTAATTTGATGTTCGTCATTCTTTAACTCTTCAATATTTTTTTCCCAGTCTTTTATTGAACTTCTACAATTTAATATATCTGCTTCTGATTTTTCTTTATTCCTTTAGGAAAAATATACGGAAATATTTAATATTTTTTCATTCAAATTAATTTAATTTAATTAGTCATTAACAGGGCTAGTAAGTTCATGCATCTGCACGTTTTTTTTACTACACAGAATAACATGCTAACTGAAACACAAATCCATTCACAACAATAGTAATAATAATAAAAAAGATTAATAGTGCATGTTTTTGCATATTATAGGTTTTTTAGAGTTATTAGCACATATTATTTCATAAGAAAAATTTTTTATACAAATTTTTTAAAAATGTCTTGTTTATTTACTTTCACGTAAACAAAATTAAAGTGCTTGTTTTGATTTATTTTTATTCTCGTGTGACTATCTAAAATTATTTTATGCATTTGAATTTTACGCGGAACTTATTTTATTAATTTTGAGATATATTCTTAATATTTTAAAATTTTTTCATGATTTTTTTACATAATGCATATTTTGCGTGCATAATATTAAAATGTTAGGGCATATAAATGCAAATTTTTGAACTATTTAGTGCATATTTTGCCAATTTTTAATGCATGCTAATTTATGAATTTTTTTGTGCATGAACTTACGAGTCCAGGTCATTACCTTTTATTTTCTTGGAATTCGTTAGATCCTTTACTAAAGTCTTCTTCCAATTTAAGTAGTTTTTCATTCTCAGATTTTTCCGTATCCAAAAGTAATTCAAACTCGGTGTTTAAGGTTTGGAGCTTAATATTAAAATGTAATTTTGTCAATAAAATACAGATAAAAAACAATGCATCAATTAATTTGTTATAAAGATACATAATATATAAACATATATGTATATATCCACCAAAGCAAAATATTTAGGTTGAAATTTAACTATAATTTATGATTAAAATATATTAAAAAAAATGTATATAAAAGATGGGCAAAAATCAAAATTAGATTGAGTTCATAAATTTTGAAAGAGACTTTTTTAAAGATTTTTTTAATTTTAAGATTGTTTGTACAAGCTAAAATATATAAGGTGTTTTTTCAAAATAATATTTAAGCATGATAGAAAAATTGCTTAGAATAGCAAATAGATGTAAAGAACTTTTATACTGTGTATATATTAAAATATTTTCATAAATGTAACACCATAATTTTAGAACTTTTAGAACTTACTTGATTTTTTTTATTACCGACCAGCTTTTGCAACTTTAATTCTTCTGGTGCTAATAAATCTTTTTTTTCTCTGAATTTTTTTGATTTTTCAAAACCACTAGAATTTATTTTTGTATAATTTGCTTCAAGTTTTGAGCATTCCTCCTCTAAAGGCACTAATTGAGATTTCAATATTTCACATTCAGACTCTTTAGCCTTTGGTACACCTTCCGCTTTAGTTATCTAACCAAATTGATTTTAAATACTTTTTTTTTTTTTTATTAACAAAATAACATTTACAATCTGTACATAATAAAATACAATAAGCAAATATGTTTACAATTATAATAGCGACTTTGGATACATGAGAAGGGAAGCTATCCAGTGATAGGACCCTTTTGAGTTGAGATGTTTAGGACATGGATTGGTGTTTCAGTTTAGGAGGTCGCGACACCAACGTCTTTTGAGGCGACGAGGGGGGTTACCTGGAATTGTGGCTGAGTGTTGATGTGCAATTAGAGGATTTGGATGATGAAGTAATTTGGAATGAAACTTTTTGTAGTGGGTTTTAACTAAGTTCTCAACTGTTTCGATGTTTAAGTCTTTATGGAGGGTGTGGTTAGAAACAAACCAAGGAGCTGACGTTATTGTGCGGAGGGAAATGGACTGAAATGCTTCGATCGTTTTAATTTGGGTTGGTTTAGCACAACCCCATATTTGGGCTCCATAAGACCAGATTGGTCTTAGCAACGATTTGTAAATTTTTATTTTATTATGGATTGGGAGTTTGGATTTTAACATAGGACGTAGTAAGTGAGATCTTGAATTGAGAGACTTTCTTTTAGATTTAAGATGAGGACCCCAAGTTAGTCTTTTGTCTAAAACTATTCCTAGGTATTTTACTTGAGCCGAGGAGGGGATGGGAACTCCCTGAAATAAGATAATAGGTGTGTTTTTTTTATTGAGGGTAAAAGAGACAAGAACGGATTTATCAGCATTGATTTTAATTTTCCAGTCGGAGGACCATTTATCAATAAGGTCAAGGTGGAGTTGAAGAGCATTGAATGCTTCTTCTGAGCTATTATTTGGGGATAAGATGGAGGTATCATCGGCGTAGGTGGCTAAGAGCGTGTTTTGAGTTATGGGGATATCCGATGTGAAGATGTTGTATAGGTCGGGAGAAAGATCGCTACCTTGAGGGACTCCAGCTTGGATTGGAAAAAGAGAAGAAAGAGAATTACCGTGACGAACTTTGAAGGTACGATGTTCGAGGTAGGATCGAATTAATAGGTATAGTGGCGCGGGAAGGAATTTTTTAATTTTATAAAGCAGACCAGTGTGCCAGACCCTATCAAAGGCTTGCGCCACGTCAAGGAATATTCCTGGGCAGTATTTTTTATTCTCAAAAGAGGAAGAAATTGTGTCAACTAGCCTATGAACTTGTTGAATTGTGGAATGTTTCGCACGAAATCCGAATTGGGCATTAGGTATTATTTTTTGTGTTTCTGTGATTGGTCTTAGCCTTTTCAAAATAAATACTTATCAAAATTACATAAAATTAAGAAATAGGAAATTCAAGATTTTATATTATAACTAAAATCTGTATATTAGGTTAGATTATGTTCAGTGTTGAGAAAGAAAAAACGTATTTTTGGAAAAAGGAAAGGTAAAAGTTTTTGTTTGAGGAAAAGTAGAGCATTAGCATTATTCGGAACAAGTGAAAATGCTTGTCCCTTTAATTTTTATTAAAGAAACAATATCCATCAGTAGTAAAATATTTATCTATTTAATGCACTTTTTGTGTTAATCTGCTATTAAGATATTAGAAAACATTTTAGCATAGATTATTAATACAATTTAAAATTATAGCCAATATTAGTTCAAACTTAATATATTACACAAAAATAACTTAAGATTAAATCAATTTATCAATACAAAGCTCTTTTCGTAAAATAATACTTTTTTTATAAAATACTGTGTAGTTATAATGATGTTATACTTACTACCAGCTAGAAATATTAGGAAAACACTTCTTAAAAGAATTCTTTAGTACTGGCTGAATATGATATCAATGTGAATGAAGAGACAATATTTGGGGGATTCTAAATTCTGATACAGAACAAGAGAAAAAATCTCTACCTTATCAATTGCATAATTAGCAAGTTAATGTATGCTCAAGTTAACAATAAGGTGGTTAAGGACATCTTAATCTGGAATGAGCGAACAATAGCACTCAAGAGGTAGAAGACAGAGCCAATAACCGACTTGTTCCAATTCCAGATGATCAATAAAAAACAACATGATATGCACAAATGTCTAAAACAGCAGGATCTTGTGATCCCAGATCAAGTAGCAGAATAATATGAGAATCTAGGTTAGCGGGTTAAAACCGGAAAAGAAAATTTTCAGCTACAAAGTTTCAAAAATGAATTGTAGCACAGTCCGCACTCTACTTGACATCAGAATTATTGTCTTAATTTCGCAGTCACTCAGAGGGAGACTAAATATGTATTACACATATTCAATAGTTTAAATAAACAATGGGGTAAGTGAGTGAGCAGTATTGTGATAAGGTGTTCCCACTTGGCCCTCAGTTCAAATGATAAAATAAAAGGTAAGAAACTCATTATATATTATCCAAAGTATAATAATGATGGACATACCTATTGACTGACAACAATTCTGTATACCACCAAGAAAATAATAATAATAAATTATTATTATCTATGAGGATCAAATCAGTTCTTAACTGATTAATTATTTTAAGGTTTTTAGAGATTTATAATAACTGCTAAAAGCTTCAAAATCAATTATAATAAAAACAATTTAGATACATAAATTCAATAAAATTAAAATATTACACCATAGTATTCAAACTGGATTGTAAAGAAGTCTGATGAATCCGCCAAAACAAATATTAGTTGTGATTTCTAAATTCTAATTTTTGAGGATAATCAACAACCCTCATTATGTAATTATAATTAGTATAAAATGTAACCAACAGCAAAGTAATGAACTGAATAAAGATTCTATAACACTACACAATTAAAAATGAATGGACATAGGATACAAAAGAATCTACGAATAAGTTGAATATTTAAATATGTACTAGTTAAAATTGATGATAATGATATGACCACATCTAAAAATGTAATGTATTGTATTTTCAGCCTTACCTTCTTTTTTTCCTGAGCAATGGAATTTTCATATTGTTTAATCTCCTTTTCTTTATTATTAAGAGAATTTGAAATTTTAAAAACTTGATCAGATAGTTTTTTCTTTTTTTTCAAATGCTCGTTAAACTTATAAGTATTTTCCTTCAATTTTCTAAAAAAAAAAAAACTTCCATTAAATTCTTTAAAACAAACTACAAGGTATAAACTAAATAATAAAATTCACTATTCATATAAAAAATTACATTCATACAACACAAATTTGTTCTATATCAATTATAGAGTATTTACTATTTATATACAATTTGATTTAATTTATATAAAATATAGATGACGACCTATTCATTAAGAAAATTAAAATAAATAGTTCAATTTAATAAATTTATTAAGTTTTGATAAACCTACAATTTCTTACCTGCCACAACAACAAAAATAAAATACATGGAAATTAGTAAAAATTAAAAAAAATTTCTAGTTTAAAATTGTTAACAAAAATAATACAATATTTATTGAATAAAATTAACTTACTCATTAGCATCATGAAGTGATTTTTCACCTCTTTGTTTAATCTTATCAGTAGCTGCAAGCTCCACATCCATAGCCTTTATTTGTTCTTTTATTTTACTATATTCTTCTTTTATGATTTTTAGTTCTTTACTTTTTTTATACCTAATGAACACATAATATTAATAAAAAAACATAAAATAAAATCAAAAAAATATAAATACTCGTATGATATAATGTTTATATATTATCAATATACTGTATTTAAATTGAAAAATACTTACATTTCTAACTGATATGTTTTATTCAAAAACCAAGTTTTTCGGTTTTCTAACTTTAAATATCTAACAACATTCTCAGCTGGTTCCAAAAGTTCTTCTCTTTCTTTTGTAACAAACTTTAAACGAGTTATTTTTTCAGTTTTTTCTGCAGATAGTTCTTTCACTTTTTCTTCAAGTTTGCCAATTGGTTTCTATAATGAAACATTGTGGTTGAAAATTTAAGTATTAAATACATTATACATTTACAAATAAATAATTCTAAATTTTAAACTACTTTTTTCAAATTTTTCATTTAATTTAAGTATAACTAACTTTCAAGGGTCTTATAGATAAAAACAACAATTGAAAATTATATTTTTTAATTAAAAATTTGAAATAATTATACATAAATTGATTATTTAATTTTAATAGATAATAGATAACTTATGTATTTAAAATTATTAAAAATCACCAACGATAATATTACTAACTGAAAGGTTTCTACGCGACTACCAGAAATAAGCCAGATATGATTTGGCAACAGCCATAATTTTCTTGATTCTAAAATACTCATATTACACAAATATACGTTTACTTAAACCAGAGGCGGTCCTGATATCTGTAACGAGGAGCAATCGCACCTAGGCGCTAAAAGAGTGGTTGGTAGATAGTTGAAAATTTATACTTAATAGTTAATACCTATTCAAAATAAAATGAGTCCTAATAAAGTCAATAAGTAGTAAGTACCAAAAAGCACGGTTATTCTATGCAATGATCATACTATGATTATCAAATATGATATAATTCAGATACTTAGTATTTAATCTTTGTTTTGTTTTAAATTTATTATTAGGGTAGGTGGGTAATAATTAGTTGACACCTAGCATACTGCACTTTCAGGCAGCCACGGACTTAAACAATAGGGGTTTCCCTACAATTTAATCTATTTAATGGTAAAAAAAAGGATTTTCAACTGAAACAATTCATAATAACATGTTTATTATAATAATAATATAACTTATTAACTAACCTTATATCTCGCAGTGCCTATAATATCTTCTAAATATTCTAACATGCCAGTCGAATGTTCATTTTCAGCTTTTGGTTTCATCATTGCAATTTGTTCGACCTCACCCTAAGGCCATAAACAACATTAAATTTATATTTTGTTAAGTATAATACACTTTTGTCGAAAGAGTATTCAATAAAATTTACCTGGAGGATAAGAAATCGATTATGAATTAAATCTATTCCATTTTTCTTTAAAATAGTTGCTACCTCTTTAAACTTTACACGTTTGTTATTTAGAGTATAAAATGATGAGTTATCTTTAAATGCTGTACGTGTAATTGTTATTTCAGATCCTGGAATAGCAACAAAGCCAAGTTCTTGAGTATTCTAAAAAAAAAAACATGTTTAACCTCATTAAATAAATACAATTTTTATCTTTTGGGATAAATCTATTTTATCTTTCTGGTTCCAGTTCAAAATTGTTAGTATCATCACAATCAAAAAACAATTCTGAGCAAAGTTTGGTATATATAAATATTGACCCCATTTTTTAGAACTAAGTAAAATAGCTCAGAATTATATTTGTATACAATTACTGAAAAACACAAAGAAACATGTTTTTAAAAATGGATATAAATATTTGTGGTCAAAAATTAAATTCTTTGAAGGAGTGTTAGTTTTCATCTAAAATTAGTAAGAATCAAAAAGTTGTACTTTAGATGTATTTTTAAAATACAATCAATTGTCTGTCCACCTATAATGTTTGAATACTATAATATTTTATTTTATAATACTTTTGTTGTAAATTAATGTATCAAAAAATTTGCAAATTAATATAATCTTGTTTTGCTCAGAACTTAAAATTAATCACTATAAATAAAAAAAAGCATTTACATCATCATGAATATGCACAAAATTAACAGCGACAGAACATTGGCGAACATCTTTATGTTGGACTGAATTATGTAAGAGCACCGATACTTTTTTTGATCTTATCTTTGATGATCGATATCCAAACACGAAGAGTAAAGAATCAATAACATTACTCTTTCCACTTCCATTAGCACCAACAATGCTTGTCAAACTCTGTAAAAATAATTTTAGTATAAAAATCAGTTATTACAATTGATCTTTTTTTTTTATTTTATAAAAGTACAGATGGCCCCTCATTAATTTAACTGAAATTAACAATATTGACCATAATTACAAACATACAATTAGTATGTTAAATAATTATTTTCTTTTTAGGCTATATCTAACTAAAAATTTGTAGATTTATAAACGTCAATTAAATATAAAGGTGTAACATACAAATTATGAATTTCTTAAATCACTTTCTATACTTGGAAGCTATTTTTTTTTAAATCCATTACGGTATACAACTTACACATATGCCTGTGTCAAAATCAAGTTTTTATTATTAGATGATAGTTTATAGTAAAAAATGTCAGTTTTATTATTTAAATTTAAACAAATTAAACCATAAAAAAATAACTACATTACTGGTTTTCATTTGTCTTCAGTAAGTAATTAATAATATATTTAACTATATACTAAACTAAAATTTATAGGTCATATTATATTATTATTATTATTTAGGTTATAATAGGTAGTAATAATTACATTTTAGATTAAGTATGACGTATTATAGTAAAATATATTGATAAAGTCTTACAATGGGTGAATTAAGTATTATTAATAGGATTAAGATTGTTTATGACTTTTTTTTGTAGTCATGCACATTGCAGACCCAGTAATAAATTTGTTTTGTATGACATAGAATCAGATTCAATTTTATTTTGCATATTTTTGCATATTTAGGGATTTTTATGAATAAATGCATATTTTGAAAAAAATTGTAAATAAATGCATATTTTGCCAAAAAAATAACTTAAATATAAACCTCAATAAAAACCCATATGTGGACATTGTTGGTTTTACAACTAACGAAAACGAGAAAATTTGAAACGTGTAGTTTATATTATTAACTTGTCTTTATTACTTACTTATCGTTACTATACCTAAACATAATATAGCTATAGCAATAACATGATTAAGATTCCGACCGATGATCGAGTATGGTAATACCGATGGAACATAATGACTTACATTATAAAATCTTTAGTTTAGTGTGTGGTGTTGGTGTGCCACGGGTGCTATGTATACTGCGGTTATATCAAATTATTTTAGTATACGCGTTTTATTCTCACTAAAAATGCCAAAAGTTAGATGTTCCAATACTGCTTGATTACACAAATTTATTTTGGAGTTTGGCGAGGATGTATTTTCAACGGATGGGTTATTTTTAATTTCAAAATCTCATATTTTTGACTATTTGTATATAAGTTATAAAAAAAGTTGTAAATTAATAAATTTAGAGAACATTATTGATAAGTAATACCATTTTAAAAAGACATATATTTTTTTTTTTTTTTAGGGCATATTTGCATGCATTTTTTAGTGTTTTAAAGGTCATAAACATTGTAACCCTAAATTTATTAATATTAACAAACAGTTCATAATTGGAGGCTTAAAGATAAGAAAAGACAAGAACCTAACAATTAGTTTAAGTCCTTAGTAGTTCAAAACCTATAGTATAGCAACACTCCGAATTAGACTGTAAAAAATCGAATACAATATGCCAAATATGCCTTTACACCTAAAACATGCAAAAACATGCACTATCAGACTTCATATTATTATTACTATCGTTATGAAACGGATTTGTATCTTAGTTAGCATGTTTTCCTGTGTAGCAAAAAAAACATGCAGATGCATGAACTTACGAGCCCTGGTAATGATTAATGAACAACCGAGTCAGAGAGTAGACTATATTTTATTTAGTCTAGATTTCTAGACTTTAAATATAATATATGAATCCTGGGATTCCAATAATAGCAAAATATTAATAAGATTATAGTTCGATAATTATCAAATATTAACATTAGATTAGAACTTATAAAGAAAAGAAAAATTTATTTATACCAATATAAAGTATGAATATTAATTAACGTACACACAGTAAAAAAATCGTATAATTTTTATTAAATAATTAGTCATGCTAAAATACCTTATGAAATGGTCCAATATTAACTTCTCCATAATAACTTTTAAAGTTATTGGCCACTATGTTCTTAATGACCATGCGAGGCCCCGGATTTTCATCTGCTGACACAATAGGAGGTAACTCCGTCGGTATACGGATGCCATTGAATATCTCGTTCTCTTCAATATCAGACAAATCTTCATCGTCAGAAAAATCACCGGTTTTTTCGGTTTTTTCGGTTTTTTCTGGCCTGATCCTTTTGGATTTGACCTGTGAATTGGAGCCACTGCCTATTTCTTTTCTTTTTGCCACCATATTTTGTAAAAATTAGCAAAAATCGTGTAATTCGTGTGACTATTTAAATAACGGTTTACATCGTTCAATACTTCGACGGTTTTTGGAAGAAAATATAAATATTAAATACGGATTACGAAGCGCTACTGTTACTCAGTGTTAACGAAAAATGGCGGTAAGACCTGAATTGTGAGTCCTACCACTCTTCCGATTTCATTACATAAGTGTTACCAAGTTGTGAATTATTATTTACAAAAAAAAAATAGTTTTTGTATTTTTACCTTTATGTGGTCATAGCCTGTGTTGATAAAGTGATAAAAAGATTCAGTGTGACCGTATATACGAAAAGAAATAAACAAGCCTCATCAGGATTCCCGGCAGACTTATCACTTATAAGTTATCATTGGTTGACAACGTTGACGTGCACTTGTTTGTTGGTTTTGGTTCACGTCGACGTTCTAGTTTTGTACCCCGCTGCTGGCCGCTTGCTAGTCGCTACGGTCTACGGCTATTTAGTACGTGTTTTTTGGCCGTTGAATTAATTTTTTGATGTGGACAAATTTCTCTTTTAGAAATAACATTTATTTTATTTTAACTATTTTAATTACTTGAAAAGGTTATTGCAGTTCTTACCGACCAGTTAAGGTCCATATTATAAACTATATTTTTTGACCATGGCTGAAGCCGTGGATAATATTGTTAAAATTATAAACGAAACAAATGGCACAAGTACGGATCCAATTATTGAAAGAACACCGGCCTCTACTGAAGGCATGCTGATTGCGTATTCGAGTTTAGTGGTCATGGCTCTAGTGCCCATATTCCTTGGATCGTTCCGATCAGTACGACTTCATGTTCAGAACAAAGTTAGTACCTTTATTAAGATACTTAAAACTTATCATTATAATTAAAATCTTTTTTCTTATTTCAGTTAAAAAAAGAAGTTCCTGAGTCAATGACGGAGAAAGATGCCTTAATGTTTCCATTGATTGCCAGTGGAGCTCTTTTTTCATTCTATATAGTGTTCAGGGTAAACAATTTTTATAAAAAATTACATATTATAAGTATAATTATATATAATACAAATTTACATATATCATATGAAAATGTAGTAATAGTGTTAAGATGGTTTGGTCAAAAAATATTTTAACTTTTACATTAGAAATATAAGAAACTATCAGTAGGCAAAGTATGTTGGAATCCATCTAAGGCCATTTTATCTTTAAATTATATAATTAACTTTTGGGAAAGTATTTCTAATACTACTGAATATTAATGCCTATTATCTATTCAAATACATATTCTTAATACTTAAAGTATTTTTTTTACTCAAGTCTGTATATGAATTCTTTATTTTGTGTAAGGATATTTTGCTTAAAGACCAAAACTTGGACGTTGAAAAAATTTCTATTCAAATAACAGTAACTTTGAGATTTAATGGAGTTATGGAGTGATGTAATTGAGAGTGAATCTGGTGTATGAGAACATGTTAGAAATGTGGAGGACTATTTAGATTAACCTTAAATAGTTGGGCAAATGGGCATAGAAGAAGATTTGAGTTAGGTTAGAAACTAGAAAACATGTACACATGTAGACTAGGGATATATTCTAATCACATTGGAAGTAGCAATTAGGTATGAGGATATTTTTAAAATTGAACTTACTTGTTAGGTCTATGATTCATTAATAGGTCTAAGTACTTAAAGTGCTTAAAATTTTTAAAATGTTTGCATACATTTTATTTATTTTTTTATATAAAATCTTACATTCTTGTGCTTTTATACACTATTTAGTATTAACCTATAATTGGTTAATGATAATTAAGGTTATTTGGCTGGGTTATTGTGTTTAAAACAAGAAAATATATGGTTTGTACATCCAAATTAAGTTGATCAATTTAACAAATCATATTTATATTTTCATTTTCTTATATATTGCTGCATCAAACAGGATCAAAATTTCCATCCTTTGTATGTGATTTGATAAAAAAAATGTACTTTACTGTTTTTTTTTTTTATAGGTATTTTCTAAAGAATATATAAATTTGTTAGTGACTGCATATTTTTATATTCTTGGAGTGGCTGCTTTAAGTAATCTTCTTGGGTGAGTAGAAGTTAAGCATTAAATATTAGAATACATGTATTATAATATTTTTTCATTCTTTTAATTAGTAATCAATTCAGTTCCATGTTACCAAAAAGCATACCTAAAACTAAGTACCAACTACAGTTTACAGAAGGTACAGGTGATAAAAAACTTGATTGGATAAATGTTAAATTCACATTACATGATGTGATATGCTTTATAGCATGTGCAGTATTAGGATCATATTATCTTTACAGCAAGGTATTTTTATTAATTAACCTGTATGCATAGTTAAAATTATAATTTATTTAATTTTTTTTAATTTTAGCATTGGATCGCGAACAATATATTTGGATTAGCTTTTGCTATAAATGGAGTGGAATTGTTACACCTTAACAACATAAAAATTGGATTTATCCTCTTATGTGGTCTATTTGTTTATGATGTATTTTGGGTATTTGGCACTAATGTTATGGTTACAGTAGCAAAATCATTTGATGCTCCTATCAAACGTTAGTTTCCAAATGGATAATGATTATTATTGAGATATAATTTTATTAATTTAATTAATACCTTACAATTGTTTTTGTTTCAGTTATATTTCCTCAAGATTTATTAGAAAATGGAATTTTAGCTTCAGAAAATTATGCTATGTTGGGCTTGGGTGATATTGTTATCCCTGGAATATTTATTGCATTCTTATTAAGATTCGACCATAGGTTAGTATATACTTTGACTGATTAATTAAGAAATATATTTTAATATGAATTTATTATATTTTATAGTTTAAAGCGAAAAACAAATTTGTATTTCAATACAACATTTTTGGCCTATTTCATTGGACTACTTACTACTGTATTTGTTATGCACGTATTTAAAGCTGCCCAGCCAGCCTTGTTATACTTAGTACCTGCATGTTTGATTACGCCTATAATTGTGGCTTTAGTTTCCGGAGATTTGAAAACTTTATTCAGGTAACGAAAACAAAAAAAAATTGCTATTTATATATACAGAGTACAAGTTTAATACAATTTTTACTTTTTAATGTTATTCAAAATTTTAAGTTATAAGTTATTAATTAATTAAAAGGTTTTGAGCATTTAGTGATCATACCAGTTTTAAAAGCTTGGTATTAAGGTGCTTCTTTACCTAATTACCTATCAGTGCCTTATATCATCATCATTAATATGATTGGTGATAAAAAAATATTAATAATATTACATTATTAATTTATTATTCTTATTTAATTTAAATATAAAATGATAATTTTTTGATTTTATAATTTTACAGCTATGAAGATCATAATATGGAATCAGAAAAGTCTTCCAAAAAATCCAAATGAATATTGACTAATTTGAAGTTTAACTTTTTTTTTTTATGGTGTGTATTAATGTGTGAAATCAAACCAGTGTTTGAATAGATTATTTTCCTTCTCCTTCTCATATTACTTTTTGCTTATGAAATTTATTAATTTCTCAAACAGAAAGTTGATTTCAATCTTCCATTATCCAATAAAAATTATACCAATGTTTTTCCCACTTTAATTTACATGATTTTGTTTAATCATGAAATATGATTTCAAATGTTGTACTTATCCAGTTAATTATTTGAAATTATACATTTCAATAAACTAATTAATATATTAGTATTATTTCGTATTAATATTTCACATTAAGATTTTTAGCTTTGTCTAAATCTAGTGTTAAGTTCTTATTAAGTGTTTAACATTTCTATTCAAATTTATAACTTTTTTTTCTCGTCCATGCTTCTAAATTTTACCATTTATAGTAAATTCCTAAAAGTTATTATTTTTAAGTGTTTGAATGAAACTAATTTGATTTATTCAGAAATTTAAAAACTTTTTCATCAAATCCTTCTTAATTTAAACTTTTTTAAAATAGATTAATTGTTCGTGTAATTGAATTTGTTGAAAAAAAAGAGCAGTTAATTATCATGTTTTGTTCTTCCGATTATGAGTTAATCTGATCTCGATTTAGTTTTATTTAATAAAATCCATGTTTTCTTTACATTTAATTACAGTTTTCACCATATCTTTTCTAATATTGATTATGTATTTTATTTTTTACAATTATATAATTATATTATTTAGGATAATACCCTATTTTATCTTTAGTTGTAAAATTAAAAATTAAAAAAAAGTATGGTTTTTTACTTTTATTAATTTTAAAAATACTTGTTATCATTTGTTGATTTTTTTTTATTCTTATGATAAATACAATATATATAACTACAATACATATTGTATTCTTTATTATTTAATTGTAATGATACCATTACATTTGTTATCTTATTACCAACATGGTAATTTAGAATTTGTCATTGATAATTGAATTAGTGAAACATGAATTACATAAAAAATTCACAATAAGTAAGATATTTTTGTAAAGGGCTTTGCTACTACACTTATATTATCTCAAAAAATTTCACAAAAATGAATATGAAACACAATGTACTACCATTGATTATAGATTAAATATATATATTCTATAATCAATGGTACTACCTTAATTTTTTTATGATACCATAAGACCATAATAAATGGAAAAATTGATCACATAAATAATCATAAATAAATTCACATGCCATGACATTCACTTCTTTTAATAATCCTTATCACATGTCTTGATTTTTAATTTTTATACCTATTATGAAACAATTATAATATGTTTTGCCTATTTATATTCTAAGTTACCTACACAGACTTGCAGATTACATTAATTATTTTTGAATTATTATTCTTATTCTTGAAGATGTTCTAAGAATATATTATTGTAAGGGACTAGTATAACAAATTAGAAGCTCGGCTACCGTTGACTATTAAGATTTGTGTCGGCCATTGAGTGTGACATTTATGGTTGTCCAGTGGTTAATTTAACCATGAATATAAGTTCTGTGAATACAACCCTTAAGTCGCTTCCAGACCAAGAAATATTTGTTTCAAACCAATGTCGACGACAAATGTTTCTTAAAATGTCACCATCAAAATTTAATAACATGCGCGTCCACACCAAAGCAACATATTTTCTAAACATATTGGTTTGTGAATATTAGTCTTGGAAAAAATGTGGAACGATAATGACGGTGCTATTGCTGCAGCTGCTTGCGTGATTTCGAGTTTGGAAACTAAAAAGACATCCAAAAAGAGGTATTGGGTTCTAGCCTTTTAGCAAAACAGAAATACAGTGGAAATGATTTAATGACTGATCTTAAACGTGTTAACATTGGTCTGTCTGGATAATTGAAGTTAAATTATAATATTAACGAATTAAAGTATAACTATATAGTAAGACTTCTAATTTCTCAATATTAAGAATTTTTGAAATTTCACACCACTCATCATTTTTTTTAAATTTATTTTTGTACTCGGGTAAAGTTTGGTACCGTAGTATTTGTTTATCATGATATAAATCAATCAGATGACAAACATTTCTCTCGAACACACCATAATTTTATTGAAAAAAAAAAAACTTAAAAATCCGTTCAAAAAAAATTTACGGGTTAAAATATGCACTACGTGTAGACAGACGGGGCTGAACTGAACGAATATGAACGTAAATCATAATGATAATATATAACCGTATATATTTTTATATGTTTATCGACAAAATTTGTCCGGTCTAGACGTTACAATACATTGTCGGCGAGTTTCGTAGTTTCGTCTACAAACATTGTCGAATAGAAAACAAAAATTTGTTGGGGACAATGTCGCCGACACAATTGTTGGTAACAAATTTCAGAAACATTTCTAATTGTTGTCACCGACATTGTTAGCAACACATGTTTGTGACAAATGTTTCTCGGGCTGGACGCGGCTTTAGGGATAAATTATGAATTCGGAACTAAATCCGTGATTGTGATCAAGACGTGCTATATAGTATCTAGTAGCCTAACCACATCGTACAAATAATTACTTTTTATACATTAATAATTATTAATAAGTAATAACTAATAAGTAATAAATAATAACTAATAAGTAATAAATAATAACTAATAAGTAATAAATAATAACTAATAAGTAATAAATAATAACTAATAAGTAATAAATAATAACTAATAAGTAATAAATAATAACTAATAAGTAATAAATAATAACTAATAAGTAATAAGTATTAACCAGTGGCGGAACTACGATTATTGAGGCCCATGGATACAATTTTTTTGGAGGCCCTATATCTGTAATTTAATTTTCTAAACATTGGGCTGTTTATTTGTATGCAATAAAAAAAATGTATTTATAGTAAATTAATAATTTATTGAGTTATAATTTTGGAAACAGTAATAATAATACTTTATTTACAATGAAAATGATTTTTTTCTGCTACGGTCTTGAGCAAACGTCTTCACCAATAACGATAAGTTTAATTTTTTAGCACGCTCATTTTCTATCGAAATCACCGCAAGACCACTAAGCCGTGTTTGGGACATGGTGCTTCTCAGATAATTTTTGATTAATTTAAGTTTTGAGAATGTCCTTTATGCACTCGCCACAGTAACCGGTAATGTAAGGAACAAATAAAATGCCGTTAATAAGTCAGGGAAACTAGTAATTAAACTATTATTTTCAATTATTAGTATTTATTTATCATTCATTCGTCATTTCAAAAACGCTGTTACAAGACTTGAGTTCAGAAGCAAACATACATTTAAATTACTCAATTTGTGTGGCAAGTTCTGCTGGATTAAAGTCCTGAAATTCATCCGCCAACTTTTTTGTAATCTCACTGATCTCGTCATCTGATATTACAGGCAGTCTTAAAAACACACTACAACTAAATAAATTACTTATTTCACTAAGACATTCAAATCTTGTTTTCAATTGTGTAACTATAGTGTCAATACAGCGATATAAAACTTGCGTTTCAAAATAACGGTTTCCTTGTGAAAGACGTTGATCTTGACATAGCATATCATACATTTTTTTTACTTTTCTCGTTCGTTTACAAGAAAACTCCGGTATAACATTCCACTGTAACGCTTTAGAATTTGCTTCTTCTAACAAATTATTAAAGTTATGACGGATTTTCAACATATTTTATATTGAGTTTTGTATCAGATCAACAGCCTTTCCAATATCAGATCCAGGTGATTGAAGTATTTTGAATGCTAAATTAATTTTTGAAAATATTTTATACGAGTACATCACAAGGATTAAAATAATTGTTTCTTAGCTTTAGAAATATTTTTTGAGTGTGGAGGCATCGTTTTGTGCATCCTTATTACGCCCAGTCAATGTAATGTTATTTAAAGATTTCATAACGTCTGGGTACATATGATTGAGTGATATTAAACAATCAATTCTAGACGACCATCGTGTAGGGCACAGCCTTTTAAGTGATCTAGAAATGTCACTGCTTTCTTTTTTTTAACATTGACCATCTAAGTATACTATTTCCAAAAAAAGTATATAGAGTTTCTAACATCTCAAAAAATTGTCTAATTTCGGCAATGTTTTTAACAGAATCGTTTACCACCAAGTTTAAATTATGCCCGCATATCGCGATAAGACATGATATGTATTATACTCATATAATATTATTATTCACATTAATTATTAATAGTACCTACTTAATACAATCGTGTGTGGTTTTCCGTATGCACGTTTAGTAATCACTTATCAATATACTTTGTATAATTTCAGTATTCAATGATATTATTTACTTGAACGGAAATTTTTTTAAAAAGTACATAATTTTGCTGCGAGGCGCCGAGGCCCCTTTAACGATGAGGCCCGCGGAAAATCCCGCCTTCAATCACATGTAGTTCCGCCACTGGTATTAACCAAGGTGAAAGGTTATATATAATATATAATATACTATATAGTATTATAGTATCTATAATATAAAAATGAATCGCTGAATGTGTTGCTAAGCGCAAATCTTGAGAGCAGCTGAACCGATTTCGCTAATTCTTTTTTTATAATATTCCTTGAAGTACGAGGATGGTTCTTACGGAGAGAAAAATTTAAAATATTGGACCTGAACGAGAAATTCCAAACGTTCATAGGTATACTTATGGGTAACCATGGTAACACAAATGAAAAAAACAAAGGAGAAGGCAAAAATCTAAGGACAGTCACCGGCCACCGCGTATTATATAATAACTGTATTAAACAAATGTTGCGTTTCCACAACAGCAATAAATTCATTAGTATTTTGCCCAGAGGTCAGTTGCAAACAATATAATATTTTGGAAAAGTATACTTTTATTCTACGACGTGAAATAAAAGTATACTTTTATTCTACGACGTGAAATCATCCTATATTTCTACATTTATATATTTTTATATACATTCGACTTTAAACGGTTGCATTTTCCAGTGCGGCTAGCATTTGCAATGTCGATAAATAAATCACAAGGGCAGTCGCTAAGTGTTTGCAGCAACAATCTTGAAAATCCATGTTTTTCACATGGCCAGTTATATGTCGTTTGTTCTCATGGCGGAATACCAACAAAACTATTTATAAACACGTAAGAAAAAAAACTAAGAATGTTGTATATCATAAAGCATTAGAATAATAAACACTTTTTTATTAATTATACCAGTTCAAATTCAATATTCATAATTAAGACAGCACAACGTCTGTCGGGTCGGTAAATTGTAAAATCGTAAAATTGTAAGGGTTTTTCTTCGACCGCGCTAACCGAGAAAACTACTGGACCGATTTGGCTGAAATTTTTTTTGGCTGAAACCTGACACTTTGCTGAAGGTTTTAGAACACTTTTGTCAGTAAAAAAAGTTCATAAAAGTTTTTATACGCATTTTTCCACACATAGTGTTTTATCTAATTTTTTTTTTGATCTTTATAACAACCCGGCAACTGTTGCCATTAGTTACAAATTACAATTGGTAATAACAATTATTTACAAGTATGTATATTTATATGTCAGTATATCTATTTTTATTATGTGTTTGTATACCTACATTGTTAATCGCTATTATCTAGCATTAATAGCACATAGCTCACCGCACGTGGCATCACGGGCTCAGTCTGAGCTTGGTAGGCGTCGAGTGTGGTTATTTGCTATACGCCCATTACGAGCATAATTTGTGCTTAGTTTTTTCACCTACTTTTTGATTATTCTTATAAAGGTATATTGGGCATGCTAATACAGTTAAATTTCGGGTAAGTGGCCAATTCATCATCATGCCGAGAGCGCCAAGAGCACGCATTGGCAGAAAAACTGCCAATGCAACTCGAATGTATAACAGAAGGCAAAAAGATAATTCACCAGAACGTTCTCAAACACTTGCACAGGACTAACGTAACGCTTTAAGTATGAAATCAGCGTTTAATTATCAATCCGAGATTGATTATTTAAATATTAAAGCGCTTCAAATTGGACGAATGACTATATTATGTCCTAAGTGCCATGCAAAAAAATGGAAAGATGAAACCCATGGACTTTGCTGCGCTGACGGTAAAGTTGTTTTACACCAATTTGAGGATCTTCCAGACCTAATTAAAAGTTTAATTGATAATTCTCACCCTCTATCAAAACATTTCTTTGATAATTCTAGACGGTATAACACTCTGTTTCAAATGACATCGTTTGGAGCAAACGAAATAAGTGAAGGGAACTTCATGCCCTCTTTTAAAATTCAGGGTCAAGTGCATCATTTAATAGATAAATCACCTGTTCGAAATGAAAATGCATCTGATCCTTTTGAGTTCTCAATTTTGCGTTCTTACGATAATAACCGATTACAAGAATTTGTAGAAATCAATTTACCAAAATTAGTAAATGATCAAAAATATGCTTTTAATGTTATTACAGAAAGCGTAATGAATCATCAAGGAAGAGTTTTTTTTTAGATGCTCCGGGTGGTACAGGAAAAACATTCCTAATTAATTTGTTGTTGGCTCAAATTAGATCCTCAGGTAAAGTTGCATTAGCAGTAGCTTCATCTGGTATAGCAGCAACTCTCCTTAGTGGCGGCAGAACTGCTCACTCGACTTTCAAGTTACCGTTAAATGTATTATTTGATACAGAATACGTTTGTCCGATTCGTAAAAATGGCCCTCTTGGAAAAATTCTTCAAGAAACCTCATTCGTTGTGTGGGATGAGTGTACAATGAGTCACAGATCACATATCGAAGCAATTGATCGAACATCGAAAGATCTTAGGTGTAATAATAAGTTTATGGGTGGCATAACATTTGTTTTCGCTGGTGATTTCCGTCAAACCTTACCAGTAATCCCTAAAGGTACTCGAGCTGATGTCGTTAATGCTTGCTTAAAATCTTCCCCTATATGGAACTATGTTGAAAAACTTTATTTGCGAACAAACATGAGAGTTTATTTATGCGGAGGGGACGATATTTTTCCAGCACAGTTGTTGAAAATTGGAAATGGAACTTTAGAAAATGAAAATGGTTACATTTCTGTCAATCACACGATTGGACGGGTGGTCAATAACGTGGAAGAGTTGATTTCTACAGTTTATCCTGACATTTTTAATCTGTCCAATAAATCTTATCAGTGGTTATGTGAAAGAGCTATTATCTCTCCAAGAAATGTAACAGCAGAAGAAATTAATGATATCATCCTTCTAAAATTCGATGGACACTTACGTGAATATCTATCTATTGATACAGTTACATCAACAGATGATGCTATTCATTATCCACAAGAATTTCTCAATTCTCTTTCTCCTTCGGGATTTCCTCCTCATAAACTAAAATTAAAAATTGGTGCTCCTATTACATTATTACGTAATCTTCAACCACCGAACTTATGTAACGGTACAAGATTACAAATAAAATCGTTGCGAAATAATATTATAGAAGGAGTAATTCTTACAGGGCCAGCGAAAGGAGAAATTGCATTTATTCCAAGAATTCCCATGATTCCCTTTGACTTGCCGTTTTCTTTCAAACGGCTTCAATTCCCGGTTAAAGTTTCTTTTGCCATTACCATAAACAAAGCACAAGGTCAAACATTCAAGTACGTTGGCGTAGATCTTCGTACAGAGTGCTTTTCACATGGGCAATTATACGTGGCATTTTCTCGAACTGGAGACCCGAATCATCTTATGATTTTAATTTCAACAGGAAATATAACAAAAAACATCATATACTCAGAAGTCTTATAAAATTCTTATTTTAATTCTTTTTTTTTCTTCATCAACTTCAATCAAATTCTTTATCAACCATAAATTATTTCTTTTTTATCTGTATTTATTTTTATCATTTATAACGCTAGAAAAATTTCAATCCGTTTTCATTAACCGTTTTTTATATTTACTTGCCGATCACATTAAACAATATTTGAATAAAAAATTCTACATATCATGGTCCGAAGGCAAAATAAACAACCAATCACGGGCGAAGCTGTGACGGGTCGGCTAGTATGGAATAAAAAGGGATCACATTAAAACTATTTAAAGAATTTGCCACTGCCCATTCGATGATAAGGAACATATGACAGTCATAGTATGATCCCAGGTCTTAGGAGATATAATTTAAGACCGTGGTATAATCACAGTTAAATGGTAACCCTGGATGGCAGAATAAATAAATACCATCTCGGAATATTTGATACCGAAGCCTACAGATTCGCAGGTGATACCCATAGAGAAGATAGATTTATCTATAAACCTTGCCCTATACGCATCTTCTAAGATTGTCGACTTATCAAAAATGATGAAGTTAAATATACCAAGGAGGTTGTACAATATTTAGATTACACTGCGTTATTCGTATAACCTTAAATACCCAAATTTCAAATTTTATTTTGAGTATTGTCATTGTTTATCAACAGTTCTATAGATTAATGACTAATATTTTCAATTTTCTGTTCACAATAATAATTAAAAATTCTTTTTTGCATAAGATTTGTTCTTACTCGGCTTTTTAAAAATGGTAATTCTTTTATTTGTTTGCGTTAAGTGTATATTTGTACACTCAATACTGACTTTATTCCAGAAGTATTGATGGTTCAATTCTATTTAGCATTTATTTTAATACAATTAAACCATTTAAACAATTTATGTACCTATTAAATTGATTTTTCCTTAAATGTTAATTTTAGGCACGGAGGTATGATACTAGAACAACTATATTTTCTCCTGAAGGTAATATTTATACTTGAATATTTCTTATTATTAGTTTTATTGACATCTTATTAACCGTTGAATAATTATTCATTTAAAATATTTTAGGTCGATTATATCAAGTAGAGTATGCTATTGAAGCAATCAGTCATGCAGGTACATGCTTGGGGATACTTACCAATGATGGAGTTCTCCTCGCAGCTGAAAAACGGAATGTTAATAAATTGCTTGATGAGACTTGTGGTTCAGAGAAAATTTATAAATTGAATGAGTAATTTTGCAGCTTTTTATTTAAAAATGATAAATTAAAACTTATAAAAAATTTTTTTTAGTGATATGGTATGTAGCGTTGCCGGTATTACTGCAGATGCCAATGTTTTGGTTTCTGAATTGCGTTCAATTTCAGAACGATATCGTATGCAGTATGGTGATTCTATACCATGTGAACAACTTGTTTCATGGTTATGTGATGTAAAACAAGCTTATACTCAATACGGAGGTAAGCAATTTTAAATGCTAGCAAAGGCATGTGCTATTATTCTCTTAATATTCTTTAGGAAAAAGACCATTTGGTGTATCAATATTGTATATGGGCTGGGATTCACATTATGGCTTTCAACTGTATCAATCAGATCCTAGTGGAAATTATTGCGGTTGGAAAGCAACTTGTATTGGAACCAATAGTGCTGTATGTTAAAATAATTTTTAAAATTAAGCAATGAACTTTTATATATTCTTTGTTTAAGGCTGCTATTGCATCATTAAAAACTGAGTATAAAGAAGGACAGATGACATTAGATGAAGCAAAAAAACTGGCTGTTAAAATTTTATCAAAGACTTTAGATGCAACAAAACTTACAGCTGATAAAGGTATTATAATATGTTTGAACTTTATTTTTAAATTCTTATAAATAGATTATACATTTTAATTTATTTTGAAGTCCTTATAAAATGTTAACTCTTTTAATATCAAAAATAAATATCAGCTATATGTAATCATATATTCCAAATATTATCAAATAAGTTTTTTTTAATATAATTGAATTCATCCACTGTTGTATTTTGATTGTAGTCCAGGTTTCAAGTATAATATTAAAATACTAATTCAGAAAACAACCAAATTAATTAAATTAAATAACTTTTAGTTGTAAAATAGTCATTATATTCAGTAAGTGCTATGAAATTATAACTCATCTATGTATATACTCATACCTTAATAACTTGAAATTCATGAAAAGTTAAAATAAAATATCAAGAAATATATTAAGAAACTTTGATTATTGTAATTTTTTTTATGATATACGTTTATAGAATATGTTTACTATTATAAGTTGTCTCAAATATTTTTACTCCTCAAAACATTTTATTTAATAAAAATTAAAATGTATTTAAGCTTATATTTTTTATTTTAGTGGAAATGGCTACACTCAAACGTGAAAATGATCAAACTGTAACTAATATACTTGAGAAGCATGAAGTTGAAAAACTTATTACTGAATATGAAAAAATGGAAGCTGAAATTGCTGCGGCAAAGGCAGAAGCTAAAGCTAAAGAAAAGAAAGAAAAGGATGCAAAAGAAAAAGAAAAGGATGCAAAGGAAAAAGATCAATCAACATCAAATTAATGAAACATTTATAACATGTATATTATTTAATGAAATTAATAAGAATTTTTTTGGTAATGGCCTGTTATTTTTATGTGTCTGAATAAAAACAACAAACATAATATTTAAGTAAATCATCTTATTTTTCTAATGTACTAGTCAACTTTTCAAAATTAATTATATTAATATAAAATCCAAACAACAATTTATTTCCTATACTACATTGTCATAATAAATTAAGAATAATATCTATATTACTCATCATTAAATCTCATCAACAGTTTTAATTTTTAAGTTCAATATCTATGTGCGTTCTTCTTTGAAATAAAAATTGAAGAATTTTTTACGATTCTAACTGCAATTAATTGTATAGTTTGGCTATACAGCCGTACAGGTAACTATATACTAAGTTACTCACTTAAATAGTAAATTATAAATGAATATGAATTACCAATAAAATTGAAACATTATCAACACAAAATTTAATATTTGATATTCTTAATTTAGTTATCTTTTGTCATTTTAAACTATCCATGACTTAATTAATGAATTCATTTCTGACCAGGCATGTTCACAGGGGGGTGTTTTGGGTGTTCAAACACCCCCCAAAATGTTTGGTTATTTTCTTATTCAATTTTGATGTTAATTGTTTTATTATATTATACTATAATAGATAGGTATAATATTACATTGTGTTTGTGAAACACCGGCGAAAGCAAAATGAAAATTTAATACCAACAAATTTTTATTTTAATATTATTGAAAAAAAAATAAAACAGAATTTAGAAATAAACTAATATTATACTTATTGTATAATGACATGGGTACAAAATAATACTAAAATGTACATAGACTCGGGAAATACCTAAACTATACTTGAAACAATTACTGCGGATAAGGGTATTATAAATATTATCGTCTTTTTTGTTTTTTGTTATCGACGTTATCGTAAATGTATTTATTTTGTATCTGGACGAGGCCACGATGAGTTGACAATATACTATTTTATGTCTCAACTCTCAAGTTGTTAAATTATTATGATAATATACTATTTTATGTCTCAACTCTCAAGTTGTTAAATTATTATGATAATATACTAAATTACTAATAATACATTATCTCTAGGGCTCGGAAATTAATGTTCTTAAAAAGTACTAAATATGCATGCACTTACGCGCTTAAAAAAGTACAAAAATGCTTTAATAATATGACACTTTTATTTTACTTTTTTATACAAAATGTTCATTTGGACAAATATGCTGAAAAAGGTTTCAATTTCAAACCTATTTTACTTGCGTTTTCTATAACAATTTACAAACAATCGATTGAATTTATTTAAGAAACACCACATCTGCATAACTTAGCATTGCATTCTTAAAGTGTAATAATTACAAGATAAATAGTAATAGGTTAAAGATATTTCATTATTTGTATTACATACTGCATAAACACAGTATACATGCAAAAATTTAAAAAAAATTCGACCAAGAAATTACGTTTTCCGTTTTTACCCCTTTTAACCTCTTAGGAGTTGGATTTCGCAAAATCCGTTTTTATCTGACATTTTTTACCTATATTGTATATATACATAGGTACTACCTACCTGCCAAATTTCAGGTTCTTAGGTCAAGTAGTTTTTCAAGTTTTTAAAATCTCGTGTGTAATCGAAAACACCAAACTCTTATATATATAAAGAAAAAATAAAACTATATAAAAAAATTTTAATTTTTAAAATTTTTTATTTGTGCAAAAAACCAACAAATTTTTGTCTTAGTTGTCTTTTGAATTTCAGGAATGTAAAAATTTAATAAGCTTTAAATTTGTTTTTATTTATATATATCTTTGGTGTCTTTAAATTGGATCTTCATGCTAGAAGCTTAGAAATGCATTGATTCGATAGTAACTTAAAAAATCATTTTTACTGAACATACTGTACATTTTACTAAAGTAAAACAAAATTTCGTTAGAAGCAAATATTTTTATTTTTATTTCATTATATGATTTTGGTTTCAGTTTTGACCTACTGGTAACTACTGTCTAATTTTTTTTATAAAATAATGCCTTTATAATTTGCTTGCGATTTTATTAAATTGTATTTTGACTATACCAAAAAAATACATTATCCAACAATCATTTTTTACCTATAAAATTGAACAACTGATTTATTAATTTGTTATTATTTTTGTGAAAAACAAAAGATATAAAAATGTATTGTAAAATATTTTTTTCAATAATTCATCGTGTAAGGTGGGAGTCCAAATGGGGTTAAACCCCTGGGCCCTGGTAACAGATATTTCAATGTTTTGGACCTAAAACTTTTATTAGTTGATCTCGCTTTGATTAACTAATTTTTTTTGTCATCTGTGTTTATGAATATATCTTTTAGAGACATTAAGGCGAGAACTCAAGAGCGTTTTGAAGAATAAAAGTTAAAAATCAAACATGTCTTTAAGTTTTTAACCCATTACTGGATAATGTTGTTCTCGTTTCAAACATTTCGTCGTAACTACGAACTTTAGATCGTAGTTACTTATTTGGTTTTTTCATACATTTAACACAATTAGAACGAGAAAACTAAAATAATGTACCCGCTTTATTACGGAAAATTCGAAATATTTTAATTCGTTTTAACTCGACGCTTGTCAGTTTAACGATCTACTCTATTTAGTATTTTGTATTTAAATATAATAAATTTTACTCATAACAGTTGTAAATTATAACTTATGGGAAGTTACCGTATACAAAAGTTAAAACACAAATGTTCAATAATTATCGTACACAATTATTGTTGAACTATACATACAATGTTGTTAAAATGTTTCGTAGATGCTTGGCGCTATTTTTTTTTCCACATAAGAAGAGATATTCACCCGCTCACGTTGGCAACACTAAAATCATATGTTACACAGATTGCGTTTCACATAGATAGGCGTTCGTGGAACGGAGGGGGCCGGACGATTTGCGGCCATCCATTTTCTTTTCGCGTTACCATCCCGTTTGTACTAGAACCTACACCCAGTTAGTTACACACGTTCAAATTAAAATCCCATCATTATGGCTAACCTATCGCTTCGTTTGGCCACCAAAATTGGAAAACAATTGAACAACACATTGCCGCAGGTACGGTATATTATTTAGTAATTTTAATTTTCCCGACCCGTGCGCCTCGAGCGTAAGTCCGGGCTATGCCGGTCGCGTACAGTTATCTGTGTGCGATTTCCATATCCCGAATTCCGATTTTATACCTGATCAATTCACTTCTAGTCTAGGTAATCGTTCGTTAATTCTACTCGTATATTACCCATTCAAATATGCATTTCCGTGAGCTCGCGACCAATATACTTCTACATTTTATTTGTTATACATAACCTTCTCATGACCTTTACTTGTGATTGAGGTTCCTTAAATTTTCTTGTGTATATAAAGTTATAAAGTTTAACGGCAGGAGTTTTAATTTTAAATCCTTCATGAAGACATTTGTTTAAATTTATAAATTATTTTTAAAAGGTTTCTTTAATTAATAACTGCATAACTTGAGTTTTTAAGTTTTCTAATGGGGTCTATTGTACGACATAACTCAAGATTAAAAGACTCCAATTTAAAACTTAAAAACACAATTATTCATATCGGTCAATGGAATATTTTCTGAGGATATAATTTGATAAATGTTATATATTTGTTACGACCTGTTAAGTAATTGGATGTTTAATATACTTAGATAAGCAAGGCTTCATGGACTACATCAAAACTCATCAGTCGATCATTACATATAACATGCAGTGCCCGAGCTGCAGAAATTTCTTCCATTTTGGAAGAAAGAATTTTGGGAGCTCCACCCAAGGTATGTTAAATATTATAATCACTTATTAGAGTAATAATACTGATAATGATATTAATTATGTAATTGATGTAATCTAGGCTGATTTAGAAGAAACTGGTCGTGTATTAAGTATTGGTGACGGTATTGCTCGTGTCTATGGTTTAAAAAATGTGCAAGCTGAAGAGATGGTGGAATTTTCCTCCGGATTAAAGGTATAAATTTTAATTTTATAATTACATTGAGAAATTTTTTATTAAATATCAATTAAATTCTCTTGTAGAATATTTATTCTTGTCTACTTACTACATATTATAATAGTGTTTTTTAAATTTTTTCTTGTGAATGTTCTTAATTTTTACGGGTTTCCATAAATAATAAATCTATAAGCTTAATAGATTTCTTTAAAAGCTAATAATAATTTTAAAAAAAATAATAATAAATATGTATTATTTGTTGTACGATGTATTTTATTTATATTTATTAGGGAATGGCACTTAACTTGGAACCTGACAATGTCGGAGTTGTAGTTTTTGGTAATGACAAGCTTATCAAAGAAGGTGATGTTGTAAAACGTACTGGTGCCATTGTGGATGTACCTGTTGGTGAAGACCTTCTTGGACGTGTAGTTGATGCCTTAGGTAACACTATTGATGGTAAAGGACCATTGGCAACTAAGACAAGGTACCGTGTGGGTATCAAAGCCCCTGGTATCATTCCCCGTGTGTCTGTACGAGAACCTATGCAGACTGGTATTAAGGCTGTAGATTCACTTGTACCTATTGGCCGTGGTCAGCGTGAATTGATCATTGGAGACAGACAGACCGGGTTAGTGTTTAACCATGGTATACTTTTATACAATGCATAACCTAATAATATTTTTATAATATAGTAAAACCGCTTTGGCTATTGATACCATTATCAACCAAAAGAGATTTAATGACGCCCAAGACGAAAAGAAGAAACTGTACTGTATTTATGTTGCTATTGGACAAAAGAGATCAACTGTTGCCCAAATTGTAAAGCGATTGACTGACACTGGTTAGTTTATATGTTCATACATAATGTGATTATTTTCATTAATGTAAAATTAATTTGCTTTTTAAATTAAAAACATGTTTGTGTTCTATAGGTGCAATCAAATACACCATTATTGTATCAGCTACAGCTTCTGATGCTGCTCCCCTTCAATATCTCGCTCCATACTCTGGATGCGCTATGGGTGAATTTTTCAGAGATAATGGCAAACACGCTCTTATCATCTATGATGATTTATCCAAACAAGCTGTTGCTTACCGTCAAGTACATATTACCATAAATTAAAAATGATCTTTTTTTTATTTATTAATCAATATATTTTGTTAGATGTCTCTGTTGTTGAGGCGTCCACCTGGTCGTGAAGCCTACCCTGGTGATGTGTTCTACCTTCACTCTCGTCTTTTGGAACGTGCAGCTAAGATGAATGAAACTTTAGGTGGTGGATCGTTGACTGCCTTACCCGTAATTGAAACCCAAGCTGGTGATGTGTCTGCCTACATTCCCACTAACGTCATTTCCATCACTGACGGACAAATTTTCTTGGAAACTGAATTGTTCTACAAGGGAGTCCGTCCAGCTATTAATGTTGGTTTGTCTGTATCTCGTGTCGGTTCTGCTGCCCAGACCAAAGCCATGAAACAAGTAAGAAATAACTTTGGGTATAGTGTAAAGCTGAAAAACTATAACTTTTTAATTTTAGGTTGCTGGTTCCATGAAATTGGAATTGGCTCAATACCGTGAAGTAGCAGCTTTCGCTCAATTTGGTTCTGATTTGGATGCCGCTACTCAACAACTTTTGAACCGTGGTGTTCGTCTAACTGAATTGTTGAAACAAGGACAATACGGTAAGATTTAAATATATTTGAACATTTCATACATTCCTTCAGACCTTATCTATATTCATTGTTTGTAAAACTTTGTATTTTAGTACCCATGGCCATTGAAGAACAAGTTGCTGTTGTCTATTGTGGAGTTCGAGGATTCCTAGACAAAATGGAACCATCCAAAATCACTGCTTTCGAAAAAGAATTCTTACAACACATCAAGTACTATAAATTATTTCTTATCATTCTTCTAAATTAATTGTTATCCTAACTTTATTTTTATATTTTTAGGACATCTGAGAAATCATTATTAGAAAGTATTGCAAAGGAAGGAAAAATTTCAGATGAGACCGATGCTAAATTAAAAACAGTTGTTACTAATTTCTTAGCTTCTTTCAATGCTTAAGTATTTATGTATGTTCAATAATGAGCAGTTAGTTCTCAATGTTTCCAGCTCTTTTTATAAAAGGGTGATCGTCGTTAAGTCTATTGTTGTTCATAGTACCATAGCCATTACATTTGTATGTACTTTGCCCTTTTATATAAATTGTAAATTACATTCAAAGAACTGGATTTCCACCATATTATAATTAGTAATATACTTTTTTTTGTCAACCTACAATTATTTTAATTATACAATATGTTGGATTCATTTAAGAAGTCATTTATAGTTTACACTGTTAAAAGGTAATTTTTTTTATTTGAACAAATATTTTTGAAAATAACAACAAAAAATCGTAAAATAAGAATAACAATAATTATTCATGTTTTTCTGTTTTATTACTCTGGATCTTTTCTGCAGGATATAATAGCGTTAGTCCTAGTTGTGCTGAGCTTAATAAAAGTGCCACCAAACATTGTGTCTGAAACATTTAATAACAATATTGAGAATACTATTTCATTAGAAGATTCTAACTATTATACTTACAAAAATGATTGGGTTTTGAATGTTAATGCTATACAGAAGCCATAAGATACATAGAACTATTGTGTTAATCAAAATTGGCTTTGGGTGTCCAGACCATTTTTTTGTTTTAATTGTTTCTCTCTATAAAAATAAAAACATTTAAGCCATATTATCCAAGGTAATTGGCTTAAAATTTTACTTCAAATTACATTGTTGACTTACAATTGATAGTAAAGGCCAACCAATTAGTGACAAATGTATGATTGATACCATAATTGGATAGCGTGTTGTAACCACCTCTGCTGATTCTATAAATGAGTATGTCAAGAAAGCTGTACTCATTAATATAGCTTTGAATACAGTTTTAATAACATCCTTCTGCATAAGACCGAAATAGAAATCAATTGCTAGAAATGAATACTTAATTATCTATTAAAAAGTGATTGTTACCTTTTTATTTGAATAATAACAGTACAGCATTAAATAAGATGAGTTCACTATAAGTCCCATTCCATGTACAAACATTACAGTTGGTAAATTCAGAATATAGCCTTGACGATAAAACAATGAACTTCTGAAAATTGTAACTTATAAGATGAAATTTGATCATACAATCTTTATTGATTAAAGTTTTACTTGCCTAAAAAGTGCCCCAACAAAAGTAGATACATTTATGTGGTCGGATGTTTTCATTTTCACAATATCCTTGCATACCAACCTATATATTAACATATTTTCACTATTATTTTGTTATACATATATAAATTTATACCTATAATTTATTCCTCTTATGATAATGGACTCCAAATCAACTAGGTACTATGACTGTTCAAAGAGACTAAAATGCATTATTTATCGTTTTGAATAAAATGTTTTATTACAACTCAATATTGTAGTCTTAACAATATTATGTTGATATACTATTTTTATGTATCATTTTCAACCACAATTTGCAATTAAAATAAGCATTAAATATAAATGTATGCTTTAATATCCTCAAATATTGTCACAGTCTTCTCGTTTTAATTTTTCAACACTATTCCCTATCAAAAATTTCCCATGACTCCTGTGCAAACGCAAAACAACACATACATCATTATATTGCTATAACTACAGTCTACACTAGTTACAATCAAATCAAAGGTTGTGAAATATTTTATTGTTTTAACATAGGTTTTAAGAGTTCTTCTATCCAAATAATTGTTCCGTAGAATTTTATCAAGTTTTAAATATGCACCCCAATATGGAACGTTGATGTGGAACGTAGTTTTTTCGCGTACAAACCGTCGTTATAATTTAACCAAAACAATTATGCAACATATTATTATCGTCACTTATATTGTTTTTCCAATAGCGTTTGAATTGTAGGTATATTTTTTGCATCGCGATCATGAAAAAATAATTTTATATAATATCAATATAATATGTATATAATATTGTAGTTTATTGATAAATCTTTTTTTCATCAATAATTATGTTTTTATAACTTTTACATAAATAAATTGCTGTTATAATCAATTTATTTTGCATATTTTGTGCTTTTTAAGTGCTCATTTTACAATTCAAAATGCATATAAATCCGGTCTTTAATTATGACACAATGATGATATTCAACAGTTATTTATAACTTTGTTGACTTAATTTATCACCACTTGATGGACTTGTCGATTGGTAAGCAAAAACTGTCTGCTATCTAACCGTTATTGACACTTGGCCTTGTTCATATTTGGCAATGAACTATGTTCATATCTTGCACCGCTAGTTTAGAAAATTGTAAAAATATACTCGGGACACCTAAACGGTTCTTATTGGTTTACGTTTGCCACGACATCAGTGTTTATTTCAGGCACGGTCGGGGATTGACCCTGCCCCGCTCCGCCGCCAAGGGAAAAATTAAAGAAAACCAACTGTTGATGTCAAATTGGTCTAAATAGCGTCTCATAAGCAAGCCTTGACAATTTGAAACGCACCCTCCCCCCCTGCATCACCGGAACAATATGTCTAAAAGATAAAATGACAACTGCACAATTTATTCCTAGCCGAATCGGGATCAACATCATTCGTACTCACCGGATTACAAAATATATGAGCCGACGAATGATGTTTTCAGTCGAATCGCAACAGATGAGAGACGTACCACCGGGGTTAATATATTTGTTAATTAATTTTATTAATGCAATAAAAGTGATAGTAACACTATTGGAGCACAAATTTTCATTTCGATTATTGTTTACCTAATATTGTTCTGTGCTGGTGTTGTAAGTAGGTCTACAAATGACGCGATCCGAATTCACCCATAAATGAGGTTTGAAAAAAAATATTGCACTTTTGATAAAATCAGTAATGATTACTTCATTTTTCATTTACCATGTTAAAACAATAAATAATAATTTGTGAGAAGGGGTAATATAAAAAGTCCTTGATAAGAGAAAGTAGAAAAATATTTAGGGCTTAAAAATTAATATCAAAAATGACCAAAAGGTGATTCTAACATTACCGGTCCTTTCTATAATAATCCTATTTAACCACGAGTTATTAATAGTCATTGTTCAATAGATTATTGACTAAAATAAAGCCAATTTCAATCATGTATTGATGTAGTTGATGATAACTCATAATTATACTAAGTATTTAGCTACAAAGACAAGAGTGGAATTTAAATGTTAGTAAAAATTAATAACTGAGAAGTGTGAGAACAAATATAAGTAATTATCCAACTGTCAAATACATTTTAAAAATTGTGATAGTTGACAATTGACTTTCGATCACAGATAATAATCAAGCACCCATTGTATTTCAATATTTTATCATATTTAATTACTTACAAAGGTGTTAACATCATTGCTGTAGATGCACAACCAGCAGAGAATGACACAGCATTGGCATAAAGTTCATAGATATCCATTATAATAAAAATCAGCTAATAAAAAGTTATATTTAAAAGGTTATTAATATTAATATTTATGGAACAGAAACAGAATGAATGATAACGGCCGTAGTTCAGCTTACACTGAGGTCATCAAGTTCTCAACGAGTTATTAATTCAATGTTACGTAACATATGATTATCTAAGAAAAAGGTGTCAATATCCATTCAAAAAACAAGTGCATAGATTTTTTCAACACAAGATTGTATATTTAAATGAAATAAAGATAAACAAAAAAACATTAAAAAAATAATTATCATTCAGCTTCATCCAAACTATATATTTTATTATATATAGTACAGTTGACTATGGCATGAATGACTTCCCTACATGAACTCATCATAATCATCAACTGTATAAGCTGAAAATTCATTGTAATCCGGAATCTGAAACAACAAAAACAATGATGAGTCAATAATAGAATATATTTAGAATTAAAGTTTAATGCTAGAGAGATATATATATAGACTATTTAAAAATAATCAACAATATTAAAATGGATGTGTTTTTATTAGATAATATTCACTGAGATAAAACTCAAAAATGTAAGTAAATATATATATATATATATAAATGCTTTTTAATCAAGTTAGTAACTAATTAACATTAGCACTCTTACAATTGACTTATTGTCCCCATTGAGAAAAACTCCACTATTATAATAAGAATTAGATATTTCCAGGAAAAGTACTTTTTTAGTTAATTAATGTTCTGGAAGTATTAATAGGTTGAAATACTATTAAGAGAAGAGTTAAGTAGTACAGAAACAAAACTACTCATATATGGCCTAATTAAAAATAAAGTGGTAAAAACTTACAGTACTGTTATCAAGTCGCAACTTAGCTTTTCCTTTGCCTTTATTTTTTTTATTTTTATCACCCTTTTCTGCTTTCGTTTTTTCTATACTCATATTATCTACAGTTGCTTTCAATTTCCTTAAGTCAGAGATTGTTACTAAAACAATAAAAATTGATTGTTCATTAGATACAAATTAATAAAGTATAAATATAATATATAAATCTAGACATAATATGTTCAATTATAAGAAAACTTAACTTAATAACTTTAATGTACTTACAAGAAACAGACAAATTTCTAATAAACTCTTCGATAAAATCAGAAAAATGATCAGATTTAGATAAACTTTGAATTTTTTTCTGAAGTGCTTGTTCAAAAACTGTGAAATCTTCTTTGGATTTTGGTTGCATCCTATCTATTGAGTCTTCATCTCCTTCATCAACACCCAACATCTCTTTGGCTACTTCCAAATCAGCTTCTTCTTGCAGTTTCTGTTGCAATAGCTTCTTTTCTTCAGGTGTCATGTTTGAATTTTCTTCAGCTTCCAAAAATTTACGTCTCATTTTTTCATTTTCTATTTTTTGTTTCCTCTAAAATTAAAATCAAACAGTAAATTTATATTATATACTTCTTTTATTTAAAAAACAAATTAATAAAATTACAACTGATAATGATACTTGTTATTTTAAATGGGATTTAGGTATATTACACAATTATACATGTATTTACCTTCATCTGGATTAATTCATCCATTTCTAAGGGATACTTAAGTATAAATTGACTGTAATTTAAACTACTATAATCAAATAATGAATGATACTTCAATATTGAATGATTCAAGTTTATTGGGTCATACATTATTTAAAAAAGAAAAAAAAAAAAATATTATAGGTTTTTATATATTTTTACTATAAACCTACCTAGACCGATAATAAATGAATACCTTCAAATATTTGAAATACAGTATGAAAAAGTGATATACAAAATTAAGATGATTAAAAGAACTGCATTTTTGATTTGTTTTATTAGTTCCCACTATTATATCACAACTTTATGGTTTTTCAAGAATTTTGATTAGATTTAATATGATATTAGTTATTCCAAGTTTAAAATATTATAAAAATTAACTAGTCCTATGAAGTTTTAAACATAAAAAACATCAACAATTAATCATTAAATATATGTAAAAGTTGTTTTAGATAGTTTATGACACTATAAACTATAAAAGAAACAGCAGTAAATGAAAAAGGTAACTCACCTCTCTTTCAGCTATTTTTTGTTCCAATTTTGATTTGGTTTTTTTTTCTGGGACTTTTGTCTCAGGTTTCTTAATTTCTTCTTCCTCTGCATCCCAGCTATCCTGTAAGTAAAATAAAATAGTAAACAATTGTTTTATAATTAAAGTAAGCATCTACAAACATATACTGATGTATTCTATTAACTACTTGATGAATTCTTAATTAACCTTCACATTTTTTTATGCAAGATTATTGGTTTAAATGGATTCTATAAACACGAACTACTTTTAATGCAACAATCAATGTACTGATAAGGACTGTAGTAACCAGTCGCTCTCACCACTTGGCTGTTACAAGCTTCTTTTACGACGAATGCACGTACACGTAGTAAGCAGGATCGAAAGAGGTTTAAATATTATATAAATAAAATAGATCAACAATAATGATTTATTAAACTATTTATTTTATGATTAAAACTTAGTAAGGAAGAATGATTTAAAGTGTTTCGATAGAATACATATAGTACTCCACCGGAGAGTATTATAATCTAATTTACTGGGAAAAGTGTACTTGTTATGAGCGGCGATGCGGCTGTTTCTAGTCCGTGACCCACACAAGTACGGTAAGTTGGGAGATGAGTAAATCTCTGAATCTCTCGATTCAAAAGCTCTTATTTATATGGGACATGCCGTGATTAAATAGAGGATGATTGACGTCATAGTAAAGGCGCATCACGCCACACTCTGAATCAACCAATGGTTTTCCAATACCAGTGGCCTGTTCGGTGGCGTGATGTTGTTGTGAACTTGATTTTTTTTTCTACGTAAAACACTGTTTTACTACAGGACCATCAAATATAATAAATTATAATTAAATAGTATACATGTCCGATGAAAGGTAGTGAAAGTAATGATGGACAATGAGAGATTGTATCTCGCTCGGTTAAAACCAATTGAACAAAATATACAATGCCGAACCTTTATATTTTCTTCTTCGTCTTCACCTTCCCATTTGTTGAATTTGGCACCGCCAACGATGTCGACGACGGGAACGACGGGCATCGGGGGCTCAAAATTATCAGCATCTGGGGTGAAAAAAAATTAAAATTAGTAAATTATGATTTTTATTTTTTAAAGCTGATTGCCAAGAACTAAGTGTTATTAAAGCATTAATATAACTTCGAAATACCATAGTCCAACTCACCCCATTCCATGATCACGTGTGTCGCTCAAGCGTTTTCCGTATTACGCAGCAGACGTTGGGCGCGATGCGTTTGTCAGAAAGGATTGATGTTGACTGCGACCGACGGGAGAGCGGAGAAACGGTTTGTTGATGCGTACTCAGCCAATGTTCCGTTGCGCAAATTCTTTGTGTTAAACATAACAAACGGGAAAGAACTTGGTAAAAGCGTATACGTATCGTCGCGGCGAAGAATTTCGGCGATTCAGGGTTCTTAGCGAAATTTTATCGTTACCAACCCATGGAAAGAACCATACACTGGACGGCCGTACAGTGTGACCCTGGGCGTGCACACTCCAATGTCTCCGCGTCCAATGTCGGCACTGTGCTCTTTTTTCCGAATTTTTCGAATAAACGTATATATAATTAAATACCTATTAATATTTAATAATTTATAATATTATTGATTCATGTAACCGGATCGATAATTTTCTTTATGCAAGTATGCACTATGCAGTTATGGCGTCATGCAGGTGGATCAATAAACTGGGCGACCCGTTGACGTTCACTGCACTATTAGCGTTTGCTAGGTCGGCGGGGTGTTCTTCTTCGGGTACGAGACGTGAGGTTTGTAGTGGATATGTGGAATGCGAACGCCGTTCGTTGAAATCGCAGAACACAACAGAATGGAAATGATTATCGAGTTTTGATTATTCGCAGCGTCGCGTCGGTAAGTCTAGCCGTCGTAACAGAATCGATCGCTCAACTAGTGAATCAATGGAATTTTAAAAAATGGATAGTGCAATACGTTGGACTACAATTATTTTGTGTTACAAAATTATACGGGGACGGCGGAGAATACCCTAAAGCCCTTGTAATTTGTAATCCTCCTTGGTATAATCACAAATCGTATAGAGTACTCATTTGTATTCATTAATGTATACAAGAATCCACAATTGTGGATGAAGGATATAATATTTATTTGTTTTGCGCGAGAATCACAACCATGAACAAACTAGTTCTATTTATAAAATACACTTTGTCATCATCATTATATTGAACAATCATTTTTCAACACGGTGTTAGAATATATAAGTATAGTGGAGTCTTACAGATTTATTTGTTTGAGGTCATCAATGTACAGTGGACACTGGATATATAGAGATTAGTCATTAGATAATATCATTGATTATAAATACTATAATAATAATAATACTATATACATATTTATAATCTATGATAATATGGTCCGATCTGTATATATTATCACGCCACAGTTTAGCTATTTTCGTGGCTTCGAGTTGTTTTAAAACACTAATAGAAATTTGAATTTTCATTGATGACACACTGATGACGTTACTTTAATACTCGGGCCACTCTAAAGCCGCCCATACACGATCAATAATATTGATCAATATTTGATATTGACAATAATATTGATCGTGTATGGGCTATATTGAAGAATTGATCAATATATTGAACAAATTAAAAATTTTTGATTTTTATTGACGTACTGTCAATAATATTGTTCGTTGGTGGTCGTTGACAATGTTCTTCAATATTTTGTCAATAATATTGATCGTGTATGGGCCGCTTAAAAGAGCGCTACTCCTTCACGCATCCAAATGACCGAGCTCCGCGGTTTCGTGCCCAAATTTCTCTCACTCTATCACCTAGTGCCGCCGTAAAGCATGGTGAGTGATCGCAGCGACGGCGTCGGCGGCTCGCGTTGACGGCGGCCAGTGTTTTGAAAAGTTTAGTGGTGGGAATGCGCGAAAACGGACGAATTTTGGTTGTCGCCCAGAAGCGCTCTTAGAGTGGCCCGAGTATAGTGTGAACGTTTTCTATATTTTATCTTTCCCTTCTCAGATCTGTTTTCTTATTCACTGCTCGAAATTCCAGTTCATTTCACACATGGCAGGTTCCCACCAATATTATAAAAGCCTTTCAATTATCACATACTATAGGTACTCCTAAGTTCCTAACCTGTGGTACGCGAAGACATTTTTTGGTATAACTTTTTTATTACTATTTACTATTTGCATTCAATATTATTTAGTTTATTTGATATTAGCTAATTTTATAAATATCAATGACATGGGGTTTGTAATCGTAGCAATTTAGATTAATGATAATCTCAATAAAATTATCGATAAAGCGTAATTTACCATTCTTAGTTTTAACGTTGGAATTATTATTTTTTTTTTTTAAATATTTATTAAGGCTTCAACGACGAAGGTTTTTAGCCTGCATTAAATTAAAATAGACAAGTATACATTAAATCTTTTACAAGTATTGACATGTTTGTATAATTTACAATTTATGACTTAAGTTTATACAGTGGAAGAATACATTAATTGCATCTGTATATTCTTCATTGAGTGCTTGATGTAGAGAGGTGGGGTTATTGAGGATCTTGCGTGTATTTGGTGCAATTTAAGATATGTTCTAGTGTTAGTGTCTCATTGCAAGTATCGCATACTGGGGCTGGTTCTTTTCTTATGAGATAAGCATGAGTTAAATGTGAGTGGCCTATTTTAGCTCGAGTAATATTTACTTCATCTCTTCGTTTGGTGTTGGGAGGATATTTTAATTTTTTAATAGATAATTTTACGTTTCTTAGTTTGTTAGAGAGGGGTTGGAATTATTTATATATTTTATTTAATATGGTTATGGGGGTTATAGCCACTCAATTGGCGATAAAGATTATTGGATAATGTAAGACATTTTTCAAAATATTTTCTTGAAGACTATTCAGAGAAAAATTGGATTAGAAACCCCCATTTTTGTATGAGTCCGAAGTTCCAGAAGACGTGGAAGACAAAATTGGTTTCATTTTGGATGTCAACAAAAATAGAATATCCATCACTTTTCAAGCATGCATTACAATGTTTAACTCCATTTGTCACTACTTATTTGTGTGAGAAGGGATTTTCTGAATTGCTGTATTTGAAAAATAAGTACAGAAGTAGGCTCGATATTTAAAGAGACTTAAGAGTGAAAATAAGTTCTATTCAGCCTGATATTGATGTTCTTGTACAAAATAAACAACAAGTATCACATTAAATTAAAAATTGTAATTTAAATATTTAGATTTAACTAAAAGTTAAGATTTTTATACTTTCATTAATATCAAATAATAAAAAATGTTAGTAAATTTATGAATAATAAAAATATATGTTAAAAAATGTTGACTCCTAATTTAGTTTTAAGGTGGTACGCGTGTTGATCATAAAAGTGTCTGGTGGTACTCAATGATTAAAAGGTTGGGAACCCCTGCTATTTCCAATGCAGCCCTTAACAATATATGCCATGTTTCATGTACTGATCAGAACTTCCATTATTTTCCAATGCGTTCTCAGTATTTATAATTAGGGGGGGGATATGGAAATTTATTAATGGGCTGTGGGGGCCTCAGCCTCCACACCCCCTTTGTTAGTTTAAAACAACATAATATCATACTTTTTTAATTAAAATATTAAATTTACAAAATTATATCAAGTTTTCTTGATTTTTGAATTGTATGGTTGCTTGTGGTTATTATTGTCACTTGTGTGGTATTGTTGTTATTATTAATTATAGTAGATACTTATATTTGTAAACAAAAATTAACATAGAATCTGATAATATTATTTAGACAAAATCCCTAAGAGCCGTTAGCTGGCGATAGTCGTCACTCAGTTGGTCACAATAATACGAGTATTGTAGTTAACAACAATTTATTCATGTTATAAAAATAAACTCGTGACTCAGAATATAACAATGACATAAATAGGATAACACAAAATATTGAAATTTAATATATTACAAATTAAATTAACACATCTTGATATTGGGGGGCTGCCTTTACCCCCTCCCCCCCTAAATCTGCGCTTGCATGGAAATCCAACTTGCCTACATAAAAAAAGGCCATAGGGGAATCCACCCTCCCATGAGAATTCCTATGCTACAATGCATTAATTAACCCCAGTCAATCTACTAAAAAAATTGTTTTCTTTTTAAAAGTTATATTCTAGCAACTTTTTGAATTATGCGTTTATGACAAATAAAAGGCCAAAACAAAATGTATGATAAATATAAAAAAATTACTTTATTTGTAATAAACATTGTTGAAAATTAAATATATAAAAAACAGTAAAAGAAATGAACACTGAAACAGTAAACAACATAATTAATTCACCATACAATTGTTTAAGATTAATTTGAATAATTTAAATGGGAATAAAATCATACTTGAAATAGTTAATTATGATCAATCATTGGTTTTTGAATCTTGTATTTTTTAACATAGAACTGAAAACGAAAAAAACAAACAAATTAATTATCTATTATACTTGTATATTAGAAAATATTAAAAAAAATAGGAATTCTAGGAAAACCATAATAGGAGTACATAATAATAGGACCAGGATAAATACTAAGGTGTTTTGGGCTATAGCTGTGAAGGGGGGGACACAGAATGGTATATTATTCTTGACTTTTAATTTAATATTCTATTATTTCAACTTTGAATTGTATATTATTTTTCTTACTGATACAACCATTATATATATATATATATGTGAAAATATATGCCACATAAACATTATTATGTAAAATAAAAATAAAATTTATTAAATATGGAAATCTTTAAACTATTAAAGTGATACCAAATCTTTTATCAACGCTACAAAAATGTAATAATAATACAATAATACAAAAAATATATTATCTAACATTATTTTGGGATGAGGGAAAAGCTCAAAATGATTACTTTACCAAGAAGAACACTTCTGGTACTTGACCTGATTGATCAGCCTTGCAGTCCAACAGCCTTTTTAGGGAATTTATTATAACTTAATGTCATCTTTTTTTTCTAATTAAATATATTGACTTAACCTACATTGTATTATCTAAATATTTGTATACAATATTAAATTATGAACCAAATACAATCAATTTGAGTTAGTTTTCAAATAAATACAAGACAAGCATCGAAGCATAGCATAAACACTAATACAGTAGGAAAACTATAAACATTTAGAACAATATACAAGGTAAATTAAAACCACACTTGCCTACCACAACAGGGATATTAAATTTTTTGTAATGAAAGAGGAAAACTTAAAAATAATAAATATTTACCTTCCATAAATCATGATTTATTGTGAGTAGTGATGATATTATATCATTTTTTTTATTTTGAGTTACCCTATCATTTTTTTTTTTATCAACTGTTATGGATGCTAATTCAAAATCATCATTATCTAAACAAAAAATATTAATGTATTAAAAATTATATTTTGCTTACAAAAACAAGGTAATTCTAAACCATTGCTGAGCTAAAATATTCATGTAATGGTTCAATAAATAAATAAAATACCTGGAGTTTTATTGATTTTAATAATACGATCCTTTACTAATGAAGCCAAATGAAAAAAATTTTCTATTGTATATGTCAGACTGAACGGGTCAATAGCAAATTTAAAAAGTGATATCGGTTTTCCATTATTCTCAAGTATAGCTCGTTTCAAATAGGTATTTACTTTCATTAGAGTGACTTGCAATTCATTATCACCTTCATCATTATCCACCTAAATGGAAAAATTATAATATTTATAACAAACAAACTTTGTGAAGTTCATAGTCATATAATAGTGTATTACCTCATCAGGAACGACTAGCTCTTCTAACTGACGTTTTTGTGATCTTTTATGTTCTTTTTTTATTTGTGTTGATACCAAAGGATCATTGATCGTCTCTGATGTAATGTTACCATAAAAACTTAAAGACATATTATCAGTATTCATAAAACAATCTTTGAATAAGGTCTCCATGCTGTCTAAAGGATCTTCTTTGTCAGTACAAGCATTAATCTAGAGTTTGTTAACAATAACACAGACAATAGAATAAATCAATTACATTTTATAAACCTATAAACAATATTGTGATTCACTCACAATTTTATCTATATATGAGTTAATATCAAATATATTGTCTATTTTATTACACTCTTTCTCCATGAGCCAATTACATATCCGATATGATTCTTGCAATGTTTTCAAAGACTTCAATTTATACGCCACAAAAGTGGACACTATAAATTATTCAATAAAATACAAGTCATTGAATGAAACAAAATAATTAGTAATCAGATAGGAGCAAAAAACTTACACATTTGTAAAGATTTTGATTCAATTTCGAGGTCCGTCATCAGTTGCATTTCTTTCAGCATGGTAGTTACATCATCGATGCACAATGTCTTATCGATAACTAGGAACAAAATAAAGCATTAAGAAAAACGAATTCATTGAAATTGAATGTGACAAGACATACTTTTGCCGCCTAACTCTTCAACGAGAATTTGAACTTTTTCCAGTTGACATTTGAACCGCTCGAATTGCTCCGTTGTATGAGTTTCGTTTAAGGATGAGTTCTGACTCAAAAAGCTTTCCATGGCGATTCAGTAGTAATAATTAACGTTGGAACAACCTAAATGGCAAACAGAAGTGCTATTATCAACGTATTCTAATGAACGGTACTAATGAATAATGTCCACGAACTGCAGCAACAACTGGAAATTCGGACCACTTAAACTATAACGATGCCCAAGACAAAACCGCGGCTCGGAGATAAATGATCCGTGTTGTGCTGTCGTTCTCGTGTGTTGCTGCGGCCAAATCGAAAGGATCCGTGCACCCGCTGACGCCGATGAGCGAGGACACCGGAGGATGCGACTATGCACTTACTAACTGATTGACGGTGACTACAAACTACAGTACGTAGACGCAGGCCCTAGGCGATGTACCGCGCAATGATTTTCGCATTTGGTTGCGCCACACGAGTCATAAAACTCTTATCCACGTGCTGAAAATACGGAGACGGACTTGCAGAATCATTGCTGACGGTTAGTGCTTGACTGATGGTGCTCGACGCTAGTCGCTAGGTTATCTCGGTGGCGTCTTTCGATTATCCGTAATCACAACTCATTAGCGTCGTTTGAGCGGGAAACGTTAATCTATAACAACAGCAGCGCTACCTACCGTCCAAGCGTTTTGACGTGCCGCGCGCCGACCAATGAGCTGTTCTCGGGCTCTCCAAAAACAATTTTCCACCCAAGTCGTCTGAAAAATTCGCGCCTCGCCATTTTCCGCTGCGTTACTAATTGGACCACGTGCACCATGAGCTTCATCAATAATGTTTACGGCCGTACAATATTAAGTAATAAGTATGTAGGTACCTACATTGATTTATTCTGCTGGTTCTTCTATATAGGGGATACCTAGTGTATAGCTTATGGACTATGGTACAATTTAAGCAGATGATAAATGTAAATAGGAGGTTCTGCACAAATTAACACTCCCATATGACGGTGTATGGAGTCATTATCAGCAGTGATGTAGTCGTAAAATAATTTGTGAGTATGCTAAAAAACCTAGGTAATGTATGAGGACCCCCCAAGAGCATTCTGAATACACACATTAAGGTCAATACTTCAATATAATATGTCATATAAGCTAGTTTTATCATAATAACATGTAATTTTAAAAGTAAATAACTTATAATATGATTTATTTCCAAAAAATAAAACCAAATAGAATAACATTCTAAGTAGTTTATTTTATTAAATTTAATAAGTAACTTTTTAATCGTGATAAGTAATAACATTGATTATAGAATAACAAGATAGCCCATGCAATGTTATTATTCGGCTACCACTATTTGGATACAGCTCTTTTTGCAATATTGTTCCTTCTGGGCTGTGGGCATACTTAGGCCATCAACATGACAAGACTTCATAGAGTAAGACCGTGCCACCGTGGTTAAAGAGAGGGAACGGAGTCCTCCATATTATTTAAGGTAAGATTATACGTCCTCTTTAATCTTAAGTGTGGGGCGATTGGTCACTTAAGTACAATATATTATTAAATTTAATTAATTATTGATTAATTTGAATAAGTGGAACAAATTTTGGAGAAAACATAAGCACACGGCCGCGGTTTTTATTCCGTAATTTATTTCAATTTTCAGTTGAAATGCCGATAACAACGGTCGTAATTTACAACCATTAAAGATAATAATAATTATCTGTAGCTGTGGTCATGAAATTGGTGAGCGGTTAAAGTCGCGGCGGGGTCCGATAGTATTCGATAAGAACAAAAATGTAATTTTTTAGAAAATTATTTTCATTTATGCAACGCTACCTATCGGCAGTCTATAAGAACATAATTTTAGTAACCGAAAACCCCTATGGCCTATACCATAAGCCAGAGACGGCCAACTTTAACAGACTTTAAAGTTTAAGATCGACTTCTTAGTTTTCTCAGGCTATCGCGAGCGACAAAAAAAGGTAGTCAATAAACAAAAATGTATATGCGTGTTACACTTATTTTATTACTTTTATTTAGAATATATATAAGTATTAATAACGTAGATACATAAGATAACATAAGATACACAAATTTACGAAAAAAAAAACATTTGCTTGTTTTCTGAAAAAATTAAAAAATTCAAGAAAATGCGAAAGGGAGTCGCGATCGACCTGTTGGCCACCCCTGCCATAGCCCATAGGCTATCTGTTTATTCTATAATCAATGGTAATAGTGACACAAAATTAAATAAAATTAACTTGGCAGTTTATTACTATAATACTATCCGTGAGTCGAGAAGCACAAATAGTCGAAGAGTGAACAAAAATATAATTTGTTATTACTAAGTTATATCTTACACGTATAATATTGGTATGACATACATATATCTAAATGGTCAAATTATGAGTGTTAGAGCGTTTTCACACTCGCCGATATTATCGGTGTCGGTATCGATATCGGTGTCGGTATAAGTAAAATTGTGTGGTTTCAAATAGACGGTTTTCACATTGACACCGATCCGATAAAAATATCGTTTAGTGTACCGATGTCGGTGTGCATGTCGGACAGACGACCAGTATCGGACGATATTTTTATCGTTCCGATTTCAATGACCAATACAAATAGTATGTTGCGAAAAATATGATATGCGAAAATAGTTGAAAAACTTATAGTGACTACGATAATAAGTACGGTTTGAGGATTAATGAAATATATCGTTTTCATTTACGGACAAATCAATTAATTGATGATATTGGACGTTTCTGTACGTCATTAACTTTATCATCAAAAGTGTTCTGTTCTTACTAATTATTCCCAAAACATGAAACATTTTATCTTAAAATAGACTGTTATCCGCTATGGCTATAATATAATACAAGTAATAAGAATTGAAACTTTCACCCTTTCAACGTTACATTTTCATAAGGCCATAAATAAATAAATATGTGTTTCATCTAAATATTCTTTATTTTACTAGGTTTTCAGCGCAAACTCACAGGGGCCTATTTAAATTTATTATTATGAAATCTCTTTCTGAAATACTGGAAGTGCGTATACGGTGCATACCCGCGCATACCCTCCACTACACCACTGATTATCAGTGTCTACATTGCCCGCAGTACCCAAGTTTTTTTAAGGTCTCATTAATGGTCTCGTATGTTTTTTGATTTCATAGATCAACAGTGGCTGTTTAAATGAATACAATGTGTACTCAAATTTATAATGAATTGCAAAAATGTAAAGATCCTGTAGTGACGCAGTGTAACATTATAGTATTGAAATCAAATCGATTTTAACGATGAAAAACATTTTAAATCTAAATTTAAAGTGTAGGATTTAAATTGATTTTGTCGATAAAAAACATTTTTAATTAGATTTAAAGTATTGAATTGTAATTAAGTATAGTGTAGTATATTGAGCCATAAATCTGATGAAGTATAATCCTAAATATTAATTAAATTTTATATATTAGGGTGCCGCGGGTCAAAGAAAGTTGGGAACCTCTGAGGGCTTCAGCCTCCTCCAAATCTCAAACGCTATTTGCACCTTACCTTAGGCTTACCTAACCTTGCGTTCTGTTTCTTGGAAACTTGGGTAAAATGTGTTGTCGAGTACATTTCACGTATACACTAATGATATTAAATTGCCTATACTAAACTCCGTTTAATACAATATAAAACGTAACATAGATACTTCATAGTTTTAATACGCCAACGAAAACACCTCACCATTTAAAAAGTGCCAAGTATAAAAAAAAAATAGTTATAAAAGTTGTGATATTATTTTAAGCTTAGTCTTTAAGTTATGGATAGCAATTTTCTGCTAACAAATTAACTCAGCTTGGCGACTCAGCTATACACGGACACATTGAAACATGGTGTACGTCCTACACACAACACAAACGTGTAAATGCAACGTTCTCCTAACATTGATCTGGTTGTCATATTAAATCCATAGTCAAAATAATCGTCGGTATCAACTGATCTGCCTCTGTTAAACTATTTTCATAAAATTTACCTTGATTTCACCGCGACAAATAAATCGTTGATTGGGAAACGGAAGCATTTTACTCGTTTATACTTTGAACTCTACGAATGTGACATCCGGCGTGACGTTTCGGACAAGATTTTAGCGCGACCCTCGACGATGAAACGCATATTCATGTCAACAAGTTCTACATCACAGACCTTATAAACATTTTACATTAAATTAAGGGGGTGGTCCGGTGACACAAACATTTTTGAGAAGCACTGGTGTTACCACCGGTGACGAAAAGCCGACGACAATGGAGCACAATGCCCGACCAAACAACAAAAACTTTAAAGCGTTCGACGACCTAACCTAACCTTACCTAGACAACTACTCCGCTTTTTTCCACGAGAGCCGCATGCGGCTACGTGGCATATGGTCGAAGATAGTAGGTATCCACGGTAAAATTACATAATCGAGCTCGCTTTAACGGCGGCGCAGACTTTGAGTGGCGCGAACAATGTTAATTAATACTCAATATCAAGTAATATTTTGAAAAGTGTAGTTGTCTTTGTGCAGTTCAAAAAGTTATGGATAATGCGTATATTCTATTCTAATTTTAGTTTACGGTATAGATATTAGCTCATACGTCTTTTGAAATTATACCTAAAACCATTATGCTTACCAGCTTATATACACCGGTACATGTTTGAAATGTTCTCGCGAGACGAAACAATGTCTATTGTTTAATGTTATTATTATTATTATTATTATTATTATTATACAGTTGTTATCTGGTCGGTAAATCAAAACCTTTTACTTTAATAATTACATTTTTATTATAGAAATTATGTGGAATATAAAAAATACATCAGATTTATACTTAGATAATTATATTTCTCATAAAAAAAAAATAATAGAATTACATTTTAATTTGACTATACATATACCAACAGAAATAAAATAGAAAAATAAATGTAATTTCAATAAAGCCTATTGATTTATGTTGCTTCAAATATATCAGTTCTTTTCCGCTTCATTATAATATATATATTCTAAGTAAACAAGTAAAAATAAATCTATATATATAATAATATAATACATGTGTATAATAAATAACATTCAAGTCGCATTTAAGTCGCATTTAAGTCGATCGCAACACTTCGCATAATACATCAAAACAAATACGTAACTCGAGTGGACGAAAAAATAGATTATGTATACATAATATAATTTCTTACCGTCTACGATATTTTGTTCTAAGTACAAAACTACTTGAACGCGTCGTGTAAATTAAAAACGAGGAGTCTATAATAATGCAATAAAATGAAAAGAAAGAAATAAAAAACTGTTAAAACATACTACGACAAATAGAAATAATAATAAATTGTCTTTTTCACACGAATGTGAATCCGACGTGGACCGTCGGGGGTACGATCCGAATCCGCTACTGTCGGTCTTTCGCGTTGCCGTCCGACTCGTCGACGAGGCTCTCCAGGTCCACGTAGCTTCCCTCGAACTCGGGGTTCTCCAAAAGCGCGCCCAGCTCTTGTTTCAGATCGGCGAACGTGGGCCTCTTCGACGGGTCCGCAGCCCAGCACTTTGTGATCACCCTGAACAATTCGGACCGGCAGTGCGCCGGCTTGTCGAGTCGGTAACCCTCGCGCACGCGTCTCATCACTTCCCTCGCGCCCATCGTGCAGTAAGGGGTCGAACCTATGTAAAACATAAAAGACATGCGCATTAAGTAACTTAAGTCTCGTTGCGAAGTGCTATCACTATACTAAATTGGTTACGGACTTCAATTGGATTTGCATTTTTTTTTTCTAAAACTTTTATTTAGTAATTTTTTTTTTTCAGAACGTTTTTTGACTTTTCCAAGGCATTTTTCCTTATATTTATTAAGAATTTTTTAAAATTCTACAATCATTCAGTTTAAATTCCTCAAAATCATCGCATTTACCGCAATCGTCAATTTTGCCCGCTTGTGTTAAAAGAAAAAACATATCTTACTTCCATTTTTATTTTGTGTTGTACTAAACAAATGCAACGCTGCATATCTTCTACCATTGATTTTATAATACAATTTATTATAAAATCAATGCTTCTACCTATCTGAATTGGTTGTAGAACACTTACCACGGGTAACACAAAATAATGAATTCCGCGAACACTTTGTACTTATGTAGCAATTATGGATATTTCTTATAGCGGACAGTTTGTACTATTGTAGGTAAAGTAAGAAAATCGTATAATATATATTATATGTACTATATATATTAAATTATAATATTTGGACTTTAAATGGTAAAAAACGTTAAAAAAATAGTACCTATGAAATAAATCTAATTAATAATTAGAACATACACAGGTGGACAGTTAATATAAGAATTAATAAAGATTAAAATTAGGTATGATTTATTTCTTTACTATGTTACGTCATATGATTTATGATACGCCAAACAATATAATCATTTCAGTGGGTAAAAGAGTTGGTCAAAATCGCGATCAATATAGTGTCAATCGGTATTATCAAATTAATAAATTCTTAACATATTATTGTTACAGTACAAAATTTCCACAGTTCAAAAATTAGTCAATAGACAGTACCAAGTGTCCAAAAAGTACCATCTAATTGTGTATTCATTTTTCGCAAATAATTTTCATGGTAAGAAGATAAGAGTAGACGTAGAACAATAGTTAAAATGATAAAAAAGTTTTTTTCAACGTTAAAAATAATTTTAAGGGCATTCTTCTTGTTTTTCAGATCGTTTATAAATCCGTAGCCTAGTCAAATCATCTATCGTCTACGTACTGTACATTTTACGACATTTTTGTGTTTGTGTTTGCTGCTCACTCCAACACCAGCGCGAAATCGATTGAAATTTAAACTTCGGACTATACCGAAAACGTATATAATAATACCGCCGTCAAAAATTGTTGATACTATGCTGTTCAGATTTCACTGTTAGAATAGAGCGATATTTCGCGCATAGTTGTATGTCTGTGTATAGGTACATCGTACTACAATACTCGCTTACTCGTACGACGTTGAACTGTGTATAATGGAATAAAATATTAAACGCAACATTCGTCGACGTATTTCATTGTTTTTTTTTTTTTTTTATTCGTATATTAATATAAATCATAACTAGTTTTAACTTTTTCATTTCAACACCTTATATGTACCTCGTATTTAGCTGAATAATATTAATATTTTTATCCCAATAGATATATAGATTTTAGATAGGCCGGTAATCGTTTATTCTTTCGTATCGTTTTGTCAGTTTGTCACGTACTGTACAATATTATCTTTTTATTTTCGGGTGAAAAAAAAAATCGCTTAACGTCGTATCTATTCCGTGAAAAATTATCCGTTTGAAACATTTTTTCTACTACCAAATTTAGATATAAACTCCATTCATATTATGAAAATAACGATTTCACGAAATTGATGTAACAATCAAACATAGGTAAACCGTATACATTTTGATAACTATTATTTAAACTATTTTAAAATTATGTTTTTGTCCTTTATCACTGTAATATTAGATCTATAATAGTAATTATATTTACCATACATATATATTCCTATATGTCGTAAGTACTTTATTATTATAATATATTTATATTATTATAAAAATAATCAAATCAAATTAAATTAAATGAAGCCACATTAAATTGTCTTCGGCGCTGCGGTTAAGCTTCGTTTGATGTAATTCGTTAATAGATGGGTGGCCACGCGATAATTTATAAATTTAGCTCCTATCCACTACGTGTTCCAACTTATCGACTGTACCGGACTAAAATACTATAGTGTATCCCCTAACACCCAAAAACTAGAGCTGCCACGGGTTAAATTAAAAACTATAAAATAATAATTACTACCCAATGAGTGTACTGTTGTCTGTTATCGTAGAAATTATATTTCTATAATATTAATTCTTAACGCAGATATTTTATTTTATTTTATCATTATGTATAATAATTATTTAGGCTTTGCTGAGATACGGATTTTTTCATGACGAAATTGATAAATTTATGATGAAAACTATTTAGATACGCTTATCTTTGAAATTAATCATTACACCCACCCGTTACGTACGGCTCACCTCTTATATTTGAATCCAGCGGCTGTATCTATTGTGTGGTGCGTGTATTCGAGCGAGAACAAGAAATATGCGATTATATCTCTGTTTACGTTGTGACAATTTCACGTAATTTTTTTCACTTGTTGTGCACTTGATTAAGCTGATTTATCTTATTAATGCACTACGAAAATATATCTTTAAGACACTTGAGTCTTAGTTTGTTTAATACCTCGAATAATATGGTTTTTTTTATTCATAAACTACTTTTTAATACGTATTTTAAAAGTTCAATTTTTATACCAAAATATAAATCTGTGTTGTAGGATTTTTTGTTTAAAAGCTTACAGTATTCTCATGTACTCCTCGCACTTGTTTATTTTGAAAGAGCGGCCACCATTGTACATAGACAGATTATACGAAGGTACGTACGTAAAAACCAGTGAAAGTACCCGCTCGTCGTAAATATTGTGTACCACCAATTTTTATCACGATTAATCTATATATAGTGCGTGTATGCTCACCTAGAGTGACGATCTCCCACATCAGTACGCCGAAGCTCCAAACGTCAGTCTTGTATGTGAATATACTATAATGCAACGACTCTGGCGCCATCCAACGGATAGGCAAAGCACCCTGCAAATTAAAGTGTTTAAATAAGCAAAAAACTCAAATGAAACACTAATTTGAAAATTTTAAATCCTAGCCGTACCTTGGTGTGCCTCTGTTCGTAAATTTGGTTTGTGTCGCGTACGTTGCGAGACATACCGAAATCCGCTATTTTGCATAGTTTATTGTGATCGACCAATACATTTCTCGCAGCCAAGTCCCTGTGCACTATCTATACAAATAAAATCATAAGATAATAAAATTAATAAACTATACGCGTATATGGACGTCGAAACGTTATTTTCTATAAATTGAAAACGACAAATGCTCTTGCGTTCCATCAACTGCACGATTAAAAGATACGATATAAGTCAACAACTCGATCGAGAACATACGCGCGTGTTAGTAATATATTCAAATATTCGGACCACAGTTTACACTTGCGAGCCGACTTTTAATGGCCGAAGAATTCAATCTTACGCCGCTTGACAAATAATGCATTTATCGTAGGTACCTTACGCACAAATACAGTGTTGCGATCAATATATTATTTAAATATATAGTTGCTGATATGATGTACACATAAAACAAACAGTTCATACTTTTTTCGAGACCAGAAAATCCATTCCTCTCGCCACGCAATAAGCAAACACGGTTAGATCTCTAGATGTGAGCGAAGAAGTCGAGTCGCTAAAATTGAAATAATGCGATCGTGTCCGCCGATCTCTGAGGAACGCCAATAGCTTGCCGTACATAACGTACTCCATGATCAGCAAGTACGGTTCTGCAACAATCACGAAACGATATATTATAATGGTAGTTTTCACTTGCAATAATAGCCTATACGATGTATAGAAAATGTATACATGTACACACAAGCTATACGTGTGCGTGCGTGTGTGAGCGCGTGCTTACGCGTGTATACCTTTCTCCGTACAGCATCCTAACAACGTGACGACGTTCGGATGTGACCCGAGATGTTGCATAATGCTGAGCTCCCTGATCAGATCTTCTCTTTCCCTGGAAGCCGCGTCCTCTTTGACCATTTTCACCGCCACGAGCCTGGTGAGGCCCTCGTGCCCGCTAATGTCGTCCGCCTCGGCCTTCCACACCTGACCGAAGTTGCCCTGGCCCAAAATCGTCTGGAGACGTAGCTTCTCCCGCGGGAACTCCCACCGGCTGTTGCTCGGCGGCAGCGGCGGCGGCGATGGCATCGCGGCCGACGTGGTCTTCTCCGCGTCCCACACGATGTGCTGCGGCACCCTGGGAAGTTTCGTGGTGATCGGCGACGAGGTGATCGTGTTGAAGTCCAACGGGCTGCGGTTGTACTCGGACGAGTATTCCGAGCTGTCGAACACCTTCTTCTTCTTCCGCTGGATGGCCAGCTTGAACGCGAACACGATCACCAGCACCAACGGTACGATGGCCAGAAAAGTCAACAGGTACGTGGAAGAGGCCAACCCCTCGGGGTACACCACGCCCACGTCGTGTTCGGTGGCCGCGAGCCCGCGGGTGATATTCCTCGCGGGCACAGGCCTCCGCTGTCTCGCCTCGACGGCTGAAGCTCCATTACCACCGGCAGTGACCGTGGTGGTGGTGTCCGGCGGCGTTGTTTCCGTGGACGTGCCGTTGCTCAGGTAAACGAAATCCTGCAAGTCGGTGGGCGGCGAAGGGACGTAATCGGTCGGAGACCTGTCATCGACGGCGCCGGGAGTGGTCGAGACGTCCTGGGTTTCCGCCGTGGTGGTGATGTTCTCGGCCGACGGAAGAAACGATGACGAAGACGAGGCACTGGCCGTCGCTGTCACTTCGGTCGAAGTCGAACGGGTTGCCTGCTCCGTGGTGCTGCTGCTGCTGTTCAACCGTCTCTGGTTCACTTTGGTGATTTCCAAGTACTCGGGCAGCGATATGTTCCTGTACCGGTTCCGCAGGTACTTCGGGTGTCCCGTGGCCATCATCATCGGCTCCGGATGTACCGTGGTCGGCGCGGTGTTGCTGGGCGTGTGCACGGTGGCCTTATGATACACTTCCGTCACGTTATGATTATTGTTGACCACGGTCGGCCCTGCAGCAGGATACTCGAGAGTGTCGTTTTTTCTTTGGTGGTTCCCTTTCACGGACGATACGGAAGTGACGACCGTCGACAGTATTCTGGTCGTCCTGGCGTCGGGTTCCGTGGGCAGACACCTCACGTCCCTTTGCGAACGCGGTTTGTTTCTCCTGATGAACCTCGGGTACACGCAATCCGCCGTCTGCTGCAGGTTCTCCGGTCTCCTCGGACCGCTGCCGGCCGTTGAACTATGAACCCGGCTCGGCGGCGTTCTGGTCGGTCTGGGGGTCAGGCTACTCCGTTCGACGGTTGATTTGTCTTGAGGCACGTCCGTCGTCACCGCCGTCACCACCTCGATCCTGGGGCTGTCTTCTTCGGTCGTGGACACGACGACGGTCGGTGACTTGATCGATGTCCTCGTTTCCAAATCCTGCAGCACGTTAAGTCCGACCGTGGACGAAGAGGTGTATTTGATTTTTTTCCCGAAATCGTAGTACGGATCCTCCTGAACCACTGCAGCCGTCCGCAGTGCTCTTGCCGTGCTCGAGGACGGTATCAGCCGCCTACGGGTCTTGATTCGGTCCGGCCTCTTGGACGTGGCGTTATGAACCTCGGACGATTGGGCTTCCGGCTCGTCCCACGTCCGTTTGTGTTTGATTTTTTTCTTAACCCGAGACATCAACGAATCCGCATTTTCCGGCGCCTCAAGAGGAGTCGACGCCCCCGCCGGTATCGATGACGTTCTTCTCAGGGCTCCGACCAGCCGAGTCACATTACGTTGGCGGCGATGGTCGGCCACCACCGGTCGCACGTCGTCTGCTGGCATACTAGTCGGCACCATGACCATCAAATCGTCTAAAATCATAAATGAATACTGTTAGTTCGTATAACTGTCGGATATATTATCGTAACTATCTAGGTATATTTTGTAATTAATCATGATTATTACGCTTTACGTCCCTTACGATAAAATAAAGTGTTGTCATAATGTTTAATCGGTTAAAACTCTTATTCTTATTTAAGTGTCGACAAACTTACGGTCAGTAATCACTGAAATCGACAAGGCTGTTCAATTTTTACATTTTAATTAAATTAAATAAATGTTACTATTGTTATATTTTGTCTCAAACGCGCATTTACAGATTAATCATGCTCGATGGTCGACAACTATTTTTCCTCGAAATATATTATTCAAACTTCTCAGATGAAAACATACACAAATACGTACGTCGTACATCTGAAAAAACAAAATCCACTATACTTTATCGGTGTATAATCGAAATTTATATTTATCTTGAAGTTATATACGTCAGTGTAGCACCTTCGTCGCGTCGCCTGTATGCCGGAGAACAATTCTAATGGTTTTTTTTTTTTTTATTATTATTCGTCGTTGTATTCGATTTGAACCATTAACGCTGCCGGTGGCCGTTTAAAAGAGATTACTGTGGAACTTCAACGATTCAAACAATTTTAATGTACATCAGGCGCAGGTCAAATGAAATCGTATTAGTTGGTCAACGGAGATGATAACAGGTCTAGTGACGCCCAACGTAAGCCGAGACTAGTAGGTGCGACTCACTGTTTGGCGCGACCGGTTTATGCCTCATATAACACTTTCTCTCGCGATCTGTTTTTTTTTTTTAAATTTTTTATACACGGATATAGAAAGTATATAAAACTTTACACCCACCGGTTTTTTTTAGGCGGGTATGAGAAAAAAAATCGTATGACCGGCTGTAATCTTATTTTCCAGGTCAAAAATGTGAATACAAAAAAGGGGGGAAAAATGTAATATAAAAACCTGATTCTCGTGCAGAGGAAAATCTTTGCGTACAGTTGAATATCCGAGTGTAACCGCCCAGGAGGATGTCCGATAACGCGGATTTAAATATTATAACGACTTTGTACATTTCAATTTTAACAACTTCCTGTTTTACCAAATAGATCCGCTAGATGTGTATGCCGAACGACTGCCGTAATTGTTTATCCCAATAGGCAATAGCGTTTGCACCAATCCACGCCGGTTGGATTACAATAATGTATACGAGTGTAGTTATATTGGATAGATTACGACCCGATCCGCGACAATAGGTGATTATTACTATTGGATTCAGATGTGAATGATTTCACACCATTGTAACTGTTACACGATTAAATACACCCAAGTATTATTACATCATCGCAAACAGTTTTTTTTTTCTTTTTTTTTTACACAATTGGCAGTGATTACCGGATATCGATAACAGTTCACGACTTGGTTGCACACGACTGACAATAGATTTAACTTCATTTCATCAATGTTTCTTTTTCATTTTTTTTCTCGTAAAAATCAAACAAGAAAGACACGGTCTTAACGATTCGTAAATCGCGTACTGTTTATAAAGAATAATACGCGAGAAGAAACGCGTTACACAAACTTTTAAATTGTTCACCGTCCACCGTGTGCACAGACTATAATTTTAAAATACATATTTGTTTTCGTTCAAAACACTGAAACATATATTCAAAAAAAATATGTAACAATGATTCGTCTCTTTTGCTGCAGTATTTTCAATGCAAATGTTACAGTTGTACGTGTCAACTCCAAATAGGGACGTAGGAAGTTATTAAAACAAAAATGGAATCCTTGTAGAAAGTTTGTTTTCGGTGGTCATAAATTATATAGTAAACACTAACATACAACAATGTATAGAAAATACGAATACGCGTACAATGCGGTTAGGGAAATGCAAGAAAACATCTATTCCTCTATATAGTCTATACTCTATAATAATATATTATATAAGATATGCATACAAATTCAATTAAAATTATAATGCAAACATATAAATAATGTTCCCTGCAGTTTGATCATTTATTGTATTTCATTTTTTAATGATTTCGAAACGAAAAGAATTTTCAAGCGGAGTAATTCTGAAATAAAAAAAAAAAAAATTATAACCCTCATATTCTATAAATCTCGGTTTTTACTTTTTAAATATTATTATTGAGTATACGTACACCAAAATATGTATTATTTCACAACATTTATTTAATTTTATGTAATAAACAATAGAATACTTGAATGTAAAATATAATTAAAAACATCGAACTAAATGAAAAATAAGTGATTAATTGATTTTTGAAATGTATGACTAGACATAAATTAACGTCTACTTTCAACATTGTCGGCTTTATTTATTTTACTTAAATTATTTTTTAATATGACACTTGGGTATTGGGTATAGATTGATCGATTCGGAACGCTCTAGATTAACGTCCTTGAATATACCATATCGACAAATGTATAGCACTATAATAGGAGAGTAACATAACAAAAGAGAAATAATTATTAAATTAATTTACATAACATGTTTTTGGTGGTTTTTGAAAACATAGAAGTCTTAAAGCCAAGAACACAATAATAATAATAACGATATGCACATATCAATGCATTTCACCAACAAGGTGATTTTACGAGTTCTGATCAACTAAAGTAGTTGCAGCAGTCCCAAACAATAAAATATCACAGCCGGCCGGTGTTTGGTATAAATATGTAATAATATGCGCGAACAATCTGTGTATCGATCAATAATGGTAACTTTACACCGACCGTTACATCGGCTTAAAATAATATGCTCTAAATATTATGTCGATGTGCACGTATGAACCGAACTGTCAAACGAACGCTTGGAGCTGTTTTAAACTTTTAAAGTGTAGTCATGGTTTATCCCGAACACGGTAACAATTCCATTACAGCGCGGTAACAAAATCTTTTGTTGTTCGCGAACTGTCATTCTTTGACGATTTTGCAATTTATTGTCTCTCCTATCAATTCTTACGATACCAATCGCCATTGAATAATAATTCGTCAGGTGAATTTGAGTACGACCGTCACTGCTGCATTCATGAAATAATCTCCGTTAACAATCAATTTGTCCAATCGATACGACTGTTGTGCTAACTGCTGAGTATATAGGCACACATTATTATTATACGTCAAGTAAATCGGCTATGGAGCTATATTATACCGACCTTGTTTTACGAATAATTTAATTCGATCGATCGAAAAGCCGCCGCGACGACGACGACGACGACGTAGACATAGACGACCCGACGTCATTATATATGGTTAACGTTTCCCAATCGAGATTATTATGTTGCTCCAATTTTTTTTTTCTCACTTTTTTTTTTTTTATGTAGGCTACACGTACAGACCACCAATTGCAGGTATGGCGTGTTCAAGAAATTACCTTGCGCTGCAATACTAATGTGATATGAATACATTTCGTTATACTTACACCGGCATAATATAATATTCTAATAATTACGGTGAACGCGAAGAGATAACATTATTATTGGTATTATTCGATTCGACCGTTTATCGCCTGTAGGGTTGAGTTCAACACAAGGACAGTGATGGCTTTTTCCTAAGGGTGGCAACTATATATATATAATATATATATATATATATATATATATATATATATATATACGATTGGTTAGTGGTCACAACGAATATGATTTTTGCAGTCTGCTTTCGGCTATACACGTCGCGTCGAAAACAAAGTAATTAATAATTATTGCTTTAACATGGTCGATTTTCAAAAAAATATTTTTACCATCAACAAGTCTACGTGTGACCGTTCGCTTTAGGGTGTATTGCGACTTGTATTATTCGAAACAGTCATCGTAGTCGGGGCGAGTGAGCTAGACGAAGAATTCAAAATTGAAAAAATACACCGAATTACGGTTTCCGCGGTTTTACTTGATTTTCACATCGCATCAGTTCGGCCGCCCAATCCGTATCCTGATACGGACCTGCAGCGCATATTATACACACCCTGCTGCAGCCTGCAGTGCTATAAACGGGTATCGATATTATTGCCTGTTTATGGTTTCCATTGATAAATACCTGTATTCAGTCTGTGAGGACGTGACAATAGAATTTGTCATCTCCGTCAACTTTGCGAGGCGTAATAAAGCAATTACGTAATTTTTTTTGTTTTTTTGTTTTTTTTTTTATAATATTATCTTCGTGAACCTTGGATTAACATTAGAACGTACACTATGCAGCTAGTTTATGAGATTCGTAGAGAAGAATATTATTTAAATGTTAGCGTCAGGCTGGTTTTTTTATAGTGTTTTTATTTTAAGGTGAGTCGTGAATATTACTATTATCAGTTTTTTTTAATAATTTATAAATAACCTGCTTCCAAATAATAACACTGAAAAAACAAATCAAGGCTATCATTTAGATATAGTGTGTTCTTCTATACAATTTAGGCTCATTTAAGACTTGTAATATTAAAAAAGAAAAAAAAACCATGCAATCAATATTGTTGTGCGTAAAATTGAGTGTAAACGGATGAGGAATCCTGATTTTGCGACAACAATAAATTACGTTTATTATTCATATTATATTGAATACAATCCACTAAACTATGTCGATATATTTTTTTTTAATACACAATACAGACAATTTTATTGAATTCATAATTTAAACATCTTCAAATATATTGCATACTACAGATTCATATTTTATTTATAAAATGTTGATGTACGTAGTACAATTTCACCGAATCGATTATGTAATCTACTCAAAAGTTAATGCGGCAAACTCACATAATTTCGGTTTTCACTAATTTTTTAATTGGATAGAACGGAGATATTCTTAATATTGATCGAACGAGCTTTTAAACTTTTTCCTTAAAAACATCTGTGCTTTGGTAACCAATAAAGAATTATGCGATTGCCAAAATATATACGTACGTTTACTGTTTATAATATAGGTCGCATACACAAATCGCTAACAAATCATACCTGCAGTGATGTCAACGGTAATAAAACATCGGAACGTATTATTTTTAAAATCAGATATTTCGGAATTAGAAAATCCATAGCTTCGCGCAGTACGAGTGACGAGTTTAACATTGTTATTTACACCCATATTTGTTACGATTGACAACGGTATGATGTGCGCTTTTGTGCACCGGCAAAAGTAGTAAACTTATATGTTACGTAGAAACTTCTATACGATTCGTACACGTTTGTTTAAGGCGATTACACCCGGTCAAGCGTTGTGAATTACGCTAGTGATGTTATAACTTCCGAATATACGATGTCGTTAGACGTGGTGCGCGCGGAGCAGCATTACACCGTACGGCAATGGGGCGATGATAACACACGCCGTGTACAACAGTGACGATCGTTAACTTGAGGTGCGAGCTTGGCGCATAGTATCATGTGGGCGGGTACGCCGTATGCATTATTACGATTTACATCCCGGAAAAAGTGGATTGATAATGCACGTAGTGCAGTATGATTTCACGCGGCGAATTTTACTCTAAAAGTATATAAAACACTTGTTCGCAACAAAAAGCGTTCTTCAAACATCGGCGGGGGGGGAGGGGAGGGGTGGAGTTTGACGTTTGTGTACGTTCACGTATGTAATATATCACATTAGGTATACGTGTGCATTCGTTTCACGTCCGCGTCACGTGTTTGTTTTGAACAAGTCTCGTGAAAACCGCTTGGGAGAACTCTGCTGCAGCAGCGTCTGAAAACACGCCTTATATTCACTCTCTCTCTCGTTCGCACAGGTGCGTGAACACTGGTGTGTGTGTGTGTGTGTGTGTGTGTGTGTGTGTGTGTGTGTGTGTGTGTGTGTGTAATATGTATATATGTACTATAGTAGTCGTCCTCGGCGTACGGTATTGAATCGACTTCGGGCCGTACAGGTCGGCTGCGGATTACGACACACGTGAATACACGGCTGGTGAAATAACCAGCTAATCGATTTTATGATACCGCGTTTACATTATTATATCGGTGTGCTGATGCAGCGGGTGAACGACCATCGTCGTGATGACCGGCCGGTGTTGTTTTGCCAGGAGAAAGGGTCTCCGATCTCTATAGTTTTTGACAAACTACACACTACTATAATACAACTACTACGCTTCGGACGCGGAGAAAATCTTTTTTTTTACCAATATATACATACATATATATATATATATTCCCATCAAACTCGGGACATTTTTTTTTCCCAACGAAATTTCGTATAATTATAACGTTGAACAATTTAATTATACTTTGGCGAAATTAAATTCATTATTTTCTACAACATAATCTCTGGTTTCCGAGAAAATCAAAAAAATAATAGTGGTTTTTTGTGTACAAAGTATATGATATTATGTATTATAATCCAATAAAACCAATAAATTATCGTCCGGTTTAGAGATTTCGTTTCTTGGTAAACTCATTTTTTAAGGTCTTATAGCGGGCCACAGTATCGTGGAAAATCCACATTCATAATACGTTTATTACTACAATATTGCTCAATGAACCTTGAAAATTAATTTCAAACTAAATATTTTGTTATTCGTATGTATTATAATATTGTGTAGGTATGCGTCGGCTTCGTTTTAAAATTAACGTAATCGACGTGTAAATAAAAAAACGTAAAATCATATTACACACCTATTAATTATCAAGACGATAATGGAGATTCGAATGGAACATTAACGATGCTCGGTAGATGGGAAAATGCACTTTTTCGTTGGTCGAAAATAGTATTAGGTACTCGTTACGAGGATGGTTCGATCGTTTGAAAAACTTATATCTGCAGGGCCGGATTTATGAATGTGCGGGCCCTGGGCCCATCCTCAGTGGCTATTATTTGTCAATTACGTGGGTCTAATATACGGGTGCAATAGCACATGTGAATTTAATCTAATAGTACATTAAAACGTACTGCAAAATAATATTTTATTCAAAAGTCTATGGTTGCATTAAACTTGTATGTACTTAACGTTGAATACTATACATGTTACATTGTTCATGTGACGTTAATTTTTTTCTGTAGTCAAATAATAACTGTTCATTGTATTAATAATCTTCGAGATATCGTCACCGCAAATTCTACAACCACTCGACTAAAATCTGCAGATCTAATTATCTCACTTCCAATAGGTACTTAAAAGTGCAAGTCCTAACAGACGACTTTGCGTCATCGACATTCGTGGTCTGTTTTTTTTATTAATTTCATTTTCGAAAATCATCGTTCCCCACTACAGTTGGACACCAATACGGCGAAAGTCCAAGCGCGCGTGTGTGGACGGTCACCGGAAACGTACAGGTAACTGCAGGTAACAGAGAACGACCAGAATAATTAATTGCGTGCGCGGAGATACAAGCTCTCCGCGTTAACATCTGAAATGGAGAGACATTACGTAAACCTATAACGGATGACTGCGTGAAAAGCGCAATACATTATACATAATATATATTTGTGTACGTATAAAGTAATACCGTAGGACACAGGTTCAGTGTAGGCAAATGTTATTATGCTAATATACGCCGTATGCGCGCAGCGGTGCTTTGATCAAATTAGCATTTGTTTTCGCGTCAGTAGATTCTCCGTTTATAATAATATGTAGTAACAACCGTCGTCGTCGGCCGAATCGTGTTTGTAATTACGTCAAAACAAAACAAAAATTACACATTTGTACACGATTAGTAATCGATACATACATACGGCTGTGTATACTGCTTCGACAATAGGTTAACTGTCAATTGATTAATTTCGTTTCCCACCCGCGGAAGGTGTGCGGAAGCATTGTGTTACTATGATCCTCCAAGTAGGCATCGCCGTGCGAGTTTCCAATCGACGAACAATTCTATATATACGAGTATATATATGTGTGTGTGATTATATGCGTCTGCGTACGAATAAAGTACACCGCGGAATGACTATATAATGAGCAATAGCGATACAACAATAAATAATAGTAATTATGACCAAAACAAAACTACCGCTGCTTGTACATATATATATATATATATAATACACTTGAGGTATGCCGTAACCGGATAAAAGAATTCCGGTCGATAAACTGTGCGTGTGTGTGTTTCGTTATGACAATGGAAGAAATATGTCAATTATTGTACACCTGTAAGGCTGAATAATATGTGATATTCACCACAGTTATAGACAGTGCAGCCAAGTTCATCTTCGGTTCTAATACGTCGTAACGCAATAAACAGATCATACGTGGTCAATATCGTTGTACGTAATAAATAATAATTGTAACTATGAAACGTAGTGCGGCCGTCGTACGTTGACTTGCGAAAGCCTCAAGTTTTACTGTGCGGCCACAGCAGACACGACTCACGAGCACAAGTATGTGATAAAAAATAATAAAGTATATAACATTGTGGCGTAATGCTAGTAAAACATTGGATAGTTAGTGTTAAAAAATTGGTTTTTGTATTCGTTCGTTTTCGATTGCGTTCTCGTGTAAATAATGTACGATACTATAATCATTATCATTTCGCGTTTTGGTATTGGCAAATTATCGAGGAAACAAATTTTTTTTTTTTTTGTTAAACGTGACTTACGATGATAAAAGGGAAATCCTTAATGATTAAAAAACTCATTTGTAACCACAATAATATGACGTAGGTACTTCAACTCTACATAACACTGTCCAATTATATATATAGTCACGTACAAACGTAATCAATCAATTATACTTCACTAAATATTGCCAACAAACCAAAACAAACATATACATATGGGTTACACATACACATACTTCCTTGGTTTATCGTGTTTGTCTTACATCATTACCTCGTGTACCACAACGTTCATTAACAAAAAGCTGAAAAGGAGAATATTTTGTATTTTTAATATTACAACTAGAAATCCAAAATAATAATAATTATTATAATGCGATAATATAATGTATAAATGTTACTCGAGAACCGGTTAAAAAGTATAGAAACCTCAGTGAATATGTAATAAGTAGTCTGAAAATCGTAAAAATTAGATAATTATAATAAAAGTAATAGTATATTTAGTAATACATTTATATAAATACATACGTATACCCATGCACGTAATGATACACTTTTACAGAAATATAATGAAAATAACAAACGCCCAATACTATGCCCCAATCGGATTACACAATCCAGGAGATGTTGAAAAATAAACGATCTCGTAAAATGTGGATTTTTCGACTTAGCGTCAAACAAGAAATTGCGCAACATATAATATTAAAACTTAAGAAATTCATCGTGGAAAAAATAAAATTTGAACATAGACGAAATGCATGCACATTATATACCAAACATGCGGAATAATCACAGTTAAATATATTATGTATATATATATATAATGTAAATGAAAAATAATAAGATTGAAATTGTCGCGAGAGACCAGACCCGAGTAAAAGAAACAAAATTCTAGTGTATGCTATATCCTTTGTTCTCAAGCTACCTGATCCATGCTATGGCTTATTTACGTAAAGTTTTAAATATTCAGCTGCATCGTACCCGTCGCACTATGATGTCCACCTAAACTTTATTGCGCCTTTTTTTAATGCGTTTATAGAGACACACCCGACAAACCATCCTTCAAAGCATCTTCCCATTTAATACGCGCAACCAAGGACAGTTCTGCATACCGATTCACACACTCTTACTGTACACGGCTGTATACAACAATCATAATAGTCACTGTCTACGCTCGGCGGTCACTCCTGCAGTAATATATACACTGTCCTGTTATCGTATTCGAATTTGCAAGCCTGTTTGCAAAAATTGTGTAGTTTTCTTCTTTTTATCATATATTATATTGTTCCACGTCTAATAATAATGATTGCGTGCATTTTGTGAAACGAATAAATAAGACCAACAAAATAATATATGCGTGTATTATAATATTTCATATCCTGATATCTTAACCCGGTTTTGCAGTGCCCATGGTTAACGAAATATTATCTTATTTTTCTTACACCGTACATTGTAACACCGGCGCGGTTCAACTGTGCGGACGTAGTATAGTTAGTAGTACGGTATACATAACACTGCGCTGCAGATATACAATGTGTCCGCGAGCAGAGGTTAGAAAGCAAAACTACAATAATAATAATAATAATAATAATAGTAGTAATGATAATAATTGTGCGCGTTCATTGTGTGCCGAGTAGTATATGGGAGGTTTTGTGCAACCGGCACAGGATGTGCGCGAATGACGCAACGGGCATCGGCAACCGCGTACACGGCACGCGTGACAGGTCGCGGATCCGCCGGATTGATAAACGTCATAATCGCGGTCCGAATCGGCCGCCGCGAAGATGCTTCGCCGTAAGTCGTCCGACCGCGACCGCTGCAGGACCCTCGGGCCGCCCGTGGGTGGCGTTCGGAAATTATTGTTGCGGTTCGACACGTGACCGGTTTCCGGCATCGACCCCGCACGTCATATCATCGTTACACGTTGCACGATGCCGACATACGTAAGCTACGTCGTTTCTCGTCGTCCATTACTAAACTGTTGTCGTTGTACTAAAGTCGTGATACGCGCGCACGGTAATACCTGCGCGCCGCGCACGCTTTGGAGACTTCAACGCCCGGCGCGACGACATGCTGCAGCAGTGCGCGCGCGTATACGGCGTTTAGACAGAATTTTTCGCACCTATATTATAATACATCATAATCAGGGCGAGTGAGTTCATGCATTCGCATATCAATCTTGTTAAGTCGTGTTTAATGCTAGGTGACATAGAAATCCATTTCAAGGTACTGTGGTTAAGTATGTGAAATATTATGTTGCATATTTTTGCATATTTAGAGGTTTTTTTACTATTCGGCATATTTATGCATTTTTCTATTTTATTGTGCATATTTTTACCGAAATTTGATCAAAATGCAATAATTTATATTTTTACACAGTATAAAATATATGGGAGTTTTCACAACATCAAATTCTTAAAAATAAAACGTATAGAGCAGATAAAGCGAGTACAAACGTACGTATACGAACGTATAGTTACGTGCCCGCATTATGATATGAATGGACATTTTTTTGTTGTTCCAAAATTTACTTACAGTATTTTTATTTTTTAATCTACATATTTTTGATACATATTTTTAGATTTTTAGTGCATATAAATGCATATTCCTGAACTTTTAAAGGCATATTTTCCCAGCTTTTAGTGCATAAGTGCATACTTATTTAGGCATTTTTTAGAGCATGAACTCACGAGCCCTGATCATTATTATTACCCGTTCGGACGAATACTAAGACGACGAAAGCGTTGTAACGATTGTCATCTCTATCTCTCTTTCTATCTCACTCTGCGAGAATAATAGAAGACAAGGTCGTCGAATGGAGATGCGCGCGACTCGTTAATATATTATTATTATTATTATTTGGCCGGTCTACAATAACCTGACTGCCCCAAGTGCGTCGTATAATTTATACATAGACTCAGCTGCACAACGAATACCTGCAGTTATATACCAGAATCTTTCGGCGTTTTTTTACTATCATCGCTATATGTATGCGGGATGATTAACTTGTACGTAGTACGTTGTATATACATATCTGCTCTAAACAGCGCGTCGACTGTGTGAGACTAATCATCATTATCGGATATATCGATCGACGGATACGAGATGAAAAAATGTCGATGTCCGCCGCGCACGTATGTATAGTGTATACCTACACTACACACACGTAGTGTAGGTATAATATAATAGAGTTTCCCGACGCCGCATCAAGACGAAACTATGAGAACGTGTATCACGACGCGATAGAGGTACCATTGCGGGTTGTAAATAAAATATACTCTGACAGGTCCTTAAACGTATATAATGTATGGGCGCGCATGGGTCGGTGTACACGTAAGATAATTTATTATTTTAAAGCGACATGTATGATGCGTGCGCAAACGCCGTCGTATTACATGCACAGAGGTAGTATTATTATTGTATTATATTCGAATCGATATGTATAAATCCTGCAGGCCGCGGGAGACACCCTGTCGACGAGACACAAAGCGTGTACAGTGTTCGGATCGACAAAGGATATTGTATAAAAGCGCGTTCGCGGTGTCGTGAAGCCGAAGCATCGGACGGACGGACAACTACCGCGGCTCGGTCATTAAGGAATCTCATCACGGCGCGCGGCGTCGGGGTACCTACTGTCTATATACACTGTAGGTGAAACAATGGCGATTTCCCCGTATATATTATTGTGTACGACGCTACCACGCGATTAGAATGCGTAATATCGAAATGCCTTCACCGCCACTGCAAGAACGGGGAAAGGATGTTATGTACGTATATGATATACAATATGCAACAAACAAAGTCCATTAGTCCCTCCACTGCGGCCGCGTCTGTCGCGCGGATGCTCACATTGTCTCTATATTATAACATAGATAGGTACGCGCAGCGACGGTATACATGAGTCTCGTGTGTATCACGCAAGTCGCTGCTAGTTAGGTATAAACCATTCGCGTGCGTACGACTACGCATAGGCGTATAAATAATAATATATATACTATCAGTATACACTATACATGCATGTGGGTATAGGTGCCCGCCGACGGGACGATGGCCATTTACGTGTTTATATTATTATTACTATTATTATTATTAATATTACTATATTTGTGCCTCCACTTCGATTTTTCATTGGCGTACACACATATACGTATTATTACTATCAAAACTATTATAATGTATTCCTTTTCCATTTCGTGGTGCCGGGAATCCTTGACATCGGTCAAAAACACTTCTCATTTCTCAACACACACGCCGGCGTACCGCGGCACCAACAATAATATTCACGCATATATAGTTAGATCACAGCTGCTGGGAGCAGAGTATTATACGGAATTTTCTCACTGGCACTCACTCGGCCGTGAACGCGCGTTGAAATTACGCTAATTTTAAGACCCGTTGAAAAGTCTACGACGGTTTTTGATTTAAACAATATTGGTTTAATTACGCGTAAATTGTAATCATACGTTAACCTTCTTTCTGATAACATTTTTAGCGGAAAAGTGCAACCATTTCATTATGCGAAATACCATCACGTCATTTTTCGAAATATCTCATTATTTTTGAAACTACGGAGAGAGCGAAACGCAGAGAATTGACGTTATATTTTTTTAATAAAATCTTGATTATAATTATAACCTACTCAAAATCGATTTTCAACTTCATATATAATATAATAAGTAATAACGATACACGCAACTATATCCTATTGCACCGAGTTGAGTAAAAAACGACGAGTGTTCAACATATTATAGGAACCACGGTTTATTTATTTTTCTATATTTTAGAATTTAGAAATTACTATGGTTGATACCGATATAGTAGCATAACTAATACTATATTTGCTTCACATTATCTTTCACTATCGTTAGTCGTTTATAATAATTTATAAGCATGGGATAATACGAGTATATTATATTTTCAATGTTATTTATAACGTATATAAATATCGATTGACTAGCGTATACGGTAGTGAAATCAATATTTATGATTTTGATTAACGTTGCTACGATCGGCCAATGATAGTAATTAGTTGCCTGGTGTACATTACACGTTAGCGCACAGGAAAGAACAAATCAGGTCGATAAATATATAATTACAATTAAGCGATAGGTATATAATATTAGTCAGATTTATTTGAACGGGTTTTTCACTTGTGTACTTCAGCGGATAATTTTTTTATATTTATTAAAGCGTACATCAAATGGATTGTATTTTATGTTTCTAAATCTCGAAATAATTCTTTTCTATTACCTATATGGAATAACATTATACGTCTTACATTATACACGAGTATTCGAGGAATAAAAATACCTCTAGATCATTGCAGTAAAAAGTAAAACGGTTTGGCAGAACTGAATATTTGCTCGAGCAGGGAATTGCATCATTATTTTGGAGTTTAGCTGTAACGGTTGAGAAAATTGAATAGAGTTATGTACGTATCAAACATTTTATTTTTATTTTCTACCCAATTAACTAGGTATGTCAATTAGACGTGACTCTCCTTTTGTCTATAACCGATGATATTGCACATTACATAATTTTGCTTCACGATAAGATTCTTCTATAATAGCTTTAATAGGTATACGTTCAGTTTTATTTAAATAACCAGTTTACCATATTTAAACGTAAAAAATAATTCATAAATTATGTCGTAATTGATTTTTTCTAAGCATCGTTAGCATCTTCCTTTTTTGTTTTTGTTATAGTATAGAAGATAATAAAAATAAAAAATAAAATTGTTTAAAATTCAACTAAATAAACCACAAAAAGAACAATAGTCTATATATATATATATATATATATATGTAGTATCAACGTGTCAGTTAACATTATTAAAGTGTCATTTTATCACATGGCTTAACGACTGTATGGCCAATAAGTAATTATCTCTTTCTTGTCGTTGTATTTGCATACAAAAGATGTAAGCCCATATTCATAACATTCATCTAGGAAATGGTTTAACAATATATACAATAGTTTTGAAGCATATGACCACAACTATGCGACCGGAAAATGTGTTATAAAAACTACACTTCAACGAATAACCTATAGAAATAAAATAATAAAACCCAAAGAAATAAAAAATTCCATTTGATTAATTAGTTAGAATGAAATAAAAATTTAGGTAGATATGTATTATAATATTTTTAAAATTAAAATAATTTGTTAAATTCATTTCGTTCGCGAATTCAAAATATTCCACACCTGTAATTGAGATCGAAATTGCGTAAAATATATTTACTAGAGTTCTTGTTCCAAAAAGTATAACACCCAACAATAAAAAAAAAAAATGAATGAAAAGTCTTATACGTATATTCGGTTTTATGTCTACAATTTCAAATTATTATTCTGATACCATACCAATAATACAAGTACATATGAGAACATTTAATGTTATCGAGTATGTAGTACGAAACTATGACGTTTTTTCGTCAAATTATTGGCCATTGGAAGTACGTTAACCTATCTATTCGATCGACACGGATGGTTATGTTATTATATTATACTGCGAATATTTCAGTCAAATTACCGATAGATTAGTTTTTCTTTTTGCAAAAAGTATATAATTCGAAGTGCACGTGTGGGTTTGCACCATCATTTGTACACACGTCTGAGCCTCAGTCGAGCAGATTACGTTACGATTGTACGGACGAGTTGATGTGAGTCGCAGACCGAGAAAACGATTCATGATAATACATGTAATCGATAAGCAATAATATTTACCGGTTGTGTACGACTAGTGTGGTTTTTAGAGCTGTAACTAGAAGAAGACGTGTTGTACCCATTTTCTACAGTTTTTTATTTAAAAAACGAACTTATATCGTACTGAATTCGTTGACACCGCGGCCACTACGTAAACGCGTTTTAAAGGTACGGGTGGTGTCGTTCTACAGAGTTGCATTCACACTGCGGGGCCCATGGCGTTGATATCCCGATAAAAATTTAACTCCGTAGATGTTAATTTATTTGTATTGTTCAGAACTGTTTAATAGACGAGGACCGCATTTAACACCTACAGTTGAGTTTGTATTTTCATCAACCAGGGAAAATAGATTTTTTTTCATTTCTATAAAACTATGAGGTATACAAGTTATGGTACACGTCATTAAACACTTCAATGTATCGCGATCGAAAATCGAATTTTTGGTTTCATTATTAAAGATAAATATGTAAGTTGAATAAGAGAGGGTGAGCGTATCCGGATATTATAATATTAACCATTGTAATACGTTTCTATAAATTAGCTGATAATTATAGGTGTACTGTGTACGGCAGAAACGTTCATTAATACGATGATACGATACCTACAACATGCAGATTGATAGCAGTGCAGCCATTTAAACGCCTCAGAATAAGATGGTCTATCTTAAATCGTTAAATATGTTATCTATCAAATTTATAATAATTTATTAATTCCAGACCTCTCTTATGAACTTACATTTACTTTAATTATAAAACCGGTAGTTAGATTTTTGATTACCAAACCTACATTCAAATTTCCATAATGATTTGTATACCACAACTTCTTGTATCAACTGTAATTTTGTAGAAATGAAAAGCTCAAAAGCTATTTTTGCCAGTCGGTTAAGGGATGACAATTTAAATTCGACCCTGATAGGGCTTAATGTGGCACCCCATTTTTTTAAACTGTGCTAAAAAAAAAATTAACATCTACGGAGATAATACCGTAGGGATATCACCGCGCGGTGGGCCGTCCTGTATACTCGTATATTATAATACAGGTACCGTCTTCGCGAGATCCGAAATGAAACATCCCGAGAGGCAAGACGAGGCTTCAAGACTTAGCGTTATCAATGGTAATGATATTCGGTTTTCTCGGTAGGTACACGCACAAGTGGAGAAGCGTTAAAAATTATACCGGTTTCCAATGACAATAATTATGTTCCAAGGTCAAATACGTCGCCGTATGTCATCGGTTAAATACATATTATATATACTACTACGTAGATACTTATGGGAACATGGCCAAAATTACACGCTGAATCTTCATTTTTCAAATATGATACGCATACAGAGTGATCAAATAATAAAAAAACGAATGTTACAAGAGCGGTGTGAATTACGTAAGATGACCACCGCCTCACGCGATTCTCACAATATTTTTGTTACAAGGATTTTCGATCACCCTGTTTACGTATAAAACATTTATTACATAGGTACCATACCACAATACCTATTATATATTATGTTTACTGCAGATATATTTATTTTATGGTTTTTTTATGTAGTCAGGTTCGTGTATCAAATTACTTTTTAAATTTAATTCGAAATTTACTGTACGGTTTTGTTCACATAAATATTTTTTACATTTGCCGGACAACCAATATATAACATGTGATTTTATTAATGACTTCATTAATATTATTTGTTTTTGCTATGCCGAAGATTCGCAAACAATGACGGATAAATATTTCACACACGATTTTTTTTTATATCATCAACATTAAAATGTGTAAACAATTAATGTAAAACAGAACGACCCTGCAGGGAGCAATATAGTTCCCTGTGCCCAGCACGTGTAGTATAACAATGCAACCGAATGCATTCAAGTTATTATTTAGAGCAAATCACCCACTGTCATTTAACAGTGTCAAAGTGAAACATACTATCGCCAAGTTAAATCAAACTTTCGATTATATTTGAGTATATTGCTTTTATTGTTCAGATGAGCATTGCGTCTGAGAACATCGTTCGTCTTTGGTACATTATTCATTGTCGATGGCCATGACCAATAATCAAATCAAAGTATAATTCTCACTAAAGATGTAACGCCAAAACTAAATCAGAAGAACCGTGTCACACGATTTCCCCATTGTTTAATTAATTCTGACCAAAAATAACAAATACAAGTCATGGCAATGTAAACATATTTTAGGCCATTATAACTATGTATAAATATAGAGGCTTAGTGAAATCTGTTCGGTAGACACGATTGCCTGATGCTAATTTGATAGTATATACCTAATTATTCAATAGGAGACAGAACAGAAACTTAAGTATTACTACAATATAAAGTCACTAATGTTTTATAATGTCACTAGCTTAGTAGTTTTGGTCGAGTACATTTTTCAGTTACTGCGCATACATTATCTCTCTCTTTCTATTAATATATATATATATGCATTTACAGACGACATATTTAATTTATAATATTAATGTACGCAATAATATATCACATAAACAATATACATTATGAAAACATAAAACGTTATAATAAGTCTAAACAAATTTAATTATTTAATTGGTATTTATGATACGTATACCAGATACCTATTATAGGTAACCACATACAACTAAACTTTATTAACTTGGAGAAAACCGTCTTAGATAATAGTTTTCGATTTTCTTGAAGATTGAAAAGTTTAATATTCATACATTTTTATCTCACACTCTCATCGCCAAATGGCTTCAATTATTAATTTAATTGTTTTTTACACTTTATTAGAAAGTTTATAGGTACGTATCGGCGATCCATCATCGCTTATGTAACGTTACGATAATACCTATGCTTCAATTAAAACGAGACGTCCAAGTGCAAATGAAACGTGCCGGAAACTTCGATAACTCCCCGGAGCGGACACGAATATAGGCAGGTACCGAACGCATAATCAAAGTATAGGTATTATAGGAACACACGGTGCGTTGATAGTATACACTGCACAACACAACAAGTACCTGCAAATACGTCCTGCGGGTATGCGCGTACGTCGACATCCCATAACAAGTGAATCATCGCGTTCTGAATATAGATCGAAACGTACGAGTGTGGAATGCTAATTGCATATAATATGATCGCGCGCGTTTTGCCGGATTAACTGTTACGTGTTATTATAATAAAAAGTCGATCGACACAGCGCGCGATGTAACGTACACCGAATCGAATGTCGTTTGGTCCGGCGCCGTTGACGTCTTCTCCTATGCACTATATAACACCATGTACACCATAATATAATATAATATAATATTACCAAAACATATTATGATTATGCATTGTACACACAAATTCGGATTCGTTCCGGATCACAGATGAAAGTATGATCAAATACAAGCACGTCTCTCACGGAGCGCCTGATTTTGTGAGGCGATTTGCTTCCGTATAAGTAAATATCCATCAAGAGGTTACCATTGTCAACGGCGGTATAGTATGTAGTATTGTTCACGAGAATGATGCGGTATAAAAAATATATAACCTTACGTTACGTAAGTAAGACGTGTTTTGTATGTTAAGTGAATACGAGAATAATAAAATTCAACGGGGTCGTGTATCGCGTATAAAAAGCACACGACTTTAATGCTCGCACACACACACACACACACACACACACACACACACACACACGTACATACACACGCACACACACACGTATATACTGTAGAACCTTTATTTAACGAGACTCTCGGCATAACGAATTTTTTTTATATTATTGTATAATAATATTTGTACTTCGAAGCTTTTAACAGTATGTGGCGCAAAATAAAGTTTCGGTAAAAAACAAGTAGCTTTCAACACTATCCGTCGTGGGTTTCAGCGTAGTGAAAATTGACCAAATTGCATTTTCAATTATCTAAATAATCTAAATGATTTCGAACGTTCATTTAGTTTTTTGATAAAAATAAAATTAAAAAAAAATATAAAAATCACCTAAATAAATATATTGGTATACGCATCATAGTATATATCTGCACTAACATACTATCATTAATATTATTAATTACTGTACAATACTAATAACTATTATTTTACGTAATTATTGGACATATTACACTTTATTATTATTTGCATAAGTTTCATTCAGTAAAAGCGAGTTTTATAAGTGATATAAATTGCATATATTTTTAACGAAATTTCTTTATTAAATCAACAATTTTTTTCCCCCCGTCTACACCGTTGAATAGAAGCCCTATACTGTTTTTGTGTAGCCGACAGAGCGAAGTTATTGTCGAAGGCTGTACAGTAACACTTGGGACATTCGACACACGTTCGTCAAGTCCTCGGTGTTGACTATATTATTATATACACTACATCGTTACACGACCGCAATGATTTCTGCGTGTGTTTACTTCTCGCGTACAGCTGAACGCGGAAACAAAACAACGGTTGGACAACGCACGCGTGCTGGTTTCTCTCGAATTATTATTATTATTATATTTAGAGTTTTCTGCGCAAGCCCATAACGGATCCACGCACGAGCCGTCTAACGTGATTAGTTTAACTTGAAATTATCGAACTATAGCCTGGCAACGCATGTGAATAGCGGTGTACAAAACGGTTCGACACGGTCAACGGTACGATTTCGCAGCCAGTGACATGCGACCGAGACAACAACGAGTGGAAAATAGTATAACATATAATATTATAAAATAAATTTTGCGCAAGGAGAGTTCATTTTGGAATTCTGAATTTTTACGATAATATATGTAAAATATATATCTATACATACAATATGCGTATGTAATACGAATAATTTTGTATTCATCGGTTAACGAAACACAGAAGAATAACGCATAGAATAACGTAACTCCACGTAACTCCAATATATGATCTGTCGACGTTGATGTATGTATATATAGTATATAACACAGATAATAATACATGTACCAATGTACCTAGGCAGTGTAGTATTGAAAACACGATTTCTTGCGCGCTTATTATGCACTCGCGGCGCGCGGCGTACACTGGCAGCAAGTATACACACGACGTCGGGTAAGTTTTATTAAATAAACGTTTCTCGACGAGAGATGGTCCGCGCGTTTCATTTTCTAATTTTGGGTTAAGCACAACGCGTGTTCTGTTTACTTTCGACAAACATTAGCATGAGCACGACCATGACTGTAATAACATTATATCGTAGCGCGGTACCTACTACACGCGCGGAATAATTGTCGGTACAATTACATGTTATCATCGGGCTCATTACAATGTGTCCAACCTGTTATTATATAGTTGTATCCAAAGAAAAATACGGCGTAATCTGTAAGATCAGCGAGTTATCTACTCTAATCATGTAAACAGCAGTGTTTCTTCCTTAATTCACTTTTACCGATTGATGTCCTCCAAGGACGGTAAAAATCCGCACCGACGGCGACGGTCGGCGCGAAATCACCGGGTGTAATAATATTTAATACCACTGCCGTAGTCATCGCGCGCGTCTTTCGTCATATTTAATTTTGTTTATTATTCGAACTACGTAAAACTGCCCACGTGAACATATATTATAGGCCTTGCCTGTGCAGTGGACTTCTGGTTTTATTTAACAGTCATGATAAGTTCTGGGCAGCAATGCGTTCAGTCGCCTTAAGGTTACGGTTTAATAATTTCAATGTGTGGATCGTAAACATATAATATAATGGAACACATGTTACGTATATTATATCATCGAACCAGTTTTCGTCGAAATGATCTGTAATAAGTTTACGCGGCGTTTGTCCTGCACTGTTAACAGCACGTTACTACGTTAATATATATTACCGAACATGATTTCAGTCGGGAAACGAACGTATATAAGGTATATAGTTTTCATTTCGTTTGTTTTCCACGTTAATCTATCGCACATGAAAACCATAAATGCGATTTGCCCCGCACACGTACCTATACCGCTTAATTCATTTTTTTATAGGTATTTTTAATTTAGCATTGGGATTAATATGCTATGCCGGTAGCGATTAAACACGCGTGGCTATATATAAATACATGTAAAACGGATGGAGTCACTTTCTAACATTTACATAAGACTCTAATCCAATTATACTGCAGCGGACACTTGCCCAGCACACAAATCCGACGAAAGAGATAGCAATGAAATCCCCGTGACATAACATTGGTATACTGATATAATTTACTCGTTAATATATTATAATTTAAAAATCGATACACAACGTAAACGCCATGGGATTTCTCTGCACTTCTCGTCTTTAATCCAAAATCAACTAAATACATCAAAATAATACACTATTATAATTATGGCATTTTTAATATATTATTTAGTGTAAAAGCAGTTGACTTTGAATACATATTAATAAATTATATTACATTTACAGGATGCTTGAGTATATGATATAGTATTTATGATAGCATAATCTTTAAAAAAAACGTGATGTTATGTATACTTGTCTTTTATCTTTATCACATGGCTCTACACGTAAAATTATTAGAGTTTAAATTAATTTTTCTCGTGTTGATATTTTAATTCACATATAACAAGTACTTATGGACAATTACAAAAAATAACAAAAAAAAAAAAAATATGAAACTCGAATAAATAACATGTACGTATTTACGTGTCTAAAAACACATAATCAATAGAAGCTGAATTACAATATATATATATATTCGAGTATATATATATATATATATATATATATATATATATATATATATATATACGAGTATATATAACATTTACAGTCAAATAAACTGATTACGAGAATAACTGTTTTTAATACATAATTTCATTGGATAACATTGTTAATACATAATTACTCAACCATTTACTAAACACTGTCGAATTTATAGTTTGCGGTTTTTCTATTTACATTCGAAGTCAATTATAACAACTGCAGATGTTATTTAACAGTTTTATTCATGTTATGTCGATGGTTATTGGCTGTAAACTTCAAACGTCACAGTATTTTTATGTTTAAAATATTTTGTCATAAATAAACACCTTAGAACAAGAAACATGCTTTCAAAAACAATACTATAAGACTCGGTTATCTTGTAACTTTATAATGAAACGATCAAATATTAATAATAATAATAGTATCATAATTTTTAGCACGGTATCACAATGAAAATTCGTCACAACGATATCACGTGAAAAATTATATTTTCATTATGGGCAACTATTACAAGTTATAATAGCTAATTCATAACTATGTGACGTCAGTATGATAATAGTAATAATAATAATATATGTATTGGCTATAAATCACAGCAGCATGCATTAACTACACCTATTAACCAATTATTGTCACTATTTTAGATTAGAATCGTAATCTTAATGATGGACACGTCTTGCACATCGCATTTACAATTCCTACGCGTATTTCGTATTGTTGTGTATAGGTAATAGGTAATAGGTATGCAAGAGAAAGTTGATCTTGAACAATGGACCTATCGTACCCACACAAACATCTAACACGTACAATATTATTATACACGTATACCTACGTACATAATTGTTGTTGGTAATAGAATCGTTGTTTTCCGTAGATTTTTTTCTTTTTCACCGATTGTCACTATATAAGAGTCCGCTGTTGTATACATAGAAATTAGGTGTGAAATTGAATCATTTCGCTCAGTACTTATAATACCACATTGACGATACGTCTTGTACTTGTACAACATAAGATGTAATGTATGTACGTATTTTTAATATCCTATAATAACATAAGTTTTCTTCTACTTATGTTAATGCCATTGTAAGTATGGTAAAAATTATAAATATACTTTCTCTTCCCAAATAAAATATTATAATTTAATAAAATTATTTTAATTCAATCATTAATTATATGTATATATAATCAATGATTCAATGGACACGTGATGTATCATGAAGTAAATGAGAATCAATTTTTTTATTAGTTTTATTATTATTATTATTATTCAAGTGAGTACTGTGCCGTGAACAAATTGAAAATTACATTTCTAACGTAATACGATTTTGTATTGAACTCGACAGTTTATATTTTTTAAGCAATTATAATAATTAATAAACAATAGATCATGAGGACACATTTTTTTTTAAAATTAATTTCCTTATAAATTTTAATCGATTAAGTTTACACTTTTAAAATCATCTTAATTAAATACTTCAAAGTAAAGTGTATACTGTATAGTGTATACATATAAGGGAGGTACCAACAATTATTTAACTTAGAAATATCCTTCAATTGAAGACATTTGTTTTTAATTTATTAATAATTGCCTTCTGTTATTTTCAAATACTTAAGATATAAGTTGAATAGTGGAAAGTGTAGACGGTGACGCATGAGGCGAAATAAGATTTTTGTTTCAGACAGTTTCCGAATAATTTGGTAGAATGTTCACAATTTAATGACGTGTGATGTCACCAAATAAAATTGTTCGTTTAGTATGGTTTTAGGCATGACTATCAGTCCGCTTTCGGTAAGTTTCGGTGACTAGAGGTATAAACTAGCATTTATAATTTCATTCTATCCAAGTATTCAAGTATTAATTTTCACACCGTCCGTCTCATTATTGTTAAAAGTGAAATACATATTTATCTTCGAAATTATATTTAACACACAAACAACAAACAATGAAGTGTTTAAACACTTTAAACGTACGAACGTTTTCATAATAATGCATTCTACACGTTTATAATTTTTATAAACTTTCTTTAGTGGAATTAAAAATAAACCAAATTAATACATAACAAGCATTGAAAAGTATAATAATAAAAATTATGCAACTCAAAGTTTCTCCGATAGAATTTATATACTGGTGTAAGTACTAACACGGATTAGATTCGTTTTTCTTTTAAGTATCACAATATTAAAATAGGAACTGATTACAAAAAAAAATAATTTACACGAATAAGTATACGTTGATTTGATGTCATTAATTTTGAAGAAAATAATATTTAAAAAAAAATACATAAACCAATATTATATTATACTGTCCACATGGATGTTTATAGAAAATTTAATATTTTTTATAAAACACGATAGTTTACTTTCTTATTTGCTTGGAGCCATATAGTTATATCAATAACGAGAAATTAATTAAAAAAAAAAAAAAAACGTATTTATACATAAATTAAAATTGACATTAATAATATTGTTCCTAGAAAATGTTTTTGTCATCAACAGCTGCTTATGTGTATAGTTAAATGTTATTTTGACAGAGAAAAATATTGTCTTGCGACCGCAATAATAGGAATATTTTTGTGTACGTTTTGTATTTTCCATTATCTAACCGAACTGCTACAATACCACTACAACTAATTAGCATTTTATATTATACAGTCGTGTCAAAGTATACGCGCAAAAGTCCTTGTGTTAAATACGCACACATATACGAGCTTGAGAAAGGAAAAAAAAATTGTAAATTATGAAAATATGGTCTTTCTGCGCCGCGATGTTCGTCGTACAGAGGTAGCTGACCGAGACCGAGAAGCCGCAGAGCGTGACAGAAGATTTTCGTTGCTCCGGGTTTATTCTTCTTCTGCGCGCTCGCTCAAAAATCGTCTGTTGCCTATTGCAATAAGACATTGGCCGAATTCTGGTTGGGAAAAAATTGGCGCGTTAATATGTTAGAACGTCACGGGGACATTGACAGATGTGTGAAAAACGCTATGCTATATACATTCTACAATACACACACACACACACACACACACACACACACACACACACACACATATACGCACACTGTATAATATTAATATCATTACATTTTGTAAACGTACAATGGAATAACCTTGGACGGCGAGAATACATATGGGGCAGTAGTCGGTTCAAAGCGCTCACTAAGTGATTGTAAAAGTTGCAGGTGTAGCCCCTCCCGTAAGCCCCGGTTCGGTACGGTATTTATAACCATCTGCGGGCGCAAGTCGAAACCATGAGTGCAAATTGTGTGACCTATGCGCATCGGTTTAACTACTGCAGCAGACGCGTCTTTACGATTTTTATCCGTAGAAAAAATATTGAACAATAGTTTGTAAAATAGATACCTATGTAACATTTGCTTGGAGCACGTTGATTACAGAAACTACGTTTCACGAGAATGCTATCAATGTTCGTAAAATCTGCATAACCACAGCTACATAGTAATAACGCGAGAACCAATACGTTGGACTCCATAATAGACAAATACAACATTATAATAACAAATAAAAACGTCATTTAACACTATCTCCGCTGAATGTCAACAATGATTTTGGTCAAAAATGTGACGAAGCTGATGTATACATTAAGTACGTGACGTGTTACAAACGATTACATAAAATTATCATTAAATTTATTATCTAGGTAAATATATGGCTTTATTAATGACACGAAAATGTTTTGTCCACTAGAATTTTATAAAATAGAATCGAATATCGTATCTTACGAATGTATCATAAAACGTTTTAAATAAAAGAAAATATTATTAATTGAATCCATTTTAAAGTAATGAAAACCAATATTATACGTGAAAACCATCCTGAACCGCAGTCCGGTTTATTGTTTGATTGCTTCATTAGATTTTGAATTTTAACTCTCGGCGATTACAGATTTTCTATATTTTTAAATTATTTATAATGTATATAAAACGACATTTAATGAATTTTGCAATAAAAGTTTAAGCTGTTAACCTGAAAATAATAAATTTTAGAAAAGAGAAAGTAGAAAATCTTATGAAATCTATAAAATAATAAAAAAAATGTTCGATCCAAGTGTAAATTAATCTAACCACATGAAAAATTATTTTCTAAACTACAGGAAAACAACTATAATAAACATTGGAAAAAAACAGGCTTGTCACAAATTTTCTGTTTTTCGGAGTTTTTAAATACATTCATAAGCATAAGAGATAATTTATATATATTTATATATATGCAAAAGTATTACCTGTATTCAATTTCAAAGCAATAAAGTAGTTATATCAGGTATTTGATATACTACTCAAATACGTATTATTGTGTTAACAAATAAAAAAAAGCATATCATTGTAAAACCAATAACTTCCTCTCTTCATTCAAAATGTATTACCTAGAAAGTCGGAAGCTTCATATCCGACAGATGACAATATAGCTATAACAACAATAAAATGAACCATTATTTGCAAATTCATTGCGTTGAACCGGACACATTTTTATAATCTACAATCCTTTGCCACAACAAACACATTAATGTTTATTATTGACAGTACAATACGTACAATTTGAAATTGTGGTGTGTTTACATAATCAAAATATAATAAAAAGAACATTCAAACAACATTAAATGTAATTTCAAAGGTAAAACGAATAAATACATTTTCAAACATTTTTGTATTTTTTTTTTTTTTAATCTGAAATAACTAATATTTTTCCACAATGCAGCAAATCGGTCATAAAAATAAATAGTTTTAAATTATTTATTAAACACTAATTTAAAATAAAATCAATGGTTTTACGTAATTCGTTATACGATTTTCGACTTAGCTCAATATAACAATAATACTTGTAATTTTTTTAGACGTAGGTATTACGTTTACAGATCGTCTCATGAAAATGTATTACATAAAAATATTATGGTGAATCGGTTTTTCGTATGGTGGCTGGTGCTTCAAGCTATAATTGAGATGAACTCTTTTCAAGCATAAATTGCTGTTTGAAACAATTAACACAACGATACTTCTGTTTTAGATTTTTGTGTTATCGACAACACAATATTTACGTAAGACAGAAATTAATAATCAAGTCCTGGCGGAGAAAAATGACAGTTTACTGAACTATTTTTAGATATGCAGTAAATAGGCTGTGGTGATTTGAGTTGCCCAAAATTTCTAAAGTCGCATGTTACGATTCCGTGTAAACCGTTGAACACCCCCCATTTTAATACTCAACTCCAAGAACATAAATACTTAAACCATGATTTTTGTGCTAAGTTAAATTGATAAATGATAAGTAATATTTGTGATTCGCCAAACATACATAATATATTTACAAAAATAATGTGAATATAAACTATATTGTTTGGAACTTGTAAACTTGTTGTAAAATCAAAACTTTGAGAATATACCTGCACGTCTTCTCAACATGAGTTAAACTTAAAAACGCCTATACGTTGTGTTTATGATAGATACAATACATATACTATACCTATTTGAATTTTCAATAAAAACTATTACGACATCATAGAAGCTTGAGAAAAAAAGGGCAATACAACTTTAGCACGAAGGCCATTGTCCGTCTTCTAGGCGATTGGTAAATGTGAGACGCGCCCGTTTACTATTATATTAATTTGAATGTGTGTCACGAAAACGATAGCGAAGGCTATTCGCGCCAACTTCTGATCCTGCGCCGGTTGCAAAACATTTTACATTTGCAACGCATGCACGCGTATACACGGGTAAGGTATACTACGAATCACATTAATCATTACAATAACGAAGAAAGCGCTATAATATTATGCACATGGTTTTTTCTATTTTATAATTACTATGTGCACTTATCTGCGCATGCTGCATCTGTACCCGTATTGCGGAATTTAATCGAAATTCGACGGTGAAAATGTACGTCTCACTTTCCGGCTCCCTTATCGTGTAATGATTTGATCGATGTCGCATTATTGCATGGCGTATCATTGGTTTCCAACGTGTTATTACTTATGCAGCGTGTGTACTGCACTGTCCCGTGTGCGCGAGCGTACGTCATGCGTTGATGGTCCAAAACGGATTTACTGGCATGGATAGTAAACAGAATGACGGAAGTAGGTGGGTCATCATTATATGGAAATCGATTGACCACCGTAGGAAAAAAAAAATTACCCCGATGGCGTCAAGGATAATCGACAACGAGGTGAGGTCCGGACCGAAACGAAATCAAAGCACAACGCCCGTTTAGAGAATATTATTATTATTCATGATAATACGTAATAGAGTTACACGAGTCATCAAATACTCGTAATTATATTTGAGTGTATTCAACTCATCCGGATTTGAAAAAAAAGTAAGAGTGCGCAGTTCGCGGCTCGTCGGCACATCTCTACTTTCTACTTAGAAGTAAAAATAATATGTTTCCGTCGTACACATGTGAATGTCCAATGAGTCAAACGGTTCATTGACTTATAAATGGAAAATTAATACGAATACTACATAAACATATGATTATGTTGAAAACATAATAATTAGTAATCGTTAAAAACAGAATTGATTTATCGAGAAAGAAAATGGCAATGTGTTTTTGTGAATATCCGTTTACGATAATATTATGTTATATTTTGTTATTCAATATAATTTGAAGAACGTCTCTAAACGATTTTACATAGAATTTATACGCTACGTAACTGTTCCTTATAATATGGGTTCCATAAGTCTAATTTGCTTGTAAAAAAAAAAAAAAATGATTTATTATTAAATGCTTGTACACGAGTATTGTGCAGAAATCGCGAAGGAATCGGATCGATTCATGCGAAACAGTTGTTTGTCGGTGTGTTGCAAACGCTATGAAATTGACAATCGAACTGTAAACCTTGAAATAGGAAGGCACGTGTATTAAAAATTTAATAACCAAGTTAGTAGTTGCATATAAAATTTGAATTTCCGCTTATTTGACCGATCTAAGAAAAAAAAAAAATAAAAGAAAAAATACGAAAAACACAAAAAACTAAGCTGAGAAAATAACAATACAGTACATATTGCCAAACGCACGCACAATATAGCCGGATGGTCTTGCACGAACAACAAATCAAAAAATGACCTCGGGGATTTCCCCTCTACATATTAAATTTAACTAGTTCACCCTAGTCTAGCACGATGCGTTATTTCCTATAAAACACGGAAATGAGTATCGAATCTCTAATTTTGTGTAAAAAAATGCGCTGATTCATTTGAAATGAACAATTTACAAAAATAAAACATAATGGTATAAAGTAATCTCAGAAGACACACAGCTCAACACGACTGTCCCAAGTGGATTTGTTCACAATTAAATGGATCCGTTCAATGTGACCGGAAGGGAAACGCACACCGCACTGTGAGAACAAGACAAATTTTCGTCATTTTATGTCGTGAGAATTCATCGTGCGCATTATTAAACAACAAACTAATCGGTACGTTGCTCATAGCTCTAGTGTACCGGATAAAACATAATACAATCAATAAATCGCGTAAACGTATTGTTTTCTTAAACAGTACATTCTTTGAATTGTTTATTTGTACATGCAACACGATTATAGTTCTTCCAAAATGTACATAGTTGTTTGCAAAAAATAATAATTTGTATGTACTGTATAACGTCAAAACCAATTGGAAGCCCGTTCTATTCCTACATAATCTATCTACCATTAGCTTACCAAGCAATGCCTAATTTTGAATTACTATCTTACTGATCTTTATTTTTTACTTTGATTTTACTTTTAAACAGGTATAACATATTGAACAATGGTTATTTAAATGTTCATAAACTATGCCTGCAGTTAAGTTCAGTTTACTTCTTAATACATTTGTCGATTAAGCGCGTTTTTTAAGATCATTTTCGATTGCTAAAATATTCGGTTAAAACTATGCTTACGTATAGTGCAATATAATATTATGAAGCTGTTACAAAAGACAAAGCGGAAATTTAATAAAGATTAAATACCTTTTTTGAATCAAAACATTAGTCAAAGCACGAAATAAACAATACAGTGATAAGCGTTTAAGAATATTTCAAAGTTCTGGTCTTTTTGACGCTTAAAAAAATAGATAAACCAGATATATCTAACCACCAATGTAGAATTATTTCGCGCAATAAATGGCAACAACTTGTTATAGTTGTGATTCAACCTTCACACTTCGGCTCACACGCTATACTTTTCTGATGATTTTTTAGTTGTTCGCTTCACGCACGGGTTCATCCAATCCGTGAATTTATTGTTGTTTTTTTTATGTTTAAATTATTTTTGTTCTTTTTTATAGTTCTAGCTGAACGTTGTAAGTTTTTCCTGTTTTTGCCGACAGCCGTTACCATCCGTGTCGAGTCGGTTTACCATCTACACTCGCCTTCCCTTCCGATGAAATGATCGAGAAATTATACGTCCATGATTCAACAGTCGATTTCAAAAAAACCAGAATCGTAGTCCGTACCTATACATTTTTACTGTAGGTATTTGCTCCGAAGACATTCACGAGGCCCGTCCACGCGAGATTTCGGCAACCAACATTCGTATTGGTCCACGCGTGTATCCTATACAAATGAATAGATGATGAACGTTCAAACATCGTGCAGTTATGTAACGCAGTGGCAACTCTGTTCGACGTGCAACCTCTGAGGTCATCCTAAGGGGGAGTAGCTCAGCTATAGCAACGGAAAATACAATAATTATCGCTTAATTGATGCTAATGCTCTATACGTCTACTCGTATTGTATTTGGCAATGCATACATCTATGTATAGGAGTTCGGCCACTGTGTAATATTATAAATAGAAACGTTGCGAAAACTTAGCATAATCATATACGAAGCGTCACGAGCATAAAGGAGACAGCTGATCTACGAAGATATTGCAGGACAAGGGAGAAGCAGGAGGACTGCAATATATGTCTTGGAACTATTTCATTAATACTGCAAGCGTTTTGCAACTAGATATTTCGTTTAAAGCTGTAAGTGTTTTCAAATAATACCCTAAAATTACGCAAGAATAACACAATTTAGGTACTTTAGGATCGCTTCAAAATTATTGTTGGACTGCGATAATTACACGAATTAAATAATATGCTTACCGATTACAAATATTTGTAGGATCTGTAACATTAACATTTAATAATATCATGTGCTATAATATAGCTTATAATACGTTTTTTTTGGTTAGGCACCGTTTGCGTTTTATTAACCGTTCAAAATGAATGTTAGTGCAACACAAATAATAATAAAGTATAACGAGCCAAGCGGGTTTACCGTACAACAATCTCGATTACAGAAGATTATTGAGTTGTGAGCGGATTAATTTATTATTATAAAAAATATAAATAACACAATACAGTATCGCGATAAAAAAAACTCGTAGCTCGTAATAAACCGTAATAAATATGCAATAATGCGATTCGCCAAGGGTTTTTTAAAAGTCTATTTGACCGCCAATTATAAATTTTTCCAAGTCGTATGTACGAAGGCAGCGGCGGCGTCGGATATGCGTGAAACAGCTATAACCTTTGTTATACGCAGGATCGTTATACTATTAAAATAATGTTAAATACACGACGCGCGATCAGATACAATATTTTTTAACGTCCACGTGCAGCAAGCGCGCAGATGACCGTCGATTGAACTCTTCGGCTCGCTTGTGACTTGTGAATATAACATATTATACCTACAATATTTCATGCTATACGAGTATACAACTAAACCCACGACATCCGCTCGATCATGTGCCGCCGAGTCAATATGCAGCCGGTGCTTTCTTGTACACGCGCGCACCACAGAGAATCCCACCAGATGCAATTGTGTCCTGCACTCTTGCTGCACTCTCTCTCTCACACGCACACACACACACACGCACACACACACACACACACACACACGCGCACACACTCGCACACACACACGCACACATATTATGCACTCGATATTATATTCAACCGATGTCGGCCGTGTGACACGCGCGGTGTTGCAACAGTTAAGTAGCGCGACATGTTTATGTGGTGTGCGTAGCAAACCGTACAGAGTTATCCGAGCTAAAGCGTCCATAAATACGAATCCACCGAAACAGGTTTGAAACAGTGGTTTACGACATTTGGAGATGAACGGTGACTTATTAATTTGCGAGGGGATAACACGATTTTCCAGTTCCCCCGTGAAACGCGACTGCTGCGGAAATCGCGCATTTCATCGAACTTGAAAATATCCGACATTTTAGATTTTGACCGCAGCCGTGCACGTACCCAAATCAAGTGGTAGGAGGGGGAGAAGGGTTGTAATTTGTATTAATTTATTTTCTGTCCAACGAAGCTCAGTGTATCCCTGCGGGCGCGAACGCGGAGGCGGTCGTTTTGTTTTTTTCGGGTGGCGTTGAGAGTCCAGGGGCGGATTGGTGATGTTTTTCGATAAAAGTGGCCTACTTCAACAACGTTTTTTATTTTTTGCGATCTTGCACGAAAAATAAATTTAAGATATAAGTAAAGTAGCCCACCCGATGGCCGGCCTCTATCGGGAAATTCTCCGATTTTCCGGTACGCCACCGCCTATCCGCACGTATTTTTTCCCCATTCATCTCTAGGAAAAGTAAGTTAAACGTTAGGAAACCCTTCTATGAAAAATTCGATTTTCCGAAAACCGTCATCGTACTGATTCTATGTAATGTATAAATGCAAATTAGACTAATTACGTATTAAGTGTCTATCTGCGAAAAAAACAAAAAAAAAATGCCAAAAGTTGGCAAGGGTTGGTTGGGAAGGGTCTTCAATCCGCCCCGGGTCACTTATTATTCGACCGGTCAGACGGTTAAAGGTTTTACGGTCGGCCAACGCATGTGTGTCGTACAATCGTACCCGCTGACCGTTACTATTTCAAGGATCGCACGCAACGGGTAAACGATCCATTTTGAGTGCTCCATCATTACTCGGTGGATTTAGCGTGTACCGATTTACTGTACGCATATACGGTGTCAACTGTCGAGACGTCGCCTGCTCCGACGTAGCCGTTCGACCCAGATCCGAGGCTTCCGTTAGACGAACGGCCGAGTTATATTTTGACAGCGGCGCGCACATGCACTAACACGTATTATTATCATCTACCGGCTAAATTTATATCCATGTGAGAGGATCAACTATTGAACCATGTATAAGTCGATGCGTCATTTGGAGCTGTTAACCGTGCGCTACACGTAATGACACGGCCCCACTTTGATCATTTATTTGCCCATTTTTAAGTTTTAAATATCTATAATATCTCGTTTGACATTATAATACTTTAAAGCATTTTAGTTTTAATTCTACACATTTACAATTTTCGAGTTTTCAGTTAGTAGTTATTATCGGTCTATATCTATTTAAATGTTAAGTTAAATATAAATAGAAAGAGAGAGAGAGAGAAAATAAAACACATATAAGTATAGTAAGTTTAGGTTTGTGTTTTTTGTTACAGTGGAAATTAAAGGAATATTGATTTATCTTAGACTTAACAATAATATAGGTGGTCATATTTGTTAAAAACTTTTAGATTTAGAATATTTCTTTAACTTTTGATATAAAAAATACCATGTTTTAAGTAATAGTGTTTTATAAAATAATAAATAACCAAAAATACGCAGAATTATGTACAGAAATCATAAATGGCCATGAGATGTCTCCAAATTTTCGTAAAATAACGTGACAACATATTTAACGCTGCCTATTGATTTTTGTCGATGTTAAACTGTTGAACTATTCAAGAAGTAAAAAACGAACTATTTCAATACAGTAAACAAGCTCGTATTTATGTTACGATTATTTACAAATCATAAGTGCAGACTATTTTGAATTTTCATACCTAATACAAATTTAAGTAATACAAAATTAGATTTACGACAATTTTATAAAGTTTAAGCCCTGCGTCAATGTTTATACTAATTGATTAGTTCACCCCCATGGTAAAACAAAAAATGAAGCGTATTAATATTTATAAGTTATAACGGATTAAAAATTCAGTTGTACATATTGTATACTGTTGTGTACACAAGTCTGTTTTTTAAAAGAATTAATAACAAAATTATAAATTGTATAATGTATATAAACCTACGTATATTTTCCATTGAACTATGTTGGTATAACGTCATAATACAAATATGCAGAATGTAATTACAAAAGTTATAATTGCCATATTGATCAACGATCAAGTGTGTTAAAACAAAATACTGTCTTAACTCTAACGATAGAATCATAACATTTCAATACACATGTACGCGAGATTATATAGTTATAATTTATTCGATAAGCTATGTTATGTCTCGGATACGCGTACTACGAATCCCAAAATATAAAATGCGACATTTCCTTTAGACGCATATTATTATGTACAGTACAGTATATACCTTAAGGTTCAACACCAGACATGATATTATAGTCCTCTCTACGTACAATACCAGTTATATACACATTTATCACGATCTAGATGGTTTGCGCTTAACCGGTGCATTATTATCTTTTCGTTCGTTGTTTTTCCGCCATTTTTAATGTTTTTCAACGTTGCGAAACAGCATAAATCAACAGAAAACCAACCCATAAATAACCACGTAGAACTTCTCTATGAAATCAAACGACGCTTCTTGAACTGCAGAGTCGTATACGGTAAATAATATACAACTGCTCCAGTCTCGCGTACAGAAAATACGTCGGTTTTTATATTCCAAATACATTGCCCATATATATATATATATATATATATATATATATATATATATATATATATTATATATACGCTCTTCTTGTAATACGCTCTTCGCGTATTACAACTTTATAATACAACGAATGTGGTTTATTATTGGCCGAAGACAATAATATGTTTTTTTTTCAATACTGATTATGACAGTACCGGTACATTATATACATGTATTACATATACGCATAATGCTATGTTTATTATAAACTTACTTTATGAGTTCATTCGAGTCCACGTTTTTCTATAATATTGTCTTATGCAATGTTTTACTTAATGTCTCGTAACTAACGATAATCACCGTCGGTATAAGCTCTGACTTAACTAACTGTATATCAAATTAATTTACATACTACAATTATTGTTGAAGATCACCGCAACATCGTATTATCTCGATGTACTGCCAAACGGTTAAACACTTTGTGAAAAATATGAACTTTTTAGTAAATGTACAATATCGAGTAATTTTTCTAATATAAATAATAATGACATTATAGTCTGGGACTAATTATTAAACAATAATTGCCATCTAGTTAATGAGCCGATTAAATGCATATAATGTGCGTAATTTTTGGTCGAATTCATTAGAGCTGTTAACATTTTAAGTATTTTCATGCCACGAATGCAAACGATATCATGATTAACTCAAAAGTGTGATCTTATATTTTTCAAACACCTATCATAGATGTATGACAGTTCAATTTTTGTGCAAAGTATTTTTATCTTATACTATTATAAATAATGACCAAACATCGCGTCAACAATTTCTATCAATTATTGTAGTCGTTTGCAATTTTCGGGTCACGGCGTTGGTGTAGCCGTGTAGATAGTAGCATTGATTATAAAATACACTAGTATTTATAATCAATCATAGTAGGTACCCAAGACGTTATATTCAATACGTATCCCTCGGAGACTTATCTAATTCACATAATATGTTAACAATATATGTGTAAATACTCGGAACGCGTTTATTAACGGCGGTCGCCTTGAAAAACTGAAATGTCCGTATAAAATGTCATTCCACGGACCCTCGGCGAAAAATCAATTTGATTTCACTGGTTTTCACCTCGAGGTCTATTGTTCCATCGAAATTCCTGACGCACAAACCATAATTTGATTATCTTCGATAATAATAACACGTATACCGGCTTGGTCAAAACTTAACCATGGTATCGCTACTCCGACGAGGTTCGTTAAAACATATAACGCGTACAACGTATACAATAATATGCGGCCGTATACCGCAGGCTCGGCGGACCCGAGGTGATGTAATTATATCAGCGCCAATAAGGACAATATTATGACAACAAAGGAAAGTAATCACGGATGAGCCGGGCAGATTCAATACGGCCTGCGGCCACGCATAAAAGTATCTTCCATTAAGAATATTGTTATTACTGTAAGGGAACTAACCTATAGATATTGTATGCACCGCTCTATTGCAACAATCGAACGAGGAGACCATTAGCCTCGAGTCATCGCGCTTGCAGTGTTTTGCAAGTACTTTACGATTGGTTTTTCATTGATAATGATGGGAATATCGTTCACACGTACCCATTGTACAATTACACAGACCTCTGACGGAGACAAATGTATACGCAAGAAAACATGACAGTATTCCGATAACAGGATGTACTATTGTAGTTTATAGGGTGGCAAACCGTATGTACCAGGTATACCATATGACCATAACGTTTTCGTCAAATAATAATTGCCACAAAATGCGATAAAGTAACAGTATTATCCAACAACAACGTCGTTAATATTTTCTAATAATAACATTATAGAACACATATAAAGGTACAAGTAGATGTCATTTAAACAGAATCGTTAAAAAACAAATCATTCAAAAATCTGAAACAAATATGTGTACTTCACATATTATGTAATCAGTGCTGGATCGAGGGGGGGGGGCAAGTGGGTATCATTGCCCCGGGCGCCGTCGGTATGAGGGCGCTCTTGAATTTATGAAAATTCAAAAAGCCTTAGTATGGGTATATTAAAAATATACATATGTTTAAATTTTTTTTTCATTTTAAATTTTTAAGCTTGAAAATTAATATAATATTACATACATATTATTTAGGAATTTATATAACTACTTTTGTCTGATGTATATATTAAAATTCATTCGTCAAACGTAGATATTATCTAATTTTTGTTTTCGGATTATGATGAAATTATAAAAGATTTCGCTACAAAAAAGGCTAGAAAAGTAAACTTTTGGATATTAAAATGTTATTTGTTAAATTAAAACAACCAAGTAATATATAAATTATGTTTGTTTTCTATGTTTTTATACGTGTAACATTTTAAAATATGATATTTTATATATGTACAATGTACATTACATAAAAATAGCAAAGTTTCCATATTTAAGTTTATAAAATGTTTATATTTTTTAATATGTAAAATTAATTATTATTATTATTATAATATAAAAATTATTAATATTATAGAAAAAAAGGTTTATATTAAATACCCCCTTTTTCCCTCACTGAGGGGCCCTCATAGCTTCACATATGGAGTGCACAGTTAAAGGCGCTGCATTTTTACTAGACCCGGGCGTCAAATGTCCTAGATCCGGCACTGTATGTAATGACGTATAATAACGATTTTAATGGTTAAAAAATATTATTAGGTACCAATAATTATACTTCGAAAATAACTCTAACACGTTTCTGTTTGTTTATAATACCTTACCAAAATGTATTAATGGTAAATGTATTTAATGATGTAAAATAAAATAAAAATGTGAACGCGTTGTACTAATGGATGGTTCGTATGGCGAAAAAAAGTGGTGTGTGTGTGTGTGTGTGTGTGTGTATGTCGAATGTGTACATTGTACATTCAATAAGCAAAATGTTAAATATTATTTTGCTTTAATATCAAGCGTTGAATCAGCTCAGCCTCCGGATACGGGTCATGGAAGAGCGGTTTCTACCTACTACAATAATATAAAATACATACGGCCATACAGGTATCATGCAATTAACCTCAATGCACCGTATGTACAGCTATCAGGTCGTCTTATATATTTTAATTATACGTTGTTTGCTGTGTTACAACATTAACAATGTGCTCAAAACAGGACTGCAAGAACATGCAACACAAAGAATATCAATAAAATAACGATTGTAAAAATCTTCTCCTCGTGACACAAGTAGATTTCTAATTGGATGTTTAAAATTTATCGCTTCGATAATCGTCACAAAACAAGGATTTTCCATGATTATACAATGAGGAACATCACGGTCGTATCACAGTCTGACTCAAGACGATGATGATGATGATCGTATTTGAAGGTAACCAATAAACAATATTATTCAACAAAACAGTAGTTTTCCTTAATGTGTAGTACAAAATATAGTGTATCGCGATTTCCGCTTGCACAGGAAACCTGGAAACCGCACGGGGAAAACATCCACAAAATATTATTTAATCACACATCTACAACAGGTATTTTTTGCCTGTCCCTTCTCAGTTATTTTACTTTTGACATAACATTTTTACCACGCCGAACCCCTCGTGTGATCGTTGCAGTAATATAATATTTATAATACTCAAAGATGACTTTCATTGAGTTTATAACTTTTAAAAATAATACCCATTATCATGGTTAAGTATTGTGACCGTTAGGTGGTAATATTACTTAAAAAATGAGCTTCGCATTTAGCTACATATTTCTTTACCTTGTGTTTTATTTATAGAGATAATGTTTAAATTTGTCGTATCAGTACTAATTATTCAATACCTAATTCAAGGAAAATTGTTAATGCTAACATGTAAAATAAAATCTTTAGGTACCATTTTCAACATAGTATTTATAAATATATCTTCGTTTTAAATGTTATATAAATATTAAATTTTAATTAAATTTACGAACTTTATAAATCTCAATGATACCTATACATATATTTATAAAAACTTAATATCCATTACTATGTAAGACAGTTAAAAAAAAGAGCATTTGTTCCGTCAACGTATACATATTATTGAAATGAATACAATTAAAGGTTAGATAAGCTAGTAGATAAGTTCGATTTTACTTGTGGACGTCAAAAGAAAAAAGCGTAAGCCTCGAAGCATTAATATTATAATGTAAACTCACTTGATCTTAAAGATAGCCCTAAATGCAATTCATCTTGGTCAAGGTGTCATCGGCGGTGAAACGTAGGAGGAATATATAGTTGAAAGTCGCGCGGTTAAAAAATAATAATAACGAAAAACAATAGGACCCGCGTACGAGTGACTATAGTAGGTACCTAATAATAATATCGCGTCGTATATGATATAGGTGCGTGGAATATTTTAACAATGGCTATTAGAGGTATAATTATGTCGACGATAAAAAATGAAAAGAAAAAAAAATAATACGTTTACATGTTTCTCGCTTGTCATATTATAATATACCAGCTATATAGCCTCACATATAGGATTCCCGCTGATAACGTTGCATATTATAATATTAATATATTGTCCACCACCTCCACAACTGCTCCGTAGACCAGACATAATCAACCTTTTTTTTTTTATCTGGGTCACATACAAATTTTTGAAATGTTACGCGGCCCGCAAATAGAAATGTTACGATTTGGTTGTTTATTGATGGGGAGATTCAGAAAAGATAACAATTAAAAACATAATTATATAATTTAACATTTTATGATTTTATTATATTATAATAATTCAGTTTTAATTTTAAATTTGTGTGATTTTTTATGTTGAGACATTTTTTTCATTATTTTAGACAAATTAGGCTTTAGTTGCTACATATATTGCTCTCAATTAGTCATCAAAATGTGAATTAGTAAGTCGATTTCTGTTCTTCGCATATTTTATTTTTTAACATGGAATTTCACGAAGATATTTTGATGTGAACAATGGTTTAAGCTTTAAATCAAGTGGGCGCATTTTTGTGCTGTTTTGTATTTTCAGTCACAAAATTCCAAAGTTCAATGTATTTCTGTTGTTCTTTCTTTGAAAATGACTTCCAAATATATGAATCATTGTGTAACTAAACTATTTTGTCAAATGTCAAGTTTATTTGAATGATTATATTTATAGCTAATTAATAAATAATTGTTGCTTCTAAGTGCCAATAACGACCATTCTAACATAGTAATTGTTTTGTTCATTTATTATACTTATTACTTATATATGACTTTTGAAATGTTTTGCTTTTTCGAATCGACTGAATGAATTATTTTTGGGCCGCATAAAAGAACCTGGCGGGAAGCTGCAAACCGTCGACCGCCGTACAAGCTTGATGACCGTGATAACCTAACCGTTTTCTTCTTCAATAGGTACTGCAAACCGACCACGGTGTCGGCTCTGCGTGTTTGTGCCGTTCGTAGGCAAATACGTGCCCGTAATATATACACGCCGATCTGTAATAATTATGCATAATATGCGAGCGTCCTTTGAACACGGGCCGCAGCGATTCGAATGCGCGGTCCAGAGAGATGTACGGCAATAGATATATCGTGTGCCGACGCGCGCGTATTGTGACTTGCTATCATTGGAACCCGCAGCAGCAGCAGCAATGTCAACGGGAAAAAATAATACACGTACGTGGTTTATTATACCACCACCGCGGTGCAGGTATCGCAAATAGGTTCGATAATGCGTATAATATAATGCAGTCGAATAGCTGCTGCTGCTGTTGCTGCGATAAACGGAGAGGAGATTTATTAGAGCTGTAATAATAACGCGAATAGACGCAGTATATACATACGAACTCGTCCGATAGATATTTTACTTCATACTTCGTATAATACGCGTATACGTATATGTTCCACGTGCCTACAAATATGTATATACATTGTATTATAATATATTTTATATATATATTATACGGTCTTGGCGATAAAGAAGAATGTTTCCTTCTTTGAACGCACTGCGCACTAGTCCGGTTCGGAAAACGCACAAACGCGTATACTGATGGTCTAATAAATAGTTCTATATTATAATAAAATCAGACGGTACAGCGGGCGAGTGCATTTAATGCATTGTTCTAGTGACAAAACAATCAATTTTGTCCTCGCAATGAACATTATAATATTATACAAATAAGGAACGTACAGTATTTTAGTACGTGCGCGTGTGTATTTTTAATAAATTCACGTCTACCATGTTATAAACTCTTACCGTTTTCTATTATTATACATCAATCGAGGCTGATCGATACGAATTTTTTTCTTCTTTTTGTTATCTTAACATACATATCCATGCGGCCCGTTATTGGCTCGTACCGATTTGACTTGACAAGTATTTTTCTTGGCGAAAATTGGATTCTTTTTTCCTTTTGACGTGATGTCTTCGACGACACGACAAACTCGGTTGTTTGGTTTCTAGTACGAAGACCTTATTACAGTGTAGCAAATCTATTCTTGTTTAGAAACCACTCTATGTGCGTTATATATGATGAACCGTTATAGTCGTATACAGTGAATGTACAGAATAATGTAAACATACAACATATTATTATTACTATTATTATTATTATTATATAGCTGACAGCTATACATATTACTTTTTTAAACAGTTCTAATTTCGTGACGAACTAATCTAAAAATCGTGGGTAAAAAAAACGCTCTTGTATTTTTCGTTGAATCAGTGACAATTCAATTTAAATAGGTGATTTCACATAAATTATTTATGGCAATCAAATGTAAATAGCATGGAAATAATATTTATTCTTTCAAACAGAACTGAATTTAAATATTATAGTTTTTTTTTAATTAAGTTACAGACGAAAATGTTTACCTTTGTCCAAAGACTCATTTACTAACCTTACTCAATTAGAGTATGCAGTGAGTACCTACTGTTTTATTTATGAAACGTTATATTTTAATAACTGTTGACTAAACAAAATAATTAAATATCTACCAATTACATCCAGTATAAGTATAATACACGATAATTGGTTGCCAATGTACTGATTTGTTATACTTATCAATTTATCATATAATGCTATTGAAAGTTTAGAATATAATTTTGTTCACGTTGTCTTTACACCGTAGACATAATACAAACGTTCCCGAAGCACAGATCTTTTTTAATTATTGTGTTTATATTATACTTTAATTATGAATAGTAATTTTCTCAGCTATAAATAAAAATGAATAACAATCGCAGTTAAAATCTCTATACAAGCAGCATTGAAATGTTTTTAATAAACAATAACATATGCAAACTTAGCACTGACCTTTATCTTATAAATTGATGGGTATATTTATGCCGGTACCTATATAATAGTAATATTAATTACATCTTAATTTATGCAAAACTTATACTTATAATGTGGGTGCAGAAAGTATTATAAATTATTTATTTATTTATTATTTGTCTAAAAATGTATTCTCAAAACGGCTTATTATTTTCAAGGAGGAATGTATGAAATACCAGAAAAAAAAATGATAATATCTCATGTTTGTTTTCTTGATTAAAGAAACATAACTAATTAAAAAACCAATACGTCATCATTTTAGTAATCATAGACATCTAAAAAAAAAAAAATTAACGTTTACCCTTTTGGATTTTTATATAAAATAAAAGTTACCTGTTGTTTGTTAATGATTGATATTTTAATTAAAATCAATACATTTATGTGGAAATAAAAACTGATGTCTCACATAAAAATATAATCATACGGCTAACAGTAAATACTTGGTATATATGTTTAAAATATGTTAGGTTATTTAATTACTTTTGTGTTGGACTTATCAACAATATTCTTCCAGATACCTAATGTGAGCTTTAAGTCTTTAAACATGGTTTCATAACGAATTAATAAGGTATTTTAATTTTGATAAGGAGTGGATGGTAATAAATTGTAATAGATTATAAATCATTATATATTATATGTTATTGGTTCTCCCAAAGTTCTAAATACCATTAAAACATAATTATAAATTTTTTAAGGTCGTAGGTTCAACTAGTGTTAAAACCATGTAGAGACAAGGTCTAAAACCATATTCAACAATATCATTTATTACAACAAAAAAAAAAATTAATAACAAACGTTGAAAAAATCATCCCCGATATCATCATTAAGATAATCCAATAAAAAGCTTTATAGTTTTAACGCATTAAAAATAAATGTTTACACATATGTAGCAACAAAACGTTCTTAGGTAGTAGGTACCTATCAGCTATTAAATAACTTAATGACCAGAAAAAACCCACCCATAGTAATTGTGGAGTTCGTGCTATGTCACTACATGGTGTGTGAAACTTAAAGACATGATTGTAACGGAGTAACGCGAACATTTACGACTTATAGTGGGAAGCTCTTGGGAAGTTTTCTTTTGTAATGATAAAAACAATGGTTGAACATTTCTATAATTCGAACTTAATTATCATTCTCTCGATTCCCCTAGTTAAAGTAAACGTTCCGCTAAGGACAATTACATAAGATAATTATCTATCCTATTGCTGCCTGTATAGTAACGGTTTTTAAAATGTTGTCATCTCCTATAGCTACATTATGACCACGTTACATTGCCGTACGGCGGAAAATCCTATTTCTTGATCGATTTCCAGATAAACTTTTTTCGATCGGGCGAGTACCTAGACAATAATTGTCGTTTTAAACTCAAACCTCCTCCCTCCCCGCACGCCTTCTGCTGTCGTATTACGCGTAGAAAAATCCGTCTCTAGGCTCAGCTCTCTACACCACTCCGGTATCGACCATCACCGCTAGCGATGGAGATAGTTGCAATATGATAACTGCGTATAACTACTAAATAGTATAACTGTGCTGTAATTACCTTTGACCGTCTGGGTGGCGTAAACGACTACGGACGCGGCCTGCAGCATGAGGAACGCGCACCAAAGGCTGCACGTCTTGCACTGCATCTTATCGGTCGACATCGCTCGTATCCATTACGGTCGTTACGCGGCGCGCTCGGCGGTTCGAAAAGGGGGACAGAAAACGGTCGAACGAATCACTGGACGAACCGAGGGGACGTCGCGATCGTTTCCCGCGGGGGCGGTGGTCGTCTGCAGTCACAACAACGGCGATAGTTATAGTTGTAGCGCACGCACATTTCGGTAGTAAAAAAAAAAAAATGGCAAAGAAAAAACGCTTAACCCATTACCACTGTACTTGCGGGTTGTCACCGTGGCGGTACTACTTGTACCTAGGTATCACAAGCGTTTCGATCGATCGATCTTAATATTATCGCACGGTGTTGACGGGGGTGCGAAGTACGCGTGAGAAAAGTTCGAGATTCGACTCGAAAGGGAGAGGGTGGGGGAGTAAAATAATAAAAAACCGACACGGCGTCGACGGACGAACTACGGACGGACTCCGGCGCGCGGGACCAACTGAACGGCCGTGTCCCCGTCCGGTTTTGGCGGCACGCGGTCGTTCTGTAGCACGCGCTCGCGCGACCGCAGCGCCACCTGCGGAGAATGGTTTCGTACGGAATGGTACATAACTTGATAATAAGTTCGTGAATTACCATATGATTACGTTCTGGTGTCGCGTTCGTACACGTACAATGGTAGGCACCTGCAGCAGCAGTTATGCGCTCGGGTATGCACTACGGCCACCGCAGGTTACCGATGCAGCGCGACGAGACGCTCATAATTATAACAATAACGATAATAATAATAATAGCGAAATATTATTCGTCCGGTAGTCTTTCAAAATATTTTATTGTACCGTGTTAGCAGCGATCGTGTTCGTGCGCGATACCGTGAACATGACGTGCGGCCGGACGCACTGTGGTTCTCGAGCGCCTCGAGGCCGGAGCCGAGGGATTTACGAACAAAACGTATTCCAGATAATACGCATAATAATACGTTATTATTTCGATCGAGACGAACGGTTGTCCGGACTGCGGCGGTTTGCCGCCTGCAGATCCTGCAGCCCGGGAGACGAGGTGCATTTTTTCACACGCCCGTTTCATCGTTAGTTTTCGCGGGCAAGGAGCTGCGTGCAATCCGTCATGATGTGTCTATCGTAGTGCATTAAACATTATCTGAAAAAATGCTCAGTAACCTTTCTGCCGCCGCGCGGTGTACGTTCAACAATATTGACGCGAATGGTTCTGGGACATTTAGTAAAAGTCAAACCGAAAAAATGAAAACCGCGGACAGTTTGTACTATTGGAGATAGTAAGAACACGATTAATAAAACAATCATCAATAAAACTTACTGGTTCATTTATATTCGTTGTTAGTACTTGTTTACCAGAACAAGTATAACTTTTTGCACTTCAAACGAATATCCGTGTTATTTATACGTTAAACCGTATATTCATAACCATTTTAAATAAGTTTCGGTTATAACTTTGTTGTTTTCAAAGTGTTAACCCGAATTTCACTAAATGCATACTGTTATAGAATCACAGTTGTTCAAAAGAATCGATCAAAATCGTGATCGAATGGTGTCAAATTAATTAATTCTCACCATAATGCTGTTATCGTACAAAGTGTCCGCAGTTCGCAAATTAAACAATAGACATACAACAAAGCGTCCGTTTACCGACGTGAATACGAATGGAAAATCCAAGCCGCACGAGAGCCGAGAACACGCTATATGAGACGCGTAATCTTCTCCGTTGTTAAGTACGTTTTTACTACTTGCAAAACCGTCCGAGGGGACTCGGCATCACGCTTTGAAAAAGCTTTGAATTCAAAAACGATAGAAATATATTATTCAGATTTTGCGACCTATAAGGCCATCACTTCACTTCCCACGTCCTAAGCCTGTCGGCCATAATAATATGGCTATTCGTGGGCACTGGCTGGTCATAGTATCGCTGCGTGATTCCGGATGATGCCCGAAGGCAGACCGTGGCATCTCAATAGATTTGCCGTCAGAACACGTACTACTACCTCTACTACTACTACTACTACGGAGACAACGGCACACGTGATTGACCCGATACTTCACCATTGCCTCACCGAACGAGATTGTAACGTCCAAAACCGTAGTGGTTCAGAACTTCAGAGATTTAAACGGGCCGGTATCATAACGGATGATACGGGTATACGTTCATAGAGTTGGATTTCAATTGATTAATGAAAATTATGTATGAGCCATGAAAATGTGCCCATGAGAATATAATATATATGTTTTAAACGCCACGGCATTGGGTATCGTGGAATTCATAATCGTCGTACTCGTATAAAATATAATAATATACCTATTATTATTACACCTGTTGGGTTGCTGTAATATTGAAAAATATTATTTTTCTATCAAATGTTATGACTTATGACAATCGTAACTGACAATAACATGTTCTACATTAAAAAAGGTAGAAAATAGTTTTAGACTGTAAAAAACTGATCATAGTTATTAGTTATATGTAGGGAACGGATTTAAATGCTCTAAAAAATAAGAAAAATGCCTTAAAAAAATACGATTTAATGCCTTAAAAAATGCTTTAACATCAAAAAATGCACTAAAAAAATGCCCTAAAAAACTTTAAAAATGTATTTATATTCAATAAAAATATAATTTTGAATTTAAAACTTATAAAAAAAACACATTACTATGAAAAATCTGATAAAAAATATTTAAATACAATAAAACTTTAATAAATTAACTCTCAATTATCTTCTGTACAATTTAGATAAATAGCTTATCTTATCTTTACCTTAATGCGGGTTATAATCTGTTGTAACTTGTATGTATATAATATATATTTTGTGTCTACACGTGTCAACAATAATTTGGTAATTTCGTAACATAAAACATATTTAGGCATTTTTATTTTTTTTAGTATAAATGTTGAAAAGATGTTGATAAAATGACTTAAAAACCATAAAAATGCACTAAAAAAGTCAAAAAATGCTCTAAAAATGTAATAAAGTCTTAAAAATGCAAAAAATGCAAAAAAATGCAAAATAAAAGTTACATTTTTTAATTCCTTGATGTATGAAATGAACTTTTTGCTTGGAAACCAATGTTTTCGGACATTCAGAAAAAAATGCAATTTGCATTCAAATCCGTTCCCTAGTTATATGTATTAAAGCCCATTTAAGGCAATATTACCTATATTATACATTCATACCGATAATTTTTAAATACGTTATTGATAATTAGATTAATATTGTATAATACAGTGCATTCATTATTTTGGTAATCATTCATCATTTTGATCCATAATATTATTACATTAATATACATCACACAGGTCGTCCACTGTAACCGAAATAGAAGGATTGACCGAAGGATCAACTCCGAGAAATAAAAATGATATAAAAAAATTAAAAGTTCCTCCGGTTCTTGACGGGTAGGCAACCTAACGTTATCGTGCCAGACTCGCAACTCAACGTAGTTGTGTCGGGGCCCGCGACGGCTGCTGCAGCGGTGATGGTTGTCCGAAGGAGGAGTGGAAGCAGGTTACATTTTGTACACATGACTGAGTAGAAGTTACTTATCGATGATGTGAGGGAAGGCACTGTGGTCAGTCCGGTCTGGTGCAACGACTCACAGGACTAACATAATTCTGACATACTTAAAATATAAACGATCAGACCTCAACTTCATAACTAAACTTATAACACGGTGACGAAGTCGGTAAGCGCAGACTGGATGGCCGAACGGAAACGGTGATGACAATAAATTGGACGAAACATCACGTAGACAGAATAATTTAGGATTTACGTATATAACAGATATATTTCGGTTCTGTAACTCAGATCGTCGAACAAGTTAATATCTAGACCGTAAGGCTTTCTAAGTCGACTTTCCCCCTTCTACAATTTGACAACTATAAAAAACCCTGCGCAAAAGGATAGTCTAATAAAAATATTTTACGTTCTTCTTTGTATTAGTCTAGATGTACAACTAGATGTTCGAGCGTGAGATAACTTCTACCAAGACAAAAGTTGTATTACTTTTCAACCAGCCACGATAAGGAGCATTTGATAAAAGGTAAGTACAACACCGTCCTAATACCAAAAATATTCACTTGCCACAATTTCGGAGCACGTAATACCACTATCTGTACTCAAAGTTACCTGGAATACAATATGTTTTTTTTTTTTATTGGGTAAAAAGACAATCTACAATCTATACAACAATATGCACATTAAGAATTGGCCATACCAACCTCACCCACATATATACCATAAAACATGTAGAACACCCCCTCTGTAGCCAATGCAACGTACCGCTCTCAATCAAACACATAGTCCTAGATTGCCCGCTGCATGTCAATGCAAGAAAAATCCTCAACCAACCCTCATCGATGGAGGAAGCCCTAGGAGAACACAATACTCACTTAATATAAAGCTTCTTCAAATATATCGGAATCGACACCAAAATTTAATGTTAAAAAAAAAAAAAAATCTCACTACTAACAACTATATTGTAAATATTATATAAAGCTGTAAAACTACTAACCCATAAACATGTAACCCTTATTCATTTACTTATTTATTTACTAATTGTAAACAAAATGTAAACTTTCCGCAGGCTAATGACCTTGGGTTGAAGCCTTAATATCAATAAAAAAAAAAAAAATATGCACATTAATTAGATGAGATAAAAGAATACATATAATAACAGTGAATATTATGATTTTGGGAAGTTACCCAATGGTAACACCCATCACGTGATAGTATTAATTTAGTATTAATTTAGTGTCGGATTAGTATGGATTTATTTATTTATTAATTTTTTTATTTATTTATTTTTTTTTTATTTTTTTATTTATAGTCTAGGACAAAAGGTCCCTACACCATTTTCTTTTTAACCTTCGTTCAGGGTTATCGGGTAGAGTTTTTGTTGATAATTTGGTAATTAATGGATTTGAATGTGATTGGAGTTTATTGTGGAATCTAGCATAGTACATTTTAGCGGTTTGATTTAAGGTTTGCATTTTAAGATCTTTATGGAGATTGTTGTTCGTTATGTACCATGGTGCAGAGGAAAGTAGGCGGAGGCAGATGGATTGAATACAATATGTTGAATACAATTGAATACAATATGTTAAAACAAATATAAACACTTTCTTGATATAAATTAGTTTGAATGAGATAAGATACTTTAAAACAAGTAGACAGATAAATAAGATGTACTTCGTCAAAACGAAATTTGAACATTTTTTTTTCTTACATATATTTATTTTCTAAACATTACAATCAGAATTATAATTGTTACATACTATGAAATTACATAATTAGAAACATATATTTATCAGAAAACAAAATTCTAATTCCATTTTGGATCCATCATACGTAAATTTTGGACTAAATCGGGTTTATAAGGGTGTAGTTTGTTTTTATTTAAGATCTTATGAACTAAAATTTTTCATAACGTGAATACAAAGTGAAAAGTTAAACATTTAGTAAAATAATATAATTGAAAATGAACTAATCTACTCGTATATAATTTTTTATTAAATTTAATATTTAAAGTGTTATAATGTTAGGCGCAAATAGTGTTTGAGATTTGGGAGGGGAAGGGTCTGAAGTAATTTGAATTAAAATAAAGATATGTGATTATTGCACCAACTCAGGTAGCAGAAAATATGAATTGTACTTTGCTGGAGATATCTAATAAAAATTAATATCGATAATCAAATGTTCGATTGTTTCATCGACGATAATAATTCGGAATTTCTAAATTCTACGATTTCAAGACAAAACACAAATAAAACATAAAGTGAAATCCAATAAATCTGGCTACAAAAATTTGTTTATTTTTTTAAATTTTTTATACATACTTTTTTAACTGACGAACTTAGTCTCGTATGAGGTCTTTAAATGTAAATATTTTTTGGTAGTATGATGGATTAAATACATTTTTGCCAAAAATAATTTCTTTTATTAGGTATATTGTATCTGATTATTTTAAGTCGAAAAAATAATCGATTTTAATTTTGGTCTAAATAACATACCCTTATTTTAATATAAATTACATTTGAAAAATGTTGGTGCAAATTACACACGTTGTTTATATTTTTGGTAAATTTTGGTGAAAATTGACTGCAGCCGAAGTCCTAACTACTCAATGAAGCAATTGTAGAAGTAATAATAACATTTATAAAATTATCTTTGTTACGCTCGGTTTCTAATAGAACACATACGTATTCCTATGATTACAATAAAAGTTACCCCAAATTTTTTCTTATGTACTATTTCATCTACTTTTAATAGATATGTCAAAATTATATTTGTTATACTTATTAGTTATTACACATTATATTATTATATACACCACATAAGATACAGATATTATTAATATACAGGTTACGCGATTGACACTTGCATAATTTTAAATAAATTAGGAAATACTACTTAATCTAAGTGTTCTTTAATATTTTTAAAATTGACTTCTTTAAACATGTTTTACATTACATTAATTTTACATTTTTACTTTTTATCAATAGTGAATCCATTGGCAATAATTTTTTATAACAAATAATTGTTTTACGCTTCATCATACATTTTTAAAAAATTGAATGAGTAGAAAAATATTTTGGGATAGCTTTTGAAATGTTTGGGGGGGGGGGAGCTTGGCTCTTAAAGCCTCCTATTTGCACCTTTGATTATAATTATGATGACATGTTATTCTAATTCATTAATAATTTCATTTCTTACATAACGAAGTAAATGCCAAACGAAATGTGAAAAAATAAATTATTTCCAAGAAACTTAAGACAGAACATCCCAGGAACAGACCTGCAGTCCCTCCAATTGATACTGAAAGTGGTAAAAAAAAATCATTTATTAGCTGTAGGTAATGGGTAATGACGTATATGGTAATTTTTAATTATGGATTACCTAAAACATCGGTAAAACCAAACAAAACGTTTCTTTTTAAACGTAGACGAGGATATTTGATAAGTCCCCACTTCAAATTAGTTCCGAGAAACCTACAAATAAATTTCAGAACCATTTTTAAGTTTAAATTAAATTGCGGGTTTCAAATACTAGTAAGCATACTTAAAATAATAATTTTGTCGCAATACGTGTACTGGTTTTACCAATATGAAAACCAATATGTTCTTCTATTTTATTTTTAACGAACGCTTTATACGAGTTTTATCAAAATGTAACATATCAATCATTTTAATTAAACCATTGTATAAAAAAATTACCATGTTGGTTTTGATTACATTATCTGAAATACATCGGCAAATTTTATGAACATAGATTGAACATATCATATCAATTATCTCAAATTATTATAATAATTAACTAGTAAACATGAACAATAAACATAAAATGTTGTCATTCAAATTAGTTATGATTCGAAAAATCCTTTAATTTAGTGCTAGATGTAGACGATGTAGTATTATATAATCAATAAAAATTAGTTCCTTGATAATTTTTTGAGACATAAGTGACATACAATATTGTCATTAAATTTAATTAAATATTATCAATAAAATTAATTACTATTTGATAAATCCTTTGATTTATTAATACATCAATACAAATTAGATAATTGTTATAATGTCATGATACTGCATTAAATCGAATCAAAAAATAAATAAATATCTAAGCCGACAGCTCTAAGTAACTCTAAGTAAATTACGCAAGACATTGAATCACAAATATTTTCTATAGAATTTTCATATTATTTGGGAACAAATCAAGTTGACATACCACGAAGGCCATTAGAGCATTAATTTTTAGAACTCTTGAATCGCTCATTTTAATAGGTAACCTTTTATATTTGTATGCTCGACTACATCTAGTTTTTCATCTCGAAAGTCAAATTTAAAGCAATGCAATTCAAATATAAAGTAAAAAAGTATATTTATTTTAAACTTATATTCAAAATGATTAGAAGTCTATTACCATTGTATTGTGTTGTCTCCTTCCACGATGTAATTAACATCATCGCAAGGTGGGTAACAACCACAATTTACTTTTACATCATCCCCTGTCGTGTTCCTGAGTTTTATAAGAAAATCTGAAACGTATATGCATTGTCAGATCTGAATTTGACATTTAAATCACATAAAATATACAATTTTATTTTACCCTTATACTGGTCCAAACAATGCATACCTTTGACATCACATATTTTATCATTTTCTGGAAAGAAAATTTGTTTTTAATATTTTCAAATGGTTTCGATGTTCTTTAGATTAGCAAAATAACGTTAGTAATGATTTAATTAAATTTACACGAATTGCTTAATGCTTTGAACTTTACACTTTACATATTAATTGATTTTTATAGAAATCGTAAAATACGGAACCGTTATGACATTTTGAATTAGTGTGGTTCACTATACTACTTATTTAAAGTTACATATCAGAAATTATAAAAGAACGAATTCATAAAACAGTGTTCATCGTACGCTTTCTAACGAAAAAAAAAGGAATATTTTTCATTTGTTGAAAGAATCCGCGTTATATTTACACTTTGTAGGTTACACTATAATTGCAGCGGATCGCAGCGGACACTTTATGACATTGATTTTAGATTTTTCGATTGGTAACGGATAACATTTAATGCGTCAGTTTGGAATAATTCGATTGTCGAACACCCCGGTGAAAGAAAAAACTGAGAGCGCTGTAAAATACTTATTGCACTGTCAACATTCACGTAAGGCCCATCGCGGGGGTGTATTTACAATATTTATGTTCAATTTTCAAGTATAATAATTACAAATAATGGTATATTTTTATCGGTCAAATATACATAGCGTAACGACAACGACACTTACTGCGTGCTCGGTAAAAGTACGGGATACATCCGCAGAGCTTTTTCGCTTGGTCCATCCGGCATTGAGTTCGACACGTGTTGTACGTGTAAACAGGACTTATGTCCAAGTTGCTCTCGTTCATAAACCTGCATCCCCTTTGTTTGGGCGTGAGCGATATGGTCTCCGGCGCGCTGTATATACTCAGCGCGGTCACGTCTAACGTCTTGTAGAAGCTCTCCAGCGAAGAGTAAATGCGACAAGCCACGTCCGGAAACTCGTACGGAGAATGCAAAAACCCCTAAGGCAAATAAAACGTCAATCGGTTTTAGACGGGCAACGGACATATTGTTATCGCGATCGTTGATAAAACAGCAATTGGTACCAAATATCCAAAGTTCATAGACGTGATCTGCACGAAAATATCGCCGTCCAACGGGGTGCCCGACATCACCCCGATCTTATTCATTATACTCGTGTTGCGGCTCGTCCAATACCTGTGAAACACCAGTTCTATCGTGAGATACGCCCGGAACGGGGACTCTTACGAGGGACCACCCACTCGTAACTATTGTAGGGCGCGATTTCCCCGTTGTAAGAATAACAAAAACCCAATTCAGTTATGGTGGACACTAAGCTGTACGGTAAAAACATCTCCACGTGACTGTTACTGACTGTGTACGATACGTTTCCACGCAGTAGGTTTATGACGTTCAAGTAATCTTTCGGCTGTATTCGGCTGTCCTCAAACACGTCAGTAAACGTTCCATAAGTAGCATTTGCCAACAAAATCAAAAATTCCTTCAAATCATCCTGCTCCGAGCTTGAATACGTTGAAAAACTAAGAACAAAAGCAACGGTGTGCGAGTACAGGATATAACCTTTAGGTTAAAATTAGTGTTAGGATTTGGTTGCTCTATAAAACTCGATAGAACTATAAAAAAAAAAACACTTGGAATAAAGCAATAAACCACTAAAAAAATTAATTAAAAATAAGCACTAAAAATCCTTAAAAAGAGTACCTAAATTATTTTTAGAACACAAGATTTAAATAAACGTATAAAACTTGTTTCAATCTTATAATTGTTAACATATACATAGCGATTTATGACAATAGTAGAAAGCGAGTTATAGTGACTTAAGATTCTAAATTCTAATTATTAGCTGAATATAAAATTAAAATTAAAAAAATATTGCAGTTTTAGAAAAATAAGTATTTTACCTGCCCGGTACGTGATATCCGAGTTGTATTGAAAGTAAGCCCGGACTAGAGAGGAGAGGGTAAAGAGGGCGAGTCCCTGGGGCCCACACGGTTATTGGTCTCCAAGACAAAAATTATGAATTCTAAATTCTTATTCAAATAATATTTTAATGCAGTTCTAATATAGATTTCGACTTTGATAACTGCGCTTTCAAATCAATAAATATAGGCAATAATATTAAATTAAAAACGTGAAATTTTCATTGCCGTCTAGGCACGTTAAATATCATAATTTATAAGTCAATATAACGCATGCTTACGGCTGTGTTGCAAGTATTTTACTTTAGGTGATTAGTAGTTATTTATCATTGATTAATTTCATTGCGTTTTCTGATAACAGTGTTAACATACTTTGTCCGTATTAGGTTATTGAAATGGTCATCGTCGATTTTACTAGTCGGACACAAAGTGACTGCTGGAAGGTCGGTGGCCCATTCTTTAAACTCCCTGTCCATGGATATCACTGTTGGATTTTCTTGGTAACGTGTCCAAGTGGATGACCCCAAGATCGCAGAGCCGTATATGCTTAGACAAATCGCCGTCATCCAAATGAGCCTGTAACGTATTTATGTATCTAAGACGCAGCAAAGTGGTAAGCACAAGCACGGTAAGTTATTGTACAGTGACTTTATCTCAACATAACCCAAACAAATTTCCTACAGGCTGCATGACGTGTAGTGTCTTGTTTTTACAAGCAAATCTCAATCATTCATTGTTTTTAATTTTCAGAGTGTTTAAAATTTTATTTTATTGTCAATAATATTATGTCTTTAAAACATTCAAATTAGAAAATATTACGCGTGTAAAAACGTTTTGAAATAGTTATAAGATCTTCAAATTATTCTTGTAGCATATTTTATAATTTGAACGTTGAGACTAAATTTAAAATGGGACGCAATTTACAGCCACCCAAATATACGAGTATAAAGTACTATCGTGTCTCAGTATCATATTCGTCAACACAGTTTTTTGTTGGAATTATTCGTGGTTGTCGCCTGATTTTTTTTTTTTATTATTATTTTAAGTTTCGGCAACAATGGCCCTTAGCTGTGGTTCGTATGGTAGGGTTCCTTTTGTGAGTGAAAATCGTGTTTTGAAACAGTAGGTTGTTTGGTGAACAAGCGGTGATGGTGGCTTATTCTCTCTGGACGGTGTTGCCGCCCGGAAAGCGAAGCCGTGGGTGACCTCTGACCATGTGATTAAGCACAGCCACATCTTATCCACTCGGTCACTCCACCCAGATGTACCTGCTCTTATAACCGTTATATTAGTAAATATTCATTTTGTGTTTTTTATCAGCCAAGCGTTTGTTAGGTACTTAACTTTTTAGGTTCGAGCAGTTAGTTGGACTCAAAAAAAGGTAATTCAAATGAAAAATTAAGGTCTCCCATTGTTTCTCCCCTTTTTAGTTTAGCTATTGATACAATTATATATAAAATAAACATGACTGTTAATAAATTTTTGTATAATAGTTTTTAATACTAAACTAAATTATTAGTAAACAAATGTTTAGAAAATGATTGGAAAATATTTAAAACCTATAGATTTTAGGGTTTATTTTAAAAGATGTTTTGCTTTTTTTTGTTCACATTTGGTTCGTATATAGTCAGTTATGGTTTGTTAATCGATTATTGAATCAATTTTTTTAACGTAATCGAGAAAATACTAACATTTTCCAACAGAATAGAATGACTCTTCTGTCACTAAAATGTTAACAATAATAAATACTAATGAGTAAAAATAATGCATACTTTTCAGTGAAATGCCTTGATTCGTCGGTCAAGTGGGTGAAGCCATGTATATTGGAAGATGAAAAAAATAAATTGATAAAATTGATAATATTTGCTTTTAAGTTCACCAGTACACCTGCTGTATCTTTGTCTTTTTTCAAGTCTCCATCATCAAATTTAAACAAAACATTGTGTTTCTGAGGATTTAGTTCATTCCAATACATTGTGAAATAGTGAAATAGGTATAATATTGAAAAATGGCAACTGCAGACTAATATGAAAGTCAGAACAGAGTGAAATACAATTATACGTGTACATATGTTATCATATTTACGGCGATGTGCTTTATTTCTTGAATAATTTATTTTACTATGACAATTACAGATTATATTTTTGACAATAATAACACGTGTTTTGGATGGCTGAATAGTTGAAAACGATACTTATCGTTCTGTGTTTTGATTGAAGGATAAAATTACATGCATGCAAAACGATATCGTGTTATAATTATATATACTTTACTTTCATAATGTTGAGTCATCGTGTGAATATGGATTATTTATGTATTCAAATATTATATTATATCGGAAATTGTATAGTACCGTTGACGAATATTGATTCCATATCAGTGATATCACTAATCGTTATAATATCATTCATCCCCTTCTTGCAGGTCGGATACATATAAAGTACATGTATTTATTTTTAGAAAATTAAGCTTAAAGCGATTTGGATAAGTCCTTTGGTCCTTGAATAAGAAGAAAACCACGGTGTTTAAGAGATAAGGCATAAAATCTTCCAATGAAAACGCACTGAGTAACGCGTGAAACAATATTACGAGACCGGCAGTCATGACGTGGTTATGTAAAGTATATACTATAACTATATAATTATATGCATCTACCCTGTGACATATTTTACAAAATATTCAAATCAACAGTTTAAAAAGTAATTATTATCATTTTTCTATGGACGCTGTTGAAAACAAATCATTTAATGAATTCATTAGAGTGAACGAAATACATTTTATTAGAAATTAGAGTAAGCCTAAAAACTATTCCACTGAAGATGAACTTGTAAAAAAGATAGTTAAAATGCTGTACATAAAATGTGAATAATATTAAAATAAGTAAGTCACTGTTATTTTTAAAGTGATTACGAAGTAAATATACGAAAAAAATAAAGGAAAGAAAAAACAGCGAGGAACATTTTGTATTGAGAATTATGTGGGAATCGGAAATGTAACAGCACCCGCATCAAGGACGTACACTAGCACGCAACCGCAACATTCGGTTGAGTATATGGAAAAGAAAATACGGTCACGGGTCAAACGATGATAAAAAAAAATGGAACCGTAATAGGTTTTTACGTCGATGTTGAATCCAACCATTCGCATTCATGAGACGGACTTTTTCACTTGGTGGACGACTCTCAGGGATAAAGCTTGTGGTAGAAAGGGGCTGCTGCTAATTTATAATTTTTATAATTTACTTCTAAATGTTGACTAAGAAGTTTTTTTTTTTTTTTATTACTTTATTTATATTTCCACAATCTGTTACATAGTTTGAACAATAAGTGAAATTGATGAAATAGATAGCTATGGCGTGAATGACGGATTAAAGATACCTCCCAGTGAAGGCACTTTTACAGTTAAAGATGAGAAAGAAAAAAAAAAAAAAAGTGTTAAACAATGTTAAACAATGTTAGAAAATATCATAAGGAAGGATAAGTGGAAATAGCAAAGGTAGATATAGAAAGAAGAACAAAAGGAGTTAGATTGGTCTAGACTAATAGGTCCCTACACCACCGCCTTTTCAACCTTTTTTGTGGGTTGCCGGGTATATTTATAGACGCAAGTTCTTTGATTAAAGGATTTTTGTGGTTTTGTAGGTTGAAATTAAAACGTCTGTAGAAGGTCTTAGCTACATCGTTGACAGGAGAGAGACTAAGAAGTATTTTATTATTTTAACTAAAAATAGTAAAATATAGATAAATTGAATTGGTAATTTTGTATATATTATAATTGTTTTAATTTATTAAATTGTAATATATTACTATGTTAGAGTAAGTATATACAATATTCTAATCAATTAAATTTGATAACCAATTACGATAAAATAAAATACTATGCAAAAGTAAGAATAACGTACACGTTAAATTATCAAAAATAACCGATTACGATAATCTATTAACGGATACGATATTCGGTGCGCATGCGCACAAACTTATTTTGGTAAATAACGTTAACGGAGTTCAACGTTATTTTTAACCGGCGATGTGCAAAAACTCCCTATTACTGATTTCGTATTATTATTATTACTTGATGTGTTACAATCTAAAACTTCACAAACAGAAATGATCATTCACCAATTATATTTTAATTTTTTTGTTGAAATGAAAATTAATGAAGACTGAAAACTGGGTCCGGGGCCCGGGGGCCTTTTTGGATTGGGGCCCAGGCGGCCAGGCGGCGAATGTCCATTTTTTTCCCGTTAAATCCGCCACTGGGGCTGCACACGAATTTCGTCCTGCGCGCCCCAAAGATAGTTAATCATCACACGCATTTCGTCACCACAATATTTTCCCTTCCAATTTTTTTTTTCTTTCAATTAAACTTTATGCAAATCGAATAAATCGACTGACAGCGTTGAAACTATTGTAGATGATGACCTTGTCCTAACAAATTGTACACACGTGTCGGCCGTGTCCTTTACGCGTACCGCGATAATATTTGTGGTCAACTACGTGTACCATTTCCCGTTATTTTATTATCCCTTTTGAACGTCCCGGGTCATGCGTAGGTATGATGCGCTATTGGTATATATATATATATATATATTTATATGCTGCTGACCGCGATGACGTGCAAGACGACAGTGGATTGTCAAGGACTTGGTTTTACCGTTTTCGTTCTCCGTACGTTAGAAAAGCGCGGGAAATGTATAACTATTATCATGCATCACACGTTTCGCTGGTGGTATTCTACGACGTCTGCGGTGACGGTGCTGATGCAGTATGATGAAAGCACGTTGCACGTTGATGCTTCGGACTCGTGATTATTATTAACCATCAACCGTAATATATTATATTATTAGCATGTAACCAGTGCCGGATCTAGGACATTTGACGCCCGGGGCTAGTAAAAATGCAGCGCCCTTAACTGTGCACTCCATATGTGAAGCTACGACGGCCCCTCAGTGAGGGAAAGAGGGGGTATTTAATATAAACTTTTTTTTCTATAATATTGATGATTTTTATATTATAATAATAATAATAATTAATTTTACATATTAAAAAATATAAACATTTTATAAACTTAAACATGGAAACTTTGCTATTTTTATATAATGTACATTGTACATATATAAAATATCATATTTTAAAATTTTACACGTATAAAAACATAGAAAACAAACATAATTTATATATCACTGTTGCTACAAACCTTGGCTTGATTTCTTTAGCTGAGCATCGACGTCTCTCTAGTATTAAATTCCTTACAGGGTTATTAAATAATAACATCGATTCACCTACCCTTCTATCTCTAATCTGCTTTAAAGTACCATCCCATTCCTCTCGTTCGACTGCCTCTTTTTACGTCCCAAATTCTACCACCAATTATATGGCCAACGCACCCCTAAGGAGACTTATGTCAATCGCAAATACCGATCCCGCCTTTAACGGTTGCTAAATTTTTGTTGTAAAACTCAATATTTGTAATATTGTATCTTGTATTATATTGTATTATATCCTTATATTGTATTGTTAACTCAAATGTATATTTAAAAAAGGGCCATGCCCGTATAACTAATAAATAAATAAATAAATTACTTGGTTGTTTTAATTTAACAAATAACATTTTATTATCTAAAAGTTTACTTTTCTAGCCTTTTTTGCAGTGAAATCTTTTATAATTTCATCATAATTAATCTTTCTTGCAATTATATGATAATTTATTAAGTCTTGCTTGCTTTGTAGTAGATCGCATGTATGATTATATATATATATGGTTATATTATATAACTTATATACAATATAGTCATATCATTATCATAGATTATTATTACAACTAACAGTTATTTCCAAATCCCATCAGTCGATTTTTCTCCGAAAACAAAAATAAGATAATCTATATATAATATCTACGTTTGACGAATGAATTTTAATATATACATCAGACAAAAATAGTTATATAAATTCCTAAATAATATGTATGTAATATTATATTAATTTTCAAGCTTAAAAATTTAAAATTAATAATATTTTGAATATACCCATGCTAAGGCTTTTTGAATTTTCATAAATTCAAGAGCGCCCTCATACCGACGCGACGGCGCCCGGGGCAATGATACCCACTTGTCCCCCCTAGATCCGGCACTGCATGTAACTGTGCTATATTTTCCGTGTGCGCTGTAACGGTGTTTACGAGACGTTTCGCGAACGTGGATGTCATCAAGGGTTATGGTATGTCTAGTATCTATTATCTCTATTGATGTGTGCGGTCACCCACGACGTCCTGTTGTGCGATATCGCCGCGTGTGTGTCTGGTCACGGCAATGTTTTCACGCGCTCAGTGTGTCTTATCACCGTTGGCGAGAACGCGTTCATAACGTAAACGGACGTTTTCGAAAACAATATCGTAAACAATAAATACACCCTTCGGCTACCGTGTCCTTACACCGATCCGTGTGCGCAATCTACTCGTGTGCGTGCACGTCATATTGTTCGGTATACATGTACTAGTCATGGAAAACAAGGATTTTACAAGTTTGGAAATGGATGGCGACGGTCCAGAGGTTAAAAGTTCCAAGACAATATTGTCCAGATCCTTTAGCAAGGTCAGTAACGCCACGTACACTACCAAGAAAACGATGGCCCAGGGTTTAATGGACATTTCACTGCTTACGGCCAACGCCAATCAGCTGCGGTACATAATAGAGTTTCGCCACGATAGTCCCACAAACTTTGTGATCTTATTGGTTCTGATCGTGTGCAGCCTTATACTACAAGTAAATGAAAAATACGTATCATAATATAATAATAATAAACGGACGTTTCGAGTGCCTAAATAATCTATAATCCTACAAAGTGTAGTCGCATCGTGTTTTTGCCCGCTATAATGTTTATAACTGTGTAGGTATAGTGTATACCTATTTCGAAAAATTAAATAAATAACATATGTAAAAAAAACGAGATCATTCTCTGCAGAATTTAACGAAAAACCTCGATTTCAAGAGTATTACTTCGAATGAAAGTAAACGTAGGGGACAAACACGGTGATATATAGGAACAATTTACATATTATACATTTTTCGACAAGTGCAATCGTTTTTAATCTATAAACTCAAATAACGACAAAACAACCCTATTATGCAATTATTCAACCCCTTTGTAGTTCGTGGAGGGGTTGAGTAATGTAATAGAACATTATACTTTCGCATATAGTAGTGAACAAAATGGCAGGGTAAGAAATAAAATTATATATATTTATATTTTCTCTATGAACATAAGGACCACCCTAGAGAACACCCTGTATCTACCTATATTGTATACATTTTTTGATGTCCATTTTATTTAGGTGATTGTAGGAACTATGCTCATTTTCAAAGGTCGCATGCGCTGTCGTGGAGAGAACACGACCAACGTCGACGCAGTTCAACTAAACAATTACACGGTCCTCGGAGTTTTCCTTATAACCATCATCAACATATTCATTGCTGCGTTTACCATAGCATCGACATGACCTCATACGTTTTACCTTACACGTATCACGAGTTTATTACTAAAAATAATTACCTTCATAAAGGTATTTGTGTCGCATGAAATGTACGTGGTATGAAAATAATCATATTATACCATAATACCATAGTATCGTCATCTAAGAACCATCATGGCCAATCTTAGAAAAATAGAATTTACATTTAATATGCTATCTATGGATTCGTGCATTCAAGATGCATATATATGGATTTTTCTAAATTTTTATGCAATTTTAATAACAATAATAGTTATAATAATTGTTCAGTAAAGATTAAATATACATTACAGAATTGATTGTATCCCACAGATGTATACTAACAATTTAAATTCCTGGCAACAAAATAGTTGTATGTACCAGGTACCTCCTGAAAAGTTGAGAAAACTAAGATTGGTCATGTTTACACTTAAGTGACGATATCATTATTATTTTACATCATCAATTAATATAAACATTTAAAACTTATGTGGTGTATAAACTTTGTAAACTTCCTTCGATGTATCTACCTACTGGTAAGTGGCTACTAGCTGAGCTGCGGACATAACTGAACGTCTGACCAGATATGATGTTGGTACTACGGAAAATGCGATCCAAAAGTTATTTTGCTATAATTATAAGCATGTATACCAATGATCATTAATGTATAGTCTTTAGATATAATTGGTATCCAGTTGTGTGCAGAATCAAGGATGGGGGAAATTGTTTACTGAAGTAATTTAATACTAAGTATTATTTACATTTTACATTTTGTAGATATTTTATTTATTTCACCAATAACTTCCGAAACAATGAAATTAACGAAGAAACTTTGATATTAGATAATCAAAATTCATAATTTAAAATTATCTAGGTCATGAATTTTAATAATCAGATGACTATTGGGTGATTTTTATCCAGTCAAATGGTTGGTTAGTTGTCACGGAGACAAATTCCCTAATGACATACAACATAGGTACTAATCAAAGGTAATAGGAACTCCTGAATAACAGTTTATAATGCAGTCGAATCGATCAAACAGAATATTAGGCATTATGCAATAAACCCTATGCGGTCTACGATTAAGATATCACCGTACAATATTCTCCAAATAATGATAATGGCAACGCTATCTAGTATCTACCGTAAAAGTGTACATACCAGAATACAAGGAGAACCACGGCTTGGTATATTTTTGCAGCGTTCAAACGTCATCTAGTTACGTAGTATGACCACGCGCATTATTATAATTATTTTATTTTACTTTTTTGTATACTCTCCTGTAGAATATTTAGCAGTTACGTTTGACTTATTAAAACAACCATAATTTCTACTTCTATGAATCGAAATAAAAAATGTAAAATTTATTTTCATATTCGAGTAGGGGAAAAAAGGATGAGACTCCTAGGTCGGGCAAGACTCCACGGTAGTTATGGGTAAGCTAACGACACTACATTTGAACTACAGAACGCAAATTCGCTATGTTGTACGTTAGTATGACGAAGACAACACGATGCGGGTCTTAACAATAACAACTGCCCGGCGTTTAAAATTGATAATACAACTGAAAACACACTTTGATGTTAACAAATTATTTAAAGTGTTGTTACAATAAAATTCATCCCGGCCGAAAAGATAACTACATAAATAACATTGTTTTTTTTTACCTAAAAAATGGTTTGTGATCATTCCAAACTGGCAAATTCTTCAAAAAGTTTTCATACAACTTATGCCGACGCAAAACAACCACCATCTCCTTTCTTCTCAACGAATGTTTTTACATTGTATACTTACATTACGTACAGTGCATAATATTATATTTCTTATATTTATACGTTTAGAGATATTTAAGATAAATTAATACATTTAAGAATATTGCATTGTAATTTGAAATAATAGATATAACAGGAATTATTAAGCTATACTTCAAGAACATTTTCAACGATAAATAGTTGTTTTAAATTTTAATAATTTATTATTTTTGTTATCAGTGCTTAAATACTTTAATACTAATTAATATAGAAAATGGTATACTTATTATACCACTAGAGTTGTACTATTTTTGTATAAATATAATACATTTGTTGTTCTTGTACACGCTATATTGTCTATTAATTACTCTATTGTTATGCTTATGATTATGTTCTTTTATTCCGCAAATTTAAAATTTATAGCGATTTATTATGACTTATGATGATCGATGGTATGTGTTTGTTATATTATCAGGATTCATGAGTAGGTAAGTATAATGTATGGCGTATGTTCACAGTATAATAAAGCTACAATGTTTACAACAATTATGGTAAAATAGGAAATAATTTGTTTGGAGAACACAAGACTAAGACACTAACTTGTCATACTACTCATACACTGACTTAAACAGTGTATTTGCACAAATATGTACGGTGTACTCATGATATTATAGTTTGTATTTTAACTAAAGGAATAAAAACGGCATATTGTATATTAAGATTTAAATACTGACAATTAATTGATCATTCTGAAATATGGATATATTGTGTAGGTCGATTCAATTTAGAGAATCGGATGGAATTAAATTAATTATTTACAAATTTAGGACAAACCCTTATAATGACGTTATAACTTCAGCAAACTGATCCTGTTATATTAATCTGATTAATCTATGTTTTTTTGTTTTTAACTCCAGGAAATAGATAGCGCTGAGTGTCCGTGCCCGGTGACGTACCTCGGGAAAATATTATTTCGGTTCCCCAGGTATAATATTAACTTTGCTTCTACAGAACTGTATATGTGTATGTTATAATCGTATTTCTCGCTTACTGGTGTTTCGATCGTATTTATAAGGTTATCGAAACACAAGTTTTTCGACGGATAAGAAACGTAATTTATACCGGGTTAGGCTCGTTAAGTTTTATTCGCCATGCTGTGTACCATTGAGCAATTTTATTTATGTGAACTTGGAGATAGAACGAAGTAGCTACGACAATGACTTTGACATCTGTAAAATCCATTAGAGTGATTTTGCAGAATTGGGTTGAAAACCAGCGGAGAAGAAATCTTACGTTGGAGAACTCTGGTTATTAATATGGAAGCCGCGGAGCTCTATCATTTAGATTAAACTGTACAATCGGTTGATACAATTTGAACAGTAACGTGACGTTCGAAGAAATAAGATTTAAGAATGAGAAATAGCGGTATATAGGGCGACATTTTTACATGGTATACTATAACCAACACGTTCAAAAGCTTGTTTTAAAATAAAACAAGGAAAAGTGCGGAGAAGTATAATTGTTTTCATAGCAGTAAGCTATTGTGTCAACTACAAGGTGGGCTTTGCGAACACAACACATTGGTTGAATCTGTAGTCAAACCTAGTGTTAAGAATTTTATTTTTGTTTTCCATACCTAGTAAAATTAATTTTAAAATTAATTTTTACTGTTATTAGTATATTATCAAACGTATGGAATGAGACTACAAGAAGCTGAAGAGTTGGATGGTTTTGGGATGACATTAAGTTTGTTATTTGTTATTGCAGTTTGTTTTCCAAAAGATAACATCATAATTGTTTTATGAGTGGAAAATGTAGAGGTAATAACTAATGAGTTATAACAGAGTATAGAGTTGTATATTATATATTATATAATTGCCTGATGCGTTGCGTGGACTGAACAATATCCGTCATACACTGGCCTGAAAAATGACATCCAAAATATAGAAATAGGATACATTCATCTAGATTCTATGTACATGTATTCCTTTTATAGTACGTTTGTACATTTGTCGATTTATCGAGTAGGTACCGACGAGAAATAATGGTCGACAATTATCATTTGATAAGTTTATTTATTAAGTTTATTATTTATCAAGTTAAACCAGCGGTTCCCAACCTGGGGGGCGTATACACATCGCTGGGGAGGCGCAAGCAGTCATCACAAAGTAAAATTTTTATTTATCAAATTTTATTATATTTAAAATGAAGAGAAAAAATGAAAAATTAATAAAGACTGGTTATCGTTATAGAATATAGAATATAGATTATGGAATATAGGGTCGTTAAAGTCGATAAAGTAATCGATAAAGATTACAAGTGTTTAGCCATAGTGCACCATGCCACATCGTCCGTAAATTAATCAGTACGATAAGAAAAAGCCAGGGGAAAAAACTATTAGATTAGTTTAGACTCGATTTAGTTTTATTTTGCAGTTGCTCAGTGCACGTCAGTGTCGTAGTACGTAGTCGTCGCGAGTGCACGTATATCAAAGTAATTTTTTTTTTTTTTATTAAGAATAAGGCTTCGATAACTGGATCATTAGCCTGCTAAGTTTTACATAAGATTAGTTTTATACATTTTTTTTTTTTTTTTAAAGTAAAGATTTATATAATATTAAAAGTATATGTAAAGGTTGATACAAAGTGAAAGGTATAATTTGGGGTACATTTTCTTTTATATATATAATTATTTACAAATGTTTATTTACAGTTGGTTTATGAGTTGTATGGCTTTGAAAAAATTAAAAATGACATCTGTATTTGTTTCACCGAATGCTTCCTCCATGTTGGTGGGGTTGTTTAATATATGTTGTTCGTGTTTGTATAGAGGACATTGGAGTGTAATGTGTTCAATTGTTAGTGGAACGTTGCATTGATGACAGGTTGGCTGTTCGTCTTGTTTGAAGAGGTGTGAATGAGTGAGCAGAGTATGTCCGATTCTAGCTCTGGTGGTGACAGTATCGACAATTCGGGCGGTATTGGTGGGAGATCGCCATTTTTTAACGGTTTTTTTAATATTTTTTAGTTTGTTATTAGTTATATGATCCCATTGGGATTGCCACTGTCTATTGGAAATTTGGTTGATTATTGTTAATGAATCATTATATGGTAGGGACTTTATTTCGGTTGATTCAGTAGATGTTATGGCTTGGTTTGCTAATAGATCTACTGCTTCATTACCCGCAATACCGGAGTGTGATGGCACCCACATGAACTCTATAGTATTTGGTGAGGTAGCCGTGATATGAATTATTTGTTGGGATGTTTCATGTGATGGATTTGTTGATAGTAGAGAAGATAGGGCACTTAAGGAGTCGCTTATGATGAGTACTTTATTTAAATTAGTAGATTTGGCATAGATGATTGCTTCTCTAATGGCTGTTATTTCAGCTGTGAAGATGCTGGCTTCGGTGGGAAGTTTAAAAAGTTTATTCACAGATCCGGAACTGTATGCACAACCTGTGCCATTTATTTTCTTGGATGCATCTGTATATATGAGGTTATAGTCAAGAAAATCTGAGTTTATGGTCTCGTTGAATTCCGATACTATGTTGCAGCGATGATCAGAATTTTTGTTGAATTTAGTTAGTTGGATGTGAACTTTAGGAAAATAAATCCAGTAAGGTGCAAGTGTATAATCAGTTGATGTTATTATTTCAAGGTGTATGTTAGCATCTGTGCATAAACGAGTGTATGTATCTATTATTGAATAGGGTTCTTTATGATGATTTAGTAGGGTTGGAGGTTTAAATAATTCGTATGTTGATTGGTGAGGGTATCTGAGTTTTTTCGTGATATATTTTAGTATGTTTCTGTTTCTTCTAATTTGAAGAGGAGGTTCTCCTGATAAACATAAAATGCTATCTATAGGGCTGGTACGAAAAGCACCTATAGCTCGTCGAATTGCTTGGTTGTGAATAGGATTGAGAATTTGTTTTATGTTGGGTTTTGCTGAATTATAGATTATAGAGCCGTAATCTATTTTTGATAATATTAGTGCTTTATAAATTAATATTAGGCTGTTTTTTTCCGCTCCCCATGAGAGGTGGGAGAGAGTTTTAATTATTTTCATTTTGGTATTGCAGCTCATTTTTAATTTTTGGAGGTGGGGTGTCCATGTAAATTTACTATCAAAAATCATACCAAGTATGCGAACGTTATTTGTATAAGTTGTGGGAGTATTATTAATGTGTATATGATGTAGTAAATCCTTTTTCTTTTTATTGAATATTATACATTGGGTTTTTGGTGGTGAAAATTTGAAACCTGATTTAGAGGACCATTGTATTAGAGAGTTGATTGCGTTTTGTAAATGAGCTATTGTTGACTTAGTATCTATGCCACTGCAGTATATATTACAATCATCAGCAAATAGTGTATATTTTATAGGTTTTTGTATATCATTAAAAATATCATTTATAGCGACTAAAAATAGAGTTACGCTGATGACCGATCCTTGTGGTAGTCCATTTTCTGTAGCTGTATGGTCAGATAGAACGTTGTTAATTTTGACTTGATATGTTCGGTCGGTGAGGAAGTTGTGTATGAATTTTAACATATTACCGTCTACAGACCAGTTAGATAGTATATCTAGGACCCTGTTTTTCCAGACCATATCATATGCTTTTTCCAAATCGAGTGCGACAAGAATGGTATGTTGTTTTTTTTTAATGGCTTCACTTATATTAGTGTGTAGAGTGGCCAGGACATCTTGAGTTGAACGATTTCGACGGAAGCCGAATTGGTATTTTGTAAATTTGTTGGAAGTTTCTAGGTACCAAACTAGGCGTCTATTGACCATTTTTTCGAGAAGTTTACAAAGCGTGCAGGTAAGAGATATTGGTCGGTAACTGTTGATGTAGAATTTGTTTTTATCAGGTTTGAGGATTGGAGAAATTAATGCTTGGCGCCATTTACTCGGAAAGATTCCTCTAGTCCAAATCAGGTTGTAGATTGTGAGAATAATATTGAGTGCATAATCTGATAGATTTTTTATAAAGACGTATGGTATATCATCGGGACCGGAGCTTTTACTGGTGCAGTTAACTAATTCTGCATATAATTCTTTGATTGTAAGGGGTAGATTATATTCATAATTGTTGTTCTTAATAAGTGTATTTATACTGAAAAATTCATCTTTAGTGTTCTTGTATGTGATGAAACTATTTTCAAAGTTAGAATTGCTGCTGTTGTTCTGGAAGTGTTTTGCAAAGGATTGGGAGATTTCATTTGCTGATGATAATTCTATTTGATAATTCTCTTGTTCGTAATAAAGTGTGTTAGGTATTTGTTGGTATTTAGTTCCTTTGAACGCTTTGATTTTATTCCACAGGGTCGATGAATGAGTGTAATTATTAATTGATGATGTAAATTTTTGCCAAGAAGTAGTTTTACTTTTCTTTAAAATATATTTAGACTCTGCTCGTGCTTTCTTTAAGAGGATATGATCAGATGTTAGTTTGGTTTTTTTGAAACGATTTAAGGCCTTTTTGTATTTTTTTATTGCTGAATTACATTCATCATTCCACCAAGGAACTATTTTGCGATTTATTGGGATATTTGATTTTCCGATCGTTATATTAGCTGCTTCAGTGATGAAGTTGGATAGTTTTAAAATGAGTTCGTCCATTTTTATTTGATTTACGATCTGTTTAGTGAAATCAATTGCATGTAATTCAGAGTTTTGTAATGTAAGGTCTAATAGAGAAGAAAAAAGTTCCCAGTTAGGTTTTTTAAGTTTCCATTTGTTTATTGGTTCAGGTTGAGAGGTTGTGTTAAATAGTTTGAGGAGTATTGGCCAATGATCGCTCCCATTATATGAAGTTAGTGTATCCCATTCAATAGATGGTGCGATAGTTGGAGTAGCAATAGACAGGTCAATAGCCGAAAAATTACTGTTGATTGGGTTGTGTCTTGTGGGAGTACCGTTATTGAGTAGTATTAGATCGGAGATGTCTAAGAACTGTTCTATGGTTTTACCTCGGTTATCGGTGTACCTACAGCCCCATAGTATATTCCGGCTATTGAAATCACCAACAATAATGTAGGGTTTAGGGAGTTGTGATATTAATAACATTAAGTCTGGTTGGGTGAAAGGAGTGCTATCCGGAAGGTATACATTACATATACATATTTTATTTTGAAGTTTAGCAGTTATAGCAATCGCTTCGAATTGAGTATTTAAGTATATTTCTTCGCTTTCAATATTATCTTTAATAAATATTGCCACGCCACCACTAGCTCTGCCTGGGCTTAGACGATTTTTAAAGTATCCGTTATATTGTTTAATGTGAGCTGACTGGGTGGGTTTTAAATTTGTTTCTTGGAAACATAATATGTTAGGTTTAAATTCATGTAGTATTCGTTGTATGTCTACATTACGTTTGTAGAATCCGTCTATGTTCCACTGAATTATGTTCATTAGTATATTTGTTATTATTAATAGAACCCATTCAAATTCCATTGCATAATATTTATCATAGGTTTGGAGTGTATCTTTAATAGGTATGTATATATATATATTATTGGTAAGGTTTTATGTGGAGGTTTGGTTTGATTGAGCTGGTTGGGCTTGGAAAAGATTAGATAGTTTAGTTAATCGGCTTTTTAATGTTCGATCGGTGACCAGAGGTCTGATTTGATCTAATATGTCCATTAATTGTATTATATCAATATTTACCTCATCGGTGAGTGAATGTATATTAATAGATTTATTTGTGAAATTTTCAAGTATGTATAAAAATTGAAGATATGAAATGGGCAAATTGTCACTTAGTGTAAAATATTTTTCTATTGGTTTTTTATGTTCATTTTTGGTTGTGCTGTCTAGTCTGTTAGCTGAATTTGATCTGGAACGAATTTTGGCTTTCTTTATTGTTTTTTCTTTTTTTACTGTGATGTTTGAGGGTATTTTGTCATTTGGAGAATCAGGTGATTTTAATGATGATGCATCGGAGATTGGTCTTTTGTATATATCCTTTTGTGTTAACATTGGAGGGAGTTCATCATTATTATCGGAGAAAAGGGGTGCCTCAGAATTGATTTCTAAGGACCAATCCATATTTGTGGGTATCTGGTTTCCCTCGAGTTGGGAGTTAGAGGGAGAGGAATGTGTAACATCTTCTGTAAGTGCGGTTTGTGTTTCGTAGGAGTTGTTGAGATCGTAGGTTGCATTTGTGTTGATTATTGGTTCAATTGTAGGATTTTTTTCGGGTTTTTTTTTACAGTTATTGGATGTGTGCCCAGTCGCTTTGCATAGAAAACATGTTAATGTGTCGTCCGTGAAGAAAATTCTAAATTGATTATCGTTTTGGGTGATTAGCATAGAGCTGGGAAGTTTGGGGATGTCTTCATGGTTAATATACATTTGCCTGCGAAAGCTCATGATATGCCCGTATCCTTCCCTGTTGATACCGGCTTTTAAGTGATTTATTTGCGATATGGGATTTATATTTATATGTTTTAATGCGTCCAATATTACTCGGTTAGAGATTGACGGGCATACGTTAGATATAACAACGCGTTTGGACGGGTTAACCAGTCTGCGTATTTGAATTACTAGATCATTAATTATAATAGACTGGGTTTGTTGCATTAGGTTGTCGAGAACTGGTTTACTAGATAAAAATATACAGAAGCGTTGGTTTGAAATACGCGAAACGAAAATGATGTTGATAGGTTTGACTATTTTTCCGATGGCGGTTATGTACTCAATTTGCGGTATTCCATCGATAGAATTGAACACTATCGCTTGTTCTCTGCTCGGAGTGTTTTCCGTGGCAGTCACAGATGCGAAGTTCATGTTGGAATTTGTGTGTGTAGGTATGGGTTTAATCGCGTGTGCGATTGCCGTTTGAGAGTCATTAGTATGGGTTAGTTGGTTTGCGATAGCGGCGGAGACTGGTGTGTTATTTGTTGTGCGGACGTGAGTGGTAGGGTGTTTATTCTTGGACGGCGAGTCGGGTGGGGAAAGGTTGATAGACGAGTTAGACATTCGCATACTTTTGTCGTGCGATATCATGGCTGATTTTGTAGATGAAGAATTGACATTTTTTTGTGTAGGCGTTGCAGTTTTTTTAATTGATATGTTAGAGGCGGGAAGTTTAGATGGTACAGAGGTATTTGTTCTGGGCGAAGAGCCCGAGGTGGGTCTATTCTATGTTGACTATGAATAGTAGGCGCGTTATGTAATGTGATAAAATTGTTACAGAATCATATTACCTGGAACGCCCGCTGTGGAGTAGGTATGTGCTATCGAGAGCTATAAAACGTTATCGGAGAGCACACGTGTTGTACTGTCGGCGGTAGAACACGAACTGATCAAAGTAATGGCTCCTCCGAAAATAAGAACGTATATCGATGATTATGTCAAATTTGGTTTTACGTTCATTGAAAAAGATGGTGTCCAAAAGCCTCAGTGTGTTATTTGTCACGTTGTATTAAGTAACGATGCCCTCCGACCTAGTCGACTAGAACGACATTTAACCACAGCTCATCCGATGCTAAAAGGAAAACCTAAAGAGTTTTTTGTTGCTAAAAAAAATGCCTTAAGTAAAATGAAAATTGACCATACCGGTGAGTTTCAACAGAATAATGAAAAAATTGTTGAAGCTTCATATCACATCGCCTTCATGGTGGCTCAGCAAAAGAAACCCCATACCTTGGGTGAAACATTAATTAAACCTAGCATACTTAAAGCTGTTGAAATAGTACTTGGCGAAGAAAGCAAAAGGAAAATAGCTCAATTATCTCTTTCAGATAATACAGTGAAACGACGTATAGATGAATTAGCTTTGGACATTAAAAATCAGTTGATTAATAAATTAAAACATTCCGTATTCTTTGCAATCCAGTGTGATGAATCAACTGATGTGACCAATTGTTGCCAGCTATTAGTTTACTGCCGTTTTATAAATGAACAGTCCATCGCAGAAGAACTTCTATTTTCCCAGGCTTTAAATTCCACCTCAAAAGGCAGTGACGTTTTGTCTGCCATTGACATATTTTTTGATCAGAATGGTTTGTCTTGGAAAAATGTTGTAGGTGTCTGTACAGACGGTGCACCTGCAATGCTAGGGTCAAGATCGGGTTTTGTAAGCCTAGCAAAAAATAAAAACCCGTCAATAATTGGTTCTCATTGTGTAATACACCGACAAGCTTTAGCTGCAAAAACGCTGCCATCTGAACTTAAAAATGTACTTGAAGTATGTATAAAGGTTGTTAACACCATCAAAAGCAGTGCACTTAACTCGCGTCTTTTTAAGATTCTTTGTTCAGAGCTGTCCGCGGAACATTCTGTTTTATTATTCCATACAGAGGTTCGTTGGTTATCCAAAGGGAATATGTTTGAACGTTTGTACGAATTAAAATCTGAAGTTGAAATTATGCTTTTACAATTAGGAAAAGACAATCTTCGTGAGAATTTTACCGATGATAACTTCACATTCTACTTTGCGTACCTAGTAGATATTTTTGAAACTATTAATAACCTAAATCTCAAATTACAAGGGAGGAATACGAATATTATAACCGCCAAAGATTCTATAAATTCATTTCTAGAAAAGATACAGCTGTGGAAACGCCGAGTAAACAAAGAGACTCCTAATTTTTCGTCTTTCCGTCGATTGAACGAACTTATCTCTGATGAGGAAAAATCTATTTTTCTTGCTGGATTGAAAAGTATAGTGATTGAACATCTTGACTGTTTGACTGATGAATTCATGCGATATTTTCCGGATTTTTCTAACGAAAGTTGGAAATATACGCTAACAAGTTGCCCATTCAGTGCTAACGTAGACACATTGCCGGATACATTTCAAGAACAGGCAATCGAGCTGAAGAACGATTCACGCGCAAAAATTGATTTTAACAGTGGCAGCTCTTTGGAAGAGTTTTGGGTAAAATACCAACCCATTTATCCTGAAATTTCAAATGAAGCCTTACAAGTCCTTGTACAATTTTCATCGACTTATTTATGTGAATCTGGGTTCTCCAGCTTGGCCATTATAAAAACCAAACATAGAAATCGCTTGGATGTCGAATCTGACTTGAGGTGTTCTTTATCAAACATCGAGCCGAACTTTAAAAAATTGTCCAAAGAAAAGTGTTGTCAGCCTTCACATTAAATGTTAATTTTATTATACATTCTATTATTTATATTTTTTACTAATTTAATTAATTACTCATGTCAATTTATAATTTCACTATAATACTATATTATTTACAATTATTTATATTTTATAATTACTATCATCAATAAAAAAGTAGTCTTTCTAAATATTATATAGTTAATTTGTAAAATGTAAAGTAAACAAAAAAATTATAATTTTTTCAATTTATATGTGGGGGGGGGGGCGCGAAATTTTTGAAAATCTACAAAGGGGGCGTAGAATAAATAAGGTTGGGAACCACTGAGTTAAACGAACCTATAACATTGTTTAGAAGTATAATTGTACATCCTAATGGAGTGACCGATTTGTAATTGAATTATTGTTTTTTTATCGTTGAATTGTTTAACTTTAAAAATGAAAGTTCTTCGTCCTTATAAGTCAACTTTTACATTTTCAATATTAACTTAATTTACCGAGTTAAAGAAATGAGAATTAATGTTAGTCAACTTGGCCAGCCGTACTGTTTTCGCCGATTCATTGCACTGACTTTGTACATAATATAATATCGTACGACGGACGATGTTTATAATCCGTTTATTTATTTCCGTGCTTTTAATTTAAATGTCCCTGAGAAGTTTTCGACTGCAGACCCGATACGATTCCGTCGTCGTGTTCGGGCGCGTCCGACTGCTCTACGTGCGGCCGTGCAAGTACTGTAGCCTAAGAACACACGGTGAAACGTAATTTATAATACGTTTCATTGTCAGCGATAATAATAATAATAATAATAATATTGATGTTAACAAACAATAGAATAAAGTGGGCTGCACCAATAGTCGTGTCGGTCGGCGGCGTAACGTAACGGGAAAAGGAAAAATAGAACGAGCCAACAATGGTTTTCTCTTCTCGATCTCTCGATGTCTGATGCATTTCGACGGGAAAGGATGACACCGATACCGTTTTGCACATTATTATATAATGTTACCATTGATTTTAGAATACTGTACGAATACGCCGTCCCGATGTTGAAACTGCAAGTGTGCGGACGCAGCCACCAGACGTCGCTGTAATCGCGGTTTGTATGAGACTCGGGGGAAAAAAACAGGTCAACAGAAAACTATTATCTGATACGTGTTGTTGTTTTTGGAGAAACCTATCAAGTGGAACGCAAACGATCACAGAGACGTCTAGCGGCTGCGTCCAAACAGGCGCTACCAGTCTCAACAGTAGACGATAACGCACCGCGTGCATACGGCGTGTTATCGCGAACCGTGCAACGGCAGACCAACAGAATTACAATGAATGATGGTGCATTGCTCTAGTGGAACATTAAATTGTTTACTTCTTTTCGCCCGCAGTGTTTGGCGATCATTTTTTTTTTTTTTCCGTAAACAGAACTGTTGTTACTCGACCACAATTATTTATTACTATCGCGTACTGTTGACATTATTGAAAAAGAATCGGGTGCCACGATAACCGTACATCGTGTATTATGTCATTATGTAATTGTTTTCGCGGATTCGATATTGGTCAACACGTCGTTGGTTGAATACCAGCGCGGTAAGGTCTAACGAGCCGTGTTGCGACGTGTTGTAATGGTATATTATTATGCGGAATCAATTACAGATAGCGCGTCGTAAAAATACCTGCGGTAGGTCCGAGTTATTTTGTAGCGATAAAATGTGCAGCCGTTCGCAGTCACGGCCGGTGTGAATCGAGATTGTTGACGAGCGACGAGATTTTATTACGACTTTAACTTATTAACGGCGAACACCACTCGAACACATACGCGGGTTTAGCCACCAGTACCGTGATCGTGTCATCGAAATATTGTGGCGCGCTGAAAAGTTTGAAATAAAAACAGAAATTTTTTTCAAATTTATTCCCGATTAGATGCAGGTTCGAGGTTGCAGGAGTGTTAGATCACTGTACTACGACGGGTGCACCGTAAAGTACTAATATCGCGCATCGAAATCCATAAAGTTTCAGTTCATCTTCTTCAGTGATGCGTAACGTATACCGAAGAGTGGTACAAATATTATGATATGACGTGCCGATTGAAAAAATAAAATAAAACTTCTGCACAAAAAACAAAAGATATTATTCAAGACACTATATTTAATTGACGACGTGTTGAAATAACAATTTTCATTTAGTTTTAAAATTACTTATTATCTGGGAATAATAATTATCACAATTTATAAACCAAAACGGCACCAGCCTAAAGAAAAATATTCAACATTATTTAGCTTTTTCTTTATGCTCAAGGAATATATTTTTACTATCACCCCTCAAAAATATAATTTCTAATTTGATCAAACTTTAAAGTTAATTCAGAATGTTTGGTTATCACTTATCACTTATCGAGGTATCTAATGGTAACCTAATCTTCAAAGTACAAGTTTTATACGCTGCAGAGTTTGATAATATGCAAATGCGTAATAATTATTAAAAATATGTTTTTCAATATGTAGTATGTTTTTTTTTTTTTTGATAATCCACTTATAATGATTAAATAATTCTATCTTTGTTATCTAAAAGTGTGCCCACATGTTGGTGATTATTCTTTATTTTTTCTAGGGCGTTGTTCAAAATTGAGCTTTGCGTGCTTAAAAGTTTTGATTATGTCATTTTTTTTCTAACTCAAAATGTCCAATATGTTTCAGTAATTTGGGAATAGATTATAATCATGTTATACATTTCCATTTTTTAATTTAAAAAAAAACCTTTATTTTATTTCAAGGATGTTCATGGGTCTCATACGCCGCATTATATATTTGTTGCCATCGCGTCAGTTTCCTACTGTCACAAATATTCATCATCAGGCATTGTTATTTCAAAGAATGAACTTGAACAACTTGTCTAAGGACTTTTAAATTATTACCTTTTGCAAGGCATATTGTAATCAAATTGTTTTATAAATTACAAAAATATAATTAGTCTCATAAGTTACCTACTACCTAAGTTGGAAATAATTTTTCTTTAACGCGACATTTTTACAATTATTTATTATAGTGCTGCTGCACAACAAGTTGTATGTTAACAATTGAACGCAAAACGTAATGATAAACATCGTAAAATGTGCAGTTTTATCTTTAACAGTACTATCGAACAGCGCGAAACTAGACTTACAAACGGAACCGTAGGCCAGAAGATTAAACCTCAACGAGTTGTCGTCGTATACAGAGATTATCAATAGAAAGGCGCGCGTACCAATCTCGGAGGTTGAAGCTTCCTTAAACTTACCCGGGTGGTCCAAGAAGAGCTTTTTATTGTTTTCGTGAAAAAAAAAAATCATAAATAGGTGCGTGGCAACTCCGACCAGACACGTGTGAAAACCGGAAAGCCTGATGAGCGAACGCTTAAAACATTTGAAGCTCTAAATACTGCTGGGTTTATTGTGTATACAAAAAACGAAAACAAAATTTCTCCTGGTGAACCGTAAACATCATGACGATGACTTCTCGTTTAGCTGCACCAGCTCCACCGTGAATGTTTAAAAGAATCACTATGCGTGCGGCAACAATATGTGCTACTTGAAAACCTCGCTGTCTTAAAATAATTATTCGAGCTACACAATAGTATCGATATTCAAAACCCGTTACCTGTTTCCGTTAATCGGTCGTAGCTATGCACAAATTATTATCGTTAAATTCGATCCTACTTTTACCATGCTGCCGAAACAATATGCATTTTACAGACGGCGTTTTGTGTAGGCAATATATTGGTATCTTTTTGGGTTCACAAATATATTTCACCAAAAAAAAAAAATAATAATAATAACGCCGTAAAAAAAAATATTAAAATGTTTTAAATCTAACGTTACCAGGGCTTAAAAATGATGGACTCTGTCTCCCTTCCACTATCAGCGCTTATTAAGAGTCTTCCCTTTTATATTTCACCGAAAAGTTCACTGGGACGTTTCACTGTGTGCAGGTTGATAGTTCCTACACAACAGTGTTACACAAACAATAACTAACTCATATTGAACACTAATTAGTAACTGTATGGAAAGGTCTACGAAACGCTCAAAAAGTATAGTACCCCTTGCGTTTTTTTTTTACCACCTTAAGACTTGAATAACGCTTTGTCATTTTCAATGTTCACGATAACAATATAATATATTATAGCACATTATGTAATAAAAAATGCACATATTTTAAATGGGTGTACAACACGTAAATACAAATCGTGGCCGAACACGAGATTGGAATCACAAAAATATTACAGCTAAACACATTTCTTACTCGAGCCGTGTAAAGCAATGTTTGAACGATTTACAAGTGACGTCATTTTTTATACGAGTACTTGTATTCTTTACTGTTCCGTCTTTAAATGTGTTTAATATAGTTATATTGTACAAGGGTTAGACGTATATTTTTTGTTTTGTCACTTACAGTCGTACGGACGAGCGGAACATTTTGTATACAATATTTTGAATTCATTCTGTAACGACTCTATAATTTTTTCATGCTCACCGTCTTGGTGTCCTCCTAACGCAACGTAACTTCCTAGAAACTTATAGTTTTGACTCGAGTGGGTTAAGATAATGAACATTTACAGCATTGTGAAAGCTCGGCATTATATAGTGTACATACATGAATGAATACATGTCCAATATACCGTAGGAAGTATCAAGTAACGTCGGAAGACTTACACAAAACATCACTTGTGAACAAGATACCGTTGAAAACTAGTGATTACTTACGATTGGCCTATACCAGCTACGCGCCTACGTGGGAATATCATTAAAAAACGCCAAACAGACAGCCATTTGTATTTTAGTGGTTCACGGTGCTGTTTATTCGTTCGTTGAATAAGACGTAAAGTTGATTGATTCACTATTCAAACAAAAATATGCACCGATGATGATGAACAACACTTTTATACGTACGTTATTAGGGTCACATATTGAGAATAAAAATGTTCGTAATTTTTTGTATAATACTAAACAATTTTTTTTGTTTAGAAAATCGGAAAATGTTTTCTCCTGAACAGTTAACATTATATTCATGGCATATCATTGAAAATTAAATAGTTCTATGATTAGACGGGCAATTTTAATTTTTGTAAAATAAATACTATAAAGATAGAATGAACAATCAATTATTTCATATTTGGCGACATCAAATTACATTGAAGAAATTGAATAGCTATACGTATGACCGTCTAAAATAATATTATGTATAAGAAATTAATCATTAGAAAAAAAATTTTCTTTTGCTTTGTGTAAACTATAATTGTATTATATTCATGGATTGAGAGGTCAGTGGATTCAAGGTCATGTTTTAGGCATTTAATATTTTACTTAATCATTACAAGCAATAAAAAAACATAAAAGTTATTTTTAAATGTCAATAAACTAGTATAATATACTCATATACACATCTTTGAACCTCGTATAACTATTAACTGATTTAACAGATATAACTATCAATAAAAATGAAACTAATCTTTTAAATAAAATCAATAATTATAACCTATACCAACCATTAAACTTTAAACACGTTAAACAAGATTTAATACAATGTGAATCGGTCATAAATTATGTACAGTTAAATAACCTAAATAGTATACGACATAATTTAATAAATAATACTAATAAACACTATATTAATAATAAAAATTAAATCCTAAAAAGGAACAACTAATTTATTGAACAAAAAAAAAAAACATTAATAGTTTTGCCGATAAACTTAAAACAAATATAATGCAATAATTGTTCCTGCAGATAAATAAAGCACTATTATTCTTGCATATAAAGATAGTATACATACTAAAACTACCGAATTTATAAAAAATAATAATATTCAGTTATTAACAAATAGTCCTACTGTATAACTTCGTATTAAAATCATACAGTAATATCTTACTGTATAATATCTATAATACAATTAAAATTAAAATATAATAAAATGTACTATTAGCTCGTAGTGTAAACTACGTATCACTTAATGTAAAATTAATATTATATATACGTAACAGGTGAATGTTCTTCAGCTTGCTATTTTTTACAATGTTTATGACTTTAGTAATGTTATATACTACAGGTATTTATGGTTTTATCTGTATTCAAAATTAATGATGTAATAAAATCACAAAGAAAAAATAGACAACTACTTAAAAAAATTCTAATATATGTAATAAATCTTATGTAAAATGTTATATATGTAACTGTAAGAAAATGTTTAACACGGCAAGAGACTTGACCGATGTTCTTTTTATGATTCTTATATAATTCAATTTGAAAAATGTAATTAACCTATACTCTAGCTCATTGGCTAGCTAAAATATATTTAGACTAATCAATGCAGCTCGACGAAATTACGAAACACATGAAAAAACCAAAAGACAGACCAGAAAGAGACCGGTTCAGCAGCATACATAACGGCTCAAAATCGGCAACCGAATCCAGCTTTCTTGTAAAGAATACCATGCCGAGCCACTATATAAGTTTTATTTAATTATTCTGCTTGTCATGGTTATAGTGTTTATATTGTATTGACATAAAGTGTTAACAACTAGAAGTGCGAATAAACGAACATAATAATATTGCACGTATTATCTATTACAATCATAACAGACGCTACACGAACACTGCGGGTACGTCCGCCGTTGTGATAAACTGAATTGCCAAATCGAATAAAACATTTTAATTTTCAACATTTTCCCTAAAAAAATAAATAAAGAATAGAAATTAAAAAGCCCCATTATATAATCTATACTTCTCGCATCAATTTTCGTATTATACCTACACGGCGAGATAGTATATCTTCGTGTGGCCCACCGCAAAAATCACGCCTCTGCTAAAATGTGCTGCCCGCGCCAATTCCTACCTATAAGATGCGATCACCATCTCTCTCTCTTTTGTCTCTAAGGTCGTAAGACCCACGCAGGTTGAATTGCGCCTTAGATGTCGTGGGGCTATGATCTGACATGCGCGTGTACTCGGACTTCCATCTGAAGCTGGTGACGTGCAAACCTTCGACCTGACACCGAAAGTTCGAAAATTAACATAGCAAGCCTTCAATCATCAACAATTTTTACCCGTATCAGAAGTTTACCGTGAGCTATAACGACCATACAATATCGTCCCGTCGCATTTTCGTGCATAAAAATCATAAAATAAATTTCGTATTTTAATCACTCGAGATAGTTTATTTTGTTCTCCTTATCTTACTATAGCGAATGCGCAGATGGTTAGACTGTTTGAGTAAGCTTCGGTCATAAAAACTGATGGTTTCAACTTGCAACGCAATAAACTGTTGTAACGATCAACGCAGATTGATACCTTAATCCGGGCTTAATCCATATTTAAAATTTTAACACTACCTACTCGTATACCTGTATAAACGATTAACTATAATATCAGTATAACTTTCTAGTAATTCCTTCTTCCGTAACTTTTATCATTATAAAGAGACATTTATAATAATAATTTTTTTTTGTGCAAAGAACCAGGAATTGATGAGGTGTATGTTTATCATGTCCAAAGCCATATTCAGATCAGAGCATGAGGGCGTGAGTCAGGGGCGCAATATTTCAAGAGGGGCACAAATTGTAGGACTAAAAATTGCCAACTCACTGCTGCCAACTCAATGTTTTAAAAATTATTAGAATTAATAAATTGTTTTGGATACCTATATTATATTTTATAAAATAAGTTTAAAATGTATCAATCACACTGTATATGTGACATTGCATCCATAAACACCGGCTATTAAATACAAGAAGAGAGTTATAATCGATACTGAAGACAATTAAATCGAATATAATCGATTGTATTTTTAATAACAAATCACAACTTTGATGTTTCATTTTTCTATTTTCTAAATACATAAAACACAATTTTTAAGTACATAAATAATAATAAGTTAGTATATAATCTACATTTTTAAATACATAAAATAATATACATTTTGAATAACAATATACAATTATAATATTGTGTCAAAAACATTTTATGATTTATTCCAGAACCGTTTTAAACTTAAACTTCAGATGGACATAAATTATAATTTGCGTATAACTATTTACTAAGCATTAGATTCTATACTCTCAAGTTTACGTTGGAGATTTGAAAAAATGCCACAAATTGCATTAGAATTTGACTTTTTGTCAGGCAACATTTTTTCAATTATGACATCTGAGAATATAAAACTCTGTGTTGACGATCTGGTATTGAAGTATCACCGAGATGGAGAGATTTAAATGCTATAGGGTTATACTCCGAATTGAATGCTTCAAATATTAGGCTCCATCATTTCAAAATGCAGCCCAATTAGATTTATTAAAACTTATGCATTAGCACTCTTTACAAGATTATATCATAGAATATTTTTGACGCTTTCAGTGACGAAAAAAACGTGTGAAAGAAGCTTCAGTAAACTGGAGATCATAAAAAAATTATTTAAGATCAACAATCGGTTAAAATCGTTTAACCAGCAAGGCCATCATGTGCATATAAAAATATGTAGGGGAATACATTTTTTTCAACAATATCATTGATGAATTTTCCGTGATAAAAGCAAGAAAAGTGTTATTTTAACAAAATATTTTAATCATTCTGAATTATTTTAAAAATATTAATTGTTATTAATTCAATTATACAAATTATTTTCTAAAAAAGTGTATAAAAAAATAATTGTTTCAAATAAATGCAGATTTGGTGGTTATTATTCAAATAAAATATATTTTTTTAAGGAGTTGCGTTTTCACCATTTTGCCAGAAGCGCCACACAACCTCATACGGCCCCCGACCGTGTCATAATACATCACTTAATTTAACAGAGAAGATTACAAAAAAAACACTTTGCATATCTTTAAGCTAGAAATCGTGTTGTTGAAAAAGTAAATTACGTTAAATAAGTCATTTGTATATTATCGTATTGAAGTTTTTTAACTTTGAGAAGAAATACAAATAAATCTTAGACCTCTTATTAAAACACTCAAAATAAAATAAACAGGTTTTTTTAAATATGTAATAAAAAATGATAATTCGATTTTCATATCTTTTTTATGTGAATAATTTAAATACATTATATTATTTTTAAGAATGTTAATTTGCTTAAAATCGTTTGAAATTGAAATGTACATGTCCATGCTTATCATAAATTTATATTTCATAATAAAAATTATTAAAATTACTATAATTTTTATTGTTATTACTTCGTACTTTCGGTTTTTATGATCATTTTTTTTTTAGTTCCTTATTCCTTAAACAGCATTATAAAATATTTCCATTTTATATTGTATTTGAATACACTGCGATTAATCGCTATAGACATTGGGTGTTGGGACCGTATCCAAATAATCGATCCAGCAAGGAATTTGGAATATGCCATTCAAGGAGTAGGGATTGTATAGCTGCAGTTTATTTGGCTGTCCGTCAAATAGCCTTAAGATGAAAATAAAAAAATGGAATTTTATAAGATTAGGTTAAACTATCAGGACATCAAGCATTTCCAATGTTGTAAGTTATAATATCACAGTTATACTTTTATTTTAGATTATGAGTGAAACGAGAAATGTATTGGTTTTATTATGATGTTTGCAAGAGGAGTTTTTTTGTGTCTGTGTAAGTGATTTAAACCAGAAGGTTTGCTCTAACTTAGACAAACCCGATACTATAATTATGATAGGTAATTTCGTCTAGTTGGTTGCGGAGTCATTTTTTAATTTCTCAAGAGTTTTCCGAATAATTAATAAAAAACAGAGAAAAAATTGCAAACAATTTCAACAGAGATCGACAATATATTTGTGTATGTTTCATGGATACAAGATTTTTCATATATTGTTTTCTTTGTAGCCAGTAAAAACATTTTTTACCGGAAAGTCACAAACAACATTTTTTAAGCATTAAAACATTTTGATGAAATTGGGTATTTCGACAAATTTTGATTACACAAGATAGGTATTTAAAAACACGTATTTAGTTGTTATTTTATCTGTCGTATTGACTCGAAATATTTACCGAGTACTTGTATAAATATTTAATAGACATTTCATAATTTTCTAAACTTTTTTTTTTTACAAAAGTTAGGACATTAAAGGTTCAATCTACGTTATAAAAAAATTTGATTTTATTGCAGATTGACCATATTTAGAAACATAATTCGATCCACCCGACCTCTTTAACTCAGAATCGTTTTTTTGAGAGTAGTCAATGGGCAACAACAGTACATATTGGTTTCCTGTTCAAAAGACTAATATAGCAGTCACTAATATATCATTCACCCATCATTGTATCTAAGTATCTAACGCGTTTTTTATTTTAATTTTGTTAAGTGTTTCTATATATATGCGCCATGATTTTACAAATATGATATTATTTCAGAACAAAATAATTTTATTAATGAAGGTATTATAGTGAACTATAACTAATTATTCTAATATTATACTAACTTATTGTAATCTATTACAACCTAAACCCTGACACTTGTATTTCATTTAATTATGCCAAGTGGCATTAATTAACAATTATTATATTTTTCATTTCTTTACGAGGTACTCAAATCATATAGATGATCACTTCCCGAGATATATTTAACTGTTATTCAAGAAATATATTTTTGAGAATTGTGCACATTTTTCAACTCTATTCTACACAAAACATATTTATTTTGATTTATTGTACAACGAAATTTAACGTTTAATACATGTCAAAATACAATTAACGCACATACACAGTTCACGTAAACACACACGCACACACATACACACACCATTAAAACAATTAATTATTTTTGTCTGAAGAATGATAAACACTAATTATATAACATATATGTTTTTAGCCTAAACGAGTGAAATATTTGAATCATGTGAAATGGTATTCAGCGAGAGCGATATCAGATATGTTTACAGTTCGAGTGGATAGTTTGATCAAATTGCTGAAATTTCAAAAACACGTCAACATTGCATAATTGCTTGCGTATCTGCATGGCACATGCTCATATACACTGAATAATATGCTAAATTCGCTTCCCACACTTTTAGCGTAGATAAAGAGTAGATAACTGCGTATGCTTTTTTGGCGTTTTATTAATTAATGTACTTTTAATGAACCCGAAAGTCTCAATTTTTTTCTGTATGGATTTGCTATTTGCATTGCGATTTGAGAAAACTGGGTGTATTGGTAAAAAGGTCGGGGCGTACATGGTAGGGGGAGGCTAAAGTTCCGAAAAATATCAATAATTAGAACTTACATAATAAAAATGATTACGTATAGTAAAAAGTCATGAACTAGTTATGAACTAGTAACATATTGCGATATCATTTATTATTATAGTATGTTATACTCGTATGTTCATCGCATAGAGGTATTACATTTGTGTACATTTGAGATTTTTTCAAAAACTCGACGACAGTTCAATATTTTGTTCTTCACTTTATTGTTTAATAAATCCTATTCGGCATCAGTCGAAGCCATGTTATTAAAACGATTTTGCTCGACTGAAGAAGTAATTTACGTTTTTCTCATCGTGGAAAATGATCGTTCATATGGAGCGGCAAAGACAATTGGAGGGTTAAAGCTACTTTTATAATATTTACTCAAATCTAATTATATTGATCCTGCTGAAAAATTTTAAACTATAGTTTCCAATTCATTTGCGTTAAGTTACGTTAAAAATGAATATTATGACAAACAAATAATTATATACCGATTAGTGAATAATGAACACTCATTCACTATTAAACATGAGCTCGTAGTCCACGGGAAGTTGAGGAGTATAAAATTGTGATCTTCTACTAAGTGATTGTTTACAAAATTGGAAAGCAAAAATATGAAAAGTTTATAACAGCAAATTTTAGTTTCGCAACATAACGAAACACAATTTATAATTTTCGACTCTAATTGTGTAGTTTAAATCCACTTATTATTTAATTAATGACACGTAAATGATTAATATATAATATTCGTGTTTGTCATCATTAATTATTTTTAATTACTAAATTTTAATCTGAATCAGGCATTAAAAATAAACAATATTAAGATAAATTATAATTTTATAGGTGAAAAAAAACTGAGAAAATGCAGTGTTATTATCGTTTTTATTTTCTATAATAGGTCAATTAATATCAATAAACTCCACCTATCGGCTATCAAATATAGCAATTAAATATTTTATTCTGCTATACGTGATGTGCTAGAGAAATATTAAAAACAAATTTGAAATAATTGCACCTATAACACCGATCAGTTAATCTTACTTTACTGTAAGTTCAAGCTTAGGGCTGCAGTTCAAATAATATCAAAAACACATAAATTAATAATTATCACTGGTATTATTATTTACTGTACAAAGTGTATTGTAAAAAAACCTAAAAAAACATATCGTTTGGACAGTATAATAATGCAATTTATATATTAAATACGAATGACACTCGATATAATAATATAGTGAAGTTTGTGGTATGCTAATGATTTACACTGATAATACGACATATTACTGATTTCAATGAGTAATACAATATAATTTATTAATTTATTAATTACAAATTATTATAATCATCATTGAGATAGAGTTATCGTTGTTTTTAATTGATCGCAATAGTGATATTAGTCATAATAAGTGTAATTTTCCATTTCCACGAACACCAGGTCGTTGAAGTGTAATACAGTACGAAATAAAAAAGTCAATACTTAAAAGTATTTTACAATCAAGAAGTTTGTAGGTATAATCAACGCATAGAAGCATAACAAGTCTGAAACGTAACTGAAATTAATTTCTAACTAATAATTAACGTAACTAATAATTTAAATAAGATTACACAGTTAATAGGGATTGGAGATGAATTATCTTTAGCTAATGATTTATTCAGCGTGTACTAATATTATGACGTATCAACGATTATTGTTATCTTTATTCGTCTCTTATCATATTATTATGTTATATGTCCATAAATGGTCATGTTCTCCGTTGTGAATATTAATTCTTCTTCAGTTACGTATTCGATCCGAAGATTGGTTTGAACAGCAAACTCTTCCCCGTTATACTTGCCTCCGTCTTTGCTTCTTCGAGAGAACATTACACCGTTGGTCCTGCATTATTTGTCGCACATACTCCATTACGCAGAAATAAATTAAATTTTACAATACACAACGTATCTTAGAATAAGTCCCAATTTTTTTTTTATAATAGTATGGTGATTTGGTTTAAACACTTTTATTTGTACAAAGCTTGTCATGCTACAAATAAGGGCAGCTGGTTAGGTCCATACATTATAATTATTATAATATAGTGCATTCAATCGACTTTATTATTGTATATCTTGGTGCCGCGGCCGGCGAGAGATATTGTATGAGTATATACGAGTATATCCTTCGGATTAGGTTTTGATTTTTCGATCAATTCAATACTAAATGAAATATTTTTTCGTTTTATATTTCATCACGAAATCGGGTTCAGTTCCGTTATTTTACATTATACGGTTATTAAATAGTTAATAAATAAATAGTTTTAAAACGTTACTATTAAAATTAATAAGTATAAATCCATACTAGGCCAGTGTTAAAAAGTATCAAGAAATTAGAGTTTAATATAGATTTTTACTATAGCCATTTGTATATTAAACAATAGGTACCTAAATATAAATCTTTTTAGTTTACGAATTAAGATATTTCATTTATTTACAGGTTTCTACACACGAACATATACACAAGCTACTGGATTATTTTTAAATTGTATATGCCATATGGTATTATGGCTTATTATGTTTAAAGTACGTTTATGTAGGACCTGTGACTTTAGCACGCTCGCCTCGAGGTGTGCATTCCCAGGTTTGTTTATTCATTAAACACTAAAAGTCTGATTATGTATATATTTCTAATTAATTGTCATTTATTGGTAGTAGCACTATTGCGGCTTCCTAGTTCGGAATAAAACGCGACACCTGCTACACGTGCCGTGATATTATACAAGCAGTGGTCTCCGACTTTGACCTTATACCGCAAGTTGGTATGACAAACTTTCTATCATCAGAAATCTACCCGTCCGTATAAAATGGCTTAGACTACTTAGATGGAGCCACCAACAACCGTATTGTTTTAAGATTGTACCGTTACATTTTCGTAAATAAAATATCTATAATACAAATTAGAGTAAGTTATTATTATCTTTCAGTAAATTGGCAGATCATTGATTGGTAAACTTCGTTAGACAAATTGTTATTACGACACAAATGTGTAGTGGAATAATTTGTAATTGAAAGCGGTTAATTATAAATGTCAATAGAGTTTTAATGTAGCTTTGTGTATATTAATTCAACTCGGGCATTATACACTAGACTATGTTGGCCTTGATGGCCTGGGCTGTATGTATTTCCATAAATCTTTATAACTATTTTTGCATAGAACGCAAACACATATTATATTACAGAAAAACATGCTAATTCGTTCTTTATGACAATAAAATAGTTTATTAATGTAAAATATATAAATACTTAATAGCGAAATAATCACGAACAAAATCCTATTAAATTCAGCTATTTCAGAAAAAGTTATAATAAGGTAAAGGGGACAATATACGATCAATTTAATGCTAATCATGATTATTTTAAATCGATGGAACATTAAATACGAAAATATAATAAAAAACAACATCTAATGAGTGGTGGCTGGGTCCACCTATCACCACTGCCATACCTCAAGATTATTTTTCAATGAGAGGATTTTTATGACTAAAATCGTAATTTATAACAGAAAAAAATGTCCGCATTATTTTCAGCTTTAATTTAGTAAATTGATTTTTTTTTATTGAGTGATCGGCCATGCCACCCTTTCGTTATGCCACTGATAATATAATGAACCATATGGCGCGTATGTAAATAACCCGTATAAGTGTAAGATTGTATGACTCGAGCGCGCGTATAGGTACTTCGTACCTATCAGCGCGTGCATACAATTTAACACCATATTGTCACCAACATAGTGACGTAAATAATTTAAAATATTTATTAGTTATTTGAACAGCAATTAATGCGTTAAAAATCGAAGATATACGGTTTAATAAGTACCGTAAAAATCGTATAAGATATAGTTAAAGTCAACTGTAGGTACGGTTCAGAGTAAGTAGGTATAATAAATACTGCATCAAATAGTACGAAGATATAATAATTATAACTACATTTATTTTGACTCTGGTAACTTTGTTAGAACTACATATATTGTTATCAAGGAAAATCATAATATCGATTTTGGGATACCCAATACTCGTATCTGTACTGAAATATTCAAACTGATGGCATATTTTTATGCAGTTCCTGTTCTTGCGTCCCATCGTTATTACTTATTAGTACGAGTCTACGTTTCTTTCGTGACAGTAGAAACTTTAGAAAAAGTACATAATCGTGTTTATCTTAAGCGCGTTTTGTCTCCGAATAAATTCTATTGCTAATGCTAATGGAAAATTGCTTATTTTTTGACAAATGAGACAAGAGATGTGAGTTAGAACTATATTATTCTTGGAGATGTATAACTTATAATATACCTAAGATACGTATTTTACTATGTTTTTATACAGTTGCTTGTGAAAAGTTATGGTGGTGCATATTGGTTATGAAAAAACATGTATTATCATATTGTTTTAATTGCATACAATTATTATTTGTGTTTTTAAACTGTTTATTTTTTCCGTTAGTAGCCGTATTATTATAGACTTCATGACTACACCTGTGCGTATGTAATAATATGTACGTTGTACATCGCATGCTATGAAAACATATTATTAAAAGAAGAAGCTGATAAAAACACTGCATACTGTTCATTACCATACATTCGAAAAACACGTAACGCACAGCACCATTTTACTAATTGTCTAATATTAATTAAACAATTTAAATATATATATATATATATATATATATGCATTAATTATTGTTAAGTACAGGTTAGAATATAACAAAATTGCTTGCGTGGTATTACTTTTGTGGTATTACTTATGCTGATTATCGATGAACCAGACGTACCTAATTATAATATACATATTTTCCAATCTTTATAATGCGAATAATATGAAAATATAATACATGACTTTTCGTGCACGCGGGTAAAATATGGATGTAATAATAATTGTACAACCATACGCAAACAAACACACATAAAATAAAAATAGCGGCGTTCAAGTTCAACCTTTTTTTTCAGTATTTCTTCTACAGGTCCTATCCGGCTGATATTCAAAGGAGTAATATTAAGTACACGTTTAACCGCATGCGTGTACCGTATTTAATCGCTCCAATTACAGACGTAGTTAGTCTGCATCGACAGTCGTTAAAATCAGTAATAGAGACTGCGCGAGTGGAGTTGCGTAGTGACATTGCTAGGATTTTTTAACGGATCGCTATAGCCGCCTATATCGTCGGTAAATTGTCAACGTGATTGGAAGTGATTTCTAATGTGTGATCACTATGAAATAAATAAACTATTAATAAAATCGTATAAAAAAAAACTGCTAGACGAGTAATCTTATACATAATACAAGCCCTTTAAAATTACGTTGATATACTGTGCATATATTTAGAAGACCCGATTATCGAATTTAGGTCGGACGATCACGATACGACGACACGCGCAGTGCGTTTCTCTAAATTTCCCCGGCAGAGGAATTATTTGAAAAAATATCATAAATAATAATTATTACTATTATATCCTCTGCAGTCATCATTACAAACACTATTGGTGAGGGTTATAACTTATAAACATTCAAATTTTTACACTTTTTTTTAAACAGATCAAAATCAAAAATAATCACGATTTTAATATGTACGAGTATGTATGCATAAAAATCAAACAAAGCAATCCTAGCTAAGTATGTCCGGAGTGTATCTTAAAAAAATTTGAAAATTTTCGTTTTCAGAAATTGAAAGTAAAAATGATCTAATGGGCATTTTTTTATGAAATTGAATCAAATACGTTTTATGATATGTCAAGAATATATTTTGAAAGTGTCTATGCAAAATGCTCAAATATAAATACTACCCATGCAATGTGAAAATATCTAATTTTGTCAGCGTTTTAGATAATTTGATAAGTGTATTAACCCCGGAAAAATAGAGAGAAAGAAGAATGAAAACCCTACCCTAACTACCTCGCGCTCGTACAGCATTAAAATATAATAGTAATAAATAATTGTAATCGAGTTTTAAAAGAAGTCAGGTTTGCAAGCCTTGTTATTTTTTATTGAAACGTTGACAATACAATTTATTAGTTTCTGTGACTATTTATACGAGTACAACACAATAATCTTTCTAACCGAACTGGTTTACTGCCCAAGGGCGTGCTCGAGGGGTGGGAGGTTATAGCCCTCGCCATTGATTGGGAAAATGAATGTATTATTTCACTATCACCGTATTCCGTGTAGACCGTGTGGTCCATGCCGAATCGGGTAATTTTATTAACAGATTTTATTTGTAGCCAAACTTGGTTATTAAGTACGTTACCTCAGTAGTATACTATACCGGATACCCGACGGTTGAAAACATCCAACCATTTCACCGCGTCTACGAGTGTGGTTACTGATGGCCGTGCTGATAAGAAACTTGATATAAATTAATAATTATAATTACATTTTATTCCTAATAAAGGTTTATTTAAATAGAATACGTAAATTAATTTAAAACATGGAGCACACGGACACGGTGATAGTGGAATAATTATAAATAATAATTAATAATAATTTGTTCTATGTGGGCAGCGCATCGTGTGTGGCAGAGGTAGAGCAGTTTTCTTGAAATGTTTATAAAAACACTTGGTTATTCCGTATAATATTTAATTCGACACAGCTGTGATGATCACTTTTAATCGTCTAACGACTAATATCGATCAAAAATAATATTATAAACCGTAAGTATATATTCAAAATGATTAAGAGTGAAGATCGTTGTTATCATTAATTTGATTGAACGTATCGCCTCACATGCCCCACTACTAAAAATACTAACCTAACCGACTCCGTACGTGGACATTTCCGAACGCGGCTCTGCACTGGGGCCGAAAACGTTCAATTTTCGTGTTAGATAAAAGTCTGTAGCTCATTACGTGTGAATACTCAGCAGTTAATGTGATGAACTGATGAACAAACGGCAAATGTATTTAAACGAATTATGATGGAACGATGTAACTGTTCCTGTAATAATTATTAGTGTATATAAGCCAATTTTACGATATTTTTCTTATATTATTTCAATCTTCGGCAACTGCGTACACGGCCATCGGCTGTAGTGTTTACGATATTTGAACACGTAAGTTAACAAGATTTTGTGACTCCGACGAATACGATTTCAAGTACAATCTTTCGCTTGACTTTCCGAAGTAAACGCGTAGCGCAGTAGAATTATTGTACTATTGTAGGCGTGCCAGCTCGAAAGCGCGTGGCTTCGGCGGCAACGATTGCTCGCGTCGACCCTTCGTCGAGAAGCCGCTGTACAGGATCGCGAGGAACGTGCGGGACGCGTGGTGACGGTGAAGCCACGTGCGTTTTCGCCCCTCCTAGAGACGCGTGCGTGCGCGCCGCACGAATATAACCCGTGTAAAATAACGCGGCGGCGGTGAAATCGTGTACAACAGTGCCGGGCGCGGGGAACCGGCTCGCACTCACACACACGCACACACACCCGCACGTTATCCCCCTCCCGCCGACACGGCCGTACGCACGCACACGCGCGCACACACAAGCGCACGGCTACGCGTACACGCGAGAAATATCGACGTAAAACACGTACGCACACACACGCACACTGGCGTGCGGCGCGCGCGCGTGCGAATAATACGAGCACACCGCCGCTCCGCTGCGTCACTGCACACTTCAGCGGCGGCGCGTGCGTGCGTGCGTCTATGCACCGTCGCCGTCCCCCCACCCGGCCGCGGTCGGAACTCGGAACGCATAGAGAGCCTTCCACCGCCGCTCAGCTGCTGCACATCGTCGCCAACTAGTTTTTCGTACGCCACAACCTGAACCGTGGTACGCTCTGCAACCGGCGTCTATTGCGTAGCCACCACGACGGTTAACAGTTGTGGTTCGAATCCCGTATCGTATTGATCGCTTCACATCGCGGCGGTCTGTCGTCGTATTCTTTTTTCCATTTCACGTTTAAAGTGTTTATTGTTTACCATCATCAAAAGCTGTTGTCGCCCCGTCAATTATAATCAACTTAATATCTGCTGCTGCTGCCCATTCGATCGTAAAACTTCAAAACGATGTCGACCGATTGGGGATACGAAGAGTCGAACGGTATGTGATCATGTGAACGACGAGAGTGTTCTTTATAAAAATATATTTTATTTTGCCGTACAATAATTATTATGATAGTAGAAATCGGCCGACGATTAGTATCGTTTTATGATGACGTACGATTATTATTTTACATGTATTTATTTAAACTTATGTAGTGACACTACTATCGGCGATCGAAAGTCGAGGGTACGGGAAAACGGAGCTACAAGAGCTCACTATATATTATAGTGTCCGTGGAGTAAAAGGCGTACGGTAGAAATTAAAAACTCGAGACCTGTGCGGCCATAGATGCTATTGGTGCCGGACGATACTTAATTCAATTTATTTTACAGCGTTTTCGTACTATTTATTTTTACGTCGTTGTTTACCCGCTCGTTGCGGTGCGCGGGCAAACCAGTTTTCGTCCGATATCGGATTGGTGTACAACAGTATTATTTTGTTCACATGCGGAATTGTCTTCCGTTTTGGAACCGACTGCGCGTCGCGTCGGTCGTTTTAAACACTGGATAGTCGTTATTAATACCATGTTATTACGTATTCACGAAACGACTGCTTGCAACAACGAAATTAAATGTATTATTAATAGGTATATATCATTATGACGTAAGGGTGCGTATAAGGTATAGTTTTAGTACTTTAATTAACATTCGAACGTTGTGATCGAGTACCCACAATAGCATCGTCGGTACGATGTCAACGGCCGTGGTGTTTCTAACTATACGCTGCGAACATGTACTGATTGACATTAATGTATTCACCGAACGACTCTGGTAGTAGCGCAGTGTCGTTGAAAGTACTTTGCGACTCATATTATAATACATAGTAGATACTGAAATACTTTTTATCCCAGTATTTAAATCTTGGGTCCAAATAAAAGGAGATAGGCATTACGGTTGAGTTCAGACATTTTTCGGTTTTTTCAACCGGAAAAAAATTTAAGTTTTTGTTTTTGTCGAATGCAATACAATGCTAAAATGAATACTCAGGCAACACGTTATAAATATAGACATGCCAATCTTTCATTTGGTATTATTAGTTTTGTTCTTGGATGATTAGCATAGATAATATATAGGTGTTATAGGTACCTAATAAATAATAGCAGGGACTCCGCAGTAAGTTGCATCAAACGCTATTTAAAGTACGCCAAGAATATATTTTGCCATTACATTTCGATGCACCCGATGGTCAAACGTTATATTAATACTATAAGTGGATTAGTTTATTTCTGTTAAAGGATATCCTTATAATCGTTTGAATATTCTTTTGAGTTCCCAGTACAGTTACATTCCATTTGCTCCGTCGAATTATTCCTCTAGTCTACGTAGATTATGCGTACCTTAAACTTGTTTAATTAAGGCGAATCCATTTATCTTGGGCGATTATATTATTTATAAAAATTACTTTTCATAATGTATACTCAACGATTTAAATTGATTGTTTTAAATAGGTATATTTTCTTAATAAAGTATCAATAAAGTTTGACTAAAATACTCGAGAAGATTTCCCTATTAACTTATAAATTATGTTTATATTATAATATAATTTCTAGTGTAGTCTGTAAATAATTTTTCGTATATTTTAAAGATTTTATTTCATGTTTTATTGTTCATAATATTTAAAATGTTAAGTTTAAGCGAAGGCAATTGCTAATTGCATACCGATGACATTAATCGAAGCTAATAAATTGTTATTTTTGGAATAAGTGAAAGCTAATAAATGCCAATGGTGTTCACAGGTATAATTTACAGTCTGTTTACTTTTACCATGAACGGTATTCTTTTATTATTCAATTGTTACCAATAGGCTAGTGTAATAGTGTTCGGTAGTTGGTACGGAGGTTAAATGTATATACTGATCAACGCACAGAGTACATGCATTTTTATTTTTTATTTTTATTACCCGGAAGTACATATCGTATTCTGTCTGATAATGCTCGGGTGTTCAATGTTTTACAATATTGTAAAAATTAATATAAAATGTGTAGGGTGTCGAGATAAGTCAGTCTGACGATTAAAAAATAATAATTTGCAAACTAGTATATAACTGTTACCGTATACAGCCATGTACAAGTATTTAATTTGAAGGATGTGTTCTTGCATATGACTAATAATATTACATTGTAACGATGTGAGTTTGTAAACAAATACAACATTTTATTAATATGGACAACTTTACGATGAATATTTGACGTTGAATAAAGCAAACTTAAGCGTTTATTATTGCAATATATTTAAACATTAAAGGGGGTTAGGTCTTGACTAATCTTGACCTAACCTGGAAGTACTCCGGATTTGTATAATATATTAAAGCGTTAGGATCCAAATTAGTTTTACTTACTGTATATATTAACATTATTTTTCATAATTAACAATTTATGTTCTTGTTTAATTTTCACGCCTCGGTAACTTGATTTTTTCCCCAATCCAATCACTATTTTCATTGTTCATAGTCGATATTTGTTAAAATATTCAACGATTCTCCTATTTTCATGTTTGTTGGTGAATATAAACAGTAATTATTAAATAATAGTCTATAATTTAGATACGAGTCTTATGTTATAGAAATTTTTTTATTTGTACCTTTTTACCATTTCAATACTTTGAAATGTAACCGTGAAAATTATTATAATATGCTTGTATGATACTGCATAGATGCCCAGAATGTATTATTTAAGTCGTTATTTCTTGAGTTCTAGTCGTTATTATGATGGCATTATAATAGCTTAATAATATACGCAATAATACCGAGTTTATTTTTAAAAGGGTTTTTCCTGAATTGAGTTGGTACACACAAGTAATTAATTATATATTAACCAGTTTTGATCACGAGTTGAACCTAAGAACTTAATCTTACCCATAGATTTTTTAAACTATTAAAAACATGTTAGCCATTTTTTCACAGTTGACTGCCTAGTAATGCATATTTAAAATGTCCGAACATTCTTAAGATAATATCAAACGTTCTTTAGTAAAATAAAATTGTACAACAAAGTACTATCAGTATTGTTCATACATTTGAATTTCCACACTCATCGCCCATCGGTTATGAAAAATAAATTAAAAATATGTTTAATATGCTTAACAGCATTATTCATGATGTTTGTTATTTTAATCGTTTATTATTATGATGTTTAATTATTGTTAAATTATTTAAACTAAGAAATATATTATTGTACGTATTAATTAATAAAATATTTGCAATTTTTTTTTAGATTTTGTACGTCAATCGTAATCGGTCGAGGTATTTGAGTTTAAAATGAATTATGATGTTTTTTTTGTCCGAAAAATATCCGAAATTATAAGTTATAACCGATCTTAATTATTGAGGATGTAGAAATTAATTACATATTAGACATTTTAACAAAGATGTTTAATTTGTTCAGAACCGTGATTCTACAAATATGTGAAGAGACGTTATAACATATCAGTTTCATTTCAATTCTTTGACTATATTCGAGTAATCTCATCTCCCATAATTCTCATTTGAAAGTGAAATAATGATTTCGAAACACATATAGATTTTATAATAATTATTATACACTACCGATTTCTACCAGGGTTTCTTCCATAGGTTTTTTTGAACGTTTGTATATTTTTAAAATGTTTAATTTAAAAACAATTTTATGTTTGCAACGCGCATGATAACATTTAGCCAATGTTTGTTTTGCTTTTAAACGTTTATTGGGTCGTTGTAAACGATTATAAATTATAATATTGATGTGTCTGATTGTGATTCATTGTACATATTAAAAATAAACGATATTCTATAATCCTCATTAAATTCATCGTACACGTCGACGATCAACATGCGTTTGGCTTGATACCTTCTCTGTTTGATAAACACAACGATAACCGAATAAAATTAAAAAGAAAAGATTAAGGAATTAATTCGATTACAAAACTATATTCTTGTGTTTTGATTACAGAGAATTAATGAGAACAATAAACGTGGCTATCGACACGCGGTTGATGGTAAATATGGAACGTTTTTCGTGCGTGTGTGACAAATACGCGACCTCCGCGAACTTGGGCCCACAGTAAACAATAATTAAATAGTATACACGCGTAATTAGGCGTAATTTATAGAATTATGTAAAAGTTTCGAAACCGCAATTGTAACGAATTTCGCATATACAAATACACTATAATGCGTATTTTTTTTAATTTTTACGAGATGTGCCGCGATAATAAATATGTAAACGAGTGGTTCGTGTCGACATTTTGGCTGAAAAAAATTCTCGGTACTGTTTAAACACTGCACAGTGCGTTGTTATCGTCGTGCGTTCGTATGATAATAGTTACATTATTAATTATTATATTGTATCCGATGACTTATTATGTTTGAAAAGTCCCCGCGTGTTACTTACGATGATTAACATGGAGTCAATTAATCACCATAATCATATTACACATCGTGTTTTCAAAATTGTTGGCGCTCCGGCTAAAATTCATATAATAATAATAATAATAATTATAATAATAACCGCAGGGTGTGTTTACGTTTTAAAACGGCAGCGTAGCGCTCTTGCGGGCGCTCCGTTGTCATTATTAGTACCAGTTTTTAAAGTATTAAATTATGTTATTATATGTTTCTTATAAACTTTTTTTTTCCACCACTGCCGCTTCAGCGTGAAAAAAAACAAAATATATTTTCATCAACCGATATTGCCACCGACGACGCACACATGCGCTGCACTCACGAACCGCTCGACGAAATCAATTAATTATTATTATAATGTTCCGACTACCGCGCGTTTCGTGCACGCGACTTCGACGAGTTGACGGACTAATTTGCGTGCGCCCAATTAAGTAGTGCACTGCATTGTGCCGAAGGAATACACGAATGTATCTAAAGATACAGCTCCCGGGGTTCGGACCAAAGTGATGACCAATTCGTCTCGTATTAACGTAATCGATCGTTCCAGACCCAACGAATGAACCTGGTATAATATATGGACGCCCAACGAGCTGTGATAAGGTGACCGGTCAGACCGACCGACCAATGTCTTAGTCTGTTCTTCGAAAATTCCTACAAGCGCTACCGGTGGGTAACGCCGTTTATAGTTTTCTCGAATTTTCACGTTTTACACCAGGGTTTTGTTTTTTTTTTGGGGAGAACAGTGGCTTAAGTTATTTTTTAAGGACATTTAACTGTAGAGAAGAGTGCGAAATACGTCCATCGGTATCAATCATTACCACTGGGAGCTCGCTAGTAATACTCGCGCCCAGTTTTTTTTTTACACATATTGAATGTTTTGGAGAGTCCAATCTACGGTCACGACGATAGCAGTTTTATTATAGCTTGTTGGGCATCCGTACCGTCTTAATTCGTGCTCCACACTTTGATTACGGACGAAGGAAGGGGCGATTTAAGTTCCAGGGTTGGCTCTGATATGCTCTGACGATAACTGATATATGGTCAACGGCCTGCTGGGCTAATTTTTGCCGGGGTTGAAGCTCGTAACTCGTGCGTGTGTTGATGTCGTAGGTATATGTTATAACTGGTGAAGAATAATTATTGTCAGAAAACTGTTCTCCGTCCGTGGCGGAAATTTTCAAAGAATGTTTAACACTAATTATAATAATATTCGCTGTTACCAATATTATTGTTTAATGTATGCCACCTACATACAATTTCAACACAATATTTGCACGTTTTAACGATTCTCAACGGGGAAGTGATCATTAATATGAACCGGGAAAACATATATTTTATAGGAATCTCAACAAACGCAAATCGGTTGCAAATTATGTATCGTTCGAATTGTTGACGTTTCGAATTCACATATAGCTAACTCGTACCGTCGGAATGTATGTATACTTTCATCTGATTTCGACAATCGCCGTTAAAACCCTTCGTTTGTCGTCCTATAGTTTGTTATTTACTATTGCGTTGTGATTTTTACTCAATGTCGTATGCACTTGGCGTATCCGTCTAATATCTACATGTATATACTGGACGGAGCGTTTTCGTCGTTGATTACGGGCTAATCGTTTTGGCGTTTCAGCGTTGCACTATGCGTATATCCGTTGCGCGGTGTTGGCGTTAAATTCCCCCGGCGATCCTTTCCGTCTGTGTTAGCCGCCGCACAAAACCAATGAAAACATCCAAACGTTTCCGGAAAACTATTTCACAGAATTATTGCGCCGTGATATGTTCTAAAACTCCGATAAGGTGAGGAAGTTAGCATTAAATATAGGATTCTAATAGTGTACCGTTTTATAAGCGTCGTAACCGATTGAGTAACCATCAACCCGTAACAAATATAACCTTGTCGGTTAAGTACTCTCAAATAAACGGGATATCGTTTAATTAAACGAATAAGGTAAACTCTACGTGCTGTTGTGATCGAGAATGATAAAAATAAAAAACAAAAACTACTATCGCATCATCGTGGTAGGTGTGAAATCCAAATCCAAGTTTGACATTTCGCAACTTGCCGTTAGATTGAATAATGGAATGATTAATGGATGGTTCAGTTTCATAATTTAAATTGAATAAAAAACCCCTGGGAGCATCCATCTGAGATGTTTCTTAATTTTACGAAATCGTTAACTCGTTTCTCTTACATTTTGCAAGTAGATAACACGTTATTTTTTTCCTTTTATATTTGTCAACTATTATTGTATGCCGATGTGTTATATATACTTATCTAGTTGTCACTCGATGTGAAAAATGTTGGTTGACGTACTTTTAGTTAAATGTGGACGGGGTAAATGTTTTAAATTCATTTTTTCATTTAATAATATGCGTCTTATTTTATTTATTCCGTTATATTTCTCATTACTGTTAAACATTCACATTATTCTTGACACCATTTTTTTCCGTGGTGTGAATATATGCTTGCAGTATAAGTCAACGTGAACCAAATAAACTTCTAGAAATTCCTCTCATATATGTTATCGAATCGTACAACGTTCTTGATAAGTCATATTATGTAGACACTTTCCTATAATGAATTAAATTATAGTTTCCTCTGAAGGATAACGATAATATTGATAATATTATATATTTTATTTCATTATACGTATGCGGTTCACAAGAAATAGGTACATTTTTTATGAATATGATTTGATCAATGATAGTTTTTGTTTTGTTTTTTTTTTATATATACCAACATTGTTTATCGGATTTCATTACACCCAAGGTCCGCGGTCAACTGACCGCTAAAACGATAATAATATTATGTTTACTGGCAAGTATTATAATATGGTTGACTCGTGCATTTATATTTGATACCCATAAAGCACGTACTGTTTTTAACGTATACAACAAGTTCGGTATTTAAAACGTCCAATATCATATTACCTTTACATACAATTCAGTTGTGTTGAATTTTTTTTCACACACCTATGATACTAATTAGTAATTTTTATGTAATGTAATTGTTTCAAATTGTTTATTGTTGATAATTATTTGAAACGAACGTGATTGGGAAACACATATTTCTTTAGAAATGCACACATTTGATCAAAGTTCGGAATGGAAAACGATCATGTTTTGTTAAATATTTTATTTTATTTGTTGTGCGGTAATCCGTCGTCCATAGTTGAGGACAAAATATTTTATTGTATGACATAATATATTATCCTTTGTTAACTTCTGTTATTGTATTATACCTACACATTTGTGTTCAGATAACTGGTATAACATATTAGATACATGCAGCTATTATGATGATATTGAAACCAGCAAAAAAAAAAAAGTCATTATGTTAATTTCACATTTAATTGATTCTGTTATTAGAATTGGCCCCCTGAAATATCTAACACGAATCCCGAACATTATACTTATGCAGTGTGCATATTATTATTTACATTCGTCTGAAGTAAACTTAAGAGACCTTGACGTTATCACTTGCAAAATACAAATTTTTGTCAAAAAAAAAAAAAAAATGATTGACATGTATACTGTATGATGAATTGACATTTTTGGATGAGTGACGTATCGATTATAAGTATTATTTTTCATACAAATGATGCGATTCAAATATTTCTATTGTATTCGTTTCTCTTCCATACTTATATAATATAGTATATACCTACTATTATAATATACTAATATATTATCGTTCTTTATCCAGCCTCTTTAAAACGTTGTATTAGCGAAAGAGAAATTTTAAAGCTAATTATTAATTAAATTACAGTAGTAATAGATTCTGATGTCTTACGTTGGTAATTAAAAAATAAAATAATCTTATTAAAATTCAGCGGAAATAACATACCGTTTAAGAAATTGTTTACGTGTCATTAGCAGAAATTAAGGAATAATATTATGTCCACAGAAGTTGTAAAATTGTTTTTAAATTTTTTTTAAATTTTTTTCAATGAGAAATTATATGATCGTCAGAATTACAAATCCATCTAAGTGTTGTCCATCATGTTGTACGTAATAGTGAAAAATTGCGTGATTCGCAAAACTACTTTATATTATAATATCTTTGATTGTATACATCCCACAGTTTTTACTCGAGCAGATAACATTCGATTCGTATAATAAAACATTTCGACTGTTGATTTTGTTTTATTCAGCATTCGGTTACCACGAGTAAAATAAATTTAAATCGTTTCGCATAGATGTGTACCGATAAAAATTACACGTTTTATCATTAAAATATTATATCAATTTCAAAAACGTATACGGAGAGAGTAGATGACATAACGATCTTAACACGTAGAGCATAAAGGTGTTAATCACGCATTTGACTGAGATAAATGTATTTTTCTTATTATGCATAGGTAGAATGCTATAACTGTACTTGTAGTATTTCGCAAGACTTATTTAATCTGGAGTTGAATAAGTTTTCGTCTACAAACTGTGCATGTATATTTTTTGGTTGCTCATAGATTGAATGTAAACGAAACGAGTTTGAAATTATTAACAATTTTTACTCTGTTCAATATCCTGCAGGAAACCAGTAAAGTAAATATAGGCACTTGTCGACTGTTAAAATGTTTAAATGCATGATAGCTTAAACTTATACATTATTCATACCGTGTACTTCTTAAGTACTATTATTATAATTTTTCATTTATCGCATTCTATACGACTGACAGATTCACATATTTTGACGTTGATGTAAATTGATTAAACCCATAGGTTTCGCTTTTAAAATAAGCGCATACAAGCTTTTTCGTTGTTTTCTTACTTTCTATCATTCATATAATAATATTACATAAGTAAGATGTGTAACAAAATCGAGAATAAAATGCTCAAGTATTAAATAAACATTAATGTTATAAATGTCTCTTTTCAATTTTAAAAGTAATCTGCAGTCAAGTACCTATTCAAATTGTTTTTTCTTGTAATTTTAGCTTTCAAGTTGCACATAATGATTGTTTAAAAAATGAAATTACATATTACAAAAAGTGTGTGAGTTTTTTTAACAATAGTTAAAGTAATATGAAAAAAATAACCAATTCAAAAATAATATTTTATCATCAATTGTAAAAAAAAAACTGCAGGTCTAGTATTAAAAAAAAAATACATTTCTGAATGGAGAATTATTATGAAAACAAATCCGGGTCTTAACTTTTTAAAACGCAAAAACAATTTATTGTTCTGTATTTTGTTATTAGTGGCAAACTCGTTTATTTTTCAATCAAAATCAAAAATGAAAATAGTAGGTAGGTACCGTGTATTCAAGGACTTGAAAATCAATGGACCAATATTACAATAATGATGTATGCAATTTTTTTTCTAAAATCTTCTTTATTGTTGGTCGAATCAAGGTCGGTGCCTATATTATATATATATAATAATTATAATTATTAGGTATTATAACGTCAACACCTCAAGAAAACCATGGAGAACATTGTTTAATATGTTTATTGTGATGTGTTGTGTAGACTTCGATAAAAACACCTAGTGGCAGTACTCAAAGGAGGGCAAATACTATCATTGCTATTTCGGTTAAAAAAATAAACCACTAAGTATATATCCACAGGTCTGCATTATTTATATAAATTTATCATAATATGATGACCGTTTTCGATGTTGATACACATTTCTAGTTCCAAGTCTAATGTGTTTGGTTTCCAATCGACTTACAATTTTTATTCCCTCGACTGGTTATAAAATTAACCTTTGATCGTTCATCATCGCGTTGTTGTTGTTGTTGTTGGTGTTCGTCCAGAGCAACTTTACGAATGATCAAACCAGATTTGTAAACCTTACATACGCCTAAAATTATAAATAATCATAATTCAAACGTCTTAATATAGTATTCAGTTTGAATAAACGTTTGTGGCTTTGAATTTTAAACAGTTATACAACTGTGGTTACATATTAACATGATTTTATTTTATCAAATATAGTTTCAAATTTCAAACGCAATTTCATCATTTCCATGAGTTATGTCATCTATTATAATTTACATTACTTATTTATATAGCTTCTGCGCCGTTCTGTAGTTGTTCCCTACAACTTATTAAGTTAAAACCTTATTCAGTTTTTATAATAATTTTCTATTCAAAAACTAAAATTTTCAAATATTCAACTAATTATAATATTTATATGAAATATATAATTAAATTATACTATGAAATTTATATTTATGAAAGAAAAATAAGCAAAATTACTCATACCGTTCAATATATCGTTATATTCAAGCAATACTCACAAAAAAATTGAAATAAACATTAAACTAATCATTTGAAAATGAATAGAGATATTTCTATAGTTATATTAACAAGTAAATATTGTTTTCTGTTTAAATTGTATGTACTATTGTATGCCTGTGTGCTGAATTAGATTACGAAGGAATTAAAAATAAAACTAATCCTCTTCTTCGTCTGGTAGACAGAGAAAATCCAATAGTCACTGACCTATATCAATAATTACTAATTGATTTAATCGGGCCAGGTCTGAAGCCCTTATAGAAAATAAAGAAAATAATTCTTACAAAACTAGATATACTTGGATGGACCTTTTATAGTGAAAATGCTTTTGTTTTATGATCGGATATATTGTCTCCACTTTTGAGTATTTGTAGTACAACTGTAACGGGATTAAAAATCTTTGGTTCAGTATAAATTGATGCAGTGTTTATATTCTTGAGTGGTTAACATTAACTGTGTAGGCAACCAATCCTCGCGCGAATGTAATGGTTTAAAGGTTTGTTCGAAATAAATAAAAAAAAAAAGTAGTTGGATATGATTAATTATTCTGGTAAATTATATTTCTGTTTACATTATGCGCAAAATTTATTTCAAGGGGAAATGAGTTGATTATGATAGTTCAATTTTATTTACAATGAGTTTTTCGCTTGCAGTTTTACGAGTACTAATAATACCTTGTATTGACATAAGTGTTGCGAATATGATTCACATGATAATTTATTGTTGTGATGTGTTCCCGGTCCAAATTGACACGAAAAATATATACTGTATCAATTTTGTCTGTTTTAATTTAAAATAGCGATAATCAATGTAACATTTTAATGTATTTTTTGTTTTATGTACAATTTGTGTCTGCTATTTTCACTTCTCGGTGTAGTAAAATTAACTTTATATTCAAATAAAAATAATTTTACTATAAATATTTATTTAATAAAACTACTAATATATTAAATTTAGAATCCCTCGATTAATTGAAATTTGCATTCGAAATTGGCAAGTCCGTAGGAAGTTTTTGGCACCCACTTAATTTGGTCAAAAAATAAATATTGCAATGGTAAAGACTTCATTTATTATTACAGACGGTACTATTCGAACAATATTCGAGTGGGATGAATAATAATAATAATATACGATTATTAATCGCGAGTAAACAGTTGTATCACTACTTGGTTTAGAGTATGTTATAAGTGTATTGTATAACCCGCACAAAATCCCCGTAAGAAATTAAACGAAACAGAAATCATTTTAACACAATATGTGTTTAGAAATTAAATTTCTTATGTATAAATTGTTTTACTTTATCAAATGATCATTGGTAAACATCTGTAAAGTGCGTTTACAGTTCAAACATAACTATCATATTATTATGATGATTTGTAACAGGGCATACATGTAAACTAATAAAAACTTTGATAATTCTATCAAGATCATTTTTCAAAAGCTTTTAAAAGTTAACGGTGAATATTTCGTAAATATTTCTATGAAATAATATTAACCTTAAGCTTTCCGGCTGAAATAATATTTATATGAAATGTACTTGCACAGAACCTATAAGCGATTTTATGACAACTTAATTCGGGTTCTTTGAACAATGCGTTTATGAGTGCATTACTCATAAGTTATACAACGTCGTCATTCGTTAGTTACTTAAAACGCTTACATAAAAAAAATAAATAAATTGAATGAGCTAATATAATAAAATTCAGTTTTTTTTGTTGCTTACGAGAATAGTATATTATCATAATGTAGATCGACTAACTAAAACTCATCGCTATACACGATACATTCGTTCAAATTATGCATGTTTACGTAAATTACATAAATATTAAGTATACACCTATTTAAAATGTTAAAAACGGTAAAAACTATATATTCTTAATTTGAGCGTATTATGTCCAAAGTGGTAATTATAACCAATAATTATTTTGTTATTATGATTTCCGAAATAATCTTTCTATCACGTACAATGCACATACTATTATATAATATATAACTACCTATACATTACAAAGACCTCGCGTTTAAAATAATTTTAACTATCGATCTATTACACAAATTTAATTATGACCGCGTATGAACATAATAATGCAACATGTTATTTCGTATTCATAATAGAAAACGGGAGTATAATATAATAATAATTACAACGAAAATAATAGGTACCTAACACACACAGAAGCTAATACCGTTGGTTTTATATTGGCACCTAGCTATGTCAATTTATACTTATATAGGTACATAATAGTATTATAACTTTGGATTGCCCTTGGGATGTTCGATACTCCGGAACGGTCGAACATTTAATAAAGAAAAATAGTATTCGATATCAGCGTTGTAAAAATATCATGATCAAAAAAATAACGTCGTTAGTTAATTCATTACATAAACCCAAACTTTATCGCCATCGTTGAGTTGAGTGTTTGTTCAATTTCACTTGATAGATTTTATCGCAACGATGAGTTTCTGGTATAGTTCCTCTTCCTCATAAATTTAACTACAATTTTAACACGTCGTAATGGACGAGCTCCGAAATTAACGATGTTACGATTTGTTTATGAATTGAAGTTGTATGCAAAACAGTCGTAAATCCATCATTATCGTTCATGTGATGTTTTATAATAGATTGCAATAGTGTTTAAATATGTTTAATAGTTTTAACTGTTATACTCGATAAATATGAAGTCATGGCTAAAATAATTTCTCTTGTAGGCAATTAATGAATTATTGCACTTTGATATTTTATCAAATCATAAACTTAAGTACCTATTTCAAAATTAAAGATCTGGAATAATGTACTAATTTTACGGTATGGTTTTTATACCCTTTTTAGGTCAACTGTTGCAACTTTTCAGGTCATTGACATCTTATGTTAAATATCACGTTTGCTAAATTTGAATCTTCTCGGTCTTATAGTATACAGAGCTAGAAAATGTATGCTTATATTTACTTAACTTTTGTGTCCAATGATTCGAGAATACTAAAATGTATTTTAGTGTATTACTTTAGTACAATGGACAGTAACCATTCATTATTGCGAGAAGGATAAATTACTGTAGTTAATATTATTAGTTCGTTTTCTTTTCTTTTCTGAAAATTAAAGTAGGTACTTACTCGTATAGATCAGAGTACTTCATTGTTATTGAAATAAGATGTATGTATGTATGTAACTATATTCATTTGTATTCAACTAATAATTAATATAACAAATTTGTACTTAGTTATACACTATTTTAAAACCAAAATTATTAGTTATAAGTTGTAACTAATGTTTTAATCGTAATAAATAATATAATTTAGGTTAATGATAAGAATTTTGTGTTAACTGCAATTCAATTTTATCATATTATCCAACCTGTAAATTTATTTTATAATCATTAATCTTATAAAACAATTTTATTAAAAAATGTATTAAAAGTTAAATAAACAATGTATTATGGAAATTTTAATTGGATAGTTTTGATTTAAATTGCCAATATATACATATTTATTATAATGTAAAGTTCTGCTGAGTAAATTTGTTGATAATTTCACGTTCTACTTAGGTTTCTTATTTAAATTGAAAAAATGATTATAGGTATTTTTTGTAAATCTTTTTATACCATAATATTACAGCGGTATTTAACAACACTGTATAATTCGGGGTATAAACTACAGTTTACAAAGCACAGTTAAAGTGTAATGTGTATAATATGTATATATTACATATAAATAATCTTAAACAGTTATAGCACAATAATTATTAAAATTCATTTCCACCACCCTGTAGATCGACTTTAAAATATAATAGACAGGAAGTACTCGAATCGACGGTTGATTTAATTAGTCATTTTTAACATCAGTTAATTTACTAACTATAATATTAGATTTATATTCTTAAATACATTACGTATTTTATGCCAGGACGTCATCAAGTAATGGACTTGTTTTTTGTGAGCGAATAACTAATTAGTCGCATAACTAGATGATGAGACCAAGTGGTTTATTAATGAATTTGTCATTTTTAATTATATTTGACCTGTGTATGCATATCTATATGGGTATCTTTATTTCGTCCCACGATGATTTTCTAATTGTGATGTCTCCCGTTTTTTTTTATTACTCACATGGCCGAAGGAAATTGTGCTAATTTTTTAAAACAAATTCAATTGTCCAGCTTATGAAAGTACGAAATTCTGACGATATTTTCTGAAAAATAAACCGTGTAAAATGGTTGTTTTCAAATTCTTGAAATAACAAAATAAAAATAAATTATAAACCTATGACATGGACTGTGTACAACTTAATGCAATCGACAAATACTAGCTGGTTGTTAGCATTTAGTCGTGTAAGCTAACGTTTTTTAATATTCCTCGATATCGTAACGCGATAAACAACCAATTCAGTATACACGTCTCCTTATTAATTTTACTATTATAATATTATAATATATTATGACTGCTAAATGATAGAGAATTTCGGTTATAAGATCGTTCGAAAATAATTTGGTTTTTTTAAAAATCTATTATACATTTGTCTGTACCGAGTACATATGAGTATATAAAAACGGATCAACGACGAACAAAAGTCCATTAACAATCGGTTTAGATTTAATGATTTAAAAACGAGTAGGTACGTATTCTGGTCGCATAATTCTATTAAGAAACAAAACGTTGTTCGCCTATTGTGTACTGCGTACAGCGGGTACGCATTAACACATTGTAATTTATCATGCTTAAACTTTTAAATATTGATGATCATCGATCATATATTTATTTTATGCGAGCCATGCACATTGTTGGTTACTTGTTCATCGCGGTGTGAACATGTAATATGACGTATTTTGTATTTACATATTATAATATATAATATATATATATGTATGAATTAACCTAGAAAAATATTATACGTATGGGTACGCACTTATCGATGGCAATAAAAAAGTTCACGTACCATATCTTTATACCACCTTTGTATATATCACCGAAATAACCTTGACGATGTTCATTTATTAAATATAGGCACCGTCTAGTACTTATTTTCATAATTGTTATTTTATATTGTCTGAGCTTAGCAGCATGTTTGTCATTACGCCCGTGGTACCACTACTATTTCGAATTACCCCACTATATGTTACATGTACTAGCCCGAGTTTTAAAACAAGTTTTCCTCCGCCGTAACCGTATAATATCCGACACTATAACCGTCGTCCGGGGTATACACAACGTGCTTTGGTCGTGATTAGAATTGCATTAATAGGCTATCGACCTACAACACCCATAAAACAGTGTGTGCCGTCAAACTTTTGTTTTGGAAATAATATTATCATAAACCACGTGAGTTTAGTTCGTTTGACGTCATCCAACCACCTACGTGGGAACCGTGTAATACTGAAGTAGCATCTATTTGATTTCAAATTACAGTCTTGTGCAATCGTTTACGTACTGGAAACTCGTATCACGATTGGGCGGTGTCGATGAATTAAAAATGGGAAAACATATTAAACAAAAATATTCTCCTTTGGACCAGGTAAAATGTATTTGTTGTGTACCTAAATCGCGAAAACTACGAACGATTTCAGAGATCGCATATACACGCGAGTTACTGCAGAAATATGCACCTATTCTCAAAATGCTGCGGGGCCCTTGAGATGCTATAAAAAATCCACAGAGCCCAAACGACCTGGAATGCTGATCTTAAACCACTGCTCATAAAAAACGATGTTCCAATGATATTATTTTTATTCGTTTCTTTATAATTCGTATATCGTATAATTACAAAATATTTAACTTAATTTTAATTTAAAAAACGGACGAAACCCTAGGTCGGATGAGACTCTACGGTTGGGTGAGATTCAACGGTCGGTCCTTAGGACTTGAAACCAATGTACTATTGATCTCGAAATAACAATAATTAGTTCATTGAACAAGAATTCAGTTTATGGACCAGTTTATATTATGTTATCGTGTAATCAAAATTCGTCGAAATTAAATTTTCTAACGCTTATATAAAAGTTCTTTGCGACTTTCCGATAACATTTTTTTTTATTGACTACAAAGAAAATATTAAGATCAATCTTGTATCTACATGAAGTATAAACAAGTGGATTTTGCGTGAGGGGCGTGAGGAATTTTAATAGACGGTGCAGGGTTTGATTCACGATTGAAGTTTTTTGCAATTATTTCTTTTTTTTTTCAATTCGGAAAACTGTTGAAAAAGTATCAGTTCTTAAACTCGGAGCAATCCTTCAGGTCGAAATCATAAACACCGACACAAAAAAATACACATCATGATAACACCAATACATTCCTCGTTCACCCAGAATCTAAAACATATAATAAAAAATACTAATTAGTAGGTAATTTTTAAGTTTTTATGCAAACAATTATATTATTTTTTTATTTTCGTGTATGTACTAGTACTTCAATATATCGTTTGATAGCAGAAAATAAATTCACGTGTCTGCTATTATACATGCAATTATATACAATCTATATAAATGTAACAGTTTAACTACCTTATAATAATGTATGAATTTCATTGGATTTTGATGTGTCCGTGCCCCGCGAAGCCCTAAGGCTCCTCGGATCACAGTTTGTGAACCGCTGCGGTAATGTAATATATGTGATGTGTGTGTGTGTTTGTGTGTGTTTGAAAAAAAAAATTTTGTGATAGTGTACATTATTTATAATCTATTTCGTACCTATCTATTTTTTTTTCGTTTTAGTATTCACATTCATTAAGTACCTACGCACACACATACTTACGCACACTCGCACACATACATGAAAGTCGCATAAATAATTTTTCTTCTACGTCTTACACGCTTGTGTGCATTGCCCGCTGTGGTTGGTCGACGTTTTTTAGATTGCAATTTAAATACCGCGGGCTTGATGAGTCGGCGTGAAAGCCAAATAATTTGCGAGGCCATAATAGCAGAAGTACGCTACACCGACCGGGCCCCCCTATCACTGGTAACCGGTTATAAATACACGGCGGCGTTCATCGAAAATACGATATTAAATCTCTGCGATGTTTATGTTTTTTTTTTATTTACACGAATTATAATAATAATAATACTTACGACAATAATAGTAGTAATCCAGACAAAATAAATTATCATATGCTTTAGGTGCCTGCTTAATAAGACGGAAAATATTATTATTTGTTGATTTTAAAAACTAAAAACGAGCTAACTTTATTAGCCAGTGATCGTTTTTTAATAGTCTTCAGAATGAAATTTGACGTTTTAAAATTGTTCATTTTCTTAATATTGTCAATGTATACTTAGATATTTACTAGTAGAAATGTACGAATGAATTGTAGTTTTCTCTTGTTGGTACACACTGCGCATTCTTAAGTAGAAAGAAATCATTGTTTTTAATTTATATTAATTTTAAGTCTCATTGTTTCAAATTTAAATGTGCACTGAAATTCTGATAAAATGTCAAGGTTATCGTTGTATTAATTATTATCATCGATATAAACTGTGTTCAACATTTATATATTAATTGAGGAAACGAAAAATTAAGTTCTAAATGATCTTAACTCGGTCAGTGTTTATACTATGTATATTTGTATAACACACAGTACTCCAGTGCATATACTGTTTATATGCGTTATACATTAATCACATCATGTTCGTATATGAACTGTTGAGCATTGATTATTTTTTTTCCCCGAGCTGCAGTTATTTCATGGTGATTTGAATTGAAATAATCATATGCACATGTGTTATGTATCAAAGGTTATTTTGACGTGGTATAATTTTTCAAACTTGTGACGATTTAACGAATATATATATATATATATACATGCTCTATGTTTGCGGTATACCTACCTATTTGAAAAAAAAGATTATGAACATCGAAATTATTTCGCAGTTACAATGAATGTTATTTAATTTTATTTATTCCTTTGAAATATTATCGCCAATTATTTTTTCGCTTGTTGGGTGAATTTTTTCCGTTAAATGAGTAAAACGAAAACCAATGTATTCAGTGTTTTCGAAAAATTGCGAGCACAAGCCCGCTGTGCAAAATAATTATTTAAACATTTTTGGTGGGTACATGGGCGGTTACTCGCTTAATCGATCTGTTAACCGTCGTATTATTATGAAAATAACCTGCATTTAGTATTATGATGGCATATATATACAGACAGTATATTCTATAAAATGTTTTTATTGCGATTTGTTGTATTTGAAAATAATTTTCTTTCATTCATGTTAACTCAACGGTTCAAAGTAATGTTTAACTGATTAAATAGAAATTTAAAAGGAAAGCAAGATAATTTTGTTTGTATCAGGCATAAGTTCGACGACTCTGGGATAAGCGAATAACAAAAAGTGAATTTTAATGTAATGATACTTTCAAATGTACCGAAGTACATGAAATTAAAACATATTACCCGAGGTTGGTAAGACTGTATGAAAGAACCTATATCGTATATACATCTCCAGACGGTTTTGTTTTTTTGATTAATTCGCCGGTTTGGCTTTAAAACCACTGAACCATCATAGAATATTAATCTATTGCGTCCTAAAAATTTAAACGTACTACTTAATGCGAGCTAGTTTTTTCTTTATTTCTTTATGTTTATATTATTATGGTAAGGTGCAACCGGATTTGTTTATTTGTTTACGTACAATGTGTTCCCTTTCTCACGTGTTCAGGTTTACGATTTGTGTCTTCGGAATAGTTGAAAAATTTCAGTTATCCACGTGACGTTTTCTTAACAACTTTTCGAGGGATAGTCTCGTCTCGCAGAACCGGTTGATTGGCACCGAGCATATGGTCGAGCACTGATTATATTACTCTAATAATCTTTGTGTTTCGAATTTTCGAAAAATGAAAAAGTCTATGGAGCTGACGGACAGCCCCAACTTACACACCTTAAAATTATAACTGAGCAGTGACTTAAGTTACACACCTTGTCCTAAATTCATGTTCTACGTCAGACGTAACTGACGGGGTCTCGCACAACCACAAAACGGCGACTGTTAAAAATAGTGACGTAAATTATAATTATGAAAAACCAATCTAATGTGTAGTCGATAATCAACTTGTTATTTTTATACTACATGAAATGTTTATTTCGTTTTTGTATGCACAGTTTCACGATAATATAGTTACTTCGAATCAATTAAAATTGTAAACGAGTTTAAAATAATTTTAAACGCGTTCACTACTGACTACAAAATTATAGTATTATAAAAAAAAATTGATCTATCGTGTGCTCTAATGTTTGGTAATATAAAACAGATTTTATGAACGCTTAGAAATCGAGCTGTAAAATTTAAATCTTTCTTCGGCACCGCGTATAAAATCAATTATATATTATTACGTTTTAACTTCCATGTCATTTGTTATGTAATTTTAAAATCATTAATTATTTATTAAAATTTGATTCGATGCGTGCTTATTGCTGCAATTATGTTATGCTGTTTTATTTATTAGTATTTCATTTATTTTTACAGGACCATCGGTCTGGCCTCAACTCTTCCCACAAGCCGCTGGATCATTGCAATCGCCCGTCAATATCGAAACATCAAAATCCACCAATGATATGACTCTAAAATGCCAGCCTTTGTACTGGAATTATTGTCCGGAAATGTGCACAAAAATCATCAACACAGGATACGGTTGGAAAGTGGATGCTACTGGTGGTGAAGGTTCTGGTAGGAATTTTTTTTAATTTCATGATTTAATATGTTTTGAAAATATGTACTATACTTTCATTTTCGAAAAGATAAAAATGATGTCATACATTTTGTTGTACAACGCCCTTGTTGGTTCTAAAATTATTTGCAATTCACGTACAAACAATAACGGCAAACAATTTCTTATCCTAACAATATGATGTATAATATTAGGTTTAGGTTGCTAATTATACACAATACGCCTTTATTGCTAAAATTGTGCTACTCACTGTCGTCCCACTTACACCAAAAAATTTGTATGCACTTTAAATGCGTACCTACTGTTAGGTCTATGAGCTATGTAATGGATTTGAAAAACATAATTATTATTTTTAGTCGGTTTCAAAGTATATGATATTTAAGTTCTAAAATGTCGTTCAATAATAGTGTAATTTATACCGGGCTTTTAAGGTGAAAAGTTTTAAGGATTAGGGTTTCTTATGAAAATGTAATACTTTTTCAGAACTCTCTGGCGGTCCATTGGGACACAAGTATAAATTGGAACAGTTCCATTGTCACTGGGGATGTACTAGCTCCAAGGGATCAGAACACACCGTTGATGGAACTCCGTATGCCGGCGAGGTAAGTGGACCTTATATTAGAGATTGTACAATTTTCTTCTTTCAGCTAGAATGCAAAATAAGGAAAACATCTCTTAGGATTACAACCATAATATTGATATAATCTCATGCTCAAACGTCCCTGAACTGTGATGAGTGCAATTTTTTCCTTACCTACTCAATATGGGTTCCCTTTTACGGGCCTCTGAGTATTTCTCTTTCGAGTTTTATTGTTGCACACCTGTTACAGAGCGATACCGCTATTTTATCCGTGTGTATTTCACTAGTCATTTGCTATTATTGTACTCGTATTTTTCCTATTGATCTATGAGGGGTCAACGACTACATGCTAAAAATAATACTCGTAACAAGAGATCAAATTAATTTATTACAGCGTACCTGTAGCTCTGTAAACGATTTGTTTTTCGTTATTACGTTTTATTTTTATATCAAATCTCAGTTGATAATTTATTGGGTTAATATTAATTATCTATGTGGGATTTTGTTTCAGCTGCATTTGGTTCATTGGAATTGCGACAAGTATAATTCGTTTGCCGAAGCCATCGATCATCCAGATGGTTTGGCAGTACTCGGAGTGTTCTTACAGGTATTTAACATAATCCTTTAAGTGTATCATGTAGTGAAGGACTTTGTCAGAAGTCGTGTATTGCTTTAAGTCGAACTTGGTCAAAAATATATAGGTCTAGTCCACTCGGCACTTAACGAAATATAATATTTTACATGGTCTGTTGTTTGTTGTTTTATAATTTGTTTGTTTATTTATTTTTATTTTAACATTTATTTGAATTTTTCAACCATGATTTCATTATGATGCCAAGCCTGGGACTGATCTAGCATATTTGCATATTTGCGCGTGTGTGGTAGTAACTAGATTCTTGTGTATTTTTTTTTTTTTTTTTAATTTTTGTTAACTATTGATTAGAAACATTAACACGGATTCAACTTCAACCTCCGATATGAGATTAATCTGTCAGTTAATCTTAAAAACACTTGTACCTATCTATAGTATTATGGATCGGTGCAAGTCGGGGAATTTAGAAATTTTTGTCGGGTCCTCCGAGTAGAATACCATGCCATCTTCCAAAGGATTGGTCTGTTTATGACTCCGCGTGAGTACCTCACAGTATATCTTGTCCGTCATGTATAAATCGAGTGTCGTTGATTATGGGACGTGACCTCCTCTTAGGACTATTATGATAAAAATGAATGATATTTCTCTTAACGATATTATTCGTGTTAACTATACCCACGACGTTGTTGTATACCAGAGTGTTGGTTTATTTTTCAGGCTGGAACCGAATCTCACGACGAGTTGGAAAAAATTGTTTCACTGATTCCTCAGGTTGCATTACGCAACCAAACGGCCGAAATAACCAATTCCATCGATCCGAAGAATCTACTGCCTGGTAATTATTCATATTTTCCCTTATTATACAAAATTAATTAATACACATTAAACGAGTAGAGAGAGAGAGAGAGATTTGATACTATGTATGGGGTAAATATTATTTGAAAAATAAAACCATTTACTCACAAACAGTATTCACCCAGGTATCCACACATACACATGAACACTACGCCAATATGCTTTTGCATAATATTGTTTGCATACTTCACTTTCAGAGGACGAAACGTACTGGACATATCATGGTTCACTGACGACTCCGCCGTGTTCCGAATGCGTCACATGGATCATGTTCAAGAACGCCATCGAAGTCTCTGAAAGACAAGTAAATGCATATTTATATTCATAATTTATTGGTTATTAATTTCTGAGCGCACAACGATCTCGTAAGTTTCAATGGTTGATATATTTACGGAGGGATAAGCGAATTATAATAACTGCATAGTCGTATAGTATCTCGCAGAATGTAATTCGTGGTACCTTAATGCCACTCGTCATAACGTATACAATATACAAGTATGTATACATATTATATTCGCTTTAGCGTTTCAAATTTAGTGAACACGATGTATCTACACGTCAATAGATAATCATGAAATAATAAACTTAATATTAAAGTTTTATATTTAGTTCTAATGTATGTACACAGTAAATATTATTTTTATTTAGTACTACTATAATCGTGTAGCTTATAAATAAGATTAATTTAATACGCATTAATAATTGATCTATGTACATAACTTATTTCACTACCTATTATTTATTATGAGTTTTTTTAAAACGTTCATTTTTAATGAATTATTACTATTGAATGACTACCGCCCAAAATATACAGGTGCGTGCTTGCAAAATGGCTTCTTTCATCCAAAATTATTTTCAACTTATTTTAGAATAATTTTTCTAGATTGATTATAAACGTGAAGGCTTATTGTAAATTACTACAACTTTTTTATTTATTTTTTTATTTAAATTACACAATTATTCAGCACACCAGGAGTAATTACAACAATTCACACTGCTTGTTTTAAAAACTCTTTATTTTTATTTTCTCGGCTCTAGGCCTCGTACAGTGACCAATGACATTTTTGGTCTATTCTTAGCGACGAATAGGACTAATAATCCGTATTATGTTTCATAATAATATATTCTTCAAATATAGAGAGTACTTGACACGGGTATTAGGTACTTGACTATGTGTATTTTTATATTCAAATTTAAAACGATCACCGTAGCGTTCTTAAATTGATTCTGAACGTGAATGTTTGTAATATAATGTATGTAATGTTTATTTATCGCATAATATTTTGATATTGAACAATTTTAATTTGGAAAATTCCGTGACATTATTAGTTGAAAGCAAAACAGTTTTAATTAACAGTGGAATGAAAATTATAATTCTTATTATAATAGTATATAAATTGTATATATTGTCTAGGAATGCTTAATTTGTTTGTTGTTAATTCATTATAATTATAAATAATAACTGTGTTATGTTTTCAGAACCGATTATTTTATAATAAAAACATTTATGTTTTTTTTTTTGTAAAAAAAAAAACAATTTCCAATATAATTATCTTTTAACAAAATTTCTAATATCCGTGTACACATAATTATACCTACTACTTAATATTCAAATTCTCATTAGAAAAATACATCCTTTATTAAATCCTATATAATATTTATTGTTATAAATTAATAACACATTGAACTTATATATTTTGATAACCAAGTGCATTGCTTTAGTGTGTGGTAATTTATTATTTAAACGTGGTAGTATTAATAATTATTGAGATTGAGTCAATGTCAAGTGAATTAATTCCCTACTCGTGCTTAATAAATAACGTAAATTTTTTTATTCAACTCCGAGGCGTATTAAATAATAATTAAAGCTTCATTCCAACACAAATATTTACATTCATTATTTCTCGATTACAGTAATTAAGTAATAAGTCTGCATATTTGTTTTATTAATTTTTCATTCATCGATAGTGTATATTTACAAATGTGATACTAAAATTAACTTTTATCAAGTTTAATAATATATTTAAAATTATTTCATGAATTTGTTAAATACGTTATTATTATTATGTATTATAGTTTTCTTAACATCTGAAAAGCGCCAAAAATTAATTTACCCTTTTAAATCTATTGGATTGTGTAAAAGATAAGTAATAATAATAAGTAGTGAAAAAAAAAGTTGTTATTTAAAATTTTAAAAATCAGAACAAATAATACTTGTACATAAAACTGTTCAGGAACGATATTTACTGTTTAAGTGCTTAAATCTTGCGGAATGGCAGAATGATCGAGCCTTATGATGTCGTCTGTCTAGACAAATATAAGGAAACCGATCTCTCGAGGAGAGTTATAAATAATGAGTATGAACACTTGGCAGGTATATTCAAGGAGTTTTAATTTACGTTCAGACATAGATACTCTCGAGCTCGATATTTGTATTATGCTTGTTATAGGGCTGGCGATTTATTATTGAAATGAATACTGAATATGTGGTATCGATTTCTACACTGGTGTTAAACGGTTGACTGAACTTAAAGTTTAAAAGTTTTTTCGGGTTTTCTCAGTACTTACGTTAAACGCAACAGATTTCGAGGAGAGTACGGAAATAATATCTTGAGATAGACTTATGATTGATACATAGGATCAGATTTGAGTACGGAGTGACCCTGGCACAGGGCGATTGATTGTGTTGAAATTTTGTTGTGGCGACATAACAAAAAACAATTATTTTTTTCCTACTATATAGGTATATATTTATATATTTGGCACATGCATTATTAATGTTTAAATTTATTTAATTGAAACATTTTTTTTTTCATTACTATATCAAATAATCACAACTTTGTATGTTCTCTGAAATCGAGGCGACTCTTGGGTTGCGACTCTCCCTTAAACTGTATTTCTGTTTCGCTTATTCGTGTATTCGATCGTTTGTGTTGTTCAATTCGAATCAGTTAATAATCATTTAAATACACTACAATATAATATCAATTTGCTTGTACACGCGGAGTGATTGCGTTTTAATTATTTCAACCCAATATGGTATAGTGCTAGAGTACGTAATATGTTGTGCGTCGTGTAAATTGAACATACAGCTTACTAACCCGGCAACCTACTCCGAATGTAAATGTTTATGTGTGTCGTGCGATGATAGTTATTTGAACGCGGTCGGAGCGCTATATCATCCTCCCCGATTATATAGGGGGGGAGGTTTTTTCTTCACTAACATCTACACGTATAGGAACCGTATCTTTTACATAATTTGAAAAAGTAGAGTATGTTATGCGTATGTAATTAAATGGTTTAAAGAACAGGCATCCACTTGTCATTTACAAATGTAACGCGAGTGTTGACCTTGATCGTTGCGCACATTGTGACATGTGATATGTCTTACGGTTGATACCATATCCAATAATGTAAATGTATAATTTGTTTAATTATTGTTTTTGTACGAGCGATGAAAAAAAAAATGCACGTTAAAGTCTGAGTACAACATGTATGTGACGCGCCCGACCTTATAGCCGTGTTATTCAGTTAGATACTGCGGAGTACAATTAGTTGTTTTACAAAATGATATCGCCATACCTTAAAACATATTTACCCACTTTATCTGCACCTATACTTATCTTTTGTTTAATTTTTTTCTTCTTGAAATATCTTTATGTTTAATATATGTATGTATATGTATATCAGTTTAAACAAGGCCGCAATACTGTTTAAAATGGCATATCAATGATAAACCAGCCAATAACGAAATTTAAGCGTATAAAGACTTAATCGCGATGGGAACGGGAAGTACATAAAACAATCTTTTAAGCTGACAATATAATCACTAGATACCATTAAGTCAGCTCATGTTTGGACGTCTTTGTTTATCAATAACGTGCAGCATAATATAGCAAAAGCACACTACGTAGAACATAAACTGTGGCGTTTACGTTAAGACTTACGGGTTAAGACCCATATCAGGACGTTTCAAGAGAAGAATATTTTTGAATATTTTATTTTTCGCGGCAATTTAATATATCTGAAATCGAAATCCCTAGGAATGTAACTTCTTTGTCTGTCGATATTCTACGATAAAGATGCTCTCGTAAAACATATTCTCCTCTTTAAATTTTTCATAATACCTGCCTAAACTATAAATCGTACACGACGAACGCCACAATGTATGTTCTAAGCGCATGAGCTGATAATATATCGACTTGAGTTGAGTGCCAACGCGAAGAATCCGTTTAAAAACCAATAGTCTCAACTGCAGGTATCGTGTGGCTCTTTGTCTGCGAACACGTATACCGGTTTTGAAATAATAGTGCAACAAAATACCGTACGGTTGAAATGTATGTTTGTTCTTTTAACGGCGGTGTCGACAAAATACAAATATGTACGAGTAGCAAATTAATTCGTCAGGTGTATTTTTTACCAGTGTTGTGGACACTATAATGCCTACCCAAATCGCTCATCTACATTTTTGCTACAGATGCATTTTTCATTCACTTGTACGATTATAAAACGTGCAATAATTTCCACAGCGAAGTCATTAGTATGGCGTCGGTCAATTGGAAATAAATTACGAACGATCAAAAATCTGTTTACCATTGAAACGCGAATGCCAATTTATGTAGTGGCGTACGATAACAAAAAATCATTATTCTCATGGGTATCGCTGTTTTTATTATATACTTTTTTTTTTCTTTCTTTTTTTCGAATCGAATTGCACATGTGCTTTAGCCGACAACCATACAAGACTGCAATTAAAAAACAAATGTATTGTTACTGTGCTGTGTTGAATCGTGACGGTAATGCAATCTGATCAAGCTCGATAGAATAGCAGCGATGACTATATAATATATAATACGGACGGAGAGCTGTTTGCAAATTGTGTTTGTTTATACGGTCTTTGAAACTTCGGAGGAACACAATGTTCGTTTCGTTGTATAATATTATGTACAATGGTGTGCACCATCGTTGATGGCCATATTGCCAAAGCAAAACGCAACGAAAAAATTCGAATAGGTCCCGCAGAATACAATATATCGGTTTGCAATAAAGTTACGTGTCATTCACGCCCCGCACCGAACGTATTCGATACGTTAATTATTACAGTTTATCGCTTTCGTCGGTTAGTGAATATAACGTAATAAGAATCACTATTTTTTCTAGTCCTACGATTATTATTAATTCCATGCCCGCAACGTGGTGTACATTGCCGGCAGCCAAAGAGAAATACTGGTCACCGGCCCAGTGATGATATTATTATTGTTGTATATTATATGGTGGACTGCTGCGGCCGTAAAGACGTTTGAAACGTTTCTCTTTGCGTGCGACGTTGGAGTAATTTATAGGTATTAGCCGGTGCACTTCACTCGGACGTAGAAAACTCAATAACTTCGACTGATATTCAAGAAATGTTTTGCGGTTGCTCAATGTTTTCGACTGTACCCGAGTCAACGGGTGTATAGGTACACCTGCTTCGTGCTAATATTATGTATGCTGCTGTTACTACGGGATTCGCTCGGCGTGTACGATACGATTCCTGTGTGTTACACGGCTATTGGGTAGATCGCGCTACGTTGACGGTGTTGTGTAAAAAATGTTAAAAGTATCATAACTCCGAGGCTATTATTGTTTAGCGTTATTAGTGTTTTTTTACGTTGTATACCAGCGGTTACCAAACTTTTTACCCGGATGTGTGCCCTTTTTTGGACCAATTTTAACCACTCCCCTGCAGCAAATACCGCCACGAGCTACAATTATGCATAATAAATGGACACTAGTTCGTCCGACGCAAGTTTTATTCTCATGCGAGTCTTGGTGCCCCTAGAATGGGCTCGCGGTGCACAGTTTGGGAACCGCTGGTGTATAAAAATGATCAACTCGACCTCCCCGAGCCACGAAGACCTAAAAGTTGTCGTTGGATTTCGATGGAACGTAAAAACAATTGAAAACAGTGTCGTTCGATAAAATTTATATATTCTTGTTCAGAGATGTTATTTTTATACTATCGGTTGACGCCGTTGTTTGTTGTATATTTGTGGTACAGTATGGCGTTAAGTTATTTTTTTGTGCCGCAGTAGCGGGGAAATACGTGGTAGACAATTTTAGTTATGCATGTAGTACGACAGTTTTATGCCGAGAAAAAAGATATTTAAGGACTTCATAAATATTTCGGAGTTAAAAAATCAATCAAATCTACCCATTCTAATTACGGACTTGCGTCGTTATAAAATTTAGGAAATTCCTTAAGATAAAATCAACTGGTGTCAGGTGATTTTCAAAGTTGTCACTAGTCTTACTTCGCTCATATCGACGTAGCATATTGGCGTAGGAAAGCGTAACCAAAATCGAAAAACAATTTTGAAAACATAGATTCTTGTTTACCGAGAAATTGTCAATATTTTCTCATTGTTTCATTGCTACTTTTCGAGAAAAAAAATGTGAAAACTAATAATAGATATTCCGAATAATCGCCTCTTAAAGTACAGTTTATATATAATTTCTGGTTAATTTAGTCACATGAACTTTTATTGCTTTTTTTATTGTTAAAAAAACCACATTGTTGTAAAAATTAACAGCTCTTAATCATTATTCTTTCTGAAAAACGGACTCCGAGAAAATATAAAATTTAAAAAAACAATCTCTTTTTAGTCATAAAATGATAAATTATAATACGAAACAATGTTTTACTAAATTTGTATCAGAAAATACTACTTGTTTCGTTAATTACAACTGTTTTAGGAAGCATTAGTGATGTTGGTTAATTATTTTAAATTTATAGCTTTTACGGTTTGTTTTTACTGTCTACCTTTGTGCTAAAATAAAATATTCTAACCTATAAGCTAAGTCATGATTTAGTATAATTAAAAGGATAAAAGAGTCTAAGAAGAACGAGAAACTTGGTTTCTTATTGTAATTTTACGCTTCGCTTACAAGCATCCATCTATTGTAGCATAATATATCACCATCACGCGATTAAAACTTATGAAAAGCCTATAATTTGTGTAACTTTCACAACACTGTTATGCACGTTTAGAATACGACTGCAGGATGAAACGGCGCGCATGGAAATATTACGTTCTCTATAGTCTATAGAGCTAGTTGTAACCGTAATCAGCGGTTATGTCTAGTACTTATAGTTGTTACTTTATTGATATAGGAAAAAAGCATACCTCCATTATCGCTGCCGGTTGATGATCGCGTCGAAACGTGAAATCGTATTCGACGGCCGAAAACTAGTATACACTGGCTATGATGTAACGCCTTGTCGATGTCTTTTTCGCAGAGGGATATAAGTTCTTTGGCTGTTGAGCTAGGTGTCCTTATTTTATGTAGCCCCCCATCAATTTCAAACTTTCGGAAAAAAGTTTTTTTTTTCGAATTTCGTACTAGTTTTTTCCTATAATATATTTTCTTGAATATTTTTCCTCCTATTTTTAGTATGATTCTAATGTTTTATGTAAAAATAAAAAGGCATACTGTAATGAGAAATCAAATTTATAATTATAAAATGTATGCGACCCACGACAACTTCTACTAGCTTAATGTGTGTGTGGCCCAGTCTTCCCAAAACGTTGCGAACACCTCGGCTGTCTGTATGGCTAAGGCCAAAGGCTGCCGTTAGAAACCGATAAAACATCCGCAGTCACGTATCCTTGTGGGTTCTAGACCTTTCCTGATATGGTTCCGTACCTGCCAATAAATCGTAATAATTAACATGTAAATGAAACACTCTTAACTACTGGAAGGCAATTAATAACAAGAGGTCTTTACTGTCTCAACCGTTAGAAAATTGTTTATTATTGTGAAAGGAAAAAGGTTCGTCTAATTTTGGGCTGAGAGAACCAAATTATTTTCAGACCCACCCCTGATACATACAATTTCGTCGACGTTCCTGCAGAACGCACGTTATGGAAAACGTTTTTAAAACTTTACTATTGTCGGATTTTGTTTGCAGCTGAACGCGTTCCGGAGCATGCGGATGAAAACGCCGGAAGAATGTTGCTCGGATCCGCATGGCGGTCCGCAGCTGGTCAATAACTACAGGCCGCCATTGCCGTTGGGCAGCAGGGTTCTCAGAGAGTGCGGTGCCATGTGAGACAGTGGTGGATCATCCGCGACTCCTCCGCCCGCCCACGACAATTATATGATTCCGCTGACCGCCGCCGCCATCGACGACAACTGCACACACGCAAAAGCAGCTCACCCAGTCCTACACGGTCTTCGTCGTCGTCGTCGGGCGAACGTCGCTTGTATACGGCCGTTTTCTTTAACAATAATTATTCATTTTTTGTTTGTTTTAAAGGAAAAACATTATTTTATTTATTTCGCTTTACATTGAAATTAATCCATTCGTGTGTTTAGTACGCGTTTGAAAAAAAAAAAAAAGTATAAGTTATATGATGCACAAAGTGTGACGGATATCGTAAAACGTTTATTATGATTATTATGATATTATGATTATTATGATACTTTGCGATACGATTTTATAACGGTTACAACTATTATTTCTAATCATCAATTATGATTTTTATTATATACATTTTATATTATATAATATAAGTGGTATATAACTAACACAGGTGTCCTCATTTTTTATTTGTTAATCGTAATATTACGTTTATAGAGTGTTTGATTTTTTTTTTTTTTAAATCATATTAATTTTTTTTCTATAATTCTACATACGATATTATATACGATTAATATTTTAGTATATATTGTTATCATTAAATCGTGTGTTTTAATACACTTACGTATATTTTGTGAAAAGAATTACCATGTTGTTCGAAAACTATAAATATACGGTGTTCTAATTTATTTATTCGCCGACACATTTCTGTTGTTGTCATTGTTTATAACTTAGAATTTTTTTTTTCGTTTTGATTCTGTTCATTCCGTTGAAAATCGTCTACTAAGCTATTTTAAAGTTGAAACAACATTTTTTTTTCTCTCCAACAATGCATAACATAATCAACTATAATAATAACAATGAATCGCCACACACGGTGCACGCCGCGGATTGTTACGGACTTGCCGTACACGATGGCGAGCGTTTACAATAACTTACTCGTAACCGACTTGTCGTAAAAAAAAAGTTTAAAAGGTTCTTATTGTTTGAACGGCAAACACGGTCGTATATGTAAAATTAGATAATTGAAAACCGATGTAGCGAAATAAGTTGTGTAATATTCGCGCGTGTGCATTGTTGTCTCGTCTATTCATTATGCAAATAAATCAACTAAGCTTGTCGGCCCGTACAGATTCACGTGGTAACAATGTTACGGCGCGCGCAACGGTCATAGATTCCGTATACCTAACGACTTGTAACCATATATACCTATATGTACACTATAGTATAATATGTAGTAAAATAATATTCTTTGAAAATTTGTACACCCACCCGGGCTAATTGTATACTCTGGTCGTTTAGAAAATCAATACAGGTATTTTTTACGTTATTGTAGCTTTTGTGGTTCAGTTATATAATACGAGTACACATACACGCTATCGATAAGAGAGGGAAAAAAAATGTATTAGACCTTATTGTCATCGTCAGGGACCTTGTACATGATGACCGTGTGCGCAGCGGGTATTATTGTCGCCAGAGGACGCTATGGAACAAACAATACCTACGTATCGCCGTTTGAGATCGGACAAAAGTGTTTGCACCGATGTATACCTGCACCGTGTGTCGGTACGCGCATCTCCTTATAGAGACGGAGTAATCGAAGTACACGATCTTCGACGGTGATTTGAATGCCCTGCCGCAGAACGATGCGTGTAATATGCTCTGCAATCGGTATTCACGGTAGACTTAGACGGCCGCGGCGCCCTCCCGGCATAGGCATAGGCTTGTTTAGGGGTGCCTGTGCCCCTGCCACTGCAGTTTTTCGAGAACGGCGACGGTCAACGTGGACTTTCGACCAGGACGGTGAATGCGCTAATCCAAGACTGTGAGATATGCATGCACTTTGAATACTAATGATATACTTGCGTTGGAATAGGCTCTGAAAAATCGATATTTTTATGAAATTGTAACTTGTAACTGTAGAGCTCGGAAGTTGTAGCAGCTAAAATATGTAAAACAAGCACGAAAAAATTGTAAATATGCATAAAAAATTATTCAAAAAAAAAAACATCATAAAGTTGTTATTGATATGCGCAAAAATAATTAATGTAAATGTAAATTACGTAAAATATGGAAAATAAATGTATAACATTCAAAATTTCAAGTGTCAAATTTATTTAAAATACATTAAAAAATGCATGCGCAAAAGAATTGATGAAAATTAAGAAATATGCACTTTTCCCTTAAGACTGACTAAATATGCAAATACGCGTTTTATTGTTTCGATTTTTAAAAACGCTTGCTATTGTGTAGCTCGAATTTCTCGCTTGGTCTACAATTTCCGATGCTTTTGACTTTTAATTTTGAAAAAATGTCGTCTCATAGCGCAGAGGTCGACTATTGTTAAGTAGTCCCATCTATAAGCATGGTGGGATATGGACAAAAGTTCAACGTTCTTTCGCATGCATCCAAAATATATTATCTTGGGGACGGAAAATGTCATATACATATATTTTGCAATATAAACACAAAACATTTAAGATCGGATTACGATAAAATTCTCATCAATTATACGTAATATAAGTATAAAAAAAAATGATTTATGTTGTGTGTAAACACAATATACGATATAACATTTTCCTTGTTTCTCAATAAATTTCATATACATATTACTTTTCGATATAAATACAGTGGATATTAGAACATTGAAAATAAATCGGATTATTGAAACATCACTTATTTGAAACAATCGGGCAAAAGTCAATTGACATATACACCAGTTACCCGTGCGGTAACCTACGTAATTTAATGTTATGTTTGCTGCGTTACGTTTATATTTTGACTGTATTTCATCTTAAGCACGTCCTATATGATGTATAAGAATGCTCTTTCCTGTACGTATCGTTTGTTCATCTTCGCCGTGCGCACGTAAAGGTGATTAGTGTATCGTTGTTCTAAAAATCTAAAGTCTATACCTAAAAATGTCTAAACGCCAAGATTTAAGTGCTTAACAGAAGTGCGAGTTATTGAGCAGCATTATTTATATGAAAATATGGTCATGCAGTTACTTGACGCAAAAAAAAAACAAATTTCGATCGTTAAGTCTTTTAAATAATGTAGTAAATATATACATTTGTACATACTTTTTATTTATACACACATACATACATTTTTTTTTCATGGTACAAATCAAACCAATCGCTTATTAGAAACAATCGGTTAATTGACACATTTCACTTCGGTCCCAAAGTGTTTCTAATAAGCGGCTTCTACTGTACTTCCAAGTCGAAATTTGGTATCTTAAACGCAAGAGATAAAAATAAAGGTCGTAATCATTTTTGTGGGTCGTCAAAATTAAGAAAATTTCCATGTGTGGGTCGGTCGGACCGTAAAAGTTCGGCTAACCTCCGGCGTTATAGCATTCATTTTTGCTCGTTCTCGAATATTACGCGGATTCCTTCCCCGTCGGGCGACTCGATAGTATTTTTGTCGCAAAACAATACGCGGCTCTACACGTTGTCTCCGCGTTCAGATCCTATAGTCAGTGCCGGATCTAGGATATTTGACGCCCGGGGGTAGTAAAAATGCAGCGCCCTTAACTGTGCACTGCATATGTGGAGCTACGAGGGCCCCGCAGTGAGCGAAAAAGGGGATTTTAATATAAATTAATAACATTTAATATACATTGTACATATATAAAATATCATATTTTAAAATGTTACACGTATAAAAACATAGAAAACAAACATAATTTATAAATTACTTGGTTGTTTTAATTTAACAAATAACATTTTAATATCTAAATGTTTACTTTTCTAGCCTTTTTTGCAGCGAAATATTTTATAATTTCATTATAATTAATCTTTCTTGCAATTTGATGATAAGTTATTAAGTCTTGCTTGCTTTGTAGTAGATCGCAAGTATGATTTTATACATAAATGGTTATATTATATAACTTACTTGTATATACCATATAATATAGTCATATCATTATCGTAGATCAGGGGTCACCAATTAATATTTTTGGAGGGCCGAATCGGAAATTTTGAAAATTTTTGGGGGCCGTCAAAATAGCCAAACAAATATTTTATGTAATGAAGCAAAAGTATAACACAAGTAAAAAATAATAAATTGAAAAAAATAAAATAAAATAAAATACAAATTAACAGCAATATTATAATATAAATAGAAAGTCGGGGTAAAATTAGTGGGAAAAATGGCAAGTAAGTTTGCGATCGAAGTTTATTCGTATTTTATTATCGGTTTTAATACTTTTTTTTCCTTGTCTGCGGGCCAGATAAAGGGTGTTGACGGGCCGGATGTGGCCCGCGGGCCGCCATTTGGTGACCACTGTGACGTAGATTATTATTACAACTAACAGTTATTTCCAAATCGCATCAGTCGATTTTTCTCCGAAAACAAAAATTAGATAATATCTAGATTTGACGAATGCATTTTAAAAGATATCTACATCAGACAAAAAGAGTTATATAAATTCCTAAACAATATGTAATATTATATTAATTTTCAAGTTTAAAAATTTAAAATGAAAAAAAATTTAAACATATGTACATTTTTAATATACCCATACTTACGTTTTTTAATTTTTCATAAATTCAAGAGGGCCCTCATACCGACGGCGCCCGGGGCAATGATACCCACTTGCCCCCCCCCCCCCCCCCCCCCACAGATCCGGCACTGCCAATAGTATAATAATCGTATGTATCGTCTCCGGTGTAATACTAATTACGGCCACGGGTAACATATTATGTGGTGGACATTATGAACGGTCGAATTTGCTATTATTGCGTTCAAGGCGCGCAAACCGGCGAGTACGCGGTAAAAGAGAATGAAAAAATTAACACACAATGGCTACGCGCGCTGTGCACTGCAATGTGCGTACACGCTGCCCGTTGACTCGGCGCAAGTTTAGACGTTTCGGCGGAAATCTCTGCGCACAGCCGCTGTTGCAAATATAACATTATTGCACCGCGGCGTCGTCGGAGCAGGCACATTTGTGCGCTCCATACAAATTCACCGACAAAGGGAAAATGTACCGAGCGCGTTTCATATTTTGCGTATCAAACAACAATACTACGTACAACTGCGGTACTACGAACGCCGCCGTTTTGTTTGTTCCATTTGTCTTGCACGTTTTTAAACATAAATTACACAAGTTATACTCGTTGTAACGGTTGTGTAGCATACTGTTCGGCGTCGTTCGCCGCTTACATTATGTGGGCACGTGCTGCGCAGGATTTCTTACCCAAAAAGCCTTCCGCACAAACGGTCGGAAAAGTTACGTATTCACGAAATAATCTTAACTCGATCTATTTACGTTCGTGAATTAATGTGATGCTTGTATTTTGAATGACTCGGAAATAATCTTGATGCTTGAGAGTAGGGTTTTAAACGAATAAACAAAAAAACCATTTGCACAACGCTTTTTACTTTTTAGCTTAAGGTCCTATGTCGAGTCGGCCAAATTGCAATGGCACGCGGAAAGTTAAATTTATTCAACACACTCGGCTGACATCAAAACTTTATACGCTAAGAAACGGCAACAAAAATTACTCTAAAATATAATCATCATTTTTTATACATAAAATTAAATATGTAACATCTTATTTAATTTAAGGATTCAATACAAAATTTATAAAATAAAAACAAGCATGCGCACATAGGTAACAAAATATATATTAAAATAATATATCGGTATTTTTATTTTTTTCCTAATAAAATATAATATTGTTTTATGGGGCACGAGAGCAATTATCAAAACCTTGATTTGAAAAACATTAGCCATCACTGTTAATTGTTGAGGACTGTAATAGGTTTACGTGATCAACCACCAAATGGTACAGCAGTAATACTCAGAGTGTTTATCCTTCGTCACTCCTTTCGATCTTTGTCAGGATATTGATTACAGTTGGAGTTCAGATAAGTACATAAAACAATTGGTGTTTCTTCTGGCAAATATTGTAAGGTTAGTTAGGTCTTAGGTACCTATAGATAGTATTGTAATTAGTTATGTAGTGTAGTTAAACCTTAAAATTTTACGGGGAAAATATAACCGATAGATGTAACGAATTCCCATAAATTGAAAAATTGAATTAGAGTACACTTAGTGTCCGACATCCGATCTCGTGGAACCTAAATTTCTGTATAGTGTTTCTACTGTACCCAAGAACTTGGTCCCAGAAGTACAAGAAAAGAAAAAAGAACTTTCGAAAGACCAAACCAATGATGATAATAATAATAATAATAATCACATTCCTTAAAAATTCATTATTGCAGCTTCTCTGAGAATTGACCTAAAATCTAAGAACTTTTCGCGTAGCATCAGCACACGGTGGACATCCGTTTCCCTCTCTTGTGCTTTCAATACATATGGTTACAATGCAAAAATAATTACATGACTTGATACTTTGAGTGCTCCAGGCAGATTAAGACAAATACGCCGTTATACGATTAGCAGAGTAATCAACTGACAAGTAAGTGTCAATTTGTTTGTTATATTAGTATATTATCATCCGAAACGGGTCGGTACACACTCACAAATTAAAACACGTCGCAATGACAAAAATCCGCAATAACCATTTGTGGCGTAAATACGAACTAATAGAATTCATGACAACAGAGGAAACCCAAAAATCTTCATTTGAAATTGAAAATGAATTAATCAACAATAAAATTCAACAAATCTGTTCCAACAATAAATACAAAAATTACGAAAATGAGAAATTACGTGTGGAATTAAACAATTTAAAGAAAATGGTCGAACAAATAAAAACTTCACAAAATTTCACTCCATTTTCATCTAATCAACCTATGTATTCAACAAACAGACACGATAATTACAACAGTCATAGCAAAAACTATTATAATGAACAAAAACAATGCAAAATATGCCTAAAAAACAACCATACCGAAAATAACTGCTATTTTAAAAACAAACCTAACGTGACATGCCAATTATGCAATAAATTCGGCCACTCTGCTAAAAATTGCCATTCAACGATAAAATATCAAAAAAACCTTAATACAAGAATAAATAAAACTGACCGTTCACCATCAGTTACGGCAAATCCCAGACAAATAATAAATAAAATAAACTGTGTAACAGATGCACTTTACATCGAAGCTAAATTTTTTTTTTTTTTTTTTTAGTTTTTATTAGAGATAAACAATCTATACATGATGTATGTACAATAAGCTTATGTGCTAAAAGTAAAACAGGACATGAAAATTTGATTAAGAAGCCACCCACTGGCAACACTTAGCATGAATTATTTATGTATATATATATTTATTTTATTAATTTTTTATTTTTGTTTTGTTTTTTTTGTTTTTTTTTTTTTTTTTAATTATATATATGTGTAGTATATTTTAAATTGATAGTTGCAGGAGGTCACGACACCACTTCCTTTTTAACCTTCGCCTCGGATTTCCCGGGAGGGTTAGAGAGGAGAGGTTTTTAATAAGAGGATTTTGATGGGATAGAAGTCGAGTGCGGAAACGCAAGTAGAAGGATTGAGCTTCTTCGTTTATGGTTTTCATGTGAAGATCATTATGTAACGTTAAGTTTGATACGTACGGTGGTGCATTAGAGAGTCGACGAAGAGCTAGGTTTTGGAATACTTGGATTTTATTGGTATTGGATTTTTTTGCTGAGCCCCAGAGCTGTATGCCGTACGTCCAGATAGGTTTAAGGAGGGTTTTGTAAATTAAAAGTTTTACTTTTAAATTGGTTTTATTATTTCTCGATATTAGAGGACTGAGGATGCGCATACGGGCATTGAGAGTCAGTCTTTTGGTTCGTATATGATTTTTCCAAGTTAGCCGTTTGTCAAGATTGAGTCCCAGGTATTTTATTGTGTCCGATGTGGGGATTGGGATGTTATTTAGTGTGACAGTAGGACATACGCCCTTCTTGAGGGTAAATGTAGTGTGACTTGATTTATTTTGATTTATTTTGATACGCCATTTATCGTACCAGTTAGACATAAGGTTGAGGTGATGTTGTAGGTTTGATGAGGCGGTTACCGGATCTTCATTAATTGACAAAATTACTTTGTCGTCAGCATAATCGGCTACTAAGGTTTGAGGCGTGGTGGGCTGATCGGCGACATAGATGTTGAATAATGTTGGAGATAGGATGCCCCCTTGTGGGACGCCAGCATTGATTTTGGTTATTTCTGAATATGCAGAGCGATAATGCACTTGGAAATGTCGATCGGTTAAGTAAGATTTAATTAGGAGAAAGAGCGTATGAGGAAGAAAACTTTTGAGTTTGAATAGAAGCCCGTTATGCCAAACTCTGTCGAACGCTTGAGACACATCAAGGAAGACGCAGGTACAGTAAAGTTTTTTTTCTAACGAGAGCGATATTGCATCAACAATCCTATGGGCTTGATGAATGGTACTATGTGAGGATCTGAATCCGAATTGGGTGTTCGGCAGAATATTGTTCCTGATTATATGTGGTAACATTCGTTTGAGGATAAGTCTTTCAAGAATTTTTGCTAAGAAGGGCAAGAGACTTATTGGCCTGTATGAGGATGGGTCATCCAAGGGTTTATTTGATTTAGGAAATAGTACAATTTGTGAGAATTTCCAAAGAATTGGAAAATAGGAGAGCCTCAGGCATGCATTAAATATGTATGTTACCAATACTATTGCTTTTTTGGGGAAGCATCTAGCTACTTCTGCCGTTAAAAGGTCGTAGCCCGGTGATTTCTTTAAGGAGTATTTTTGAATAGCCTGTTTGACTTCATTAGGCGTGAAATATTTTTCGAGATGATTGGAGGATGAGGGAAGGTTTAAACCAGCGTTTACCTCATCAACACATTGAGGTAAGAATATATTTTGATGTGGTTGGAAGGTTTCCTGAAGGTGAGTTTTAAGAACTTCGGCTTTATCGGTATCTGAAGAAGCAAGTGTGTGGTCAGGTTTCTTCAGAGGGGTAAAAGGAGTTTTCAGACTAAGTAACTTTTTGGTTTCTTTCCATAAGCTACCGTCAGAATAAGAAAGATTGGTTAGTTTTTGCTCAAGTGTGTTCGCTTTGTTTTTGACTAGGGTTTTTTTTAGGGAGTTGGCTAATTTATTATAAATGCTTTTGTGTGACGGTAGTCGCGTGCGTTGATAAAGTGCTCTGGCTCTACGTTTTTCCACAATTAGTGAACGTATCTGTTCAGGAAGGGGAGTCTGCTTCAGTATTGAGTGCTTGGGAGTGGTTAAGGTATTGGATAAGGAGGCTGCTGAGTGGATAAGTTTGGATAAGTCATTGATTGCTTCGTCAATATCGTGTTCGGTTTTTAACTTTATTGCAAGATTAACTTTTTGAGCAATTATATTATGGAATGTATAACGATTGGTCGATGGTGAGAAAAGAGAGAGACTATCTGAATTTGTTTGAGGAGTCGCATCGATATTTAATATTACCGATGAGTGATCAGAGTTTAAATCTAAGATGTTGTTTATAGAATAGTATAAATTACTCGGAGTTTTTGAGACAAATATGTCCAGAATATCAGGTTTTTTCCTGCGCGATGTAGGCCAGTATGTAGGATCAGGTGGTGCAAGTATTTGGAATTTTTTAATGCTGGTAAAATTATGAAGTAGGTTGCCGCGTGGGTTTGTAACTCGGCAGCCCCAGCTTTGATGCTTAGCATTAAAGTCGCCACCAGCAATAAAATTATTAGGAAATGTATCAAAATACTCATTGAGGTTAGTGTCTGTTATACGGTGCTTGGGGGGACTGTAAACTGCTGCAATTACAATAGGAATATTATTAAGTGTGATTGAGATGGCACAGGATTGGATGTGATTTTGAGAGAAGTTGGTGATAGGATGGAATTTTAAATTATTTTTTATAATTATTGCCGCCCCACCATGTGCTGTGCCATCGGGGTGGTTAGATTTGAATAGGTAATAACCAGGGATGGAAATGTAAGAAAATTTAGTAAGATGAGTTTCTGAGATTAAGGCGATATCTATGCGCTTGTCGTAGAGTACTGTCTGGAGTTCATTAACATGGTTTTTGAGGCCGTTTGCATTAAACAGTAAAATAGATAATGAGTTATTCGTGTAGGAGTTATTCATTGTTTTTGTTTAGGAGTGAAGAGATAACTTGTGTCAGGAGAGCAATTAGTGGGTTGATAAGAGATTTTAGTTCACCTATAAAGGAGGACATGAGTTGAGTTAGGTCGGATGGAGGAGAAGGTTCAGATGGTTGACTAGCTGTGGCCTGTGCATAAGTTTTTGTAGGGTTGGATTCATATTTTTCCGAAAGGGTAGCATGTGGGTGGCTTTCTTTTACATTATGAGGTTTAACATTTGGTTTGATAGTATCATGTAAGAATTTACTTTTAGTGGTCGGCGTTTTTCGGCGTTGGAGCTCCTTGTAGACGCTGCAACCGCGGTAATTGGCTGGATGATCTCCGGAGCATAGTACGCATTTAGCAGGGGTGTCGGGCGACTTCGTGCACTCGGACGATGGATGATGCGCGCTGCATCTGACGCAGCGTGATGGATAACCACAATACGCCCGGGTGTGGCCATAATCCTGGCAATTTTGGCATTGGCTAATTAACTTAGGCTTGTGTGGTTCCTCAACCTTAATTTTTGTATGCAGAAGGGAAGATAATTGGTAGATTTGATTTGAGTGATCAGTAGGTTCCAAGTCAACAAAGAACAGAGGAAGTTGACTTTTGGTGATCTTGTGTAAAACATTTGTAACCTGCCTGACCTCGAAAAGACGGGTTTCAAGTTCAGATTTAATTAAGTCGGTAGGCGTAGATGGATGGATATGCCGAATAACTACGCGTACGGGTTTGTCTTCACGTAGTTGATATGTATGGTATTCAGCCTCGTTTTCTTTAAGATAACGAATGAGTACTCTGTAAGATTCAGGGTTTGCAGTTTGTATTTTAAGGCGATCGCCAGCAGCTTTGCAAAAAAAATTGTCAACTCCAATTAGCTCAATAAGTGCTGAGCAGAAATTCGGAAAGTCTAATACACCTTTCATGAATATAGGGGGAGGGGGTTTGATTTGAGTAACGTTGTTTGGTTCTTCTGTAACAGAGGGATTTTCTATAACAGAGGGTTCTTCTGAATAAGAGAATGGGTCAGTACCCGTATCTGCAGCCTCATTTTGAGCTAGCGCTTCAAAACGGTTGCGTGAAGTGAACAGTTTTTTTTTTTGAGGCTTCGTTGACGGAGAATTTTTGGTAGAATTAGTGTCGGATGAAGAACTTGATAGGTTTCTTGTAGGTTTAGTTTTCTGCGTTTGCCAGCCATCGTTTGAATTGCTGGGCATATTACTCCCTTGAGTATTGCGGTTAGTGTTGATTTTATTTTTATTTGAATTTACAGGATTTGATAAACGAGCAGGCTGTATAGTGTTATTATTTGCACTATTTGTTTTCAAATGATTAATCGACATCTTAACTTACGTAAGGGCAGTGTCACGAGCCGGTGCACGACGCACGCGATAACGCGAGCGTTATCTGTGAATGGCGCGACGACTGCTAGATAGACGCACTACTAACTTAAACAATTAATTAGAACTACATTTTGTAAAATACACAGAGGGCGTACTTACAAGTTCAAATCAAATTACAATTTAGGATCGGGTTTGACGTTAGCAATTTTTTGATATGACTTTGGACATAATCGGATGCGTAGAGCGAGAACGATAACGAGTTTAGGACGGAGTATAATAAATACGTGTGCATCGGACGCAGTGCGAACCGGGAATAAGAAGCTAAATTTAATAATTTAAATGTTCCTGTAACAATTGACACTGGCGCTAATATTAGTTGCATAAGACAACAATTATTACCCATTAATTATAAACTAACACCGTGTCAAACACAACTAACAGGTCCTGATAATAAACCATTAAACGTAGTAGGCACTACTTATATAAATCTAACGATCAATAATAACGAATTCAATATACATGTTTATGTTGTAAACAATCTATTAAGTAAAATCATACTTGGCAATGATTTTTTTATTAATAACGCCATTATAAACTTTAAAGACAATTTTATCTTACTAAAAGACGATATAAAAATTGTATTAAATGCTAACAGAACAAATGAAAATAATTACATAAGTAATAATAAAAACATAATAGAAATTAAAGACAGTGTATTCAATTCACCCCCCGAATTTGCTATAGCTCACTGCATATCAGCTGATCTTAAAATGAATGCAGTCATAGCGAAGTTAATATGCAAATCATATGGTGACACAAAATCAGAATTGTCGTCAAAAATATTAAAAGTAGGAGATACCGTAGCTACGAATAACAACAAGAGAACTATATTTCACTTGATAACTAAACAATGGTATTACCATAAACCTAAATATAAGGATATTAAAAATTCAATACGCAACTTAAGAATTAAAGCACAGCAATTAATTTTATCAAAAATCGCGATACCTACAGTTGCATCTGGCCTGGACAAACTTAATTGGTCCATAGTCAAACAATTAATTTATTCAGAATTTCAAAACACTAGTATTAAAATACACATATATCACCAAAATTATGAGAATCTAACACATAGTTGGAAATCTAAGGAACATAATGAAACAATAAATAAAATACATGCATTTTTTGAAAACAAAAATAACGAAAATAGAATAAAGAATATACAAGCTATAAATAAAAATCATGCATACAACATATTTTCTATGTACAAACCGGGAGAAAACGTACCCAGTGATGGGAATTGTGGACTATACGCTATCTGCAACGTCCTAAATGATCACAAAATGAATAAAGTCACGTCCATATGTGAAATATTACAGTAGTTAGAAATAAACAGCTTACCAGACTATCGGTGGTCAGACGAAGAGCTGGCCTCAATAGCCAATTATTACGGTCACGACACTTATATTTACAATGACATTGACGACACAGGGATAATATATGGGAATGGTGATATACCTTCTATAGTATTATATAACGTTAACAAAAACACTCATTGGCTCCCAGGCACACTAACAACAAAAAAATCCAATAAAATCCCAAAGAAAACAATACATATTGTAGAAATACCGACAATCACCACCCTGAGAACAACCTTCGAGTGTCAAAAAAACTAAAAAACTGCCCCGCTAACACAAACATCAGCTTAAATAAAATACAAACAACTATGTCCCACAATCATAAAATCATAAATAAAGAGTAAATATACCCGTTTGATGTATCTATTTACATTAACAATTTGCCACACTTTGAAAATAAGAATAATGTCACCAAAAACGTCAAACAACCTAACACTATTATGACCATAAATTTGATAAATTCAAATACTAAACAATCTTTAAGAAATCCTAAAGAATTACATAAAATAAGGGATAGAATACTGCTAAGTATCCACAAAACTCAAATAATTCAAAAGAATACCACAAAAAAACCCACAAATCTATGCATTATAACACAAATGATTTAGCAATGATAAGATTCCCATTCTTAGAAGTAGGAAAATCTCCAAAATATAGAGGACCATACAAAAAAAAAAAGAAATTAACGACTTAAACTATAAAATCAAACTAGTGTTAAATAAAAAAGAAATTGAAGACATCATTCATGTCAGGCGTATAACACCGTTTTACTCAAAAGATGGAGAAAACAAAACAAACTAAAAAGATACAATTCAATTAGTTTCACCTGTTAAGAATACATGATAAAATGAGCCTAATTTTTTTAATCATTTAAGTCATAACTATGGAAAAACAAAAATGAATAACAAATCAAATTGTCAGCATAATATAAAAATAAAATAAAATATATTATATAACATAAATAAATTAAAGAATAAAATAATTATAGTTATATTGTAACCAAAAAAATATTGTTCATGAATACTTTCTTTATGGAATTCTGCTGATGAGTACACAATAGAAAGTTCAGTATATAATAGAGCAAAATTAAAATACTGTCCATATTTTTCTTTTAATGAATTCATTGCATTAGTAGGAAATTGCTTAACATATTGATCAAATTTTGAAAAATCTAATAATGAAAAGAAATTTAACTGATTTATATCTGAAATCCTTTCATTAATTTTTACAATTAATGTATCTATGATTTCCAAATAGAGTCTGTGGTACTTGGTTTTTATACCTACAGAAACTTCGTTAATTTTTTGCCTTTTAGATCTAGATGGTGTCTCGGGAGTTTATACTTTATATAATGTTTCGATTTTTCCCAAGTACGGTCATAATCATTTCTCATAATCTTTAAATGATTAACGAAATCTGAAATTTTTTCCTTACAGTAAGTAACGTCAAATATTTTTGTTTGCATTATATTAAAAAGAATTGTTGCTCGGGGTAAAATATTTCCGAATATTAAAAGAAAAAAATTGAAATCAAAATATTGAATTGTTTGACAAAATTCTCTTGCACACAATAATGTTTCGCTATCCCACCTGTTACCATTTTCTACTGTTGAATACATGAGGTCTAAAATTTCTTCTTTATACTCAGTCATCATTTCAATGAGTCCACTATTATAATTCCATCGAGTTGGAGCGACAGATGGAAATCTCTTTTTGATTACTTGATCAAGTGCATTTACTCTTTTTGTTGAGTTTGAAAAAAATGATGAAAGTCCAGAGAGTGTAATAAAAAAAATCTTACATTCCTTTATGTAGTCAATAGATTGTTTTAAAATTAAATTAAGTTTATGTGCATAACAATGAACACAAATAGCATTTTTGCATTTTGACCGAACCAGTGTTTGTAAACCATTATGTTGTCCGGACATGACGGCTGCCCCATCTTACGTTTGTGCCACTAGTTTATTTTCACATTAATACTCTTATAAATAAGAAAATACATGTTCTGCTAAACAAGTTGCAGAACGATCAGAGCTAACATCTATGTATCCCAAAAACCGTTTTTGTGCGCCATCATAAGTCATGTAACGGAAAATAGTAGATAACTGAGATTTAGATACAATGTCTGTGGTTTCATCCATAATAGTTATCGATATAAAGTCTGCATTTTCAATTTCAATTTTTATCGTTTTCAGTAATGTGTAGGAGATCGACTGAATTATATCGTTTTGTATGTCACCAGAAAGACCAGAAAAAACGGTAGATATTGCAAGATGTCCGCTTAGCTTGGGATCAAGTGTACCCATCAAATGTATCAACTCTACATAATTTCCCCTATTAACTGAAGTTAATTGTTCGTCATGTCCACGAAACGGAAGCTCTTGTTTTGCCAAATCATATGTTGCATCAATAAATCGACTTAGAACATATATATTATTTTTTACAGTCTCACTATGTTTTTCGATATTTTTTTTATATGCTTCACTTAGACATGTTTCTATTCTTACATTACCAAATTTTTTTAAAGTAATTATTGATTCAATATGAGAACGACTTATTTCATGACGATGCTTTAAATTATGAAAATTGTTCAAATCGTTGCAACCATATTTCGACCAAACATTGGATTCATGTGAAAATAAAAGACAAGGCCAACAGTATGATTTTTGAGTATCTTGACAACCAGATAGCCATTTGTTGGAATCGTAATATGAAAAGTTAAAATACCGGAAATTTTTTTTACATTTTGTTTTTCAATAAAAGTATACGACCCTAACGATTTTACTAATAATTGTTCAATAATTATAATTAATACTTAAATTCACACCTGAAGAACATGAAGGCAGATCCATTTCCATTAAAAAATAATTGAAAAGTGTATACAATTCAAATCTAAAACATTCCAATTACTAACATGAAACTAATAATAATATACGTATAGTATGAATACAAACACTGCGATCCCACAAATGCACACAGCCACACAGGCACATCACAGGTTATCATCCGAAACGGGTCGGTAGTCGGTACACATTCACAAATTAAAACACGTCACAATGACAAAAATCCGCAATAACCATTTGTGGCGTGCTGCGATAATATTATACTATAGTCCAGTGGTCTTCAACCGGTGGGTGGCGACCCACTTTTGGGTCGCGTAAGCTTTAAAAATGGGTCACGATAAGTCTTCTTTTTAAAATAGAAATCAAGTTTATAAAATTATATGAGGTATAAGAATAGTTTTTTAATTGTTAAACTTAGAATATTAATAAATGGAAATCAGTTAAAAAATTATTGTGATATATGTAATTATGTACCAACAGTATTATGTAATTTATGTTCTATAGTATAATATTTAAATGGATATCAAATTATGGTATGATTTTACAGAGTATGACATTGAATATAATAATGAACGATTTTAGACTTTTTTTGTTTTTCTACAAAGCTTACGTGGCCGTGGGTCGCGAAAGTTGTAGGCCTAGAAAAGTGGGTCCCGAGTCCAAAAAGGTTGAAGACCACAGCTATAGTCTATGGTAGAAAACGTAGTTATTCGACCGTTGGTTATATCCGACCGACCGGTTATCCGCTCACCGGGTATTGCGAAGTAAAATACAAAGTATACCGCATACGCAATGGTGAATTTCGAACATTTTTTTGAGATGTGTCCTGTCAATACTTTTTACTCTAAATTATTATCATAATTATAATCAGATTCACGGGATGCGCTTCTCGCCTTCCCATAACAATTATCACCTGAAATGTTGCTAAGGGTGTTCACGTTTGTTGAGAATATTATTTAAATGTTTTCATTTATGTAAGGTGTTAGATATATTGTGTATAAGTATATAACATGTCTAATGTTTGTACGATGGGCGATGACCTGAAGACTTAACATTTTCAGTACAGGTGGAGATCAGATGATCGCTACTATAATAATTAGTATGACAACATTTTCATAATAGTAAATATAATAATAACCCAATGAAAGGGTTTTCCGAACAAACAAAAATTACATACAAGGAAGTGGACAGTATCTCTTACAATAACTTATAGGTCCATAGTAACGTATTAAAAATTCGAATTAAACAAACAACTCATTGTCTCCATCTTACAGCCATACTACTACTACAACATACTAAATCTTAGTTCAGTAGAAAATATTATGTGTAGTGTATCTTTAATATTTAAGTGAACTGACCTTATTCCAAACTTATAGGGAAGAACAATATCTGTGATATATCATAGGTTTTTAGATTATTTTAAATTTTAAGTGAGTTATGATTTCTTTAATTTTGTAATATATAACATAATTTGCACATAGGTAATATATAATGCGCATTTGATATATTGTACATTTGCAAGACGGAGAAAACATATTATGAGGGTGTGACGTCCTTTCAAGTGGCGTGTATATACGATGTACCAGTAGAAAGTATTCTGCTTAGTACATGATGACCATTAAACAGTATAATAAATAACGCATTTATTATAATTATTTATTTATTTTTTAAATATTTTACTGTATGTTCAAAAAAAAACAATTCGACGCATATTCTTATAATATACCACCTCAAATACAACCAGTAAGTACGCAGAACTTTACTCTAACATAATTTGAATTAGGGCTAATGTTCAGTTATTTCTTTTAATTGTAGTACATCTTAATACAAAGAGGCATGTTCAATTTATAATACTTACAATTTATAGATAGTATCTGTGTTCAATATTATGTTAAAACGTAATTTGTTTTTAATTTTTTCAACTGTTATGTAATCTCATCAACCGTAGTCAAAGAAACTTTATTGATATGCATCCACTCATATATTATACATTGCACATAATCCAAATAAACTCAGGTACACCAGCTTGTAATATAATAAAAATGTATTAATATACTAATAGAAAAATGTATACTCCAGGAATATTATTGAGTATGTATCAGTGTTCTAGAATAAAACAAAATTTTCAGACGTAATGACATTAAGAACATATCATTCATATCAGTTTCCAAAAAATTTCAAAACAAATAACGATAACTCGTCTTATTTCAAGTTTAAATTACAATTATGATCGCGAATTAAAGCTTTTTCAAGAAAAAGAATGTCAAACGAGAGAATAAATTTTAAAAAAATATGGATAGCAAAAGTAATCAATGAAATATCTTCAACATGCAATCAGCTAATGTTCATTAATTCTTTTTAATTTTAACCAAATACCATTCTCTGGACAAACCAGCATAGACATTTTAGAATGCGTTATTGGGATTTGAGTTCTTTCGCAGGGCTCCACTTCAAATTTAATTAAAAATTCAACTAAGGCCAATCTCATTTCCACCTCTGCAAAGCGTTTTCCTAGAAGAAAAAAAAATATTACAATGAACCCGAGTTTTTTAATTATTTGTTTGTTGAATGTTTTCCATCAAGGGGTCTTGTACCTATACACATACGAGGTCCATCACCGAATGGGAAATAAGTGCCACTTATACGTTTTGCTTTTTCTTCTGGTGAAAATCTTTCCGGATCGAATACTTCTGGATCCGGATAATACTTAGGATCGAAATGCAACGACTGAATGGGTAAAATAACGTGTTGGCCCTTTTCAATAGTTAACGATTTGTCGGGGAATTGGTAGGCTTGTGTAGCTTTTCTGAACAAGGCGAATAACACTGGATGCTTTCGAAGAGTTTCTAAGCAAAAAAATATATTAATGTACTCGAGTTGTTGAGTGTTAAAATGTGTTTAAATTCACTATGACAAAATGTATAATGCTCATTGAACATTTATTTTTAGGTACATGCATTTCCACATTTGGTTGGATAAGTTATGCAAATTGTAACTAAAATAAAAATTATATACATTAAAAGTATATTACGAGTTTATTAACTATATGCCTAATTATTTTAATTGAAAATACAATAATGTCTTGACTCTTGGAGCTTAAACCCCAGCCCCCAAATATTTTTCCTATTTGCGCCACTGAGTTTGGACTTTAACAAACGAATTTTGGTTAATCTTAGGATTAACAATAAGTGTTTAAAAAAGTCGGAAATTGAAAATTGAAAACAAATTCTGTGATAGTTTTTCCTCATTTAATACTTGTGCATATACGAGTATAGTTCATGGTGCCACACGACAGTGGTGTTAATATCACATTTTTCAACGTAAGAATTAATTTTGATTACGTAGTTTATCATGATTGCTTTTTGGCTTATAACAATATAATATAACGATTTGTTATATAATATATATATTGGTCATAAATATAATACTAGTTGTGTAGACACAGATTATTTTCATAAATTTTTTTATTTGATTTGATAGGTAAGTGTATATATTTTAGACTGGTAGCTCAAGACTTAACAAGTTTTTTGTTCATCTGCTTTACAGTTCAGAAATGTATTTTACTTGAAACTTAATTATGATAATTTTTTTTAATTCTACATAATTTTTTAAAGAATGATACAAAATTAGGGATAATTTCAATAATTTTTATAAAGTATTCAGTGTTAATTCAGTAAATAGATTTTTATGAAATAAATTTTAACTGTTTACTTTTAACTTATAACTTCACAAGTATATTGGTGTAAGAAATTATTATATTTATTTATATGTACTTTAAATTATATTAAGCATTGATGTATGTGTTTAGAAAAAACAATAAAATAATTCTGTGAAATGATTACCTATTAGTTATTCTTATAAATCATATGTTTATAGTTTTTTAAATAGGTACTAATAAATTTAATCATTTGTTGAGATAATTATTTTAGTACTAATGTATGATAAATAATTGTTAACACCACAGAATAAAACACTTAAAAATAAATAAATAAATATATAAATAAATTAGAGATAAACTTAACTTTTAACAAATTTTGAATATTATAACTATAAATGGCAGATTGCTATCTGTAATGAACAGCTTCTTCACAAATTAAATTAAAATATCTATAATATTTATGTAGAACACATTCTTATTGTATTAAGTTATGGACATATAATGTCATACTAATGTATTTCTCTGTGCATACTTTTATTATGATATACCTATACATTATAAATTATTTAAACAAAATTCAAGAATTTTAAAATGTGAATGTTAGTCAGTATTATTGCATATTTTAATCAAAGTTTGAAAAGCCAAACATACGAGTACTTCACTGTATAAACAATGGTGTTTCTTTGTATTTGAATAAGATAAATGTTCTGTAGACACTAGATAGTATAATCCATTTTTAGGGACAATGTATAGTATGGAAGCAAACATTAATTTGCTTCCCTTTTTTCGGTAATATTATTGTATGAAATATATAGATTGGTAACCTGTTAGTTTAATTTTTTACTGTTAGCATTTTTCATACACCCAATTAATTTTTAATAAAAATTCCAATGATGGGTAGGTATGTATTTACATAATTCTGATATTTTAAGTTTCTGAATAGTGTAATAACTATATAATATTTATTTAACTCAATATTATTTTATTATTATTAAAACAATAGGTAGTATTGATTTTTTTGTTGCCTTTCAATGTTTTGCAAACTGGAGCAACTGCTCTTTTTGCTCCTCTCTTGATACACCCTAATAAGAAGAGTAGAAGCGAATATTAATTTAAATTTGAAATCAATGATGAATTAATAATATGTAAAAATTTAAATATCATTCTTGTTTAACATAGGTACCTATTCATTGTTTTTGTCCTATTTTTGTTAATTAATCCTAAATTTTGGAAAAATATTTCTAGAGTACAAAGCTAATCTTAAATTTCGATCCAGAATCAATTATTCCTAAGTCCACCACTTTTAAATACAAAGTTAATTATGTATTTAATAATTCTCATCTGTTTGGTATTCTATTATTGTGTTTTATAACAGTTTTTGCAAGACGTTTTTCCCAGTTCCCCACCACACCCACTCAGACGATTCACACCAACACATCAAAAAAACTGTTATAAATACCGTAAAAAAACATATACATGTTATGACCATGGACCCTCAAAATAAATTATGCTAATCCATACCAAATCAATATTAAAACACAAAATAATAATAATAATGCCGGTGTAACAGGGAATTTTTACCCCCTGGAAATTACTACCCCCCCGGTAATAATTTTCAGGGGGTAATAATTTCCCAGTGTAACAGGAAATTATTACCCCCCTGGAAATTATTACCCCCCTGGAAATTATTACCCCCCCCCCCCGGTAATAATTTCCCGGGCGTAATTTTTTCCTTATGTAACAAGAGATTAAATAAGGGAATAACCTACCTATATACATTGAAACCTCTGAATAGCGGACATCTCTGAGACTGTTAGAAATGTCCGTTATTGAGAGGTATCCACTATTTAAAGGTGTCCGTTAAGAGAGGTTTCATTGTAAATGTATTCGGGGGGTAATCATTTCCCAGTGTATCAATCGTTTATTACCTACTTATATCTTTATACGAGGTGGGTAATAATTTCACGGTCATAATTTTTTCTTTATCAATCGATTATAACATACTTATATATTTATACGAGGGGGGTAATAATTTCCCGGCCGTATTTTTTTTCTTTATCAATCGATTATTACCTAACTAATATACTAATATACGAGGGGGTAATAATTTCCCAGTGTATCAATCGATTATTAATAATAAGTTCTAGTAGGTTATAGTTTTCTTTGTCTTTACATAAATATATAAAAATATTAAAAAATACGGCCGGGAAATTATTACCCCCCTCGTATAAATATATAAGTATGTTATAATCGATTGATAAAGAAAAAATTATGACCGTGAAATTATTACCCACCTCGTATAAAGATATAAGTAGGTAATAATCGATTGATACACTGGGAAATTATTACCCCCCCGAATACATTTACAATGAAACCTCTCTTAACTGACACCTTTAAATAGTGGATACCTCTCAATAACGGACGTTTCTAACAGTCTCAGAGGTGTCCGCTATTCAGAGGTTTCAATGTATATAGGTAGGTTATTCGCTTATTTAACCGCTTGTTACATAAGGAAAAAATTACGCCCGGGAAATTATTACCGGGGGGGGGGTAAAAATTTTGGTGGGTAATAATTTCCTGTGACACCGGTCCACAGTCCACACTGAATCAACTTTTTTTTATTAAACAGTTAAGAATGTCAACGATATAAATGTGAAAATTGGTTATCTAGTTGTCTACCTACATATATTTTATACATAGATAGGCATATCATAACATCATAGTATACATAATATTAATAATAACATATTTTTTGTAGTAATGACTAATTAATAATTGTTTACATTAGGTACATATAAATGATATAATTCAACTTATTTCAATTTATTTTTACATAAATAAATTCATATTTTTTACTTTTCGTTATTTTTTTCTTTTTTATACATAGCCTATGTAACATAGGTATATAATATTGTAATGTATACATAAGAGATCATTATGGTGACATTTTCTCTGTGTACGTTTTTATCACATTTATCTTTTTAGAAGTACAATTTTCAAATCCATAATATTTATATATAACCTTTCAAGTTATTATAATTTAAAAATTTACATTATATATTTATGTTATATATACCTGTCAATATCTTACACATTCAAAAATTCGAAAATCCAGTTTCAAAGAGCCATAATGTCCAGACATCAAGTTTTTATACTTTCTCGGTATGTAACTTTTTACCAACATTGTTCTGATACAGACGATAAAGTGATGTTTTAGTAACATATTAATATATACTTCTATACACATCAATTTAATCTTTTTAGTTATAAGATAATAATTACAATAAAACGTAGAAACCATACATATATTTACCAAAATAATAGTTGTTATTAAAAAAAAAATGGTTATAATTACAGTTATTCCGAGTATTTGGAAAATAATTGCTCGATGGCCAATTATTCGACGTTATATTTAAAACTCGACTCTTCCCGGTACTCGGCGTAATACAAAATTATTACCTTAAAGTACCTAATTATAATTTATAATTTGTATTCAACTTATTTTCATATCTGACCAGTAACATTCAAAAGCTGTATTTGTGTCATATTATATTATGTATATAAATAATAATGATTTATATATTATACATTGGTACCTATAAAATGTAAAATAATTTTTACTTGATTTTCAATAATTGTTTTTTTTATTGGAATACATTCAATAAGTATTTCCCCTTTTAGCGTAAGATTATTAATATCCTGCTTTATGATTATAATCATATGAGGTATATGAACATTATGAAATGAAGTAGGTAGGAGTCGTTGAACTAATCAAGAGTTCAATTGAATTTTTAGGTTGAAATATAAAAGAGTTGTGAAGAGTTGACTCTCTGATTCAACTCATTTCACTGAGCTGAGTTGAGAGATTCGACTTGGCAAAGTGATTGATAACTTGTAGTTATAATTGATAAGCAGTAGTTAGGTTTTTATATTTTATATTTTTGTATGTTTTTTATTCTTAATGGGAATTTTTGTAATTTAACGTTGGCTACGTTGGCTAGGGTTATTAACTTTTATTTATTATTATTATAATATGGGAAATTTATTTTTCTAAGGCTGGCATAACCGATCTCCCGAAATTTGATTTTAGTGATATCCCGCTGTTATCAAAATCGGGAAAACTGTACCAGCCGAAGAAGGTTAGCAATTTTTTTGAGAAAAGAGAAAATCCATTAAATTGAAATTATTTAGATGATAATGGTAACAAGTCATATAAGAAAGGGGATAAGTAATTAAATTAAAATTTCATGGATGTCAGTGGTAAAAAGCCCCAGTATGAGAAAGGGAGGGATTATATTATTATCAATTTTAAGCGCTAAAGGGCATAAGTCATTAAAATAATTGATAAGAATTATGTTGAATATTCTAAAATACACATAATAATCTAATAAAATCATTAAATTTATCGCTTCAAATCACATTAAATTATAAGGATTTTAAAATATTTTATAATATATTTTTTATCTCCTGAGAAGTAGATGAAGAGTGAAAGGGTTAAACTATATGTACTGACTAATAAAAAATTGTTTGATCTTTAACTTGTGTTATTTTTGCCCAAGGCAACAATCCACAATGTTTTCCAAGTATCAAATAAATTTGTTTCTTCTTAAGCTACTCGTTTATGGGTATCGCATATTCTATGTATCATTATTATCATATGTGCGTTCTTTGTTTGTCGCATTTTCAAAAACACTGTTTTGGAAAATAAAACTGTTGAAACATATTCTCTTCATTTGTTTATGATTTGTCGCCCTTTACGTCGATATCATTTATATTTAGGTTGTAATGTACGAATTGCATTTTTTATTGGATATGATAGAGGAATACTTAAACTTTAAATACAAATTACATAAAATTTGCAATTGAAATTGAATAAAATCAATGTATGTGAAATATGAGCAAATAATACCTGCAATGACCATATCCAAGTAGTTGAGATCTAATAACAATTCGTAATCAATTTTTCCGTCGTTATTGGCCAGTTGTAATCGAATGTGGCTTCGCAATTTGTCTTGGATTTTCTTTTTCAGCGCTAACTCGTACAGACAAAAACTTAAAGTAGTAGATACAGTTTCATACCCGGCATTAAACATAACAATCGCGTTCGCAATTATTTGTGTTTCCGTGAATCTTTCTAAAAAAAAAAAGTAATAGCAACGTAATTATAATTATATAACAGTTTTTTTATTGGCTTTTGAAATATATTTTACTATATTTACCGACCTTCTTTGGGTAGATCTTCGTTCAGAACCAAATCTTTTCTCGCTTGCATTAATACATCAACGAAATCATTTCGAACAATGTTCTCGTCTTCTCTATATTTCATCGTACTTTGAAACGCACTCTCGAAAAAATTAACAGACTCCGCCGGAAAGTCCGGAATTTTCAATATTTTTGAAATCTTCGGTGATATCATCAAACACAGTTCCTTGAAGAAAAACGTTATCGATGGCGTGAAAAACGTCTTTCCAGCCCGATAAAACGGCGAGTCCTTTTTTGACACGGTATTCAACCTGAGGCCGAACGCACAAGTGCCGATGACGTCCGTCGAGTATCTGCCCAACAATTCTCTGATTTCCAACTCGTCTTCGCCGTTCGACAAGTCCTCGTCGATGTTCTCCATCAGAACTTTGCCGCACTGCTTTATTTGCTCGAACATGACCTTAAGCTTTCCCGACGTGAACGCTGGCGACAATTTTTTCCTGATCACTTTCCACCGGGGGTTGTCCATGAAGAACAAATGATCGGAAAAAGGGTTCACCTGGAAGTCCGAGTAGACGCCCCGGTCGGAGAAATGCGAGTTGTGCTTGATGAACACGTTGTTCACCAGCTCCGGGTCGCGGATCATCAGGTAAGGGGTGCGCATCTGGTACAGGCCGCCGTACTTGTGGCCGGCCAACTGGTCGTACATTCTGCGGTAGAAATGGATGTTGTTCGTGAGGCCCAACGCGATCGGCAAGAAGTTGCCGAACAACGGGACGACGGGCCGCACGTACGGCACGCGAAGCTTTTCCCATTTGTCCAAAGTCGACGTGGAAAAATAATAGACGATCGCCAAAGCTGTTGAAAACGGCACGAGGATGTACAGACACCACGCTATGATGGTGGTGAGAAACATTATGGTGCGGCGTCGTCGGACGAAATACGAATAGGTTATAATATGGCGAAGCAACACGTGGCCGGAACGGACGTGATTGTTGCAGCATGCGTTGCTTGAAACGAACACGAACGACGACGAAACGTCAAACAGGTATTTTGTTCTTACCGGCTTGTGCCGTAAATTACCTTCTCTTGCATGTACACGTATAAATTTTTTCAGGTGGGAGTTGGCTTATATCTGGCTATAATATAGATAGGTATGTTAAGGCGATTATTCGAATTATCAATATCAAGGGCACACCTGTAGACAGTATGGTGGTTTTAATTGGGCATATTATAATAATAAATGTAAAATCGTAATAATTGGTTACATATCTTTTAAATATATTCTTTAGGTATACAGAAATGGAAACAAACCCACTATGAAAGTAATCCAACTGATATGAGAAAAGTACACTACGGCGACCAGCGGACTCTTCATTTTCTGTGTACACCGTGTATTTTACGTATTGATAGTAGAAACCAAACGGGCTACGGACATAATAGATGGCGCTTTAGACCGTAGTGTACAATTTGGCGAAAATTTGAGGTTCATTTCTCCCTGCTACCCCTACCGGGTCGTATCCAGTCCTGCATATCTTCGTTCGTGGCCACGATAAAGTGACATCAACAATTTCTCATCGAATGTATGAAATAGTATCGTTTTGGCGCTGTATAAGTTACTATATACTATATATTTACATTTACCTAGACTTTTTTTAGTTTACGTTGTACCGAGATGGATATTTATATCACTTGAAATTATGATCCATATACAGTAAAACCTCCCTAAACGGACACTTCTAAATAACGGACTCCTCCATAAAGTGGACATTTTTATGGGAACGGGGACATTTTCACCTTTTTATATAGGAAAACCACTAAATACCGGACACTCTAAATAACGGACACTTTATTGGACTTAAATTATTGATTTTGACAATTTTGATCATAAATGTTGAATAATCGTGGAATGCTTTAATAAATATCGGTCCATCTAATCTAATCCTACTAGTCCTACATCATTATTCTTTGTATTATTATAGTTTATCTTATCCGTTCATTATTGCGTCGATGTAAATATTTTTCATACCATACTCAACAGTGTTTATTTTCTGTGAAGTTATCCTACTCGTATTTAGTTGTGTCTGTGATCCCATTACATACGGACATATTCATAATCGTTTCAGAAAACAGAAACCTTTGTCATCGACAATGAAGTGTTAAATTTTCATTAGTTTTTAAATACATAATAATCCCCATAAAACTGACTAAATATTTAAAAACCTCGTTTTAAAGTTTCGACAATTAAACGCGCGCACTATTGTATAGCGTGGATTTCTAGCTTGGTCTCATTTAATTTCTGAGGCCTTTGACTTTTAATTTAAAAAAATGTAGGTTCATAGCGCGACAAACGTTTATAGCTTGGCTGCCTCTGCAGTTCAAGTCTAGTTATAACTATAGACATATTTAAATATATACAAAATAATTTATTTATGCGGCCGGTCCATCATGGTGGACTTTGGATAAATGTTCAACGTGCTTTCGTGTGCATCCAAAATATAATATCTGAGGGACGGCAAATATCTAACCGTAACGACATCGAAAAAATGTAGTTATTAAAACACAATATATGTAACATTGCGTACAGCAGAGTTTCGCCCAAAAGTGAGCCCGAATTATATTTTTGATGCGTCGCGTAAAATTAAAAAAAACATAATATATATAAATACAATATTTAGATTCGAAGTGAAACGAGGAATGCCCTGGTTTTATCATTATGTGTGCTTTTTGTGTGTGTACACGATTTTGACCAGAAGGATTGCTCTAATGTATATGGAAACCTGTAATTTTTCTAAAAAGTGATTTCCTCTAATTGGTTCTTTGGGGAAATCACTTTCTCAACAATTTACCGGTTATTTGAAAAAATCAAGGAAAAAAGCTCAAAACACCTCAACTGAGATCGTGACACAAACCTACTAGTAATAAACCTACTAGCGCAGTCTAGTAATTTTGTCAAGACGCACTATCCACTTGTTTATTTTTAAGAGGTACATGATATTTGGTTGTTCTGTTTATAAAAATAATCTTAGCGACTCGGCACATACATACATATATTATCGACATATCGAAATTACATTGATATAAGCATTTCGCGGAAATCTCATATTGTTTTATTTCTTTTTTGTATGTAGTACGTCCTCAATTTTTTTTCCAGAAAACGTTGTCCTATCGAGGATATGTGGTGGCATACTTAGGTATGTGGGGGCCCTGTGACAAAAATACTGTGGGAGCCCCAAATAAATAAAAAAGACAATACATTTTGTTTTATAAAGAACATTCATTATTTTTTACATGCTATTTATTTTACTTAAAAATTAATTAAAAAACCGATTTAATTCGATAAGATATAAGACAAAAATTTGATAATATTGTGATAGTGCACGGCCGTAATTAATAAAACAGATTATTTATATCAGTAAAAATTCAATTCAAATAACGATAACTCGTATTATTACAAGATAAAATTACGATTATGATCATGGCTTAATGCATTTAAAAAAATTAACAATACACGAAGGAAAACATTTTAAAAAAATATAGTAGGCAAAAAAATTAATCAAAAATCTATAACTTGCAATCAGCTAATTTTCAGTAATTCGTTTTAATTTTAACCAAATACCATTCTCCGGACAAACCAACATAGACATTTTAGAATACGATAATGGGATTTGAGTTCTTTCGCAGGGCTCCACTTCAAATTTAGTTAAAAATTCAACTAAGGCCAATCTCATTTCCAGCTCAGCAAAGCGTTTTCCTAGGGGAAAAAATATTACAATGAAATCGAGTTTTTAAATTATTTGTTTGTTGAGTGTTTTCCATCAAGGGGTCATGTACCTATACACATACGAGGTCCATCACCGAATGGGAAATAAGTGCCGCTTATACGTTTTGCTTTTTCTTCTGGTGAAAATCTTTCCGGATCGAATACTTCAGGATCCGGATAGAACTTAGGATCGAAATGCAACGACTGAACTGGTAATATAACGTTTTGGCCCTTTTCAATTGTTAACGATTTGTCGGGGAATTGGTAAATTTGTGTAGCTTTTCTGAACAAGGCGTAAAACACTGGATGCTTTCGAAGAGTTTCTAAACAAAAAAATGTATTAGTGTACTCGAGTTGTTGAGTGTTAAAATGTGTTTAAATTCACTATGACAAAATGTATAATGCTCATTGAACATTTATTTTTAGGTACATGCATTTCCACATTTGGTTGGATAAGTTATGCAAATTGTAACTAAAATAAAAATTATATACATTAAAAGTATATTACGAGTTTATTAACTATATGCCTAATTATTTTAATTGAAAATACAGTAATGTCTTGACTCTTGGAGCTTAAACCCCAGCCCCCAAATATTTTTCCTATTTGCGCCACTGAGTTTGGACTTTAACAAACGAATTTTGGTTAATCTTAGGATTAACAATAAGTGTTTAAAAAAGTCGGAAATTGAAAATTGAAAACAAATTCTGTGATAGTTTTTCCTCACTTAATACTTGTGCATATACGAGTATAGTTCATGGTGCCACACCTACACCAAACGCAAACGCATAGAGATACGAGGACGATGAATACTATAGACGATAACTATTCTTTCTCGACGAATAAAATATAGAAATGAATTATGATGTCATAACACTACCGTAATCATAACAATATGCGATGATAACACTTCTATTTTTTAAGACATAGTATATTGAAGTTCAAACCTTCACCGAGACTAGGTCATTAGTGAAAACTGCACTTAAATGCATTGAGTACTTTTGGAGATGTGTGTGTATATACAGAAATGGGGATTTTACTTTATAATTAGTATATTTTGATATAGTGTAACTACCAATTCTCACCTGGGTTATATTTTCTTAGAATTCACTTACTTTTTAGAAGTAAATATGAAATTAGGTTAACAATAACAGATAATCAGCCTTCGGAATAAATTATAAATAAATATAATTTTATTTACAAAAAATCGTTTTATGCTTTATTTATATTCTTTGTGCTAAAATTAACAATCCACCATGTTTTCCAAGTATCAAATCGGTTTATTTCTACTTTAATTACTTTTTTATGGATATCGCAAGTTCTATGTACCATCATTGTCAGAAGTGTGTTCTAAGTTGCTCGCATTTTCAAAAATATTATTTGGTACATAGAACAGTTCACACTTTTTTATTCTTAAGTAGTTTCTTAATCGTCTCATTTATATAAACTCCATCCATATAATTTATATTTAAGTTGTGATGTACATTTTGAAGTTTATATTGTATGTGAGGGAGGAGTTCTTAAACTTTAAGTTCAATATACATTAAATTTGTAATTTAAATTGGAAAAAAAATCAATGTACGCGAAATACTAAAATGTGAGCAAATACCTGCAATGACCATATCCAAGTAGCTGAGATCTAATAACAATTCGTAATCAATTTTTCCGCCGTGTTTGGCTATTTGTAATTGAATGTGGCTGCGCACTTTGTCTTGGATTTTCTTTTTCAGCGCTAACTCGTACAGACAAAAACTTAAACTAGTAGATATAGTTTCATACCCGGCATTAAACATAAGAATAGCGTTCGCAATTATTTGTGTTTCCGTGAATCTTTCTAAAAAAAAAAAAAATAATAGCAACGTAATTATAATTATACAACAGTTATTTTTATTGGCTTTTGAAATATATTTTACCATATTTACCGACCTTCTTTGGGTAGATCTTCGTTCAGAACCAAATCTTTTCTCGCTTGCATTAAGGCATTAACGAAATCATTTCGAACTATGTTCTCGTCTTCTCTATATTTCAACGTACTTTGAAACGCACTCTCGAAAAAATTAACCGATTCCACTGGAAAGTCCTGAATTTTCAATATGTTCAAAATCACCGGAGATATCATCAAACACAGTTCCTTGAAGAAAAACGTTATCGATGGCGTGAAAAACGTCTTTCCAGCCCGATAAAACGGCGAGTCCTTTTTTGACACGGTATTCAACCTGAGGCCGAACGCACAAGTGCCGATGACGTCCGTCGAGTATCTGCCCAACAATTCTCTGATTTCCAACTCGTCTTCGCCGTTCGACAAATCCTCGTCGATGTTCTCCATCAGAACTTTGCCGCACTGCTTTATTTGCTCGAACATGACCTTAAGCTTGCCCGACGTGAACGCCGGCGACAACTTGCTCCTGATTACTTTCCATCGGGGGTTGTCCATGAAGAACAAGTGATCGGACAAAGGGTTCACCTGGAAGTCCGAGTAGACGCCCCGGTCGGAGAAATGCGAGTTGTGCTTGATGAACACGTTGTTCACCAGCTCCGGGTCGCGGATCATCAGGTAAGGGGTGCGCATCTGGTACAGGCCGCCGTACTTGTGGCCGGCCAACTGGTCGTACATTCTGCGGTAGAAATGGATGTTGTTCGTGAGGCCCAACGCGATCGGCAAGAAGTTGCCGAACAACGGGACGACGGGCCGCACGTACGGCACGCGAAGCTTTTCCCATTTGTCCAAAGTCGACGTGGAAAAATAATAGACGATCGCCAAAGCTGTTGAAAACGGCACGAGGATGTAGAGGCACCACACTATGGTAGCGGTCGGAAACATCGCGGTGGCTGACAAATATAATGTAATACGAGTATAGATAATAAAATATAATAGTACAGTAAAAATGAATTGTTTATGCAATATAGGTGAACACGTGCTTTGGACGTGGACTTGATTGTTGCAGGAACCACCACTCGAAACGAACGAGAAATGCGTCGAAACATCCAACAGGTATTCTTACCGGACAATGAAGTAAACCACATACCATAATATAACATATTGTTTCAGGTGGGGGTTGGCTAATAGCTGACCACAACATTTGGAATGGTCGAGATCGGGACACTTATCAATACGACTGGTTGGTGAAGTCTATTTTGTACTAAATTTGTCCGCTGTTTTCGTGTTGTGACCTGTCGGACTTAGATTTCTTCGCGAACGACTTTACTTATTTAGTATCCTGATATGTTTTAAAGGCGCTCACGCCTCATAGAATTCTGTCAGATTGTTTTTTTTTTTTATTTGAAAGACAAAGACTTCTTACAGGTCGCATTGGACTTTGAATTTTGAAGCTGTAAATAAAATAGTTTAGAATTTGGTTTTTTTTTCATAGTTTATGGAAAGTTTAATAAAAAAGTCCAATATGACCGGGAAAAAATTTTCCCCTTTCAAATAAAAAATAAAATTATCAAAATTCAATAACTCTAAAAGACGTTTTCCTTATCAAGTAATTTTATTGTTTCACAGGCAGACGACGCTCACGTTCTGACATGAGAATTTGCGTGCTTCTGTTTCCCCCGCCACTGGATCTTGACCCGTGTGATATTTTCTTATCTTTTACATGCAGTGGTTATGTAATGGTTATGCATTGCGTTATCGATCGCATTGCCATTATAGTTTTGTCTTACTGACAATAGTACGACTATCTAATATAATGAAGCCTATATAATAATAAAAATATTCATAGTGGTTATTTATACTGTAAATTAAAACGTAGGAAAATAATTATTATAAAATTTTTTTTCAAGTATTCAATTTACGAACAAATGTCCATAAACAATAATGAGGTTGAGACTCCACGGTAGGTTGAGATACAGAGGCGACTGACAAATAAATGATGTCGGTGTATTGGTATTTTAAACATAATTGAAACAATGTACCATTGCTTTCGAAAAAACGTTTCCGAGAGTACCAGTGGTAAATTTGGCCGTTATTATTTTTTATTCTTCTTCGTTTTTTGCGATTATCGAGAAAACGATTGGGAAAATCGGAAAATTACCTTCTTAAAGTATAAACTAGACAACACTTCATATCAGATACTTCCCATCATTGTGATGATCGGAGAATCCATCTGTTGATAATCGTGAACACGGACAAAAAAAATCTTATGACATTCGGGTAATTGTTTTTTTATTCGTAACAAAGAGAATCTTGTATCAAATTTCCATGACTATAGTATTTAAATTGAAAAGTTTTAATTATTTAAACTAACTACACAAATGTAGCGGATTTTCCGGATTTTTGTCGTTTTGTTAAAATTGAATACTCAAACTTTTCGATATCTTTTACCTATACATATTTTTACAGGTACCAAACCGCATTAAAAATATAAAAATGACACGATTACGGTCAATTATTTTGTATTATTGTCATGTTATAAATTATAATAATTAGTATATCGTTCGACGTTGGGATGCCGGTCGCCATCATGTTTGTATATTACTAGACTTACTTTTAATACTACTACTTTATTGGTTACTTCTAGGTATCCAGTAGATAAGATAAGCAATCAAGGGCGAGTTACACATTTATATTGTACGCACTCACACCAACAATCGTTTACACGCAACGACAGCGGCTTGAAGGGATCTTATTTTTTAAATCTCAATATAGGGCTTATTTCTTCTACTCTATATCATCAAAAAACTTTGTTAACCAGTGCGAGTGATTAAAAAGTCAACTAAACCGTCTAACTATGTTATGAAGAGTGCCCCGACCATATCTGCTAAGACCGTGATCTCTATACTTCGATAAAGTTTTAAATATCTAAATCGGTAAGACCATGGTTAGCCAGACAATTCGCCGTTTTTCATTCACCGCGCGATAATTTACGACGGTTACATGTCATAGCGTTTAAAATTCACGTAAACTGTTTTTAGATCGTCTCTTCGTTTAATATTTTTACGCATAATTTTAGAAAATGTTGTCATTTTTACTCCTAAAACATACTAATTATAGAGGACTTTACACTAAACTAACTGTACCATCCTATTGCCCTTGGGTAAAAACTAAAAATTAACTCTTACCTGTCCGTCGCCGCCATGTGCGCGGTTCAATGCTTTAAGTACCTTGGATTGCCTATAGCCAGGATCCATGCAATATAGGTTACGTACCCAAATAAAGTTGGGCGTGTCACTAATTATTATTATTATTATTTCAATTATATCGTTTCAACATTCGATTGTGTCTCATCAGCGTAAAAGACTGAAAGGCAATCACGAATAAACATACGCGTATAACAATTTATAAGTTATACTTCAATTTAATCATTTAAAACATTTATAGATACAGCGTGCACGTGATTTATACATGGCTAAACACTAAAAAAATTACATATTTATTAATGCGAATATAATCCCATCACTAAAAAATTATAAATAATTTATATAATTCATATTATGTTATGTATTAATATTATTATTTTGTTAAAAATCAAAAAACAATTATTGCTGTTATTTTTAGACATTATCCATTTGATATCGTGGAGAGTGAATAATTTAGAAATCTTGCACAAATGTTCATTGGTACAATAACTACAGATTTTCCTCACGGAAAACAACATCTAACAGCATGATACCAATAATGTATCACTGAAGGTATGAAAAAATCCAAGAACTCATAAGGTCATAAGACATAATTAACTTTTTTTCTGCATGCCTGATGGCAGATGGCTGTACGTAAGTGAAAAATGAAAGCTTTGTGAGAATGACAATGCATTTCATAAATTAAGATTTTTTGCTCCAGTCCGTTTGCCTAGGCTGTGAGAATTTTGATGAAAGGATTGATAACTTGGATACATAATTAAACAATTTTGTTCAAGAGTGGAACATAGAACACAAAATTACGGCATATGTAAGTGATTATCATGCACCCAGCATTATAGAACGCACTAAAAAATGGACCCAATTTTTGACACAAATGTTGTGCTCACAGCATTAATTTAGTGGTACAAAGTTCTTGGTGAAGTCCAGAAAAAATTGAAGGCAATCGTGGAACACTTTAAAAGAAGTTCAAATGCGCTGACAAATCTTCAGTCAACTCAAATTAAATTGGGTTTGCTCAAAATGTGTTTCAGCATATAGTAAAAATAAAAGTTGTAGTCATTTCCACAATGACGCTACTCTAGTAAGACATGGATCAACTGGCCGTGGCAGAGAGGCAGGTTGTTGAAAGTGCCTCAGAAGTCCTCAAAATGTTTGCTAAAACAACAATAGAAATTTGTAGTGATAAGTTTATCAGCATGTCTAAAGAAATGATTTTTATAAGAAAAATGTTATACACACAATGGAAACGTTTGAGAAGAACACTGATTTACTAGAGATAACTAAACACATGGCGACTACTTTCTTGGAAAAATTAAACAGAAGATTTAAATATTATGAAGATAATGAAATTGAAATTAAGCAGCACTCTTTGGCCCGAGATTCGATATACAATCGATGGTATCATTCATCCCTTATCAGTGACAAAACGCAAATGAACGAGTTTATCATTTTGTCATTTGGATACTATTGGCATGAAGGATGAACGATATCGTTCATCTTTTAGTGAACTAGTTGTAATCGTTCACTTGGGTGAATAGTTCAATTGAACTAGATACTCGTAGGTCGTTTATGAACACAGAACGATACATCTCTAGTACAGTGATAGCTTTTTCCCTCGCGGCCCCAACTATAAAGTACAAAGTTATAACTATAGTTCCGTTTCAGCCGTAATTTCCGAGGCCGTTGCATCTCTGGGTCCGCTGCACTTTCCAGTGAGCACAGTGCATTTAATGACTTCAAAATGTTCACAGCCCCACAACTTAAAACCACTAACGATACAGTTCTCCCCTGTACTCACGCCATATTTCCCTGGAGACTGCGAGTCGTTGTAGATTTTTCATTTGAATTTGGGGCATTCTGCTGTGTAACATTGTACGTTATTGTAGTATTTTTTTTTCTGTCAACTGCAGCCGCGAAAACCAAAAATGTAGCATATTGAAAGCCACCGAGCGGCTCACAGCGGGCTGAACCAAAACCGGCCATGCAACACTGGGTTCGAATAGTAAATCCCGTTTAAACAGTTATAACGAAATGTAAATATTTTTTCGTCGTAACCGTACGGCGACCACTGCCATCTTTTGTTCGTTAATTTATTAATACATTTCACGCTACCATATCAAATTATTAAGAGGGACTTGTGATTTTAACTTCATATTCTGTATTCCAAGTGAAACAAGGAACGTATTTTATTTTATTTTTTTAATCGATATTAAGCTTCGGCTATTAGCCGGAGGGTAGTAACGGTTGGTTTTTGAAACAGCAGATTCTTTTCATTTTTGAAACGCGTATGTGAATATAGTGCAAGGTTTTCGTCACTAAAAATCCGGATGCTAGCGACAACAGATGATGAAGCAACTGAAGCACTGATCAGCGACTGCGGCCAACCACTGCGTCACACATATAAGGGAAGCAATGGTTTTATCATGTGGTTTTTTTATTTTTTTTATTTTGTGATTGTGTGTACGATTTTGAGAGAAAAACAGAAAAAAAATTGCAAAACGCTTTAACCAAGATTGAACCATGCATCGTCTAATATTTTCATAATTCACTTGTTTATTTTTCGTAGTATTTTCCTTGTTTGGTTGCTATTGTAAATATTAATTGCAGTGACTCGGAAAATACTTGTAATATTACTATAAGCATTTAATAAAAATATCATAATTTTCGAAACATCTCTTTTTGCAAAAGTTAGAACATTAAAAGTTCAATCAACTCTACTTAGAGTTCTACTATTATATTACTCAACTTTAGAATACATTTTATACTGATCAAACCTACCTCATTTACTCAGAATCGATTTTTTCGAGAGAACTGGTACATTGGTTTCAAATTCAAATTATCTCACCCGACCTAGCAGTTTTGTCCATTTTATTTAATGTATTTAAATGTTCCCTCACTATTTGTTTTGATTGTATTCAGCTTATGTGACCATTTTTCTTTTTTGTACCTGTTTGTCAATATTAATACAATTTGTGAATTACAACTTTACAAAGCTCTTTATACTTTTTCTTTCAAAAATGAGTTGAAAAATTTTTTTTTTTTATTAAAATTTAAAATTCGTCATTATATCACATTCTATTACAAGTCTTAATATATAAACAATTGTAATTACAAGAGAAATAAAAATAGTATTTACATGCTATTTTAAGTATCTTTTTATTTTTAATTTCATTAAATTTGGTCTTCGACTGAGCTAATATCAGATAGAAGTTGTATAAAATATAAATAAGCCGCATACAAGCCCAAGCGATTAAAACATATTATATTGTAGGAGCAGGTACGCGAATGAGACGACCTCTAAAATATATTGTAATGTGGGTGACGATCATACAAGTATATACAAGTATATATATATATTGTATATAATGTATATAATATACCAAATATTGGTACCAAAAAGCCGTACTATTAATCCACGATGAATTGGGTCACCGACAGCACATATTTGTGGCGGATATCGAAGCGCGCGATATTCCTCGGAATTTCTGCAACTTAACGGCCGTTCGAGTACTACTGTTGTTATATTCGAGCCTTTCGAATTCTCGTGGAATTTCCTATACTCTTGAATAACAGTTAATTATATTTCAGACGGTATCAATACTATTGAGATTTGAGATGATTCGCAAACCGTGTCATTAAAGACAATTAATTTCAATGACGCTCAATAGTCTTATACGAGAGTAAAATGTTGTCCGGACGAGGGACGATATTATAATCCTGCTTAAATAATAAACGTAAGTGTCTATAAGAAAACAATGATAATTTCAACGTAAAATGTCAGTTTTTCTTTACTCAACCATCTGTGAGCCAATGCACACATCTTAAATCATATACTTTTAATAGAGCTTATACAGTGCCTATAGATCCTATATCACGCGTAGTAGGTTACATAGCAGTTGTCCCCACTTTTGGACCCAAAGTCCGTATTACGCATGCGTTATAGTGCGGGACGGACAGTGGCTGACGCGGCAATTTTGAACAATACACGCACATGCGCAGTGGTGAAATTGGGTCCAATTGCTATGCTTCCATAGCTATAGTGTGCCTAGTGCAGGTGTTGGCAATCAGCAATGTATTTTATCGATTAAATGATTTTAGAATATTCAGTAGGTATTCAAAGTGTTTGGTGTACGCGCGTGCGCGAGAAATTTATTATCGATAAACTTCTAGGAACAATTCATATCTACATGCCGATGTCAAACACATAATTTTACGGATAAAAAGGTCAGATTGCAGGTAAATGGATGCTGGAAACCTGTGGGCCGCCGCCTATACAATTTACACGTTAAATATTGAAAAATATTTGGGGTGGACCACCCTTAACACCTAGGGGATTAAAAAAAACCCATGACCTATTCTCACACCTACCAAATAAACAAAAAACATTTCATGAAAATTGGTCAAGCCGTTTCGGAGGGGATTAATAACAAACACTGCGACCGGAGTTTTATAATATATAAGATAAGATATAAAAAATATCTAAATCTGTATAGTGATATTTGTTTCAGATTAATTAAAGGCAATATTTAATCAGTAATAACCCAGTAAATTTAAAATGTTATCAAATTAAGGTTTGTCAGTGTAGTTTGTATACGGTTTTTCGATTGCAAATTTAATTAATGATTTTCAAAGTGAGACTTAATTTAATTTAGTTATAGCCTTAAACGACTAAAATTAAATTAAAAAGGGTTGTTCAATTGTTAAAACCAGTGTGATTCTTTGGAGTTTGGACATCATGACTTAGTCACTTTTTAAAATATTTCCTCTTTACTACTAAAAGATTGCCGACCCCTGGTCTAGCGTATAAAATGATCTAAGACACACGTGTACAGCGCACACGTATAAATTTATACCAGGCAGGAACGCCATTTAATTTTCCTTCTCCTGCGGAATTCCTACAGATGTGCCGGCCGGTTTTATCGGCTTACCGTTCTCGAACTTTCGGATATACTCAACCTTTCCTTACTATATATTATACGTCATATTAACAATGTGAAAGGCCGTCTATGGGTACCTACGTATACCAACATTTTTCGCAAAAATACCTATAAAAGCACCTTATCCGCCGAAATTAATATAGGAACATAATATATACGATACCAAAGTCCGTGTATTCGGTCTCACCCCTCCTCCAATTTCGTTTCTTACCAAACAAAAATACTACATTTTAAAACTATTATTAAACAAATTTAGATTTTGAACCGAAAAGACTGTCGGCCTTTTATAATAATCTAATATACTTATAAAATATTTATAATTTTTTTTTCTCGCAGATATGCATTTTTAACAGGCTTATGGTCGAAACTGACCATAATAAGTCATTTTATATTTTGCCCGGGATTCAATAGATTTGAGTCGACATTTATTTAAAAGTCTAAAACTCGGCACTAACTGATAAGTTTCACGATGTTTAACGATTATGCTTACTCAGAATACAACGCCATGTTAAGTGTGTGTGTGTGTGTGTGTGTGTGTGTGTGTGTGTGTGTCTTACTCACCTGATAATAATAATATTAAACACTTAATTATATTATATTATTTTATTTGTGTTCAGTGATAGTTATTATTGCGCTTGTTTTGCTGGCTTGAGATGATTATAAAAATTATGTTATAATCTTGATATTACATGGTTAAGCCCGTAGCTCGTTTTTTTATCTGTGTTTTTTTTATTACTCTATGTATCAATTTTATTCAACTATAAGTCTTAAGACTACGTGATATAATAACATAAATTATTTACCTATTGAATACTGCGGTTATATAAATATTATGTTTCTCAGCTATAATATATAAAAATTAAATTAAATGATCATCATGTTCTTGAAAAATAATAATCGACTGGTAATTAAATAAAAATCTATAGATATAATAATTAAAAATCAGACATTTATAAGGAAAGTATATACAATATAGATAATTTTATTTTCGCCGTATAGTAAGTTGTACTAACTTTATGTACTTCAAGTAAAAAAGATCAAGTAAAAAAGAAACGATCAATATTTGGTGGTTTATGACTTTATAATATTTTTTTTTTTTGAAAAATTTAATGATTCCTCTTTTAAAAACAAAAATAGTTATAAGCTTGATAACTAAAATATTTTTGAATATTCATAACGTTATCGCGGTTAAAATATGCCGAATAACTTCAATAACTTCTTTTACTGCGGGACCGGCAATAGGAAAACGTGCAGTCATACGCATCCGATTCGAAAACAATGTGAATTCGCGAGATGATTTGTTACATATTATTATTTACTTTTAGAAAGAAATCTGTGTAAGGGATTGAATCGTAAACCGACCATTACCCGATGTAGCAGACTACGGATTCGACAACAATTGATAATATGACGTGTATAATATTTACCAAAACACTGTATTTATTATACTTCATTCGCTAATGTACATATTAACGTCGTGAGCTTGCGAAAAATATCATCGTGTACACTAGGGGTCACCAATTAATATTTTTGGAGGGCCGAATCGGGAATTTTGAAAATTTTCGGGGGCCGTCAAAATAGCCAAACAAATATTTTTAACATATTATGTAATGAAGCAATAGTATAACTTAAATAAAAAATAATAAATTTAAAAAAATTAAAATAAAATAAAATTCAAATTAACAGCAATATTATAATATAAATAGAAAGTCGGGGTAAAATTAGTGGGAAAAATGGCAAGTAAGTTTGTTATCGAAGTTTATTCGTATTTTATTATCGGTTTTTACCTTTTTTTCCTTGTCCGCGGGCCGGATAAAGTGTGTTCGCGGGCAAGACGTGGCCCGCGGGCCGCCATTTGGTGACCACTGGACTGTACACAATGTTGCACTGTTAAAAATATTATGTTTTTGATGTGTTGCGATAATGCGATTAGTTCGCATTTCGCTGCGATTGAAAGTAAACAAGAATTGAAAATGCTGTAAACGTAATAATTTTCACGAATACAATATACATACATATGTGCATATTACGTTTCGGCTTAGGTTTCCTAATGAAAATATAATTTGCTTTCAGTACAATTCTCAGACGAGGAGAAAAACTGCGTCCACGCGCGGCTGAACCGCTACGGGTGTAAGTACTAAGCAGCTTACTATTATTTGCAAGTGCAATATTAAATCGTGTTGATATAATATAATATTGTATTCTTACGAAGAATATTACGGTATTATTTTTTGGTAGAGTTTTAGAAACGGCCGAATTTATTAATAGTTTCGCTTATGAATTGATTACAAGGTTTTATCAGAATACGCACCGAATTTTCAAGATAACATTCAGGCGCCTTGTACAATAATTTTTTGTGGCCGACGAAGGGGCAATGTGCAATGTGCATAATATATTAATACAATTATAACTAATAATAGAATTTACTTAATTAACCATCTACTCGCGAGGCGGATGTAACTCCGTACCGTACAAATAGAGCGATTGTATAATCAGGCCTTTAGCTCAGATCATTGCTCGACGTCGTGCGTCTGAACATGATCTAGATCAGTGGTCTTCAACCGGTGGGTCGTGACCCATTTTTGGGTCTTATAAGTATTCTTTTTAAAATAAAGATCAAGTTTTTAAAATTGTATAAGGTATAAAAATAATTTTTTAATTATTTAACTTTAATATTAGCAAATGAAAATACAGTTTAAAAATTATTGTAATATATTATGTATCAACAATATTATATATCAAATCATACTACATACTTTATTTAGTTTTTCTACAAAGCTCACGTGTCACGTGGCTCGCAAAAAATGTATGCCTAAAAAAGTGGGTCGTGAGTCCAAAAAGGTTGAAGACCAGTGATCCAGATCAGCGATTCTTAACCGGGGGGTCGCCAACAATTTTTTTAGGGTCGCCAATTCATGTGGGAAAAAAATTGTTTCACTTAGAATCTTATAATTAATAGTAAGTGTTAAAAAATATATATTTTTGTTTGGATAGTCCGATAGTCGATAAAAACTTACTATTTATTTATAATACAATTCAAGGCTAATTACAAATAAAATAACAATATAATCGATTATAGGGGGTCGCGAACTCAAAAAGATTATGAGAACCGCTGATCTAGATTACTGTCGAACATCACGAAAGACGACCCGATTGGCGATTAATATCGCAATTAAATGTGTACGTGCGTGATCGACGTGTGCTTTTTCAATTGTCCGTCATTTTCTTTATAGACTAACCCACTAGCCTTTTATCAGTTTGTCAATACTCTGCACTGCGTGTGCAATATCAATCAAAATCGTCGTCTTTACTGCTGTTGTACCTTTTGACAAAAGCAACGTCGACGGTAAAAATTGTTGCGATTTGAATTTGTGTGTCCGACCCCTTTACACAACGGAAAAATTTGGAATTACAATCGTCATTATTGATTAATTTAAAATGCCACAGTTTCGTACGGAATATGCACGGTTCATTTGGGTTCATTTTCTATACTAGCCGTAAACCATTCGCGTTCGGACGGCTAACCCGTCAGCTCTGCAGTCCGCCAAAAGCGTCTATAAAAGGCAGAATAACATTTTTTTTTTTTTATAACATTTGGATATTTTATTATTTCGGTTCGCTGGAGATGATTGATCCCGTTCAAAACCAGTAACCTAATCTGGAACTGGTAGTAGGAAACGTGCATGTTCTCAGCCGACCTGCCGGCAACCATATACATTGTTTCATTTGACCACAGCCATAACCTAAGTTGGACGGGGCCAAATATGAAATGTGCAAAAGTTTGTGTCGTTGGTAAATAGCTTTGGACTTATATAAATGTCGTCCGTTTTATATGGTGAAAAGTTGATATTATATAATATCTACACTGAGACTAAAATCATTTTAGTTTTTTGAGGGTTTTTTGAATGGTTAAATAGACCGAGGAACAGTATTCGCGCAGCTTCCACGGTGATCATAACATAATTTCAGCACCCCCAGTATTTGGACCCTAGTCGCGCCTATGTCGCACACTTGGCCGTCAAGGTCGTCCGGCATGTTTCACCCCTCTCCCGAAAAATGTCCATACCAGTCTTGTATGATATGATAATAAAAACACAAATTAAAAACAAGTTAAACAGAAGGCTTTTTTACCTGAAGTATACGTATGAAAATTATTATCAAAACGGTTTATAGTTGTTAAAATCTCTATGATAATTTTTGGCGAAAACAATGACTTTTTTCTACCGCTATCATCTTCTCATCGGAAGTAATTTATAGCGGTCCGAAGTTTAGCTGCGTCGACTGTTTGTGCGGTCACTACACGAAACCGATCCGATCACAGATGCCCGCTCGATGAGTAACTTGACTGTCTTTTCTCGTTCCCGTGCACGTATTGCACTTTAATATTGGTCCTCAGTTTTCTAAGTGTTCCGTTTTCTTCTGCGAAAATCTCTTCGTTCCTCTATAAAATGTACTCCCGGTGCCGCATACCGTTTTAGTCGACTTGTTTGCCTATGCCACCGAAATACCGGCAGAGAACAATAAGTTGCCCGTTCAACATATTTTGGGGGTCCGCGCGGAAACTTTTCAATCGTCCTCACCCCTTTTGCGTAAAACATATTGATAATCGACTACGGTACCGGCATTGTAAAACTGCAAAGTCCTTTTAAGACAGGTTGATTACTATAGATGTCAATACCATCCGGTCGATCTGCGCGCACCGGGTTCTACAACTAAGCAAAATCGTTTGCCACAGTTGTGTGAAGTTTTTTAAAAATTACTTCACTCAAGATATCATATATTATACCATAAAATACCCAAATAAAACCATTCGTACAGCTGAAAATCCACAAGTCTTAAGATTGTGAATAGTTTAATTTTTAAAAAAATCAAGCAAGTGCCTCCTGAAAATAATCAAATACATTTAATATTTCATAACTTATACGTAAACAATTAGTCTTATATTATATTTTTTAATTAAATTTGTACGCAAAGTGATATAAATTACATTACGAAAAACATAAAAGTTAGTTTATACACTAAGTACACAAAGTTTCACTGAAAGTGGCCGTGATTTATTTGGAACCTTTTTAGTTTTAGGTTTTTATTAAAACTAATATAGTTCTTACAAAGTGTAGTTGAGGCCGTTTCTACAATCAGAGTATAAAACTTTCTAAAAATGATTGGTATAGGAAGGTATTGGTATATCAAGGTGAAATTTCATGTGATTATTTATTTTCAAGAGGCACGTAATAAAATGATTTATTTATTGTTTTGGTTTAAGGGAAATTAATCGTTCGACAATATTGTATCCGAAACAACTATTTTTATATTATGATCACAAAAACATTTTGTAAAAATTAAACACTGAAAAAATTGACTCGATTTAAGTTGACTCGATAGCTATGGGAACGTTCGAATAATCATCGAGTGCGTTTTAATAGTTTAATACTGAAAACTTTCGATTGGCCCAAAATATTATCTTCTATGTATAATGTATATACATCGCAGTTAGGTTTGAAATAACTGTTTTCTGTGAACGTGACCAAAACGCTCTCATTGTTATTATAATAATATACGAAATATCTAAATATCATAATTGATGCAGCGACTAGGTTCTACGCTATAGCGTTACAGTTTCAAAATGGAACAAACGTCCTCAAACGATCAATAAACATTATCGAACAAAAAATTACGGTAAACCCTTCGAATTATCACCGCCCAGTAAATCGTACCCATTGTATTCAACTAAACGTAGTCCTAGTGTGGCCACTGTCACAAACGTCCTGTCTGCCTTTTCACATCCGTTTCCGTTTCACCATTGAATAATAATATCATTGTTACCGGCGTGTGTCATGTACGTGTGCGTATGCTTGTGCGTGCGTGTGCGTGTGTATATTTGGCAAAACCTTTGGTGTACTTGAAAATGCGTTTTTTAAACATACGAGCTTAACGCAAACAAAACGGCGTGCATCCATTTCAATACATTCTCGATTGCTCTTCGGTAACGGTCGTTTTGTTATTATCATTGTTCTTTTTTTGTTGTTTTCACTTCACGCATAACGCATGAATTTATATTTTACTATAAATTTACATATAGTTTCATAACAAGATAATATTTCGCCGAAGTGGAAATGAAATATTGTGTAATCTAAACAGCTATATAAAATAGAACTTTTTTTTTCGGGAACCATACCGATCTCGACCGCGATACAAAAGTGGTTTTTCTTTCTTGTTTTACTGGCGCAGAACGCGTTACATGATCAAAGTGAATACGAGTTTGTGAAACTAAAAACGAAAAAGAATTTTATAAAATTGAATTTGTAATTCATCTGAATAATTTGAATTTGTATTTACTCGATACAGCATCACCGCTCGATGATATTGTACATATTGTTATATCTTATATTATTAGCAGTGCACGCGGGCAATATAATGTCGGCAAGTGGTATCAATTTCACCTACCCGAAACGGCGTATCTTCAACTAAATTAATATCGGATACGTTATATTGACACGAAACATATTGTAGGTAAACAAAACGTATTGTTTTATACGATAGGTTACAAGTTTAATGGAGTGGTATCAAATTTAAAACATTTCATTTGGGATAATGTGAAAATTATTTATTTGACATGTTCTCGATATTTGTTTAACCAGCTATTGACGTTTAACCTTACCACTGTTTGGAAGATTGCGTCAGGCAGGTAGATTATAACTTTTGATAACTTATTAAAAATTATTTTACTTGGACAAAAACCCTCGGAGTGCTGTGATTAGCGTACACTGGTAGACGGTTTTTAGCGAGATACTTCTAATTTGTATCCACAGAATTTATCACAATACTTATTATGATTGATTAACAAACCATAATAACTATGGCCAATTAGATGATTTCTGTTAATAAATTAGTAAACCTCTGTGAAATACACACCAATTATTGATAGAATATAAATAATAAACTATAAAGTAAAATATTATAAATAAAATAGAAAAATATATAAATTTTAATTTGACCGGATACTCTTACGAATATTCGTCCCGTTAAGTTTTTATTCGTACTTTGAACTTTTTTATATTCACACGATCCATCATCTATGAGAAAAATGGAAAAACATGCAGTCGTTTAAAGTTTGTTACAAACATGTGTTTAGACTCACGACAAGTCGAAGTAAATAGTTCCACGAAAACAATATTATTAGTTATTAGGTTTATAATAGTATTCCTTGGTAAATAGCTGCTTATTATGACATTATGGTATTAAACTTCAGGTTCATTTCTTCCCCTTTGGAGGTGATTTTCTATTTTTGTACGAGTATTTATTACAATTTATTTTATTTCATCAATGTAAGCTTATGAGTTATATTTCTGTAACATTATATCTCTTTGTTTTGGCTTATATACTTTATATGTTTTTCGCATACTTTTTAGGAATGAGGGAAATTCCTAAAATTTGAATATAAAAAAGTGATCATCATTAAGTAATTTTTCAAACTGCGCAGATACCTACCTACTTTATTCATTCCCTTTGTTACCAAGTTGGACCATCTCAACATTTATTTTTGTGTTAACATAATAATAAGTCACATATCTAATATTTATTTATATTGTAAACATAGTATAACTGTTATGCAAAGAATAGCAGAAAAGGTTAAAAAGTCTACGATGCAACAGTCAATATATTTATATTAAGTAAACTATGTAACTATGCACACATTTATAAAACGTGATTGCTTATAACTTATAAGTTATAGTATAAGATATCACAAATACGCATTTATTCTGATTCGGACGTATGAACGATGTAACGCCGTCAAGAGAGTTCGAGGAAAAACTCATCTTCTTCGGTCGAATACCGTCTTCTGCAGCACGATGACCACTCAAGTTAAAATTTATAAATTAATTAAATTTATAATTTGCATTATCTGTATGGAGTCTATCTTACTAGGTGGTGATAAATAATTTGCTATACTGTCACGGAAATAGCGAAACAGAGCGTTTTAGAGTCACACCGAATAAAGTCATGCGGACACTGCTGAAGGAAAGCAGGATTTAATTTAGCTATTGATTTATTGAACATTTATCTGTAGTTTTTATAGTATCATCTATAAAATTATGTATACAAAGCGTATTCGTTACTTTTTCGTTTAAAAAACTAATAAACTATTTATGTACTCTAAATGTTATGTATTATATTGACTGGAATAAAATTTTAATAACAAAAAGTAATAAATTGGTAAGTTTGTATGCCATTGTATCAATAATTGCTAGCGCCGGCACTGAGTTCAATTATAAGCGGACAACGTTAACATACATTTTATCAGCTATAATCCAAAGACTTATAGCTGTATACAACTATATATCACGACTTTAAGGTCAGGTTTTTTTTTTTATACTCGGCGGAGCGTTTTTGGTGGCACATATACGGTTTCAATTCCCCCCTTTCCTAATGTTACGCGGACGTTTGTTTCACGAACGTAAACGATGTTCGTATTAATTGCCACGAAGCTTTTGACCGGAACGTGTAAGCAGTTGAACACGCGACGGATAAAATCAAAACAAACCGAATTATAAAACTGTAACGATAACGTACAAACGTCTTCGATACCGATAGCATTACAGAAATTTTTTTTTCTAGCATATGGCGTCGCTTTTGGTGAAAAGATACATAACTTAGCTAAAAGTATTAAACCAAATAAATAACAGTTATCGGTTACAGTAGCTAAATAAAATGAAATAATATAAATTAAATATATGGAGTCACAAACTTTAAAAAATAAAAAATATATAAATAAAACAAAATAAAATAACAATTAAAATAAAACAATAAAATAAAATAAGTACATAGATCAGTATATGACTGCTGTAACATGTAATTATTGTTGTGATTCAAAGTAATAACATATACCAGGGACGTACGCAGAAAAAAGTTTCGGGGGGTGTTTTTAAAAATCAGTTGCTGAAAAGTAGAACTTTTTTTTTAATAAACATACGAAATTTTTTTAAGAAAATTATCTTTACTTAGTACTTACAATACTTTTTTATAATATAAACAAAAAAATTACAATACTAAATCTAATTTTTGTGAAGTTTTAGCCATTATGTTAAGAATATCTTGACAATTAACTTCTATGTATCTATGTACATTTAACAATGTTAAACATTCAATTTCTATGTCTGCTGGTGCCTAAATAGCGCAACAATCAACATTAGAAAATACGTTAAAATATTAATAAACAAAAAAATAAAAACTAATACGCACCTCATTATTCTCAGTTCGAGATTTTTTATTTGTTGAGAAATAAGAAAGTAGAGTGTTTCTTTTTTTTTAAGATTCCATACTTTATAATAATATTATACACCAACTTGAGAGTTAAGAAATAAAACAATATAATATTGTCACTTTTCGTGCCTCGTTTCAGATACAAAACAAAAACATAAATATAAACATAAACTATAATGTCGATAATAAAATATAACAGAAACGTCATTATTCATTAATTTTAACACTCCAATTCGCAGTAATTGTCCTGTCTGTATAGCTTAGGTATTTCCCATGTCCGTGTACATTTTAGAATTCTTTTATACCCACGTCAATACACACTACACAGTATCATTTTATTTTATTTATAAATTTGTTAGTATGTATTATATTTTATTTTGCTTTAGTCGGTTTTTCACAAACACAACGTAATAATATTATATCTGTCTATTAAAGTATAATATAAAAATTAATATTAAAATTGAATAAATAAATAACCATACAAAAAACCAAATATTTCGGGGGGTGTTTGAACACCCAAAACACCCCCCTGTGTACGTGCCTGACATATACAATGATACAAATAGGAGTTTGCCCACATACTAAAGGTGTACTTCAAGGTTACGTAGCCAATCTTGTGCCTCACCACCGCCTTTATGGAGCTCTGCTATTCCTCCTTCATATTTTGTCCGCGGACATGACTCGACAATGTGTTTAATGGTTTGAACCTGCCCACGCTCACAGAGTGGGGTATCATTACAGAAATGATAACGATACAATATTGTGGTCGGCGTGTGTACAGTTGTTGTTCTCGTTCCCTTCGTTAGTTCGATGATCCTGCGCAACACTGCAACAGTATCGTGTTATTGGACTTTTGCGATCGCACGACCACGCACTACCAATATCGTATGTCGTAGCGGGAAAAATGCATTATTTATGTGGAGTACGTGTATATTGAGGAGCTTGGGCGAGGGCTAGGAGGGGACGGGGAGTGCGATAAATCGGGGGTAGGTAGTGCAAATACCAGCGCGTGAGCTCCACGCTTAATCAACCCGTGCGCGCGAAACAAACCGCCGCCGGCCCGGACCCACCACGGTGCAGTAATTGCTTCGATAACAATCGTTCCGTTTTCGCCTGCCTAAACACTCGTATCATCGTCGCGACGAGCCGTGCAGCGAAACGAATTATTAAAAAAACGAAACAAAAAGTTTGGCTAGGTTCACACTAACACAAAACGCGCGCTTACCATTCACATGGCTGCGTGTCACGCGCGTTATGCGAGAATTTTCTAGTCCAAAACTACATTTAAAAAACGATATAAAGTATAGTTCAGACTGTCATCGAGAATGGATGTGATAGATGCTGTGTGTTTGTGGGCCGTCCACCGTAGAATGAGAAGACGCAGACAAATGAGGGAAAGAAAATATTGGGTTCGTCCAATTTTAAAAACAAGGCTTACTCATAGTCTTTATGTCACGTTATATCCTAAACTTAGAGAACACGATGAAAAATTTATCAATTACTTTAGAATGTCCATTAAATCATTCGATGACCTGTTGGAGATAATTTAAGACTCCTTAGAAGCTGATGAAAATGCAATAAGATATTGCATTTCACCACAAGAAAATACTATGAATCTATGATCAAAATTCGATGCGCGTGTCAACTGAACGGTCCGATAATGATATATGGAATTTCTATCCGCGGAGTCACGCTCGTGTTCGCGCGGAAATAGATTCTTGCGTCGTTATCGCGATCGACGCGCGTGTACGTGTGCCATGTGGACGATGAATAGGAAATCCGTACATCTAAATACGCGCGTCCATGTGAACAGTGGCGAATCCAGAAATTTTTTTCGGGGGGGGGGGGGTTATGAAAAAGAATTTCTTAAGTATGTTTTCAAACGACGGAGTGTCGAAAATGTTCGTTCTCCGGTGGCAGTAGACACTGGAAGTGTTATGAAAATTTTAAGAAGTGTGGATATTATTGGATAAACGTCTGGGCTTGTTTCGAAGTATACTTCAATACCATTTTTGTTCATATATATAGATAACTATAATATAATATTCAGCTATAAACACTTGTTATTAATTACAATTTTTTTAATTATTGTGTTTTATTTTTACATGGTATATGATATTATATTATTATAGTATTTGAATATTTAGCAATTTTTTTAAACTTCACAATTTTCGGGGGGGGGGGTTATAACCCCCTAACCACCCCTGGATACGCCACTGCATGTGAACCTAGCCTTACGGTTTCACGGCCGCGGACCATTTAATAATAATACGGCGATCCGTACAATTTACCCACCTACTCGAGTAATACTCGGTGCTCTTTTGCGACGTACACACCGCGATATCCAAGTTTTCGTCGACACACCCGCGGTCAGATGAACGTTTTGCGCCCAAACGGCCGCGCGAGTCGAGCACCGTGTCGGGGGGGGGGTTATCACTACGAATGTACCTAGGGTTGCCACCTCTCCGGGTTTCACCCGAACAGTCCGGTTTTACGTAAAAACATAAGGGCTGCGGGTTCAGTGAATTATTCTCCGGGTTTTCATAAAATAAGTGTACGCTATTGTTCAACGCGTCTTTTTTCTGATGGAAAATTTGTCAAAGAAATCGTATGTCAGTGGAAATGTTGAAATCAGAACTCTGTGTTAAATTAAATTACAAAATGAACTGTCAACAATTTTTGCACTGTTTGAAAAATCCCGAATAAAAAAGATTATTGAAACGTGCATCGAAAAATGTAAAGTTTGTTTTCAAATTTGAATAAAAAACATATTTTGCATTTTTTAACAATAAAATATGTGATTTTATTAAAATTTTTTTCTATATCATATTTTCATTATCTACCTTTTCAGTTTTCACCTTATAAACTAAGCCGTTTGCGTAGGGGCACAGACACTATATATCTTTTGCCGACGACTTTACTTCTTTTTCTTCTTTTGCTCAACGGCCTGTCTCCGTGTCGGCAATCTTGCAAAGGTGGCAACCCTAAATGCACACCCTCGACGGCCACAACGTGTTTGTAACAATATTGCGTGTTAACCCCAATCTTCTATTGTAAAATGCAATCGGTATAAAACATAAATAAATGTGTGATGTGTAATTATTTCGGTACGGGCAGGACCGTGCGCAGGGAGGGCAAACGGGAGGACCGTTGCCCCGGGTGGTGGATTTTAGATGGACGGCCGATTTTTTTAATTTTACTTTTTTTCATCCTCGCGTAATAATCTTTACTTACTCGCATACTTACTTTTGTTTCCTATACACTTAATACTACAATTTTAAGTTATCAATGCTGAAGTAGCTTCAAACATCACAACGCACCACGTACATTGTCGTGTACTTTTATTACATCTCGTATCATTGCGTACACAGAAAGGTTGAAAACATAACCGTTCAATGTTCATGTTAACAGACTAAAACATTTGGCAAGGAGTGATTATTTTATTTTCAACAAAAATTAGCACCCCGTTATCTGGTAAACCGAATTATGAGAATACCTTTAACTCACGGAAAATCTGAGAACCTGAGAATGGAGAGAGAGAGAACAATATATTTTGAGTTATGGAAGATTTCGAACGCACTGAAACTTTTGTGATGTCAACGTAATTAATTAATGAATAATGGGCCGCCGAAATGACTGTGTATTACCACTTTTGTATGTTATAAGTTATAACTTATAACCGTTGTACCGCATTCATGAAGTTACTTTTGCGAAGAACTTTTTTACAAAATTTCTAGAATGCGTATTCGAATCTCCTTACAAACTATATACCATTTAAATGTAAATACTTTGCAAAAGTTATCTTAACTGCGAATTACTTTTATCGGTTTAAGCATAGGTACGTGGGTGAACTCTTGAGGGAGCTTAATGTTGTAAGTACTTAATTTGTAAACAATGCTCGGGGTTTTATGTTTTAATATTTCACTGTTGTTTTAGATACCATCATTAAGAATAGTTAAATAAACATTCAAAACGGTAAAATGCCGTCGAACTTCTGAATATTGTTGGAAAAGTAGAAAATAATTATCGCAAGAACTCAAACAAAAATAACAATTAAACGTGCATACACACAATTTGTACTTTAGGAGGAATTTGATAAAAGTCACATGTTTCTATCATTTTGTTGGTTGATCTAGTGTTTTGATAATTTTAATTCTTATACACGGTCTTTGGATGGAAATCACTTTAATTTTTGTAGAGTTTATTTTTCAAATCATTTTGATGGTCAAATCATGAATTTAGGCTTAAATTTTTTGTAATTTCAATCCTTTAAAGTTATGTTGATTAGATATAAGTTTATAACGGTAACTCAGAAATAACTAAAAGAACATCGACCTGGCCGGATCTATTATTTTTTTAGTGATCAGCTATTTTCAACAATAATTGTATGCATTTCTATACCCAACTGTTTGCGCACTAATTTTTGATGAATTAATTTAAATCCTATTGCCGGTATAGGATCTAGCTTAGAACCGAAATAATTTTTCGGTTTTGGTTTTCAATTTTTTTTAAGGGTTTCGGTACGGTTCTGGTTTTTAAAATTTTTTTTTGAGATTTCAGTTCTTATAAATTTTTTTTTTTTGTGGTTGATATTTAAAAAAGGATCAGGTTTTCATCAATATTCATATTTTTTAGGTTCTAAAAAAATTTAAAGTTCAAAAATAAAGGAACAAAGTTTTGGTTAAATTATTATATTATTATAACAGAACAAAATGCAGAGAGTATACCAAGAATGATTCATGTATAAAAATAGAACATTAAGAATTTAAGATACAACTTTAACAATAAATTATAAATGTACCCAGGTTTTAATATAATTACATAAATCATTGCTTAAAATAAAACAAATTCGCGTAATTTCTATCTGTTATATTTATATACCTGTCGGTCTGGATATTTTATCATAAAAAAATAAAACATAATTATTGATTCAGTATACTCGTACTGCAACTCAAAAACTATCAATTCATAATATATTTTAATGTATTGAGAAACAATGATTATATTTACTAAAATTACTGGACTTGAAAATACTTGTTACCAACGTACTTATTTATTCAGTAAACTTTAAAGTTTATCTGAATAATTTATTGCCAACTAACATCACTATCACAATCCAAAGAGTTTAAAGTCTGCAAGTTTCTCTAAAGTATCATCCATTTAAACATCACTTTTTTTCTGAGTTTTCAGAACAACATAATTTTCAATCAAGCATATATATGATTTGGATTTATTTTATATTTGTTCAAAACACCTAATTGAAACAAATTAATATCAATTTGAAAGAAGTATAAAATAAAATATACTTGTTTAATATACCCGTGCGTGATTCTAAGAGTTCATTCAACTCAAGTGTTCTTAATTTAACATAGTCATTAGTCGTCCACTATGTACTGAATATTATTGATAGTATTGATCCCTATAAACGGTGTATTAAGTCTTGTTTAACTACCTCTAATTTTAAACAAATAAGTTTGAAATTGATATTTTTTATTATTTCTTTTTTAATTACAGTACATTCATTGTGAATATACTTCCTGAAACAAATATTTTATGCTAAATATGATGATTAATATTCACATTAGCTAAACTTATAATATTATCACTTAATGGATTATGAATGAAAAAAATACTCCATTGTGTAGAGGCTTATGTTAAAAAAGAAAATGATCCATTTATATGGAAAACTTAAGCTTTAATTATTGGACAAGATAATAAAATTTTAATAAAAATATAATATTTCCAATTAGGAACGTGTGTTTGCCTGAGTTCATAATACATAGTTAGGTAGTAAAAGTGATCAAACATTTTATATTATTTAAGACAAAATAATACATAATACATTAAATAGTAAAATTATATTAATCTAGGTATTTGATGCAAAACTAGGACAATACACAGATTTTCAAAAAAACTTAAAACTGTTAGAATAATGAATTATCAAGCAGAAAACTATTCTTCCTTAGAAACAAAAATCGTACAAAACCAAAAATTAATTAAAAACCTTATATTTAAATATTGTGATAAAATTATAAACATTATATTATGATACTTAATGATCGATTTAATGAGCATTTACCTTTAATTCACAATCGCAGTTTTTACAGGTTGACGTTTTTGAACATATGTCATAATCGAAATATTTATAAATCGGGGATTCTTTCAGGCGACCCATTGTTTTGAAAATGCAATTAAAACAATCGAAATCAATGAAATGTATGGACTAATAATAATAATAATACGTATCGCACCACCTATCGCGTTGGTACGAATTGAAGTATGAAGTACGAAACTGAGCAAGTGGAATTATTATCATGAAAAACCGATACACCATCATGAAAGATTTATTTACATAGGTCCGCATTACCACGTAGTGAGCGGTACGAATACAGTGTATTATTTATCAAATTTATTTCAGTCCTAATGAAAGGAAAAAAGGAAATTAAGACGATCGTATTCCAACCATTATTATTTACATCAGGTACCATAATTTTTATTTTTTTTTAAGCATTATAGGTCATTTAGGGCCTTTGCTGTCAATACTAAATTCTTCCATTCTTCTTTATTATAAAACAGGTACCACAAACTGTAGCCTACACTCCATGTCCATAGGACCAAAAAATTACAAGTAATTTCAGGTTAGGTAATAAAAATAATGTCTGTAGGTAGTACACGATACATAATTAAACCGTGGTACTAATACTAGTACTGTTGCTGCTCTTCGTTCTCAGAAGCAAAACCCGTTGCGAACTAAAAAAAAATAAAATAAATATTTAAAGTACCTCTATTAATCGAAAAACCGTGATTTTTCAAAAATCGGACAGATTCTTAAAATTTCCAAAGTTTTGGAAATGGTTCTTTTCGGTTGGGTTCCAGCCCCTTTATTTATTTATTTATATATTTATTATTTATTACTGTCGGTGGCAGATTTCTGTTTTTTTATCAATGCGTTACGACTTACTGCTAGAATATCTTTTATTACTTGTTGCCCGTACACGTTGCAGCTACATAACGCTATTGAAGGCTAATCAGTGTGGTATTACCATTATAATAACGTCGTACGGTACAATTATAATTAAAAAGTCTCATAGTAAATATGAATTTTTTTTTCCTTAATACGAATTTTATAATAATATAGTACTGCAAATTTTAGTTTACGTAAATAAGTGTTCGACGTAATTTTTCGTCAACAGTCACGCGAACTATTCCACATTCCGTGCGTACTCACACGCGTTGTCAATACCATGTACACAATGTCCGACTGGGTTCTAATGTTCCGAGACAGAAAATGTACGTCGTACGCCATTTTTGGTGTTCTTCGATAGTATCAAAATTCGTGTAGACAATACCCAAAATGTTGATTTTCGCGAAAATGGGTCATGTTGTTAGTTTTTTCGAATGTACGCCGAATCGGGCGCAAATTATTTTATTTTGATCTAGTCCGCATGCGACGCAATACATGAGTAATGAAATGCGCCATAAAGTTCCGTTAAAAATACTATATAATAGGTATTATAAAAGTTGACCTCGAAATTAATGAACGATCATCGACGACGTAGTTGACTGTTCCGAGTACACTCTGATTATAACGTACGCATGAATAATTATACCAATTATTCGGCTTTACCAACTATATGGTAAAGTATAAAAGTAGACATGCGATTGCGCTTCGAAAGAGTTTATAATAACCTCCGTGGGATAATCATAAATTACATGTATATAATATATTAATATTTACGCTGTATATTGTCGGCTTGTGTCGACGTTCGCGACGTGCGAACCCCACCCGAATGGCGTCGTCACGATAGTTCCGAGAAGAAAAACCCGCGCTTTATAAACAACTGCTGTGAACAATTCTGTTTACGATGCACATGACACGTGCGCGCACAACTTGACGGTCGTGCCACCTGTTGTCGCGATAACGCCGTAACACTGTGCCGTACACGGTCCGCGCGATGTTTCCGTTCGTCACCGGCAGCTGGTGGATGAACATGGTCACGCCGGGGCTGTTGCTCGCCGCGGCGGCCTACTACTTTTGCACGATGACCTTTGGCAAATGGCAGAAGCTCAACGTGCCCTACGTGCGGCCCGTGGTCCCGCTGTTCGGAAACTTCTTGTACGTGGCCCTGGGCATCGTCCATCCGATCGACTTTTACCGGAGCGTCTACTACGAGCTGGCCGGCCGCAAGTACGGCGGCCTGTTCCAGATGCGCACCCCTTACCTGATGGTCCGCGACCCGGAGCTCGTCAACAACGTGCTCATCAAGGACTTCTCGTGCTTCCCGAACCGGGGCGTGTACTCGGACGTCTCGGTGAACCCGCTGTCCGACAATCTGTTCTTCATGGAGAACCCCCAGTGGAAGGTGATCAGGGCCAAGTTGAGCCCGGCGTTCACGTCGGGCAAGCTGAAGCTCATGTACGACCAGATCAAGGAGTGCGGCGAGGAGCTGATGAAAAACGTGCACAAGACGTTGCAGAACGGCGACGATCAGATGGAGGTGCGCGACGTGATGGGCAAGTACTCCACGGACGTGATCGGCACTTGCGTTTTCGGCCTGAAGCTCAACTCCGTCGGCGACGAGGGGTCCACGTTCCGCAAGTACGGCAAGTCCCTGTTCAGGCCGTCGCTGCGGATACTTTTGCGCGAGCTCAGTCTGATGATCTCTCCCGCGCTACTGAAAGTCGTCAAGCTCAAGGATTTCCCGTCGGACGCCATCGAGTTCTTCCACTCGGCGTTCCACGAGACGATCGCGTACAGGGAAAAGAACAACGTAGTCCGTAACGATTTCGTCAACATTCTGATGCAGGCGAGAAACGATTTGGTTTTGAACAAAAACATACCCCCGAACGGTAAATAATGCCCGATAATAACATTATCGTTTGTAGTTTTGTACAAATACATCTGATCGACACGGTGGCGAATCCGGACCCCTCCCTTGGCTTATGTCATAGTTTTATTCCGTGAAATGTTCATCGAAACTTATTGATTAGATTGATTATTATTTAATAGTTAATACTTATTAGTTATTAGATTAGATTTGGACATAGTCCAAAATACAGGTACATACAAACACAGGTATTTCGTCGATAACACGTCGATAAAATAATTGTTTTTTTTTTATTGGTCTTAAACCCGGCAAATTGTGTTTATTAAAAAATGAAATGTATATAATGTATATACCTATTACCTAGTACTTCATACTCAGGAAAAGGACAGAAAAACAGTAGTTAAATACATTTTTTTGGACTCCCCCCCCCCCCTTGAATAAATCCTGGTTGCGCCACTGGATCGACATTAGAACGGTGAATATTTGAATGATGTTGGTACCGGCCTTTTGTTTCAGAAAGATTCACGGAAACGCAAATCGTGGCGAATGCGTTCATCATGTTCGCCGCCGGATTCGAAACCGTGTCTACCGCTTTGAGTTTTTGCCTGTACGAGCTGGCGCTGAAACCCCATATACAGGACAGAGTGCGCGAAGAGTTTTCATCAAAATTGTCCAAAAACAACGGTGTGATCAACAATGATTTCTTAATAGATCTCAATTACTTGGATATGGTTATATCAGGTAATAACTCACATAATATGTTTTCATATTCAACTCGTACTACAGTTTTTTTTCAACTCTATATTATATTTCTGAGCTATGGAATGTAATGTTTTCGTCTGAAATGTCTTAGCAATTGTAAGGTATCCTATGCATTACGTTGTAGCAAAAGTAACGAGATAATATGATTTTTTTTCATGTTGTTCATGTCGTCGACCAAATTATTACTTCACCTTACATAATATGTATACATTTTGGTTTTCAGAAACGCTCCGAAAGTATCCTCCGACTTTTGCTTTGTTCAGACAAGCTTCTCAACCCTACCATGTACCAAACGATTCATTAACCATCGAAAAAGGTCAGAAATTAATAATACCCATTTACTCGCTACACTATGATCCTAAATATTTTGCGGATCCCGAAGTATTCGATCCGGAAAGATTTTCCATTGAAGAAAAAGCAAAACGTATAAGTGGTACTTATCTTCCATTTGGCGATGGTCCTCGTATTTGTATAGGTATTCATATATTTATTTCGAACTATTTAATAAGTATAAATGGGTATAATAAGGTAGTAATACTTTTATATTTTTATTTTTTTTTGCAGGAAAACGTTTTGCTGAGTTGGAAATGAAATTGGCTTTGGTTGAAATTTTATCTAAATTCGAAGTGAAAACATGTGAAAGGACTGAAATTCCTTTAAAGTTTAGTAAAAAAGCCTTGATTATCGTACCAGAAAATGGCATTTGGTTAAAATTCATAAAAATAAATAACTAAGTCTTGTTGAATATAAATTAACTTAAATCGTGTTAAGTACACGCACATTTTACTGTTCGAGTATCAAATTTTAATTATAATAATCGTTTGAAAAAATAAACTATAATGCCGTCATTTAATTGTAACCATTTCTATGTATAAAACAACTTCCGTGTAAAATAAACTTTTGTATAGTAAATTTGGAGGAAATATTATATTTCGACCAAGGGTACGGTCATGTTTATTATTTATAGAAGAAAATTGACGAATATATAAATTAAAATAGTTAATAAATAATTACAACTTAAATGAATAATAATTTTTCTAGTTTTCTTCGTTCGTTTCAAACGTTATATATTTTGCAGTCAGTCTGATACTATCAACATAATTTTTTTTATGAATTTTATAATACTGTTGAAAACAAGAAAATATGTGTTGGAAATCCAAAAGTTACATATATTGTTTTACACATAATTATAACGGAAAATATTAAATTGAAAAAAATAACCTATGGAATAAGTGAGTTAAAATAAAAAACATAACATTTTATTACATAAAATTGATGTATGAATAATAAGTTTTTACATTGGCTGTTATGAAAAAATTCTAATATAGTCTATCTAATCGTCAAATTATATTTTAGAATCTTTCGCATTATTCTTATGGTTTATCTTCAACTATCATTTGCGCTGTAGTACGTTTCGAAGGAAATCTTAGATAATGCATTTTGAGACATTTTCTTCAGTGGAAATAGTATATTTTTACCAGAACAGCATAATATTTTAAATAATTTTTTTTTATTGTAATAACTGTCATATTTTCATCAAATGTTACGTATTTGATTGATTAAAATGTACCTAAGGCTATTTTTGAGTTTATAACCAGGTATTTTGGAAATAGTACGTTACGCGGAATGTCGTCCAACAATTATATTTACATGGGACATTGGTAAATCCAAATAATGATAATATAGTATAGGTATACTAATATGGTTTTTAATGGTTTTATTACCTAGTTTAATTTATCTGTTTAATATACATAATTAATATACACCATTCACTTTAGAATAAACAGAACGCCCATAGCCACGAAATAAAATTGTGTTTACATAGACTGCCGGTAAGTACATTGACGGATATCCATTGAAAATATTGGGAGGCTACAATTATTTTTATGAATATTTATGCTTTAATTTTCAATTCATAACCCGTATAAAAATGAAATTGTTAGGTTTCTATCAGTTTAATGTTATTGATTAATATTTATAATTTCATAAGATAATTAATTGGTATGTACTATAATATTTATATTTTACATGGCTTAATAAATATATACGAGATGATATGTAAATACGATATCCATCATTGGGGGTCGCATGAACCTAATTAAGTGACCTTAGTATTACAAATAAGAGATAATCAGATAACTGACAGTACCTACCTAAAATACAAAAACATTGTATATTCAAAACATAAACACATAAATTAAGTAGTAAAAACAGCTATAAATACGAATACTTGTTTTCTAAACCAGTATTCTGGGGGATTTTACAAATTAGTTCAAAATCCTTTCACTATCAATACTTTTATGAAAACTGTTTTGAAGAATAAAATATATGAAGAATAAAAAGATTATAAAATGGATCTTGAAGCTTAGAAGTTCTCAGACATGTTTTCATTCTTCACATCGCTGAATAACTTCGCTCACATGTTGCCGAGCTAACTGGTAAAGTTATTGCTACTTGTCATTTGCAGCATTTTGTATACACTTAATAGTTTTCCCCTTTTTATTGTAGCTTTCAAATCTTCAATATCTAAACCATTGTCTTATTTTTATACAAGCAATTTTCAGTCTCATATATTTTTTGATTATCTATGCCCGGTAAGTTCTAAAATATTTTAATTACAAATTATTTTTTGCTATAAGGTTACCTTATCCACCGTATATTTCATAAATATATATAATTATTTAATACATTCTATTATTATACAACATAAACACAAATATTTAATGTTAATGTAAGCTGTATAAATAAGTATTGAATAAAACATTAATATTCCGGATTCCCAGACAATGATCAATAAATATTTTACTTCCTTCATATTGAAGTTACATGAATTTATCCGTAGAAACTGCTTAAGAAAAACTTTCTGTAAAAATCGTTTTTTTTAAATTTATCGTTATGAGGTCAAATAAAATCTTATGATATATATTAGTCTTGTAGCAGTAACTTACAGGTACTGTAGTTGAATCAACTGATTCAGATATTGAACTCGTTGAGGTAGTAAATAAGAAATCATTAAGATGAAATCGGTTACTTTATTTTCTACACCGGAGGCAGTTTCTACATCTTATATCCTGCGTTGTCGGCGAGTGAAGCATTGGATCCAAAGTCTCACTACTTATGCGGCATAGACAACGCGCGACATGGGACGAGTGTCGCTACAATTATGAACGCGCATGCGCAGTGGTGGCATTAGGTCCAATATGCTTCACCATATGTATCTAAATGTATACTATGTATATAGCAGGGGTGGCCAAACGGTCGATTGCGATCTACCAGTAGATCGCGTTCGATTTAAAAGTTGATCTTTGGCATCTTATTAGAATTTGTATTTGCAGTACACACTGATTGTCTCTGGCGGTTTAGACTTGCAAATCATTTTTATCATTGAAACTCTGGTCGGTGTTCTCTGCTCAAGTCGATCATCTTAAGAAAAATGTTCTCTTGGTCGATCTCTACTGGAAAAAGTTTGGCCATCTCTGCTATATAGTGTATCCAATATGTTCTCCGATACTCGTACATTATGATATATGCCTCAAACCTTATGCATACGATTAAAACGATGCGCTCAATGATTGTTTATTATGTACAACGAACCCCGTACCACGTGATCCCTCGAAGATTTCGTCGGCTGGTGATAAAAAGTTAATTTGTGCACGTTAAAACTTAACTGTGCAACTTTGAACTTAGTACGGTCGTGTACGCGTAAAGTCGTTAAAGATAACACGTGGTCCGAGAGACCGTTACCGTAATCAATTGCACGTCTGTGTCGTGGTGTTTGTACTAAGGTCCCGTGGGCAGTGATAGCACGAAATTAAAAATAAATCTGGTGTTACGACTACTTAAATGCGTGTGTGTTCAGCAAGAAACAAAGAACTTTAATCCTTATAGCGTAGCTGTCCTGCAGTAGGATTTCCATCTAAACGGATCGGAAAGTCATTATTTTTGTTTTTAATACAAGGCCTTCTCGGTCGAAATTAAATCAAGACTAGGAGATTAATCTAAAAACCTACAGCCATTTCGGGATAACGAGAAAAAATTATACCCTTAGAGAGTCATACGAACGTTCGCCCTGTAGTCTTGTTATTCAATTCGGTTAGTTTGACGGCACTCGCGTAACGGTCGTAATCAATCAATATCGTTTTAAACATTTTTTTAATCGTAATTTATTTACAATAAATAATAATACAACAATTGGTGCTAGATACTAGTATGTTTCGACTGTTAAAATGTGTAGTAATTTATTACTAGCAAAATAAAACGTACTCTTCCGTTAATTACATCAGAAGTTATTTGTCTACGACCTGGATGTTCAACTTTAAAAAATAAAATACTTAGCACTGTGTTATTTATTTAAACTGGCCAATATATATTACGATATCTGCGTTAGCATATACTACTCGTATTACAATGTCTTTGAATATTGAATTAAATTTTGAATTTGAGAACATGATGCATTTATGGTATTCTTACAAACGTATTATACATACACAATGTTGACAAAATACTTTAAATGTATGTATGTATTATGTTCAAACACCTTGTTAATTCGTTTCACATATTTGTAGGTAAGTATAGTAGAAGTATTTCAGGGCTTCTGGGACCAACCACCGCTTCACAAGGAGGACATAATTGTTGAGTAGTTGTTCCTGCCCCACATTTCAATTTTATGTATTATTGATTATAGAATATTATATTTATTGTATTATCAATAATAGCATATACGTATAATTTACAGAAAATTATATTTTATCGAGTATTGATTTATAAAATATTATTGTACTTCAATTGATATAAAAACGTTCATTGTGTATTGATTTTTTTTTAATTCCTTTTTTATTCTTTTCTCTTTCTCAAAACTGTAGAAGTGTAGACGAATGGAGTGTAGTGCGAAAAGAAAGGAATGACGAATTAATTAACTGTATGATAAATTTTGTGATGTACGCAGCAAGTCGAATGAAATATTCGTGGTCCAAAAAAGGGTAAAAATGATGGCGGGTTTCGGATTATGGATTCCAATAGGTATCCAATAGGTACGGTCAGTTTTTTTGCTAGCTAAATCAAAACTTTTCGTAAACCCTGGTGCTTCCAATAATTTTACCTGGCTGGTCGCGCGTTATGTTGCCGATGTCTTTATTTTAAGGGGTTCTATTTTTCTTTTATACATTTTGCGCGACTCTGCCGGGTCGTTGAATATAACATACGGAAGATCAATCGCAATGACACAGGATATTTTATATTTAGGAGTTGACAGTTCATTTTGGACAGCCGCTGGTAACTGATCCATCGCTAGCCGCATGCGTTTATTTTATCATATGAATAATAAATATGTAACGAAGAAGTTAATATGACTAAAAATGAATGAATCATGAATGAAATATATAAATACAATTGTTGGTGCAACCATTGATTATATAATAATGGTGCAACCAGACAAAAATTGTGTATAGAATGCAATGTTTCTTATCCATTTAATAAAATTAAATAATAATATAATACAATTGTTCTTTACATATTTCCGGTGATTCCAAACCAATAGGCATGTTACATATACAAGGTGATTTTTCAACCAGGCTCACCCCCTATTTTGGGGAGAAACACAATTTCGCCCGTTCCTGCTTTTTATACAATAAAAACCCAACGCGATTACGCTCATTTTGCCTTCTTACCTGCAAAAAACGCAGCACGATTGCGCTTTATAAAAAATATGTGAAGTCCTTTTATCAATTTACTAATACAGTTTGATTCCTAGTTTCATAGAAGGATATTATAATATTTTCTTGAAAAAAAAATCGAGTACTATTTGAAAATGTATTGGTAACGAATGATAACATTATGGTAATATAAGACCGCGAACTTTGTTCGGTAGTTTGGTGGGTGGAAAAGGGGGTGGATGCAGCCGTTGCTGGTGGTGCGGGGTTGACGGATCCGAGGGCTATGGTCTTAGCTGTGGCTTCCTCATTCTCTATTATTATTATTTTATTTTTATCTCTATAGGCCCATGCTTTCAGCCCAGTCATTCTGTGAAATGATTTAATGTGATATCGCCAGTCACCCGTAGACCTATAAAGCAGCTATCTTTATTGGTATATTATGGTCTGTATGACTGTGTGTGTAGCTAATCCTACCCAACTGGCAAACCCGTATAAAAAACAAACGTGTGTGCGAACCATTGGACGGAAATAATTATGAAAAGCAAATATTATAAAGAATGTGCTTGTACGTTCATGTAAGGATCATAAAGTAGAAGTAGCATTCGGCGATAAAACGTAGTACGTTTAATAATCGAATAAGCTCGGCGAGCAGTTTGGGAACCCTGAGTAATTGAGATATTATACTATAATGTTTAACGCGCAAAACGTATGACAACATGACGTTGTTTAGATATAATTTAAAGATAAAAAAAAAAAACACTTGTTTAAGGTTTTAGTCGCATCGCGGAAAAGAATCGTTACGTCTTACGTACACGCGTCGTCGATCCCGATATAATATTATGTGCAATGTGCATAGTGCACACCGCGTACTGCATATTATATACATAGATATCTTTCAACGTTGCATTATACAGTATTTACTGACGCGCGAGCTGCTGCTGCAGTTACAGTCAACCACGGATTCACTATAATGTCTCGATCGAGAGCCAGGTAGTTGCACTCGACGCACATCGTGATAATACCGCGTTCCAAAAACATTATTTCGGACTGCAGCGATGCACCGTGGCCTGTTGTTGTTGCACTTCCGCGTCAGGCGATCTCGCGAATTATCGGCGCCCGACACTTGCGTACAGCCGCCGCCGGGCCGAAGTCCCCGTCGGCCTAACGCATCGGGCCGCGAGTTGCAGGACCCGCGCGGACGACCGGCCGGACGGTTATCGCGTCGAGCCGAAGAAGTCTGAGGATTCAACGGCCGGGGACAGTGGCGGGGTTTGAACATTTGTAAATCTTACCGGTCGGGTAAAACCACACGCGCCCCCCCCCCACGTGAAAATCGTTCCCGCTCCGTTAGATTTACCTCATAGCTATTGTTCAAACGAGCTATCGCTAGATTTGTGTTCATGAATAAACTGCTCGTACACTAAATGTCGATTAATTTAACTAAAATTTTCCTGAGAAATGCAGCTTAAAGCTTTAGAATCGTTACACATTTTTTTTTCTTTACAGGGGTGGCGCTCACTGGTCGCTTCTGGAACGGGTGCTCGTCGCGATCGCGCCCGCGGTACCAGGACACCCCGACATAAAGTATCTACTACAACCGCAGACGTCTGAATATCGTTTATAAAATATTCTAGTTCGTTAAACAGATGAAAAATGTGACGGCGCGTATTAATTTCACTACCATGCCGTGAGTATACGTATTGTAATAGCTTTTTAATTGAATTTCGGTACAACCAATGTATTTTGTTCCGCAATACTTCTATATCGAACGTATCAATTAATAAAGATTAATATTATATTTTTAATAATAATTGTGAAACACGTGATATTTTAATTTATTTTAGTATTAGTATATTTCAGTGTCTAACGAACCTTAATTTTGACGAACCATCGAACAAACACGCGATCTTATTTTTATGGTTTATATTTTATTACTCATTGCGTCTGCTAAATTTTAACGATTTGCAAGAATTTCCATCTATTTGCTCGCACTTAAACCGTTTTAAATGTTACCCAAAACTGCTGGAAGTTTGAGTACCTTTATAAATATGTACGCGTTTTAAATAACTTTTATTTATTATCCTTCATTTATTTATTCTATACATTTACTGATACGTTCACTTCATAGCTACACGGAAAAGAATCCATAAGTGGACATAGCTTATACAGTTATACATCGTGTTAGAAATTTGTATGAATATGACTATTTACTCTTTAAACTTTGTTTTTCCCTATTGTTATCGATATTGCTGTAACACCTCTAACCATTTACTTAAGTATGACGAGTATTACGTAATGATGGTAAATTTTTATTTCGTCTGAACTTAATATATACAATCACATTTTTGTTACACAATAAACTTCTTAATTTAACGCGTCTGCGTTTGTTGATAAACCACAAAGTTCTAAATTGCTGCTGACGTAAACGACGATGTTTGCCCCAAATTATGAAATTATTTAATATTATAATGTGAATACTATATACAGTATACACCTCAACGTATAAATTAAGGTTTTTATTTATAAATTTACATAACTATATGCAAAATATAATGTTATCCATAATGTCGACTGTAATGTATATAGCCGTAGAAAAAATATGAAATATTATCTTAAAAGTCAATATCATAAAAAAAAGATGTGTATATATATATATATATACATATAGAATACATAAAAATGTATATTTACCTATTAAAATAACCAAGTCATCGGATTCTTTGGAAAGTAAAATATGTAAGTATTTGATATGATAATATAGCGCGCGTTGTGCACTTATGCATACTGTAGTATTGGAGTGTACACGACGTACGGAATAAGTTTAATATGGATCATATATTATAATTTTCAGATGTATGTTATACTAACGTATCTATAGGTAATATGTATATTGTATATGCGAGAGTAATATTATACACGATTTTGTGAATAAGATGGATAGACGATTACATGAAGATAGGTTTTAAAATATTTCCAGAGTTAATTATATATTCATACATTTTTATACTGCGAACAATTGTTGCATTTTTTTTTATTTTTATCAAATTCACAATTTCGGGAATTCAAGCACGAACCATTTGTATTCAGCGATATCTTAATGTTGTCTCTGAAATGACGACAAACAGTTTTCTTAAGAGAACTTGAAAATACTGCTTATTTGTAAATCTCACTGTGCAGTGCACACTACCTTATATTTCGAATAAGATACTGCGGTCCCGTCAAATACCAAGAAACCACTTTTCTGCAATGAGTAAGATTTTATTTGGTCTTACGTACTCAGAAAAGTTTTAATAATAAATTATTTATAAAACAATGACTGAGTTTTCATAATTAAAATTTTTTATCATGACTGCAAATCGAACGCAGATTTAAAATAAGATAAGCCGTTGGAATTTAAAAATTATCACTATAGGTGGACTAAGAAGGGATTTTTCGAAATCCGTACATTTAAGGGTAGAAACTGTTTTGGACTGTGTATGTGTACTTTTTTTAATTCTTCGGTTAGGAATACCTTTTATTTTGTTTTATATGTTGGTTTGACGCGATAAGGTGAATGTAAATAAATATAGTATAAATAAATAAAAATAAATGTCTTTAGAATATTTAAACGCTATTTTCAACTTACAAATTGTTTTTCCATCAAAATAGTAATCGCGCTAATCTAAAATAATTAAATATCCTCCGAGCAAATTATCCGGGTAATTCAGATAGTTTTAGTTCAGCTAGTTATTTGTGTATAGTTTTACTATATACGAATACTTAAATACTATTTGTTTGATTGTAAAAGGATTTGGCTTAAAAGCACCAAAATTAAAGGTCACAATAATGATATGATACGGATCAAGAGATGAATTATTGAAAATTAGAAAGTATATTTGTTGCTGACATATCTGCCGAATTTCTAATATAACATTTATTGAAAATGACGGAAATAAATCGCTATAGCACCTATAAATGATTTATGCATTTCAAAAATAAAAAAGACTATTATATAAACTTTTTTGATTCGGATCACAAATATATGCGTTCTAACGATGTTGTTCGTGTTATATAACAGAAATGTTGATGCGAGCCATTTGATTTGTAATCATTATTTCAAGTCTTAAAAAGTGTTCACTTGTCTTATTTAATTGTTTATCGATTCTAACGTTTTCCCATTAAACGGGTCGTATAACCCCAACATTTAACCACGTTGAATGCAATTAACTGTGATTTATGGAGTCGAATAACTTTTACACAGAACTTTTTCTCGTATTATTTCAAAATGTCATCCTGCTCAGTCGATTCGAATTGCTTTTTGCTTGGATGCGTGTACTCTCCATTGAAAAAAGTAAATTTTAAAGGAGTTTTGGTGTTTCGAAAAATCATTCTCGAATCAAAGTAAGATTAATTTCAACGGTTTCAAAAAATTATTATCCTCATTTATTTTAATAATTTAAATAACTTTCGTTGTATTTTTGTACGATTTTTGTTCATGTTACCGATTTTGTAGGAGTGTGATAAGTTATTTTAATTTCCTTTGTACTTAAAAAATTAATTTTTGACTTGGAGCTTATAAAAATCTGTAAATGTGGTGTGATAAAGCGAATCACATCTATAAATGAATATAATAATATTTCCTTTTTCTGATATATCCATGTTTTTTCGCGATGTCTTGCAGTAGCGTAATTATGGTATGAGGTATATAGCGTGAGTGCGTGACGTATTATATCCTCGGGACGTTTTATTTATTTCAAGATAAAGTGATTGTAACAAAAAATTTTTACACCCAGACACAAAACTGAAACGACCCTTAAAAATGTGATTTTCGAAAAATCCCCTAATATTGCATACTTAATCTCTAGAGATTCCCAAGGTTTTCACGATATTTTGAAAAATGTTTACATGTGGACGACACAGTGTTTTGCTTTTTTGTATTTATGTCTTATGATAAAAATAAATTTAGACATCAACAAAAAGTCATAAATGTACGATATACCTATAATATAGAAACACAGAAAATATTGTATCATATTATACTTTTATTATTACCCATATAATCTTTTCTTTATTTTTCTTACATGTATAATTTATGTGTATTTAATATTTTAATACATTCCAATATTATATGTTTTATGTTTAAATTATACCAGAAAAAAATTCCATATTTTTATGTTTAACGTGACACACCCAAAATATAATCCAAAAATGGGTCACGACCCACAGTTTGAGTATTAGAGGTGAGCTAGGTATAATTTCAAGATCATACATTTTGTCGTATTTGAGATTATGTAGTGATCAGCGACCCAGTGAAAGGTATTTGCATTTATTTTAAATAATCTAGATTATGATAGGTACATATTATTACAGTGGACGCCATTTATACATCTCTTTTTGGTACCAGCACATAGTGAGTCCTGTAACTCAATGATAATTGATAACCTTATAGAAGGAGTGAGGAAAAAAGACGAAACGTACATTTCAAATAAATTATCAATTTTATTTTTCTATTTTGGATATTATTTATTAAAAATTTGTTATTTTTATTACTTTTGACCTTGTGGCCAATGTACTGCCCATACTTGAATTGCATATATTAAATTAACGATAACTGCGGTAAATGTGAAATGCGATTGGGCGATGTTGTATTTATATAAAGCATGAATTGAAACCACTTTTCTGCTGTTCACAACACGTATAACTTTTTTAAAACTAAAACTAATTTATTTTCGAAATCTTACCAAAATTGTCAAAATTGGTCTTTGAGCAAAATTTGAGTTTTGTAACCGACTATACGTCCGGACTATTCCGGAGATTTCAAATCTTATAAGCCGTATAAGACTTATCCGATAGTCTTGTAAGCGGCGTCCACTGAACTTATAAGTTAATAAAATTGCGCATGTGCCCTGTATTTGGCTGTTCAAAAAACACACGCGCACACGCACACGAAATGAAAGTTGCACAATTTTAATGTATTCGAGTTTTTTTTTTTTTTTTTTATTTTGCCATTGTCGGAAACATTACAGCAATGCTATTACTATTTACAAAGAAATTTACAAAATATTTATATTATTTATTTACAACAATTATTCAAATTAGGAAGCCAGCGGAAATGATGAAGGAAATGATGGAGTTGATGATGAGTAGGGCCCGGAAGTTCATGCACAAAAAACTATCAAAATATGCATGCAAATATGCGCTTAAAATCTATAAAATATGCGCTAAATATGCATTTAAAAAAAATCGAAAATGTGTGTTGCTTAGTTTTTCCAATGGAATATTTGATTTTAACAATGCTCTGCATAAATCTTTGTTAAAATCAGATTTTCGTGATGATGGTGTCGTAATAAGCGGTTGCGTTAAACTATTTTTTTTAGCTTTGCGATTAACAGCTCGAGCATGTTTCTCAGTTTTTATATGCTGAGTTACGCAAAAACGTTTGTCACTGTTCACCTTTATTTCGCACATTTTACAAAATAAAACACCTCCATCGGATGCAAATATATTTTCACCAAACTCGGCCACATAACTACAAATTCGATTCGTTCCGACTTTTGGCATTTTAAAATTAATGGAAACCGATGTAAAACAAAAACAACACTATAGGACGATCGCACACGACTAAACCTTGGCTAAACTGTGCTTGGACTCTCACTATACATTCTTGTATCGTGCTATTACGATAATCGCGACAGTCATTTAACCATTTTATTAATTCGCATGGACTTCCGGGCCCTAGTAATTACATAATATTAAATTATTTAAGTATTACCTGTATAATTTTAAACAGGTTTTTATACTCTAAGACCGAAATTTCTATAAAATATTAATGAAAAAAAAAAAATATCAAAGGTAAAATGCAATAAAATGCAGTAAAATGCAATTTTTTTTAAAAATATGCATATTATGTAAAAAACCTCAAAATATGCGAAAATATGCAAACTAAAATTTCATTTTTGAACTCATCAGGTTGTGATTCAAATTTGTAGCTCATCCAGCAACTTTTTGATGCACTCATTAAAAACATGCAAATGCATGAACTTCCGGGCCCTAATAATGAGAGTAGAACGAGAATTAAGGAGAAGATTTGAATCGGGAGTGGGATAACCTAGGGTGGATAGGAATGAAAAAAGAAGTTGTCTGCTAGGAGAGAGAGAGGGGCAATGAAAAATGACGTGGTTGAAGTCGCAGACAGATTCATCGAGGTGACGGGTACATAGAGGAGAAGAGTTGAGAGAGAGTTTGAAGGAATGATGAGGGAGTAAATTGTGGCCGATTCGAAGGCGAGAGAATGAAACTATTAAATGTCTGGGAATCTTTAAATTTTTAAACCAGGGAGATTTAGGTATGGTGGGGACGATATATCTGTGCCAAGCGGCATAATTTGACGGTAAGGAGGTCCAGTATTCGAGTTAAAAACTGTATTACAGTGACGCGATTTGACGTGACTATTGGCCAATGAACATGCACTCGTCACGTTAAACGAGTCCTCGTTAGCTAAACCAAGTTTACGCGAAGCACGATCAGGTCCCTTGAAAGGGCAACACCTGGCGAATATTGTGGTATTCCACAATTGGCACAACTTTGTAATTGTCTTCAATTATTGGTATAATACATATTAGCGTTCATTACGCCCGGGTGTCCCGTGGTTTTCGCCATCAGCCGTGTTGCTTCACGCATAAATTGCGTAAGGTCAGGTACTTCCGTATTGGAATACAGTATTTTACGCGCGTGTAAAAATATTACATTATAGCTAATATACGTTACCCCTAACCATACCGCGTAATCTAGCCCAACCTAACCAACAGTTTACCTAAAGCCAAGTCGATCGGTGTACTATACCTACTACGTATTAATTCCGTATTTATCATTTGCAGACTGTTGTACTGCACTACGCTGTGCCGGACCCTTTCAACTGCAGTGAGAGCAGAGTGCATCGCAATCTTCGGACGCGCGTGAATTCGAGTTTTGTTTTCTATCGAAACGAGATCGTAATAATATCGATGCGTCGTACGCGTGTATGTAATACACGAACAAATTCATTTACGCGGCGATCGACGTGCGGCTCACGGCCAAAAGACCTTGGCGACATGGGAACGTGTGTGGCAATAATGATAATAACAAAAATATCGCTAATAATACACCGTGTGATTTATTACGCGTAGTGGAATTAAAACAATCGCCGCGCGGACGTTACACTAATCACGTTTTGCCAGCGCCCACAAGGGCATTCGACGGTGAAAATGACTTGGATATTCCCGCGGTACGTCGTTTGAAGGGCTCGCAAATGACACGGTTATGATATTCGAATAATGCGAAATTTCTCACGAAACGTAAAACAATTAGTGGCGCTACATCCGTGCCGGCGTGATCGATAACCGTACCGGCACACCGCGGTCACCGTTAAAACGATAATATTGTTGTCGACCGATCACTCGTGCAACAGACGTCCGTGCGACTAGTGTGTGTGTGTTACCGTTAACCGTTACCGCGATCGATGCACTGGTAGCAACACTGCCGAACCGACCTGCGCAGTAGGCACGCGCGCGCTCGCGATTTTTCCCGCCCCGACGGTGACGACCGCAACGATGATCGGGATCCTTTGCGAGCTGTTCTGCCTGAAGGCGATCCTGCCCGTCGCCCTTCTGGGCGCCGCGTACCTGTACGCCACGTGGACCCACGGCCACTGGTCCGGCCTCGGCGTGCCCTGTCCGTCGTCGCCGGTCCCGTTGTTCGGTCACGCGATGCCCTCGATGCTCGGCCGGATGCACTTCATGGACGTGCTGCACGACCTTTACCGGAAGCTGGGCGACTCGAGGTTCGGCGGCATTTACACCATGCGCACGCCGCAGCTGTTGGTCAAGGACCCGGAACTCATCGGTGAGTGATGCTAGTTACGCGTACGGCTGCGATTCGATGCGATCACACGTTGCGCCCGTCCGTAATGTCGTCAGAAGGCACTTTCGTCGTACAAAAGGGGGGGGGGGTGGACTATTTAAATTAATACACTCTCGCGAAAAATGAAAAAAAAAAAGTGAATTTTATATCATTTTTATAATTGAAAACAGAATCTATATCATATTTACCGTTATAAAAGTCCATAGGTTGAAAATATTACGTCTTGAAATAAATATTGTTCATTAGTACGTAGATTATTAAACACGTTCCTAAAATAAAAATTATGCCCCGTCCGACGTTTATCAAGTTGTCGACAAAATTACTATAGAGAAAACATTTTTTTATTAAACCGTGGCCGCAATTGCTGATGGTCCAATGGCACCGATAGTTCCTGCACGATTTCCAGGGTCTTGGAGGTGTTTGAAAGAGCTATAAATTGATTCCAAGAATTTATACGCACAAATGGACACCATCTTTCATTTAAAACGTGATATTTTCTACTTTTGGACTTTTAACGGCCTATTATACAATATAGACTATGTTTTCAATATCAAAATATGTAAATTTATTTTCTTACTTTCGCGAGAGTTCCGATTTTCCTGGAAGAACATGTACCTGGAATTTTCGTAGTCGCCATAGTCTTCCTATCCCAATTATGTAAACATTTTGAACTTTGAAGTCGACAAAATGACAGATACTTATGAGGTGAAGGTATACATAATTGCATGGACGATAAGCTTTGAATTTTTGGTGGACATTTTTAATATGACAATATTAACTAAAAAGAATAGTTCCCTACGTCTTGTACTTCCTCAAAATTACTCTGCTTTAATGCTATCACTGTGGCTTCTAGAATAATTTACTTTTTCTCGATGTTTGTACATAACTTTTTAACGGCTAGATTACTTATCATAATCAATGCTCGTTATTATATTATTATCATATACAATTATAACAAAAAAAAGGCGTATCATTAATAATATACTCGTCATATATATAGTTATATGAATGAACCGTTTAATCTGTTAAATTGCTGAATTACTAAATAAGTAAATGTTAAATCCAATGAATAACTACTCATCCTTTATCAGCACTACGTAAATGTAAACCGTACGATGTAAACAATCACCTTTTAGACAAGATCATTATAACCATATTATTGGCTTCAATAAGATTCCGCAGTCGGCTACATCTAGTACTTTTCTAAATCTGTATTCTGTGTGTACCGCTATGAAGGGTTGCAAAAAAAACCTCGAACCCTGGGTTCACTTATATATTCCAGAAACGAAAACTTTGTGATAAGCACAATCCTATATCCTATGTGCACGTTGAGTGCGTATAGGATTTAAATGAACAAGTTCAAACTGTAAACCGTTCAGAATCATATTGTACTGGAGCTGCTGATATGGAATAGTATAAACGCTCACGTTTTGTGTATTTAAGATAAAAGTACTCAAATAATCAACATCGTACTCGCAGTCGAAAGTGAGGAATGTTTTCGATGCGAGAGCGAACAAAGAGTGTAGGTGACATGTTTGAAACGTAATATTTTTATTCCGATGCGTTCAACTAGCGTTATCAAAACGTAGCTTATGTGTCATTGAACTACAATAGTTATTAAGATATGAGAATATAAGGAATATAAGAGCCATAAGAATGTTTTTATTGATATTTACGATCCGTACAGTTAGTACAAGAAGTGTAAATTATATAAATGAGATTTATGTAACTAGAGGACTTGACTAAGAAGGTTCACAGCTGCGAAATGTAGATCAGCCAGTTCCGTTTTAGGCACCTGATGGGATTTCCCGGAAGAGTTTTTCTGTATTTTAACCAACTGTATTTTGGAATGAAATCGCTTGCAAAATTTCGAGCCAGCTTCATTGGTATTCCGGATCCTTATAATCATAACAAGCACAATACATAAGCCGGTACTCACTCTGCGGTATCTTATCGCCGACGTGAAGTACTAGTATTTAGAATTTTTTAAAAAAACTCTAGTCCTAGTGCATACTTATTAGTTATTACCTACACACTTGTACGCTACATCATATGCGCGGCGTTATTATTACGTAATTTACGCATTACGTAAATCGAGAAACTTTAATTTATATAATACTATTGTTTATTATCGGGGGGGGGGGGAGGAGTTGATCATTGTCCTTATAATTCTGCTATCTTTCTGGAAATGAACAACTGATGAGAGCTGTCTCTAAATCGATAAAATACCAAGAAAGTGTATATGAATATTAAACGATGACAATCATTAATTGTATCTGTTGTCGAAAACCGTGGTATTTTATCGAAGACATCAGGTTTAAAATATATTTTTGTTCTCGAAATTGAATTTTAAACATTACTTATAAATTATCCAAAGAATATTACAATATCGAATGCTGAAAATTAATTAGATTTTTCGTTTTAGTTTCGCACATCATTCCAATTAAACGCGCAATCATTTGAATGGAATATTTTATTTTTATTTTTAATCTCATGTAATTGATAACGTACATTTTTATTGAATTTACGACGCACCGTGTAAAACTATAAAATGCAAAACGTTTTAATAACCCTACTGGTGTGCACGCTAAATCATTGAATTAACATTACGCGGCAGTCACGTTGCCGTGTAAACATAATAACTGTTTTTCACTCGCATTCAGAATCATTCGCAAACATCTAATCCCGCAGCTAATTCGTAACACATCTGCACACAATCCATTACAATCCATTCCGTGATCCGACGAGTTTCCACGATCATAATATTTTCTGTATACCTGCATAAACCGTAGCACGCATTACATAATACACCATACGTTACAGCACATTAGTTGTGAGCTCGGAGATTTATTAATGATCTTAATTTCTTGTACAAATACATTTTTTTTCCCCCCACTTAGCTGACAACCCCCGGAGAACCATCCTTATGGCAATACCGCTACGCGTTCCCTCGGGAAGCTGTAATTTATTTACAATAATTAGTCGTATTCAAACACCACTTTTACAAAACGAATGTGTACAATTAACATGCGCATGACGCGTTGAGGCACTTCAGAGATTATATATTAAATTATCTGCACTTCTGTTGACACATCACACGGTATAAGTCTACTTACGTAACATACGCATATCATTTATAGTGCAGCGTAGAAAAGGCATGCGCACGATCGCGATCATAAAGCACTGTTTATTTAGTCTTGAGGTCGGCATAAACATCAACTATCAACGTGTTCACTTCTTTTATTTCGCGAGCAACTCCATTTCCCCGTACCCGAGGCAACAACAAAAGTAAAATGATTTAAATACTAATTTCGATATACATGCTGAAAAACTTATATTTTATAATGGTCTAATTTTGACTCCATTAAAAACTTCAGTCACTTCGTCATTATTCGGTACTCGATTGACTAAATAAATTCGGTTGCGTGGGAAATTATTTTAATGCTGCAGTTTATTTTCCCTTAAATTATGCGTAGTCAATCCAGCACACGGTTAGAGCTAATCTTTAGAGGCCTTTATTATAATAAACAAGGACCGCAACAATTTAATGACTGTTAAAAAATAACGGTCATACGTTAAGTCTAGAGGTAAAAATTATAGAGATCCAAAACGATTGGTCGACTGGTCATTTGAAAAATTATGATCGATCCTATGCGCATGATGATTGTGATCACGGGTTGAAAATAATTTCGAAATAATTTGCCATACTATCATCTCGCTCTCTCTATCGCTTTTATTTTATCTTACCGAATTAGTTTAGTCATATAGGTATTGGCATGAACATGGTATTATATTGAAATATTATAATGATAAACATAGAGACCTGAAAGAATATACATACAAAACACCTATACACGGTCGATTCCATTATATTTATAGCAAAGGCATAGACGGTATAAAAAGAAGAAAAAGCTCTGGAAGCTTTAGAAGCATATATTAGCCTATAGGCAAATGTTAAAGATAAATCAAATAGACCGGATGATCGAGTACAGCAATAAAAAAAAGGAAATGTAGTTATTTAAAAGGGCCAAATAAAATTCACTGGCTTGGTCGTGTTCCAATACATACTTGATACTCTAGGCCCAATACAATTAGTACTATAGGGAATTAAACCAGGAAAAAAAGAAAAGAAAAAAAAATTCCTTCACGGTCTTGTAATATATATATATATATATATATATATATACATCGGTCCCAAAACACAGAAATAAAAATTAAAGTCGAAGACAGGGAATAACGCTGAAAACGTAATACCTGTAGCCACAAGATTGATTAACTTAAGACCGTGTTATACAATGTGTTGCATTAAAATTGAAAAATTAGTTGAAATGGATTGTATCTAGGATGTCGATAAAATAATCACAACAAAACAACTATGATTTTTTCATTAACTATACTACCGAATTGAAAAATATTATAACTTTTTTGAAGATTTAAATTGTATTTTTCTAAAATCACATAATATCAATAACAATAACTTCTTTATTGCCAATGAATACAAAACTAGTACTGTACACTGCTTTTATCGGTAGAGACATAATCAAATGATTCATAATATAGTGTTATTGTTTACTATGCTATATTTTTAATTGTTTCGAAGTTCATTTGTTTGTTACGAAAACCGATGTATTTTATCATCTAATTAGAATATGATTTAGTAACTATTCGATTTGTATGATGAACTACTATTATTTATTATACTCTGTTACAACATAATATAATGTGATAGTTATTTAATATTGACAAATCACTTCATTAAATTACTTCTGCTAAGTGAAAATAGATAATTTAATAATAAATAAAGTTTAATACATTAATTGATAAGCTTTGAGCGGAAATCGTATCAAAAAAATGTACTTAAGCCAAATAGAGAGGATAAGTAATTTAATAATAAATTGTGTTATTTTCAATTAAAATTATTTAAAAACAATAGAAAAATTGGAAACACCAAATTATTATTGGCGTTCGTAGTACGTCTGATGTGAAAATCGTGTTGATAGTTTCTATAATATTATGGCGTAATGAAAAATGTTCAATTTACAGCATAGTTTTTGAAATGTTATATAATCTACTAAACGATGTGTGGGTACATCGTAGCATGTACACATTTAAATTAGTAAAAGTTTATTAATATACACGATGAACGAATATTAAAGAATGATTGATAAGCTGCGTTATCGACCAGATGTGGTTTTATTAGGCACCTCTGTCCGTTTGGTCCGTTCGCATTGTTTGTATAACGAATTTAAACGACTATCAGGTTGCACAACACACAGTACTAACTTTTCTTTTTGCGTCGTCTTCATTAGCCGTGTATTAAACTATCATATACACTATAAGTAATCTGTAAATTCTTGGATGTACGCAACGTGTTTAGTAAAAGCCCGGATAAAATTATGATTTCCAGCTTTTACCGAGTGCAAACGGGTAAAATGTTCGAACGCTGACCACGATAGAACTCGGCTTACTACCTAGGGATCGGGTCACGTGTTACACATTTCATTATCGACAATATTTGAATGTTGGTGGTGATGGTGGGGGGGGGGGGGGTAGCAAAAAGCAAACAAGTAGTTGCATGCAATGAAATCTCTAACGTATTATTTTTGTTTTCTTTCCGTTCGTGCAGGTCACATACTGATCAAAGACTTCAACAACTTCACCGATCGCGGTCTGTACGCCGGCACGCACACGAACCCGTTGAACAACAACATATTCTTCACGCGCGGCGAACGGTGGAAGACGATGCGCCAGAAGCTCAGCCCCACGTTCACAGCAAACAAGCTGAAGTACATGAACGAGCAGGTTAGTGTAGGCAAGTGGTAGCCGGGTGGGGGAGAGGTAAATCTCACCGGCTAGGTAAAGCGGGCTTACGTGAAGTTAACGGGACTTTTTTTTTTAATATTTATTTTTTTTTTTCGGCAACAGGTTAATTGAAATAATATATTTATAAATATTTTCAACGCGGTAACGTGCACTGGTATGCACCGGAACGATACTTACCGAGGAATGAACGCCGTTTTTCATAATAAATACGTTTAAATCGCAACTGTCATAATACAAATTTACACCATATACCTGTACATGACTGCGCCTAGGTCTTTGGAAATTATTTCCTTGTAAACGCCATTTGTTTCAGGTTCGGGATGTGAACTGCATAACTCGAAAAAACAGACAATTTATTCGTATCATTTATTTGTTTTCCAAACATTCAGAGAAGTTCACGGTCTCACTGTTATTCATATAATTTCAAAAGCGATTTTAAAAAAATTGTAATAAGGACTTATTAAAATATAATAACTATGAGTCCATATTACGACATTCGTATTCGCTTGGAATTTAAAGACTCCAATCAATGGCTGATATTTATTTTAAAAATATTAGAACAAAACTATGGAAAATCCTAATTATATGAAAATTGGTTTTTTTTCAAAATTGTTTGATATTTTTTTTAATTAAAAAAATCAAAAACCAGTGCATCCGATATATTTCTCGGAAAATGACCAGTGGATAATGCGCGATAAATTGTTTTTAATCGTCAATCGTGTACAACGATGTCGTTAAATTAATATTTGACTTCGACGATAGCATAAATATTTACGTCAAATAATAATGTGTTTAATACTCAAATGTTCAATATTATTTAAAATACATAAAAAATAGGGGAAAAAATATAAAATATGCAAAACATTAACATGGCAACTAAAAAATTATGCACTTTTCTCCTAAAATTGACGGAATACGCAAAAAATGCATTTAAAATGTTTAGACTCAGCATTTTATAGCTCAGATTTTTTGCTGGGTCTGCTATAAATCGACTCCTACAACGTGCAAGGCCCAAAATTCATAACACTTGTTCGCATTTCACGTAAGTTACGTACACCAGTTGGACGTATAGCCGTCGAAGGGGATTTATCTCTCATTTTGAGGGTTTTATTTTTTCGATTTTTACCGATTAAGTAACCTATAAGAGTAGAACGTCGATTATCTGCACGCAAATTATTCGCGCTATAAAATTTTTATTTTTATTACATTTTATTTTTATTTACCATTTTTCATAATGTATGAATATTATATTTTTAAAATTTAAATTTCAGTTTATACTACGTAGACTTTTAATTATATATCAGTGTTGAAGTATGAATAATGAGGAATATAAACAATATATATTATATCATATTATAGATACGTTATACACAGTAAATTAGTTTTTAACTTAATTTTTGGCGGATGTTTGACTATCCGCACCCCTCCCTCGGTCCCAATTGGTGCGGACAATCGACGCTTTACCGTAGTAACTAACATTGTACACGATCACTTATCACTTATCACGCCTCGTCAGGTGAAGGAATGCACGGACAGCCTGCTGTCGACCATCGGCAGGACGGTGCGCGAGGTCGCCGACCGGATCGAGATCCGCGAGATGATGGCCAAGTACTCGACCGACGTGATCGGCAGCTGCGCGTTCGGCCTCAAGCTGGACGCGATCAACGACCCGGACTCGGAGTTCCGGAAACACGGGAAGACCGTGTTCCAGCCGTCGCTCCGGTCCAAGCTCCGGGTGGCCGTCATATTCATGCAGCCGTCGCTGCTCGGCATCTTCCGCGTGCACCATTACTCGTACCGCACCATCGCGTTCTTCCGGGACGCGTTCATGCAGACCATCGAGCACCGGCAGAGGACCAACGAGGACCGCAAGGATTTCGTGCACCATCTGATGAAGGCCCGCGAGGACCTGGTGCTGAACCCCGATCTGAAGCCCGAAGGTACGTGGCGGAGGCACACGCGGTGGTTGTGCCGTCGGGGGTGGCTTTCTACAGCGGGTGTTTCTATTTAAAAAAAATCTCTTGCTACTAATAGTCGAAACAGTGAAACCTCTGAACAGTGGAAACCCTAGGTTTTAACAATTCCGTCCGCTATTCGGAGGTGTCTGTTATACCATATTTATAAACATCCGATTATAAGTTATGCTCAGCCATTTACTGCCACAGAACGGACTTTGCGCTCACGCTATATCACGATTTCCCGCCGAGTCTTGAATATCCCCGTAGAGAATTAAAAGAAACGATTTTCCTCGATGATTCTCATAACATCCTAAACGTTTAGGGATAATTTTTCGCCGCGACGGTGATTCACTTTGTTGTTAATAATATATTATCGAATAATATATATAATAATATCTTATCGATATTCAGTTTTCATGCAACCATGGCGTTTTTGTTTTAGAATATTTTTGAACGTTACAAGTTTGGAATTTTTACTATTCACTTCCAATATGACATTAAACATAAGCTGTTCAAATCCTGCCATTAAATGGTAGACAATTTATTGGATTTTTTGTTTGCACTGCACTACTGTAGTAATGTAGGTAACAGGAACATTAAAAAATAATTGTTGTCAAAAGTCTATCCCTTCTGCAGTTATCTGATCCGATGAAGCTTTATTTAAAATATTTGACTGAGATTCAAAGGTCCACTTTTTTTTTACGTCAGTTCGGTATTTAGAATAATATATCAATCATATAAAACGGACACGATACGATTGCGCATGAGCTAAATCATTTTTACGTCTATGCAACGTTGCCATATATACACGGTGAGATAATAATATTCATGTAGCTTATGGCAACTATTAGTACTTTACTGTAGTACGACATTACATATTTTTTACTGATTATTGACGATAGCTTCTCTCATCAATAAGAAGTAATTGGTTATACATTTTTATGACTTCGCTCGCTAAATCTTCAAAATTAATAATGTTGTGGGGGGGGGGGGCTAGTGGTTTGTGTGTAAGTCTATAGCCTCGCTCCGCGAGTGGATCAATTTTATTAAATATTAAATTTATATTATCAATAAACTTGGATTTGTGGCTTCCAATTTCACGTGCAGTCGTACTCATTTGAAGGGTCAAAATCATGTTCATCAATATCCGCCACCACGCGCAACCCTTAAAGATAAAACGCGCGCAATCGTAATTCGTCGTATATAAAAAATTAAGGACAGCTTAAAGTTCCCTAGCTGAAATTCCCAACATCCCTCTTGTATTTCTCCGCATTGAGCTTTGGTTATTGTTGCTTGATAAAAATCTGGTCATTCAATAAATAGTAGCTACTGTAAAAATTAGTCACCGAATATTAATACATCACGTATAAAACGTTAATCGAATTTTGATTACTTTTTAATAAAAAGCGTAATGGCGTACATAAAATATTAAAGTATACCTTGGGAGAATAATTAAAAAAAAAAACTGTATAAACTGTTTATTATGAACAATAAATTCTAATTAAAAGTCATTAGGAAATGATTGACCTTAGTACATAAGTCATAAAATCATAATTATTCGTATAAATTAAAAAAATAATGAATTTTAGCGGCTTACATTAATTTTTTTTCGCTTTACTGTGAAGATATTAAATTCAAACATACACAAAATTATGCGAATAAATCACAAAACGCCAATGTCACATAGCTATGTTTCTCTTGCGATGTACACAAAATCAAAATGTATTTTTTACTCCAGTGCCACGTTTTTACCTGGTCAATATTTTCAGCAGTATTATTGGGTGATCGATAATTGGGCTGCGTACTAGTTGATTTCCGGGCGTCTGTTCACCTGCATCGATACCGATGAAATTATCCCGTGGTTATGTACGAGTTGATTCCCATATTGTTGTATAAGAGTAACGACCATAATCCTTATTTTTTACAATGTTATCGGTAACAAGAAATGACGGTTGATTTTAGACAGCATTTTTCTTAGTGTTGCACGACTAAAATGCAAACTACGACGATGGTTACTTAAAATATTCTAAAAAAAAAAAAATGTTGTTAGATTGTAACGTTTTATAATATCATGATTCAATGTATGAGAAAATTGAAAATAAAAATAAAAATCTGAAAAAAACTTAAGTATTCATTCATATTCAACTATTTCAACGTCCCGCTAAAAATACTCGGGAATCGGTTTATACGTACCTAACATGAACCCTGGTATCAACTAACACGTAAAGTAAGTCTCGGGAATCAACTTACCAACGCCGGACGATTGGGCCACATTTTACCTGTCTACGAGTACTTCGTATACAATATTTGTTTACCCGGGTATTAGGCCACAAATATATTACACAAACATATACGAATGTATGACATTTATAGTATACTCATTCATAGTATATTATATAATGTATAGTTATTTATAATTTGCATTTTTTTTTAAATTCACATAAAATATGATATAATAGGCACATCATGTTAGTCAAATAATTATTTATTTTTTTAATTGCTTAAAAATACGATTATTTTTTTAAATAGATTTTACAAATTACCTTCTTCGTATTGTTTGGTTTCACCATTAATAAAATTCATTCCCATTTAAGTTAGTTTCCTGGCTTTTAATATCGTGATACAAACTTGTGCTTGAACTTCCAATATTTACATCATATACTTACGTATATTATATATTATTTTGCCAAAGTATAAAATATATTAAAATATAGTCGCCCAATTATCGTATACGTTCTTGAAAAAAGGTTCATTGTGGCCCAATCCCCGGGCGCCCATATTTTTGTGAAAACGAACCATACTATACTTGACTATGTGTGTGACTGTATAAAAATGTATAATTTTGTTGATGGTAAATGACAACTGACAATAATTACTTTGTATATCAGTAGGTAATCAATCTCGCATAAACATAATTTTGAAAAAAATCTTTTCATTTTTTCTAGTTTATTATTTACGATCTGGTATTAATTTCGTATTCCTGGCCACTCCACGTCATACTCAACGTTATTTTGCTAGAAAAAATTTGATTAAAAAACTGTAATCTACTATTAATACTGTACTAAGTGTGTTTTGTGTTTTTTACGTGGAAATACTATTTTTTACGTTAAAATATATGTACTTGCACATGGTTATGATTGTAATGCTAGCTGCTTTTTAGCAAAAATCGTTTTGTTGTCGTGTTATTTGTCATTGAGTCGTTTTGATTTCAGAAAAATTCACTGAAATGGATATCGTAGCAAATGCGTACATTCTATTTATTGCTGGATTTGAGACCGTATCTACGTCAATGAGCTTTTGTATGTACGAACTAGCTCTAAGAAAAGATGTCCAGGATAAAGTCCGCAAGGAAATAATTGAAGTTAAAGCTAAACACAATGGCCAAATTAATAGTGAATGTCTAAATGAACTTCATTACATGGGCATGGTTATTAAAGGTAAGATTTATCATGATTTTAAAATTACTTGTTGTAAATGCTTATTATAATGTGCCTTGAATACAATATATGTCTCACATACATAAACAAATCGCCGATGTTGAGTAGATATATTGTGAAAAAATATTATATTTTATCACTTTTATATATAGTACTGATAAAGCTCAAGTTTCTGCCAAAGTGCTAAAAAAACTGCATTTTGAGCGTTTAAATTATTTTTTAAATACTTTAAAAATTAAAGAATAACAATCACTTGTTTTTTTTAACCTCCAGACAAAAATATCACAATCTAAATTTAATGAAACAAAACTTAATCTTCCTTAAGCCAATACAATTGTCGTTTCGTCTTAAGTCTTCTTTGAGTTGAGAATACGTCATGTCAACGAGACATTTACCTTGTCGCAGTATAAATGACGAGGATACTCAACCCAATGTTAATATTGTCGTACAGACTAAACAGTTCTTCTCCAACTAGATAACAATTAGATAACAATGTGGGTTTTAATGTCTGTTCGACTAACTAAAGTGTATGCTTATGAGCTTATTGTTCGCTGAACTGACAACTAAAACCATTATCAGACCATTGTAATTACATTCCCATATAAATTAAATACAATCGAGTATAATATATTCTAGGGTGCACAGTGTATAGAACACATTTTCGTCACCAAACCGTGTAACTCGTTGCGTACAATGTAGTAACGTTTTCGAGGGAAAATGTTTTCAATAGTTTAGCAAAATTGTAGGTAATTCCATTTACCATTTTTATTGGCAAATATTATTGTGAATTATTTTCTCACGCCTGAATAATTAAATTAAAGACATCGAAAGAAGTTGTTTGATCATCCAATTAAAAGCATTTTTACAGCTTATAATTTATAAATAACAGTGTAACCTTCAACGTGCGTATTAAGTTATAAATATCTGATTTTAATATTTAATTTATGCAATAAACTTAGAGTGGGTAGATTAATTAATGTATCCATTACGCTCTGAGGGAAGGAATAGCTAAATTATTATTGCCAGGTGTAATGTATATTTAATTGATTAAATTATGTAGGACATGTAGGTAGTTCCCGTTCTCAATACATGCTAGTGTATCATAATAGTGTATGCCGTGTGATAAAAACTATAATAATATGTATATCAAACACCATGCATAATTCATTATTTAAAAAAATGATTTATTATCGTGTTTTCCAGCACAACAGGTGCTATTAAAATAATTTGAAGCAATTATATTAATTAATAATTAATATTTAATGTTATTAATAATTACAAATTATGCTAATGAACAGTGTTTAGGACAGATTTTTTTCTTTTGATGAAAGCTCTTACTTGTATGTTAGGAAAATATCATGCGGCAGTCGTGACCACAGGTGTCTGAAGGGGGGAGGAGCGTTATTCCCCTCGATTGTAATGAATGGTTCTATCCGAGTCTTTTAGTTTTACGTGGTCATTTTCGAATTTAGTTTTTTTTTAGGTTTTATTAGGGGTATCTCCGTGTCGTTGTGGATCTGCCGATTTCTCATAAGAAATGGTGATTTTGGGTCCATATTCTAAAAAAAAAAAAAAATGTTCAAATACAATTTATTGTTTTTTAAAATTATTAAAGTGTTGTACCATTTGATTTTCGATATAATATTGTGAACGGTAAAATTATAAAATAGTTTTTATTAATTCTATGGCGCGGAAAAGTTAAAATATTATATTATTATAATGTACCAGTATATTATAATTTATATTATTTCCATAAACTGGATACTTTTAGTTCGAGATTTCAATGATAGAGTGCACCGTGTATTTCTTAGTACAGGACATAATATAAGAATATTTTATTTTATTAATTTTATTTTCCTAGAAATCAAATTATTATCCGAACAACGTTATTGTGTTGATCATTGCTTACGTTCAGAGATAATATACTTATATATATAATATTTTAATTGTATTATATTATATACAATCTGTACCCAAGGCACAATAATAGCATATGTGAGCAGTGAATATGAAAGTAGTGATCACCCATTAGAGACATTTCAGCAGAGAGAATGTATAGAAAATACAATTAAAACGTAATAGGGTTTTATCTAAATATCAGGCATTCAAAAAGGCAACAACACCAATAATATGCCGCTCGATATTACGACTTCGCGTGTGCTGTTATTGTTTTGGATTTCAGCTGGTCTGTAAACAATAGATCATGGGTGGCCAAGTTGCAGCTCTAGTTTTATCAAAACATTTTTACTACCTACCATACATTTTAAAAACAAACGTTGGGTTTTCGATTGTATATCATGCTTTTGACATAGTATTTGAATACGTTGTTGTTTTTACATTCTTACGTATTTTTTGATTAATATCTAACTTAACCTTACGTATTTATTAGGTATTAATTTTTTTTCTAAGCTTTTGCAGTTTTGATTATGGTCTTTTTAGTGTAATCCTAAACCATTCTGTTAGATGATTATCCGTGAAATTTGAGCGATGTTTATATTTATTATAGCAGGCACATGATTTCAAAACTCCAACATACAATGACAACCGTATTTGAACTGCTTCATTTCTCTGTCTTCCTGTGTTCCAATAGTTCTAGGTGTTAAATGTCTAAAGCTGCTGTATCCGTTAAGATAGATTTTAATTTTAATATAAGGCATTCATTTTAAATAACATCAACCACAAAAGGATTTAATTAATTGTAAGTCTTAAAATCTATCTTCAAAATCTGCTCTTGACTCTTACATACATTTCATCATATCGCTGGCCACTCCTGCCATACACCATTCATCACGGACCACCAGCTGTTTACCGCAGTGATCGCATCGAACCGTTATCGTTTTCAGAAACGTTGAGAAAATATCCTCCGTTGGTGACGCTGAACCGGGTGGTGACCAAGCCGTACGTGTTGCCCGGGACGATGATCAAGCTGAAGACCGGCACGAAAATCGTGATCCCGGTGCACGCCATACACTACGACCCGAAGTACTACGACGACCCGGAAGCCTTCGAGCCGGACCGGTTTTCCGACGAGAACGTGCACAACTTGCACCCGAACACCTATATGCCGTTCGGAGACGGTCCTAGGTTTTGCATCGGTACGTTGTTGTCGTTTTTTCCGGTGTTGGAAGGAAAAAGAAAAACTCCCCGAACCTTCACGTGTTAATATCGGCTTTATTTTTTGTGTTTCCTTCCCCCGTTCGCAGGTAAGAGATTCGCCGAGTTCGAGATGAAAATGGCGCTGACCGAAGTGCTGATCAACTACGAGGTGTCGCCGTGCGACAAGACGCAGATTCCCATCAAATACGTCATCGGTAGTTTTGTAAATATACCCGAGAGTATCTGGTTACAGTTTAAGAAATTAGATACCTGAAATGTTGATACTTTGTTTATTGTATATGTATATGTATTATGTAACCTCGAGACAATCATTTTTTTTCCGCGTGCGATAAAGAAAACGCACGTGAACAAGTCGTCTCCATTTATTTAATCAAGTAAAACGCTAACGGGTGCGTTGCAGTGTTTTAACAATAAGCTTATACTTATAATATATTTTTTGAACTCTAGATCCTATGTAATAAGAACTCCGTCTGTTTCCCGAATGATTTCCAATAAAATATACGTATTATTGACGAAACTCGGTGCACCTTTGTCGAAAACACTTTTTTTTTTTTTTTTTGTAATTATGACTGTTTGTAAATATATTTTTGTACAAAAAATATTAATAAACAGTGAAAGTAAAATTGATTAAAATGTTGTATGATTGACAGTTGTTTTATGATTATAATAATGGTAGAGCGATTTTGTTGAGCGGAATGAATTATACAATTATTTTGTGTACCTTTAATAATGAATTCCAAAACGATTCAAACTTTGAAAAATATAACTCGGCTCATAACACAATTACTACTATCCTTTATAATTACTTTTACTTATGCACCGCAGCGGCTACCATTCTTGTGTTTCCGTCTCTTGTTTTGTGTCAAACTTTACAAGTAATTTTATTTTGTTTGACTAGTGCTATGAACGATGTCAATAATAGAATATTTAGCTAACCGAGTTTCAAATAGTTTGAAACATAAGTATTTATACAATAATTCGACTAAAAGACATCATTTTAACGCACCATGAATATTACAATTCATGAAATGGACATTCAGTCGTCAAACGGGTGAGTTCAAGTTAAATATTTATATTTTTTACTACAACAAACGATGTCAGCTCAAAATTCGTACGGTCCGCGGTAATTAGATATAGGTACTTGTTACACGGTTTCGTAGCAACATAGATCAAACGAGAAACTTATGGTATTGCGGGCCAAAATACTTCAACGCAACACACAAATGGAAGTATGTAATGTTAAAACTCGAAATAACGCAAATTAATTCTTTAGTGGTCACCACAGAAGACCTACCCACAATCCACATACTTTTATGAGTTGTTTTAATATTTTTTTACCAACCGCACTGTTCTTCGATAACCTGTTATTGATCTATTATATCATAATAATATCCGGCCGTGATTATAGACACATTTATTGAGAGAAAACCGTTAAAATCCCTTTAACTAGCACTGAAATATGATAACATTTTATAAGATTTTAACAAGATTTACGAAAAATCCGTTTTATAGTATTTGAGAAACCATTACTATGTCAAATCTCAATGTCATACGTTTTGTCGTTTTTGAGATGTATCGATCAGCGAGTGAGTGACTATGGTACTTGCATTTTATATACGTAGATAATATCCGACCGCGTTTATCTTATTCATATTAATTACGAGAAAACCGTTTATATCTTTAGAATATTATTTGATAAAATATACTAATTGCCTTTGTGAGCCACATACCAGTGGGATATAGCTCTATTGTTGTACAGGGGTTTTCACCTTTTACTCTCGCTCGACGTTGGAATATTATTCTACGGCAATTTACGGAAAGCGCATAATTGTGCCACCGTTCAACTTAGTATTCACCCCCATATGAGCGCACTCGTGTGCAGAATTTTAAGTGGAAAATGAGTAATTTTATCATTTTGGCCAGTTCCGTTTTCCCTTTATCTATTTTCTTCTTTTTTTTCGTACGCCAGAGAGGATTGATAAAAGAAAAAAAAATTGTGTAAATATTTAAGAAAAAAATGTAAAATAAACTCGACCGATATGAAAAATCTATTTACACGTTTAACGATCGTTATTTGCGTAAAAAACCAACAACTGACGTGAACGCGCATAGCTTGGAAATCGAATTACTGCACCGAACGAACTAGAAAAACCAAAGCTTTTATGATAACATATTTTTTGGACGTTTTAGTCGCTGCAGTTTTGTGTCACACTTTTGATGTTAATGTGATATAACGTTAATATACGTGTACATAGTCATTAGACACGCTTCCGACATCGAATAAATGGTTTTACTAGACTAATATACTGCTCAAAACCGGCGAGTAAAAAATTCACGTTCGATCTATTTATTAATTTTCATATAATGCGCTTGTATACTTCAAACAAATTTTTCTACCTTTCCCGTTTCCATAATCGGATTTTTCTCTTTTATGTTTCATCGCATTCCCTACGAGAATTTTCTTATACTCGCCGTCACTTCGAATCAAGTGTAGTTTACACTGAAGTGTTGTCCATGCTTCTAGGATAAAGAAATGCAACGGTTTAGGTGCAATATGCGTGTGTTCGAATCACCTCACACGTTTTTTTGATTTTACGTTACCGCGCTTGCATGGTTTGGTAAGATAAAGAATTCGTTTTATCTGCGGACCTTTTAGATATACTCCCTGAACGGTATGCGGATGAAGATTGACACGTGTATTTACTGTATTTATTGACTTGAAAGCTACACTTTTGTACATTTTTCATATTATAATATGGCCTTGGAAAATTTAAATTATACCGAAGTCTGTCTAAGGCGGAATCGTAAGGGATCAAGAACATAGTCCGACAAAGACAGATTTTCGTTTGGCTCAAAGTTCGACTCGGACATTTTTATATGGTTATAAAATGTGAGAACGATAACATTGACAAAAATAGTGATTACATAAATATGTAAGTATAACACTGACATTATCTACTCATAGTTATTGCACAACGGAATAAAAAAAATGTAAATTATCCCGAATACATATACCCGCATCCTTAAAAATAAATATAATAAATAGTAAATAACCACATTTTCTTTTATCATCGAGAATGATCGAAAAAGTCTTCGTGATTTCATTATTCTGTCGCCCGAGATTATCCAAATAGTTTGCTTCAATAGTTGTACGTTAAATGCACTTATTATTCAACCGAGTGCATTGAGTTTTATACTAAAATATACTTACACTGCACGCCTCAAGTTTATTTATCGCGAGCGCGGGTACAGATGGTACCTACTGCAACAAGACTGCACTCGGCCGACGAACAATCTATACGTTGAACAGATGAGTTTGAATTAAAAATAACCATCGCAATAACATAAACACGTTATAAGTTGTTGACGCAAACAAACTGCAGCAGGTCGATCGTCGATTGCGGTGCGCGTATATACGATATTATAATCTCTATAAACTCGATAATATTATACTTGCTGGTTTATTACACCGGGGCGGCTTATAAAAACCCGTCGAAATTAACCGAAAGAAACTAATCCGGCTCCCGTAAGCCAACCCGAGTCGAAACCATGACCCTGCAGCGCGTAATCGAATACGGGACACCGCGGTGCGGTCCAGGGGCGGTGGCGGGGGGGGGGAAGGTGAAAATATGAACTTTCCAATCAACTTTTCGTACACCGCGGTGCGCCGGCTTTAATATAATCGAACTTTGCTCACGTCGTATTTCGATTTCGTCTTGTTACGTATATTATTGAATCAACGCGATCCGGGACAAAAGATTGGGAAACGAAGGGTCGTGGTAGTGCGTACAGGAGGATCGTTGTAACGGAAGGCGCGGGCGGGTGGGGGGGGGAAATACGTTGTTTGGTTCGTTGTTTTCATTTTATCTTTATTGGGTCGTAACACCCGATAGTTTTGGCGAGGTGGAAGTAAAACTGCCAAATTATTGTACTCTTATAGCACGTGTGCGCGTGAACGTGTGTGTGTTTGTTCACACCGGGGGACTTTCAATCACAAGAACAACGTCGTCACCCTTGTCCTCTATCCTTTTAAATGACTTCACTTTGTGCGGGTCCGTCTTCCAATTCCTGTGCCACCCCCGAACAATAAAAACGGGCGCGTCGCACGGCATTAATGCTGCCCATTACGCGGACAAAGCCGTCGAAACACTAACACCTCGCCGTACCTCGTTTATATCCCTGCACGCCCGATCCCGCCGCTTTCGATTGGACGACAACGTAGCCGCTGCGCCATTACCACGTTGTTGTACGCGCGCACGGGTCCGAACAGATAAGTCGCTATGTTCAACACGTAGCGCAGGATTCACGCCCTAACTAGGGCGGCACATTTTGTAAGAAATTGAAAAAAAAAAATCGTGTAAATATTTTCTGCATTCGTGTAACTTCGTAAATTAATCCTATACATAAAAACGAATCCCTATTTCCTTTGGTCGTCACGCGTGAACGGCTGGACCGAATTCGCTAATTCTTTTCTCGTTGTGTTTGTTATTGTCAGGATAAGGTTTATACGAAAGAACGTTTTTGGAATAGGTATGCAGTATGGGTAACCATGGTAACACGTATGAAAAAAACATAGGAGAAGGCAAAGATCTAAAGGCAACCCACCACGTATTATATAATAATTGCATTATACAACAGCAATAAATTCATTGGTATTCAAGAGTTGAGATGCAAATCCCAATATGATTCTGAGGCATGAAAAGAAACCGTTCTAACAAACGTTCCCATTATAAATGAGCAACAAAAATATGCGATCATGAATGCAGTGAACGATGGGACTAGAGGATTTTTTTTCTTAGATGCTCCATGGGAACTTGGAAAACGTTCTTGATATTATTAATTTTGGAAACGATTCGTTTCGTCAGGTATTGCAGGTACGTTGACGAACACAGCTCATTCTACACTCAAGTTGCTGTTGAACATGCAGATAAATGAAACTCCAACTTGCAACCTTTCGAGAAATTCTGCGATGGGCAAAGTATTGCAGCAAAGCATATTAATAGTTTGGAATATGTGCACGATGGCTCATAAAAAATCTTTAGAAGCGTTAGACCGCACGCTGCAGGATTTACGAAAGAACCAAAACTGGTTTGGTGGGGCAATGATTTTATTGGCAGGTGATTTTCGCTAAACGTTACCAGTAATACCACGATCAACGTCAGCCGACGAAATTAACGCATGATTTAAGTCGTCCATTTTAAGGAAATACGTTAAAACGCTCAAATAAAATATGAACATGAGAATTGAGCTGCGGAACGACCTGTTAGGAGAATATTTTAGCAAACAATTGCTTGATATTGGTAATGGCAAAATACCGGTTGACTCATCGTCTGGATATATTATATTCCCGACCAATTTTTGTAACTTTACTGAATAAAAGACCGAACTCATCGAGAGAGTTTTCCCCAACATTGCTCAAATTTATGAAAATCATATTTGGTCGAGTGAATGAGTTATATTGGCTGCAAATAATGTTGATGACAACGAAATGAATTTTCAAATAAAAAGTAAGATAGCTGGGGAATTGATGACATACAAATCGATTGATTCCGTCACTAAACAAGATTATGTTGTCAACTATCCAACGGAATTATTAGATTCGCTGGAATTGTCTGGATTACCGCCTCATAATATGAAATTAAAAATAGGATCGGTAATAATTATGTTGCGCAGTATAAACCAGTCACGTATTTGCAATGGCACCCAACTTGCGGTGCAGAATTTAATGAACAACGTCATCGAAGCCACCATTTTTAAAAGAAAGTACAAAAGCGAAGATGTATTGAGTCCACGGATTCTTTTGTTTCCGAACGACATGCCGTTTGACTTTAAACGGTTACAATTTACAGTAAGGCTAACATTTGCAATGTCAATAAATAAATCGCAAGGACAGTCGCTAAGTGTTTGTGGCATCAACCTTGAAAAGGCATGTTTTTCACATGGAAAATTGTATGTCGCATGTTTCCGTGTCGGATTACCAACAAATTAATTTATATACGTGCCAGAAAATAAAACTAGGAATGTTGTGTATCATAAAGTTTCAAAATAAAAAACACTATGTTTTTGGAAAAAAAAAATTTTTCATTATACCAATTTGAATTCAATATTCATAGTTGAGACTGGACAACGTCTAGTGCTATATAATGGTAAATATATATATTTAAAATCATCAGTACTACATAATAAAGTCATATTTGAAGAAACATAATGGTTTATAATTACTGCCGACCTAATTAGTTTACGATGAGATCAATTTTTTAGTGATAAATACAATTTTTTTTTTCTCGGGGTGTAGGTGGCATATTTAAAAGGACCGGAACAGGACACGCAGTAGGCGCGCGTTTGTGACGACCGCGAGATTATATCGCACGGCCCTTGTTGTTGTAAACTCGATTTCGAGACGACCCTCTTTCTCCGTTCCCTAAACTCGATCCTTCGTGAACATAATCTATATAGGTTGGTACAATATTATTTTTGACTTCTCGGTCGTAACGATCGTTTACGCCCACTACGCGTCATAGTATATAGTTCGTGTGGTGATCGTTCTAGCCGCGCGGTTTAAATGCAAAATTGTTCAATTACGTTTTACAGCATTTCTTCAATCCGTACACAAAAGCATAGGCGGTGCAACCAACGAATGTATACGTATTGTAATAACACGTAGTACATTAGTCGCGTTCATCGGCTAGTAAAAAGGGAACAACGTCGTGTTTATTTCATGAAATGGAAAGTTAGGTTGTTCATTAAATGGGGGTAACTACAAGTTTCATTTTATCTTTTTTTTTTTTTAACATTTTTGAAGAAAACCATTTATTAGATTTATTTTTCTAAAAATACCAATGGCCCAACCGTACTTATGATTAACTTTACGATTTTTATTACGTTAAAATAAAATTAAAAAACCGGTGACAACTTACAAGGAAATACATTCGGCTATAAGCTCTCGTCCGATAAAAAACACAAATTATATTAAATGGAATAATGTTCAAAACAATGAAGCTTATGAAATAAAGTAGACGAACCAACAACATTTTTATCGAAATAAACCATTGGATTTAACTTAAGCTTTTGCGAATATTCAATGGCATTACGATACTTCGGGATAAGTATGATATTATTTTTTATAAAATAATATTTCTTGTATTATTATTTATTTTTTCGCAATATTATATTTTTGTAATGATAAATCATAACACGAGCTGTATAAATAGATAAAACAAATGAGTAAAGGAATATAGTTTAAATTACAATTATTTTAAATCATAAATGAAGAACACACACGCACGTAACAAAAGTTTGTTACTGTTATGTTAGGTACTCGTATCACCGCCCAATTATAAACTAACTAACTAATATAAGGGATGGGATATACAAGACAAAATGTAAAAGCATTTAAAACTTTGTTTTAAACTAAATTACATTCTCTATGTACTACAAAGACTGAACAAAGGATTGTACCAGCCCGATATTATACACTTATAATTAACCGAATTATATATAAAAAAGAATTTAATCCTATGTTGTTTTACATTTTATTTGTATTGTAAGACGAATAATTTTAAATTGTAAAACTGTGTCTCAGTCCGATTTAGTATAAACATATTGTCCATTAGGTTTGCGTCATATTCAATATTTTAGTACCTATACCTACATCAATTATTATCTTAGTATTATATAGTATCATTAATTACCAACGTACCATGTTATTAAAAGCTTATAAATACCATATTTATCTTTTATATTTTCCCCTTAACCTTGCAGAGAACTTATTGTATAATTATTTTTGCAAACTATATAATATATGAATAATAAATAAACAAAAGAAAAAAATATTTAAATGCGTAGGTACTCAAAATTTTTTCTTTATGCTCTTAGTTTCTTTTGATTCAGTTTCAGTCTCGCTGAAAACGTTAATTGTTAAACTTATGAAATGTAGAAGAATTATTTATTTACAACAACTATGTAGTTTTTACGGCCAACATATACCTACGTTTGGAAATATAATATAAAGTTATAATTATTATTAACAAAAAAAATATATATATATATAACATTTGATAAAAATGGTTTAAATTTATTTTGCGTTTAATGTTTATAAATAAAAATGATACAGTACAATTTATACAAAAAATTGAACCTATAATGTACATAATACCGATAAAGTGTCCGTAAACATTAATTAACCTTAGGAAATATATATTATTATTCGAAAACTTATAAAAGTTTAGTTACCTAACAAAAGTATACAAACTATTAGAGTCAATGCTAGAGTTGCTTAAGTGTCTGATTGCCGACGCCATTTTAATAACAATTTAAGCTTCAACTCTTGGAAATTTCAAGTCAGCAAAAAGTTTTTCAATAAGACGTGTTTCTCGTTCTTCGTCTTTCCCATTATTCCCACCTTCTTCCACAGACCGCCGACATTGCTTCTCGTGGTGTATACACAGGAGAAATTCCAGAACACTTTTTTTAAGTTCAATTTTTGTTTATTTCCTCGTGGTATAAATCACTTTTAACTGATCTTGGAAAACAATTTTTATTGCGATAGCGCATTACATGTGTCGGACAAGTTTTCGGTTTTAATGTTGTCGTCCAATTGAACTTTTTACTCGCCTTCGCGAGAGTCATAATTTTCCTCGCAAGAACTACTGTATTGTTATGCTTCTTTTAATATGACAACAAACAAGGTTCAAAATGCTATACAGAATATGTTTATGTACAACAGACATGTACGGTGTCTGAAAAACATCAACAAAAATTAGACACTTTTATTGTATATAACTTAACCCTGTGCCTGCACAATGGGCTACTTCGGAGACTTAATTACGTAGACCTCATGTGATGTTAATGTTTCTAGTTTGAAAAAGAAAAAAACACTTTTTATACAAAGTAAATACGTGATAAATACACCTCATTTCAAAACTTCTCTACCTAACGATTTTGGTAAAAACCGCAACATTTATTAATACACGAGAACAGTAATGAAAAATTAACAATGAATTCTGAAAATAGATTGAAAAAGAAGTTACCAAAAGTGATATTGAATTATAAAATTTAAACCATTCGGTCAATTGTTATTACGCTACAAAGGGGAGCTTTAAACACCTCTAGAAACGGCCATAGGGGTTGTTGGGACGTGCGCGTATCGTTTACATCTTAATTTGTGGTGTAGCCGCGGTGTACCTTATACTGTCGTAAATCATCGTGATAACTTTAATAATACGCAGGCCTCGGTTTATTTAATGGGAAAAAATCAGTCATGTCATGACCTATGGTTGGGTAAATTGATTTTCTTTCCCACAAATACGACGATCTTGTATTGCTTCACTTAGTCCACACGAGTACATTGCATTGGAGTTAAAAAAAAAAATAAACAAAACGAATAAAGAGAGTAACGTACAGCAAATAAAAAGGATTGTGCTCGTGAACCGATTACAGCGGACATGACGTGTTGGATAAAAGACGAATTTAGTGGTAGCCAAGTATAACACACGAATATGTTAGTCCGAGCCTTTGATAGCAACGGGACGTGTACGTATATGTTATACCCGAGGAAAACCGACAAAAGAGAAGTTTCACAATAATAAATAATTATAATGTAGGTTTGTCCACGGCGTTTTTCGGTAGAAAATACTGTGTCGTGACACGATGGGTGAGAGCAGTGAACACCGAAAGAGTACGCTAAGGGATGTAAAAGTTCTTATCTTACAAATGTCCAACGAATGCATATACTTACCTAATTCAGACGATTTATGCTCTCCTGGTCGATAAACGAATCGCTTTCGATACTATTAATGTCGATGGAAAAGTGTCATACGAGACTAATCATATTAAAATATATATGAAAAACAATTAGTAATACATGTAATTAAATGACGATTTTTTTGAACAAATGTCATAGAAAAATCTTGCTTTAGCTATAAGAGTTGTACATCTTTATCTACTACGAAAAAAATAAAAATAAAATTGAAGTTATACTTTGTTTTCTATAAACGTATATGGAGCGTGTAGTCGGAATAAAAGATACTCATTGGGGATGCGACATGGAAACCGTTTTGAACAGTTTGAAAATAGTATAAAATAAATGTATATAGTATTATATTATGGATCTACTGTATATCATGACGAGCATTTGGTGTTTCGGAGAACGTCTATGTAGTGAGTGTGCGTCAAGTAGACAGCGATTCGTGTGTCTGGTGACGCTTGACGTGTACGCTGAAAGATAAGTCGTCGTAATTTTTATAGCTGATTTCGAAATGATCCGCGTGTCATCAGCAGATGCGGGAGGATAAAGTCCTTCGGGAAACGCTCCAAGCAACGAGTTTAGATGTTCATGCGTCAAAAATGATAAAAGAAAATAACAAAAGTTTATTAAGCGAATCATTTCTAGGTAGGTACTTATACGAGTGCCTTTAACGCGTACAACTATAAGTTTGAACGATTACAAACACATTTAAACGATTGGCAGTTAAAAATAATACATTAGTTTTAGCAATAGAGTAGTCGCCGCTTGTTCGACTCACTTTGGGACCGTTACCGTTTGAGTCCATTAACCAAATGAGTCGACAAGGCTAAATATCCGTAAAAGAAAAATAATATAGACATACCCGTTAGTTTTTCAAAACTTTAATTTAATATAAAATTATTTTTCACATTTCAGCTTATTAAAACATTGATATGCTCGTACAATATGCGTGTGTAGACTGAAGATGTACCATGTTTATGTATAACAATAATCAGGGCCGTATTTGAGGGGGGGGGGCAAGTGTCCCTTGTTGCCCGGGGCGGCAAGTTCTTTAGCTTATTAGGGGGGTGGCAATTTTATATTGAAAATAAATATTATGGCGTATCTAATAACAAAAAAAAAAAAAATGTTTTTATTTATACTTCAGTCTTCAATACATTTATTATGAAAAACTATTTTGATCTTTTTTTTTGGTGGGGGGGAGGGGGTACGGGAGGGAGGCTAAAATATGTTGTCCCGGGGCGTAAAATGTTCAAATACGGCCCTGACAATAATATATAATGCATGGGTTAGATAGAAATAATACAATTTTCAATTGTAAAATAATGTACGGTTATTATAGAAACTAATAAAAATATATACCTATCTACCGGTGACAAAAATCATTGTTTTTCTCTGATCACTTTTAAAACAATAGATGTAACCCGAACACCTTATTAATTATTTATAAAAATCCATATTATCCATCACATTTTTTTATTATTAAAACCACCTGAAGGCCTGTCCCCGGCCTAAGTCTAAGAATCTTATACTCAGTCAAATATGTATTATGGTCTTGGGTGTGTGAGACGCCTTGAGAGTTGTCGAGTAGTTGAACGGTGTGTCGAACCGTAGCCTTATCTCATGTGCGCGGGCAAATGTGATTTTTCGGTTACTTGAATGTCAAATGACCCCATTAACCGCGGTGCAGCGAGTCAAACTTATTTCCGCTTGCCGGTATACGTGCTAATCGGGACGGCCGGTATTGAGTACAACAGGCGAATTAGTAAATTGACCGTGATACCAATGATCGCCGACCACTGCAATACGTCATATTTATTTGCGCGCGATGCAGTTACAGGTAGTTTGCAAGAAGTCTGTTGTGCGCATCGGCACCGCGGAGAACCCAGCTGATGGGATGCCCGCGCGAAACACCGTTTGCAACGCATATTATTTCGCTGCACGGTAAAAGTCCGATTGTAAATAGGCGTATGATAATATGCGACAATAGTTTATACAGCTTTGCGCGCGCACGACGTGCCTATAGGTGAAACTCGGAACAATACCGGAAACGGAATTCGATTTATTTAACGAATACAATTTATAATTATTGTAATAATTATTCGCGAGGGTCGTCAGAGGGATCGCATCGGTAAGCGGCCGTAGAGCGCGATACCGTGTGGTAGCACGGCTCACCTATACTAGCGGCTCTTCGCCGCATTATACAGGGTGATTGGGACAAAACGTACGTCAAAGAACACAATTTAATAGCTTTTGATTATACGTACTTAGAACTTGGTAACGCATTTTCCTGTATTTTGGACATGTTTTACGAGAAAACCGCTGTAACGTGAAATTGAAAATGTAACATAAAACCCTGTACGCGCACACCGATGACTGCAGGCGGTTGGTCCGATTAGGAACACGCTTATACGCGGTCGTCGTCGCGAACGGTTTTATTGCGAAAAACGACTGATCTTGTAACTGTACACGTGAACACATTTCACCCGTTTGTCTCCGCGCGTAAGCCGATTAGCATGCGTAGTCGTTCTTTGATCGAAATGCTGCCGGTCCGACCGCGACGGTTGAACCGTTTTGTTTCTGCCACGCATTTGTCAATGTTTTCATTTTTTTTTTTTTTTTTATCGAATAATGTAATTAAAATCTATACAGGTTTATGCGCAATATTAAATCTGGATAACATGCTTAAGATAAACGACGGATGGGGAGACGCTGTGCGGTAGTGCCACCAAGCAAGTGGCAGGCCAGTATCGTCCTAGACGTCAGTTAGTATCACTCGGGAATGGCGCGAGAGTAAAAAGATTTTGTTAGAGGATTTTTAGGATTTTGGGATTTTTGGTGAAGCGAGGTGCAGTGAATTTATTGTAGCTTGCTTATTGAGAGTTTGGACTAATAGGTATTTTTGGAGATTATTATTTTTATATGCTATGGAGCAGAGACAATATGACGAGGTGTATATGGACTGAAAAGTCTGGAGCATTCCTAGATTTGAGAGCTTATTTTGGATGAAATATATATGCTTGGAATCTTTATGACTTATTACGGCTTAATAGATTGTGGGTTTGTAGTTGGTTAGCTGAAAAGGAAATTTAATTGAATGAGTATTTAATGTAACAAAATAAAATTGGACCGGGCGGCAAACATGTTTTTTATTGCACGTATCATTAGAAACCATCTCTAAACATCGTATAGTAAATAGCATAAAATATATATGTAATTATAAATTTAAAAAAGTATAACGGTTCAAAAGTAATTTGATTTTTATGTGTTTAGGAATAATCGATAACTTACAAAACAATTATATCTATATTCGCCGTTTAGTTGTCAATACTGTTTAGATATCCATTTTAATAACGTAATTGTTTTTTTTTTATTTTTATTATTATTCGCGCGTTTCCATAAGCCGGTGAGTGTCTAACTACGATGAGCAAAAAAAAAGAAGATAACCCGCGTGTCTTACAAAAAAAGATAAACGCTCTTACGGTAACTATCTCTCAGTCACCAAATAAACGGTGCGGTATTACTAACACGATCGATTTGAAACAGCGTTCGTTGGTCAGAGATGTACAGATGAACGAGGAAGGTACGCAAGCCCTTTCTCAAACATGGCGAGAAAATTTAAACAAATACGAAAACACTGTGTTGCATCAACAATTAGTGGCAAGTCCCGCTTTTATCAGAGTTTATTAATGCAGATATATGAGAACGTTAGAGCTTCATTTTTGGATGTTGGTTTGAGTTAATAGAAACAGCCTCGAGATATGGTGGGTTGCGGTTCCTCTCTAGCCGCATACCGATGAGTGTAGGAAATATGAAAAATAAGTAATAGTTTGGAAACTATATACTCACAAGTGTATTGTCTCGTGTGGAGACACCAGGTGGTGGCATTATGATGAAAATCCAACGGCATGATTACGGAAAGCGGGGTAGCGGGTTGTAGGGATGAGTGTTGTACTGTGAATCTTGTCCCGACTTTTTTTTATCGATTATTTTTTATGCAGTGAACAATATTATAGCATAGTTAACATTATAAACGTATTGGCGATAATAAAATAAATTACCCATTGGCTATAGATTTAAACGATATTCCACACAGCACTATTCTAGCTTCGATTACACTTTTTTCTCGGCCTTTCAAACGTGTGTACGGGAGTCATCTATCTCGATCATTACACTATAGGTGTGTAGAAAACATCATGTGTAACACTAATGAATAAAAATAACATTGCTGAACTAAAGATCGCTAAACATTGGATGCACATTTATTTTCGAATATTATATCCTCTCCAAATGCACGTCCTAATCACGCAAGTATGAAGAGCCAGCTATAAATACCTAAGTGAACATTATTTCGTAGAATGCATGATTTGCCTAATGTTCAGTGTCACACTCGTATATTTTATTTCATAATTTAAAATCAAAATATTTGCAAAAAATACTTGAACTTATTATGGAAAGTCTTACGAAAAGTTAAACCATAAAAATAATTCTATTGACATTAAATTAATCAAATACGATCATATGAAAAGTTGAGTTTCAAAGGTTATTTATTTTTGCAATGTTTCCAATCGTTGTATACCATTAGATACGCATGTAAATTAAACAAAAAGACAGACGGTTATTTTCTTAAGTTCTAGGACATCAATACCATACCAAGATTTTGAATAACATTTGTAAAATGTTTCTAGTCCTATCACAGATCTGTAACTATGCAGATGGACTTCAAAGACAAGCTCATTGAGAAATTACAGAACTGGTTTGACGAATCCAGTGAATATCGTACTAGTGCTGGTCTAAAAAAATTGGAATTGGTCAACAATGTATTAGGTAAATGCGAAATTACTTAATTTTATACAAATGTTATAGTTTTTGTTTATTTTTATCAAGCTGTGTCAGTGGCATAGTATAAGTGTTATTTGTGTTATGCAAGCGACACCTGAAATGTATTAATAGAAATAACACATGATTTTTTGCTAACATTTTTTACCTAAACATAAATGTATATATTATTTTACATTTAAATGAACATATATTGTTTATTTTTAATTTAAAAAAAAATGTATTATCATTTATTTGATCAATGATAATATTGTTTTATTATTAAGATTGTGTTAAGAAGAAATGAAAAAAAAATAATGGCAAAGAGGGTATAAAGCCATAAAGGACAAAAGCCCACGCGGTATGGTAGAGTTGAATAATTTTGGACAAACCTAATTATTTTTAAGCTTGAGAGTCCTTTTTCTGTTCGAATTTGTTTTAAATTGAATCGAAAAAAATCGTCTTCTCCTATTCAAGCACTGCCTGATGTACGCTTTCAGATAGCAAAAATACCAAGTTAAATAATACGCAATAGATGCACTATTTGTTATTCAGACGTATTGTGTTACTGATCATCACTGATTTTCCACTGATCAACATAATATTGGATAGTATTTAGATAGATTTTTATAATTTGTTTTTTATAATATGTTACCTATAATATCGTTGGACTTACATTATAAATCTCAAACAACAGTTGTTTGAGTTCAACCCGGCGGTTAATTAGTAATTCATATTAATACAAACGATCTAAAAACTAATACTTTGTTGAATGAAACGTATAAACTTTTAGACGGATTCAAGTATTTTATTAGTAGAAACTCGAACAATATTACTTCGGCTGATTAAACGTAGGTAGACGTCTCAGAATTAGTTTAGGAAGACGTAGCACGAACGTCAGCGATCATGTGCGCACGAATGCACGCGGGTACTAAAAGTTTCCCCACATATGATTAGTCACACGTAAATGGTTTTTATTACACACTATACGTGGTATGCACACCGCTTTCAATAACGTACAAATCGAACATTATCGGTAAAATTACCATTTGATGAATCACCACTTGCCGTCGTCATAGCGCGCGTTAAGTGTTAGTGTGCTACGGTGTGTTACCGAAATAAAAAAAAAAAAAAATTGAACCGACCAAAATTTAGTTCCCACCGAAACGTCTGAAATTTAGATTTATTTGATCTCGCGTCCATTATAGAATCTGTACATTTCTGCTGCGATGATCAGGACGAATATCGTAACATTCGACGAAAACGCTATCAAAGCCACTCGAAAAAAATAATAATAATAACAACAGTTCTAAAGAAGCTAAACACGACGATTGAAAATAACTGCGTGGTCCGTTTTCAAACCGAAAAAATAAGATCGGATTTTATGTTACAATTGAAGCACGTAGCTTAAGATCAAGTATTGACGCTTGACGAAAAATGTGTATTCGTCCCGTTACCAGAAACCCAGCTAAAATTAACGAGCTTTATGACGACTCCCTGCAGCATTCGTTTGTTTTCTAAATACGAATACAAACATTGCGTTTTTGGTTTTTCTTTACAACAGATTTGTTCAAACAGCAAATTGATGGAATACATGATCAATACCAGTTTAAAATAAAAAGTGCGCTACCCAAGAGTACTACCGAGCTTCAAGTTGGATCACGTGAGAATGACGACCAATGGAATATACTAAAATATCTTGGTGATGTACTACGGGTGCAAATACAAAAGAACAATATTAAAAGAAGAAACAATCATATTAAGAATATGAACGATGAAAGCGGAAGGGTAAATAAAATATGATGTGTATTAGAAAATCCTTTACTTCACGTCAAGATTCTTAAGTCAATAGGTGCTTCAAATAATTATTTATAATTTTTTATTTCATAGAAATTTTCAATTTATTTCGAGCGAATGTGAATACAAGTGTTAGATATTTTAAATTATCGTTGTAGAATAAAAAATAATTATTCAAATATAAGCTGAGCGCCCGTGTATATGCTATGAATATTGGCTATGTTATTAAACTATAACTGATGAACTGAGATTAAAAATAATTAATAAACTATTATTCTTTTAATATTTTTAGCGCCTTTGTTATTTTAATTAGATATTTAATTAATATGCATTTAATTTATCTTCTCTTGCTCGACACCAGTGGACTATGAATGCAAACTTCGAATTCTGTAGTACCAGCACATTATTTTTCCGTAAATACTTGACGTAAAGACTCATGACTAGGGTCCGGATTTAATGGAAATGCACATTCTTCTAAAATGCACCTACAATAATTTTGATTATAAATGTTGACGTTTCGTAATTTGTAGATTCTTTGGTTAAATTTTTTTTTCGCATATTATTCCATTTTTTAATGATATTGCATTATGAATATTGCGTATTCTAAAATTAATGACTCCATAAACATTTTATGGCCCGAAAGAAGATTTCATAGACATTTTTAAAATAAGTTCGTAGAAGGAGTGTCAGGGATAGATTTTGCTTGATCTAAACTTACAAATGTTTTGTCAAAAAATCTTGGATATTCTACATTGAAAAAACTCGATAGTTTAATAAACGGCGAGGTAACGGACTACGACGAAGACGAGTAACTGCTAGTTAAAGATTTATCTAGGTATAAATATGCGACAAATATATCTTGTGACAAAGAAGTTTTTCCAAACAAAAACGTATGCTTCGAGATAATCGTAGAAGTTTTCAATTCGAAAACTTGAAATCGATTTTTATTACCCCATGTTGGTGGTACTCGTCACATAATAATAATTTAATATAAATACTATAATACTTTTAAACACAATTTCATAAAAATAATGTTAATCTGAATTCTATAATAATAATTTTATACTCACATTATATTTAGATTGTGTAATATTTTTAATCAAAATCGTATAGCTTTTCAATTTTTGTATATTTTTTGCATTTGTATGATATGAATGTGCATATTTTATAGATTTGTATTACATATAAATCCGGGCCTTACTCATAACTCATATTTTTTTGGAAATATTATTTAGTTCAGATTAATAGTTTTCCAAATTTTAGCTTGAGTCGATCATTGAAACTATCAATTGGAAGGATAAAATGTATTACAGTAAAATGACTGTTAATTATACTTATGTTTTAAACGAGTACAAAATAAAAACAGAAGATTTAATGAAGGATTTTATAGAACTAAAAAGAAAAAACCAACATTGGTTAGCTGAAAAAAAAACTATGAGCAAACGCATTAAACAGTTACTAGTGAGTTAAATCTGTTTGATTTAACTTAACTAACATAATATTTCTGAAACGTTCTGATTAGAATACAATAAATAAATTAAATGAAGAACCAGATGTGCCCAAATCATCACAAGAACTTAAAGCATTAGAAGAAGAATTTATTGCATCGAAGAAGAGTTTGATTAGTTCTAAAATACAAACAACAAATATTTCTAAGTTCAGTGAGAAAAAAATTGAATTTCTTTACAAAACTACAGACGGAATCATAGAAGTAAGAAAACAATTTTTTTAGGCAATGCAATTTACCCAATCTAATTGTGTGTGTGTTGTATATCTAATATTAATCACGTTTAACTTATTTTCAAAAAATATATGTACACCATACAATTACCTTAAAGTAGCCTGTCTACACGTCATGTACAGTCCCATTTCATCCTAAAAATTGATACTGTCTAATTTTATCATTGAACCATACTATAGTCAATTGGGCGAATGTGATCCTTACATAAAACCTAAAACAATGTGTGATTTTGTATCATATATTTGCATTTACTTATTAATATCCTTTATAATGAATTTATATATTATATGTACCTACTGTGTTTTATTGTATTATTTTCATGCTTAAGACTTAACCCAACCTATTAACCCACACACTCAAAGTAATATTTAGGAATTCACATCCCCGTGGCAACAAAAAAAAAATCTAAATCAAAAAAAATTTAAAAATAAATACATCTCCATTTAAAAAAATGTTAAATTGAAATTATTAATAAACCATAAACATGTGAAAAAATTATTATTTATAAGAAATGTAAAAGTTAGAATTAAATTTAGGAGAAAAGTAAACAAATATATCTGGGAATAAAAAAATTAAAAAAATAGATGTCCCCCTAAAATCTGACGTCCGGTGCATTAGCCTCCTTAATATGGTCCTGACTACACTAATCATATTATATTTGTGTTGCTAATCGTTGAGGTATATTTCAGGAAATAAATGATATACTGAAAAAAGGTGATTTTATAATGAAAATTATCAAATTTTGTCGGAAAATAGAAACATCAATCAGAAAAACTAGCTTCTTTCCAACATTCGATGAGCATAATAATGTGGAACAGGTAATACATTTTAAGCACTAGGTACCTATGATGTACTATTTTTTTTCAAATACCGTCCACTCAACCACTGATCAGCGTACAGTCATAACTACTAAACCGATTCACTTGGAATTTTCTAGGAATGAACTTATTCTTTGAAAAACGCTTTTAAGGGTCGAAACGCGTTTGTGTATTGAGCTAGACGTATGCGTATTTTCGCGATTTGACTGATTGAACATTTTATTCTGTATAATATTTGTTGATTTTTTTATAATAACCAGTTAAGGTATATGTAAATGAATATAGTGTAAATAAACAAATATAAATATAAATCATTTGAATATAAGATTAATTGTGCGCTTTTTTCAACATAACGTTTTTCTACTACGAAATATAGCAATATAATAATTGCTCTAATCTGAGAAAGTAGGATATTTCCAGGCCAAAGCCGGGTAATAAAGCTAGTGTACTTAAAGTTTATAATTATTTGAAACTTGTTAATATATATTATTTACCTACTACCTAAAATATGATTAAATTGTCTGTTGTAAGTTCTTGGCAGATAACAGTTTACTAATTGAACGTTATACTACTATAGAACATTGCTAATATGAATTAAAAATGGGTTTGAGGCACTAAGGAATTACTTAAAATTATTTGTGTGAGGTTAGAATAATTTTCGAACTTTATTGTGCCAAATACATGTACCTATGTAATATATTGTATATGTAACATTGGTAAGTTTAGGCAGTTAACTTAATTTAAAAAAATAATAAACACCTATCAATATATTTTACAAAAGGGTATTAGTACCTATATGATATAGGGTTACCAGGTTTTGAAAAAACCAAACCGGGACATAAAATCACCTTTTAATTTTGTTGATGTAACGCTTAGGTATATGGAATTTAATTAAATATAAGTATACACTTTTCTTATTTGAATATTTTAAATTATTAGTAGGGCTGTGAATTTGTAGGAAAGTCCATATTTTAGCTCTGTATAAAACGTAGCTTTTTGAACACTAAATTTGAGTCACGCAATACATTAATTAAATTTTATGGCTTTAATTTTGTATTTATGGACGTTTTTGAAGTTTTAATGTGATTTTTCTATAATTTTAGTTCGCGTCTTAAGGTATTTTTCAATAATTCCCGTAAATTTAGACCTCTACAAATATATTTTTTACTTTACACCTGGTGTTTAGTATTTATGCGTCATACTTATATGTTTTACATTAATTTATAGGCTTTTCAGATTATCTTTTTGAAGATGGTCAATATAGTATAGTAACCAAATTCCTTATAATGGAGATTGTATTTGTAGTGTTTTAACTTTTGCAAAAAAAAAAAAAATATTTTGATAATTATTAAATGTTTACGCAGAATAAATGTTTTGAGTAGCTATGATTAATTTTTATAGAATAACAACCAATAAAGGTTTTTTGAAATAACTCATATCGTGTAATAAAAACTCGATAAAATACCCAAATTCGTCAAAATTGCATTATATCATGCTTATAATTTATAAAATATCTTTGCGACTTTTCGTTAAAAAAAAATGTTTATTCGCTACATAGAAACTCTTATGACGAATATTGCTTTAATGAAATATAACCAAGTCGATCACCATTTTCAGTTGAAGCTTTTTGCAATTTGTTCTCAGTTTTCCTTGATTATTCGGAAAACTGTCGGACAATTTAAAAAATGATAACCTCAAAGTATCAACTAGACCAAATTCCTTATCAGAAAAGTACCCGGGTAGTACATATCTGAGTTACTCTACTGATCGAAATCGTGTATACATCTGACACACAAAAAAATACTAAGCACACATCATGAAAAAACCAATACATTCCTCCTCGCTTCAGTCAGAATCTAAAATGCAATATAAATCTAACTGTCTACTTATTATACAGTTCAATGGGAAATGTTAAAATATATTTTGGTCACAATACAACGGCGAAGTATTTTTTAAGAAGACGCTGAATGTTTAAATTGTTCATGTTTGATAAAGTTGATAGAAAATGAAAATTTCACTCACCAGCCCCTCCTGTTATACGCATTTATCATCAAATAATAAATATTTATTGTATCACGTTGCAGACTGAACCCGATTCAGATCTAGAAGAAGTGCCGTTGTTCTGGAAACGTGTATCTTATGTAGAACTTAGCACGGTATTAAGACACAAAGAAAACAATAAATTACAACGAGAAAATGACAAACTGAAAGAGGAAATTAATTTACTACGTTCACGTTGTAAACAACAAAGACCATAATATAAAAATAAATGTTAAACCATTCGTAGGACAACATCTTGAATAAACCAACAATAATCGTAGTTCTTAAAATGTTTCATTTGACGTACGCTTCTTTTACGTGATGTAATATAATATTTATTGTCATATTTATTACATAACTGGTCTCTATTGTTATTGAATTACAGATAAGTGGTTTTTTTTTTTATATTAACTCTTTCAACACACATAATGTTTTTACAACAGTGATAAAAAAATATTAAATTGAAGTTCGTAGCATTGCTCAAAACTCATTTCGAATCGTGTTTTTAAACGAAGTTTATCTATTTATTTCTTGTTTAAATCATCCGCACACTATTTGTTGAAAATTTAACACGTATAAAAATATGAAAATATTATCTTACCGTTTCAACGCAATGATAATCGATTATTTGGGAAGAGATTAATTTTAATTGAAAACTATACAAGCTTCGATAAAACGTAGCCGTAACATGCGCGTTTATGGAGCGAAAAGTTTTAGGCGAAATCAAAATATGTGATATGTGATAGTGGTATAAAAACGGACCGGCAAGAGACAGAATTTCGCTTAAATCGATAACTTTTAACGACGACAAACCCACCGCGTAAAACGCTTATCGTTTCTTGTACGGCCAGTGATTGAATGGATACACTAGCCACCGATAGCTGCAGAACGTTGGAGGAATCAAGTCAGCAACGTAAACGTCAAACTAACCAAAGTGCGCTTTAGCGAAAACGCGTACATTCGGTTTCCACAAACAACCTAAATAAATAAAACCGAGAATAATAAAAATCATAATAATAATAATCTCGAACACTATATTATGGCACCGGATTGTCTCCGAGTCGTAACGGATAAAACGTTTAATTTCAAAACTTACAAGTTTATAGGTACTAATGCGAAGACGAAAGTTTATTGAAACCATCGATTGTGTCACCGCACTGTAGTACTATTTGCTAACGCAGCGCTGTAAATAGTACGGTGAACTTATTTATTATACAGCTGCGTTGACATAAATAAAACTTCCTCACAAAGTATATGAATGTTGCATACTAAATACCCTGATGTAAATATATCGATACAATTTAGAAACAGTTTTCCTTGAACTATGCGTGCAACTCAGGGAAAAAAGTACATCGTAGGTCAGATTAGTTCGGTAGTAAATACGAATTGCCCGTTGGAAATTTCCAGGCGAAACCGATAGAAGAATTCTGTAAGGTTGATAAATTGAGTTACAAGTGCGGTTGAAATGATGTCAAACATAATTATGTGTAGGGTAAACACTGAATTGGCCATTGATTGAACAGTACATAATTTGTTTGCTATTAAAATGTATTCATGATTAAATTAGTTTTCAATATTATATACATATTTACAGTTTAGTCTTGAATATTGGTGCATTCAATTTATTTTTAAATTTACAGTTAGAAAACCATATAAAACCAATACACGATTAAACATTTAAGTATTTTTTAAGAACAGACGAGGTCGGTTGAGATAAGGGATGGTTCTTTTAAACTAGAAAATAAAATGTACCATATCGCTCTCGAAAAAACGACCCTGAATGAATAGGTCAGTTGGATCGGCTTATATTAATTCTAAAGATGGTCGTTACTTTTGCGGAAAAAAATTTTTTCGAAAATGATGAGATTTCTATTATAATGCTAATATTGATATAATAACGATATATTATAGATATTATACATGTATATTTCGTTTCACTAAGGTTAATATTTATAGAGTAACAATCAAATAAAGGAAATCGTATGAAAAATCTCGTATCCATGAAAAATAAACATGCGGATTTGTGCGTGACGAAAATACTAGATAATGGCTTGGTTCAAGTTTTTTTTTGCAATTTTTCCTCTGTTTTTCTCAACTATTCGGAAAACCGTTGGGTTTAGCAATGTTTATCCGTTATTATTTTCGTCTATTTTTTAAAAAAAAGACTGTTATTTACTCATCGTATCCTTATATTGGTCGAATACTTTAAACGCTTGAAAGCGTCTGGAGTCCCGAGGTGAACGTATTATAAATGTATATGGACCTCTATCTTTGACGACCCGGTGAAATGCAAGACTCTCCTCTCTCACCCGTAGAACCGCGCCAACGTTTTCGCGATGAGTTACACGAAATCACTCGTACGTGCACCCCGTATGGTGTCACATACGCACTTACACGTGCAAGTTCGGGTAGGGAAAAAATGTTATACGTCCGTTGCTGCTGTAATGCACCCATACCTACCCAGAATAACACGAATCATAAAACAATATAATAAATATTAATATTTATTTATAGCAATAGTAGCACAAACAATATGTACGCGTATACTCGTTAACCCGTTTGACCCATACACGCGCAGTGTTCTTTTTGCTTACTAAGAGACTCTAAAATTGTAATAAGTACTAACACTAATACAAGTGCACACTTTTATATTAATATGCACTCTCTGCATATTAATTATCAATACATGTAACCTTTAGACTGGATATTAAGACAATAACAAGCTAGAAGCAGGGTATATTAAGGATAGAATTATGTATACAAAGCAGACTAGTACTAGAGGTGTAAGAGAAACTACGTGTTATACTTTGTCGGACCTCCGGTCCTTTATTTCATTTAATTATAATAAAGTATTTGTCAAGTTAATTTTACCAGTCTATATAATATTTCTTTTCACACCTTTAAAATCACTCTACTCAACGTCCGTCCTCGGAGATTGTCCAACTCTCTTCGCTACATGCATGCAAAACACACTGGACAAAACCGATTTAACGCAAATGCGCGTGTACGTTTAAAATCAAGTCCGATTCATCGTATGCTGGTAGAAAGGGATAGACAAATTGTTCGCATGAAGCACTCGTAAAAATGTAGCACGCCGGTGCGTGGGCGGCGAAAAAAGGCGAAAGTCGTATAAAGGACGGCAGCGGTTCTCGGCCTTATTCTACCGCTTTAAATGTTTGAACACTGTCACGTACTACTCCGCAGTAAGTCCCTCGAAAACACCGCGGTGACGATGAGCAAATGATTTAGGCGTGCAAACGCTGGTTTTTAACAATAAAATGAAAATGAAAAAATCCGTTTTAACCGTTAGCAACCGTTCTCATTGAGCCGAAAACCGTCAGACAACTGTTGAAATGTACAACTAATAACTATTAGTATTTAATCATTGCGAAGGACACGTATGTATTGTGTTTCACTATTGTCCTCGGTAATAAGGTGTCAGGGAGTTGCTTTCGATTTCCATACGGACTTACAAAATAGTGTATGACGTCAAACGCACCGTAATAATAGAGTCATCTAATTATATTTATATACCCTCATTCAAACTGTCAAACCGTATGCACAGCCCCTGATGATGTCCAGTTGTATGTTACATTTATATTGTACTTATATTACATGTTGTCATAATCGTAAATTCGTGTTACTATCTTTACTAAATAACTAGGTCAGGGGTGGCGCCAACCTTTTTCTTTATTGTGCCAAATAATATATACAAATTTGAGAATGTGCCTTAAAAAATATTTATTTATTTACATATATGTATATATAAATTTAGATTTTAGATTTTTTTCATATGTACTAATTTTATGACCGTTCATTCGTTTTATCGCACGATGAAAATTGTTATTGTACCATAATAATTCTCGTATCGGGAACTTCCACTGCGCGATAATAATAATCTAATTTAATAATATTTTTTTTTTAGAAATATTTAAGAATAAAATTATGTTATTTTATCTGACACTGGTGTGCCATTCAATAACAACAAATGTGCCGCAAATGGCACGCGTGCCGCAGTTTGGCCATCTCTGACCTAGATGCTAAGTTCGTTCTGATTCCACTTTCAATAACAACAGTACAGACATAATAATATATTCTATGAAAAAATAGAAAACGTTAAAACCAAGAAGTTTAGGCGGTGATCTCCGAGGGGTCGTGGTTCACGCCGGTGTGTACGTCACGTGCAGCGGTTAACCCCGATCGGTCGCATCTCCAACAAGTCGGCCACCGTGAAAAGTCGTCCCCGGGGATTCGCACGGTGGTGGCATTTCCACGATTTCTTCGCTGGACGCTTTCGGAATAGGAAATAATACGCACATGTACTGTATCATACTCCAATCGTATCGGAACAACGGTCAAGCCGCGTTAGTCATAGTCGAACCAAATCGTTATTGATTATGTTTTTTCCGCGTTGCACGGTTTTCGTGAAGAATATGAGCCGCCCGCAAGCCGTAAATGCACAGCTTTTCCCGTAAACGTTTTCACGCCACTGGAAAAATTCAAAAAACGAGTAGAGTGCAATTGAAGTTATGGCTTCTGTGACCGTCGTTGTTCGTTAAGCTTTATCATATATTTTTTTTAAAAAAAAATTATATTCCAAAGATCAAAATAGTACACTTTGTTATAAAACCGATAATGATCGTCTGTTTCGACTGTTTCGCGGATACGCACTTTTCTGGCGCTGGACAGGTTTGGCATCGTGGTTTTGGGGAAGCAGTTTTAAAAAAAATGTGCATTAGACAAATATATATATAGTACACCTTATACGCACAAAATACAAATAATAAATCATAAAAAATAAAAGTAACTTTATTTTTAAGTGAGTCTAGTGAATAGACTTAAAAATCGCAAAAGGAAAAAAAACTATTTTGATATTTGAATTATTCATGAATCATGAAGATGTGAATTAGTAAGCCAATTTCCACATACATATTTTTTGCATAATGCGTTTTTAAAACATTCTCTAATAAGTGGGCACAATTTTGTACCGTCTTGCATTCTCCAGGTAGTAAATTCCAAAATTCAATGTATTACTTTTGTTCTCTCTCTGTAAATTACTCTTAAATGTGTACAATTATTTAACGGAATAAATGCGTCAAATAACTTTGCATAATTAAATCACAATGCAGCTAATTGATTTATACTTGTTGCTTCTAAGTGTCAAGGTTCATCCTTACAAAAGGATGTTTTGTTTATTTATCATATCAGTTTTGAAATGTTGGCTCTGTTTCTGATTGACTCAATTGATTTCTTTTGACTCACATAAAAAAGAAAAAACTCGGTGGGCCGCAGTTTGAGTACGGCTGCTCTGTACCATACGACATAGATTATTCGTGAAATATTTTGCAACGCACCACGCACATAATATCTGACAGCAAGCAGAAACATAAACCATGGTAGAAAACGGAACAGAGGGCGATTGATCTCGTTTTAGCGAGTGAAAGGTATGGTCTCAGTGTGGTGCACCCATAATTGCAAAGCGTGTTACGAACGATTCGAGGAAGACAACCTGGACACACTCGACGTAGACATATCCAGACAAACTGAAATAATGATAGTTTTTCCATTTTACCGTTGCACGTGCCTAGGTAATTTTATAGGATTTGGAAAATACGATACCATTCATATCGCTTGTGGTTTTACGTGTCTTCCCGGGGTTCTGTTACTGGACGGTCTCCTCTACATTTGCTTTCACGTAATTTATATTACAAGTCATCGTTGTTACTTATTGTATTTTTTTTTTATGTAAACAGTTTGTAATATATAATAATAATAAAAAAAAAACACTTGTTTATGTGCGTCTACATATTGTGTGTAGTTTTGTTTATGTTACCTACTCATGTTTTCTTTTTTTATGAAAGTAATTTTGAACATAAAGCTCTTTTTACTCATATTTTTTTCCATCTCGTATATTGCAGTCGATATTTTAGGCGTGTTTATTTTTAAACAGTTTTAAATTTCAAAAACTTGAAATTAAAAAACAGAACAAAGGTGTTTATTCCGACGATTCATGAAGTCAAACTTTAAAATACAAATTTTTGGTTCTCCATCTCTGTGTAATCCCTCGTTAGCGAATTTGAATACTAAATACCTATCCGGTACTCTCCATTTACTTTTGGGTAGAACTCAGAAATTAGTTATCCTCACAAAGAGTATCTTTATGATAAAAATGTGATGAGTGCAATGTCAGCCAGTAATTTTAGAAAATAATCTTTATGTATTTTACGCATGCAGAAAGAACCCTTCTTATATACGCAAGAGGCAATAATTAAAAGGGAAAATATTATAATTTTTCAAATTGAACAACGATGCTATCGTTGTTTCTGTACTCAGTATAGAATAAATGAGTTATTTACCTATATCTCAAAAAAATGTGTTTCTTATGATTCTTCTATGTTTTTATATTATTATTCTCGTCTAACAAATTAATTGTGTTTAATTAGTTGAGTAAAGTCAGTCGTTCATTATTTAAATGAATATAAATAATTACGAGATGAACAAGTTTGCTTAGTGCGTCTACCGAGAGTAAGATGTTTATGGTAAATTAAGTCGATTCATAACAACTATAAGTTATTAACTAAAGTTTATATTCTGTGTATTCGTACGACACGGAATCCCGATAGAACAACATTTCCGGATTATTCAAAAAGTGAAAACACATCATATCTCTGGCAGGATCACGGAAAACGTACGACTAAGACAGACTTCCGTTTAATCCGGAGTCTGCTATGGATCGGTTTATACTTTACCGTACATGTATATTGTTTAGAAAGCGCTTATTAAATTCGGGAGCTGTATGGGCCTTTTCAATAAATTATGATTCTATCATAATAATTATATAGAAATCAATAGAAATATTTAGAAACCATTACAAAATATACATTACACATCATATTGTAAATAGTTTGATTCAAAAAACAAAGCGGTTTTTCTGTATTATAATTGATATGGATAGTATGTTTTATCGCTGTAGGGGGTCATGGTAACACTTTGTCAGAAAGGGCGTAGCCCGTTTCGCCCAAAAATGACCGTACCCGTTTTGCCCAAATTTTGTTTTTATATGATTCCCGTTTCGCCCAGAGTAGTTTAGACCAATTTAAAATTAAGTTGGCAATAGTTAGAATGGTAAACATTTGCGTAAAAAATCGCGCACAATATTGAAAAGTTCCATCCATATAAATAGTGTCTACTGTATTTAAAAATATTAAATTAGTCGTACAAGAAAAAATAATAACATTTTTTTCTTGATTATTTATTAAAACAAATGGTTCATTTTTTTAGGTTACAGTTTCAGATGTATTTAAAGCCATGTGTGCTTCAATTATATTACTTGGCAACACAGGAAGAACTTTACGTCTACTTCTATATATTACTTTTCTAATTGTATTAAAATCGTTTGATGTTAGGCCATCAGAAAGTTGAGAGTTCTGTGCTAATGCTTTTAAAATAATTTTTTTTGGTTGTATAAAAAGTTCTTTCGAAGCTTTTCGTTTACAAGCTGTACTCACCATTTGTCGGTTTATATCTGAATCATTGCATGGTATGTGAGTGTGTCGATCTTGATCAGATAATAAAATATTTTCTTCATTTACAACTTTAGAACCAAAAGTATAAAACGTGACAGAACGTTTTACACCACGCCAACGAACCTCACATGTATTTACGTTATTTGAACCGAAATTGTATTTATAATTATTAAACATTACCATATCTTTGTCTCTTTTACTTTTTAAAAACACAGCCATTTTAGTAAAATTCGTGATATGTTTACACGTCGACGTTGCATATACGCACTACGCTATACGTTTAATACTACTATAAAAAAATAGTATAAGGTCTATGGGTTAGGTACCTTTTTAAATTAGATAAGATAAGCTACGGTGATGAATGATGATGCTAAAACCGAATCGATTTCAATTCGATAACGACTGGATTATTACTATAGGTTTTATAACGTTCCCTAAAATATAATATTTGACTGAACTATTGCCAACTTAATTTTAAATTGGTCTAAACTACTCTGGGCGAAACGGGAATCATATAAAAACAAAATTTGGGCAAAACGGGTACCCGGGCGAAACGGGTACGGTCATTTTTGAGCGAAACGGGTCCCGCCCGTCAGAAACGTCACGCCGAGTGAAAAGTATACAAACTAGTAGAATGCACCGTGTCCCCAAGAGCGAATTGGTTGTCATTGGTAAAATCAAAGCAAAAGTCATTGTACATTTTGTGTGAATAATTTAGTAACAACCGAATTTATCGATGCTATAGATTTGAATACGATTTAACTACGAATTTACTACGACAATCAAATCGTTGTTAGGGAAACTGTTCATCTTACTCGTTTCTGTTATGTGTAAAGAATAACATTTCTTCTTCCATAATGGAATTAATACGATGCGCGACATATAATTAAATGTTTTTACAAACGATTTTTCTTGAAAACAGAAATAGTTAATTTTTATACATAATATAATTATGTCATCAGATTAAATCATATGAGGCCAGTGAGCAATAAAGTGTTAACATTGAATTAGTATTTAACATTCGTTTGGGTAAGATTATATATATACGAGTATATTCTTAACAATCACATCGTTGAATGAGGTTTTTTTTAAATATATTTTATTGGGGTTAACTTTCAATAAAAAAAAAAACTAACAATGTGCTGGTGTAAAAAGTATGAGGTTGATTTATTTATTGATCTAATAAAAAAAATGCAAGCGGATCTGTATGAAAAATGTTTGATTTTAGCGATTAAAAAACTGGGAAGGCATCGAGAAATAACTGATTTAAGTGCAAAACTTTCATTTTTAATTTTGCAAACGAATTAAGTAGGATTTACGGGGCTTAATTGTTTAAAGCTAAAGAATTATACTTAACCTTTCATACTTTCATCAATATTGAGCACTATACTTATACAGTTATATTTGAGTTTTTGAGGGGATATAATTTTTTTTAGTATTATTTGTATAAAGTCACAAAAAAAAAAAAAAAATCGGTATTTCAATGACAATCTTTACTTAGGCAACTGTTGGTCTTTTCGGAAATATTTCAGACCGAGCGGAGAAAGGTTGCTTTCATCGCGAGGAAATTGTTTAATTTATTTTTTCGTTACACTGCTGCTTCCACTCGGCACGCGATCTATCACAATACGCGCGATGTAGTTGTGTCCTCGTGCGCTGAAACGGTTTTGATGCGTTAAGTGCGTCGTGCGCGTACGGAGGATTAAACCGCGGTCGGTATCCGGGACGCGAACTAGAGAATTACCACTGGAAGCGTATTCGACTTGAACGCGCGCGTGAACCGAGATGTTCAATAATTAAATGTACCCGTCCGCGGCCGGTCGCAAAGGGGGGGTGAGACGACCACTTTGCGGCGAGGGGAGCGGAACAAGGGTTGAGAAAACGCCGCGGCCGTGTTGACGTGGCGACGGAGATGCGACGTTTGTCGGTGTAACGCGTGCGCGCGCTAATAAGCCGCATGAGAATTATACGTTCTCGCGTCGGTGGAGTCGTGCCGGGGCTTTGGTGATAGCAGCGGGTGGGCGGGCAGCGCGTGTAAAAAGTTTACTCGCGAACGAGTGGTGAGCTTACAAGCGGGATAGCGCGATCGGCAAGAAAGAGTTTAGCGCGGTGTAAGCGAGCGTCTCGGCGAGCGGGCGGGTGGGCCTTAAGCAAATCTCCGTGGCATCTTGGTTTACACTGTTTGCGTTCCATTAACCTAAACACCGCGTTTGGTTCCGTTTGTGTGCACACAACTAGAGCCGCGTGCAGTTTGCGATTCGCGCGACGCGAGCACGACGGGCCCCACGTGCCCCCCGGAGCCCGTAGCTCGTCCGACCGACCGACCGACCGACCGATTCGTCCGACCGACCGACTCGTCCGACCGCGAACGCAATGATTTTCGAACACCAAAATGTCGCACCGAAAGCGTTTTCGTGCAGTCGTTCGCTATAAAACGAGGCTGCGGTTCGCCGACTCTTGCAGCCCACTCGCTGCGTTCTCACTCGTCGGTCCCGCGTGGTCTATTCGTACGGTATGCACTTTTTGAATGTTCCTGATGACCCCCGATCGACGCGTTATAAAATATGTTTATTGGCGAGAATGTGCAACACGGCTTACTTATGACGATACACTAGCTGAACCAGCAAACGTTGTTTTACCCATAAAGAATTTTTTCAAACTATAGCTGTACAGCGTTGCCCACGAAAATGACCTCCAAATGTATGCAAGTTTTTTTCTTGGACGCATAATATAATTTATTGAATAAAAAAAAATGTATCGCTATCTATTTAATAATGTTATTTAGTGCTATAAGTATCCCTGCTTATAATTGTTTTTATTATTTTACTTATTATAGGATTAAGTAAAAAGTCGGTTGATACCTGTTTCAACCCTCTTGGGGTGGATCAGGATAAAATCCAGAAATTGATATTTAGGTATTTTTATAGGCAGCCTTTGGAAATAAAAATCAAATTCCGAAAATATCGATAAGACATAAAGAAATTCTTATCCTTTTTAAATCTTAGGAAATGTTTGAGGTAAGATCTTCTTTTATATCATCCCTTGACCATCAGAGATGTATAGTATAAAATCACCAACAGTATCTTGGTCCATTGGTTTGATCCGGGAGTTGATGAGTAATAGATTATCGGTTATGTTTCTACATACATATATATTATAGCACCTGGAGTAATAGTGATTTTAATGACAATTACCTATTTCCCATTCGAGTCCAAGTAAGAATTAAACCGTATTGAATACAGTAGTTGATGTGGTATATCTGTTTTATTTTTTAATATATTTATATTTATTAATCAATAATGAGTACTTCATCAATAATTTACCTATGTATGTACATATGATCGTTCATTTAGTGGGTCTATTTTAAACGCCACATGAACGATTCCCGCACATTACAATAATGTTTTCGTACAGACAGACTTCTGTTATTTTGTACAGCGCACCGTACGGAAAATTTTAGTTTCCTCATTACATACGGTAGTCGTTCATAGTGTGCAAACAATAAACCTGTGGCCTAGAGATCGTACGTCAAGCATGCTTTTCAGTTGTTCGTAGATATACAGGGTGTCCCAAGGGATTTACACAGAATGATATCTCCCGTGTTAATAGAGATAATCAAACTCTGTTTTTTATTATGAGTATTCCTAGGCAAAGGCAATTTTGTAGACAAGAAAAACTTCAAAAAGAAGCCCTATAAAATGCCTTTCTTCAAATTTAACAGAAATTAAAAATAAATAGTTAATTTTTAACTTATTTAATAATACACTTATATTTACCAAACCATTGTCAACAAAATAGCCTTTGCCCAGCGGTGCTCATAAAGAAAAACGGAATTTGATTATACCAAATAACTTAGGAGATATCGCTTTGTGTAAGTCCCGATGGGACACCCTGTTTAGGTTATGTAATGACCTGTTGCGAGTAATTGTTTTATGGAGGAGGACTCTCATAGCCCGTGTAATTGTGTAAATTCGTAGTAGCTATATAAAAGTCATCGAAAATACATTATATTTTTTACAAAAATTATTTCGAAAAATCAACCTAAATGTTATGACGTAATATATAATTTTTAACAATTCAATTTTCACATGACTATAAATTATAATATTACAATACTTTTACTAAAATATTTTAGCCATCCCCCACCTCTTTGGGCTTATCAAGTACTGCCCTTACCTGTAACCCATTTAAAAAAAAATCATAATTATTAGTGATTCTCAGAAACCACGTCCAAATTACATGCCGCATGAGATTTAACAACACATTAACCGTGGTCTTGTCCATATTCACGTTTAATTGTAAATGTTTTGTTTGAATCGTTTCTAAACAAAACAGTAGCAGAAAACGAAATCCGTATTAAAAGGAAAAATCAAATTTTACGATCTTTCACCACTGCGCTGTTCTTATACGAATCTCAAGATTTATATTTTATATCAAATCATTATGAGGTCATCGATAGCTAGACGCGTTCAGTACCTATTTACAAAGGGTACTTAAGATCGATTTTGAACTTTATAACAATTCTAATCACTTGTTAACAACTCCGGCCATCCTATTCCTCTCGCACCTTAATTTACTTATTATTGTTTTTCAAATAATTCGCAGTGATCTATCGTCAAAAAGTGAAAAACGATTAGATATTTATATCAAAACAGTGATTTAAAATAGTTATTTCTACGAGTGTAAACATTTGTTTGTTTTTCAGGATTTCAACTTTTAAGCGTCCCAGTGTGAAACGCCTTTTAACTCAGATGCGTTCTAGATAGGTGTATTTTATGTCGCAATCCGTGACTACGTGAAGTATGCGTCCGGCCAGAAGAGCTCGTGTGATATTCTAGATGCTTTTATATTCTAGTTCCTTTTTTCCATCCGGTCGGTCTCAACGAAATACTTATTCGTACATATAGATATAAATGAATCGGCTTTTATTATTTTTGAAAATATCGACGATGAACGCTGCTCCATAACTTTCGCTTAACGTTTTCCCGTCGTTTTGTACAAACGGTTTCCACGGCTATATTTTGATTTACTAAAGGCGTCCGTTTATTACAACGCGTGGACTCTATATATTAAAGAAAAAAAAAATCACCCGGTGCACTCGGTGCGTATACTCGTGGACGTTTCTCGTCGGCAATCCACGTGGGAAGTTTGCGGGGCGGTTTTGACGTACGTGACGCGGTTGCCAAACGTATCCGTCGCCGGGAGAGACGTCTCGTCCGTAAACACACGTGCGCAACGCACATATTATTATAATAATACGGACGTGGAAGCGAAAACCGTACGGCCGTTAGAACTCTTTACTAATGTGGTGGCTATACGATCAACGTGAGGTATACTGGATGTTATAAGACGCACATAGATCGAAAGGTGAAACGACTGACGTGGCAAATATTATTTACAAATCGTTTTACGCCTTAAATTCACGTGTGTGTGTGTGTGTTTATGTGAGTGCTTATGTGTGTGTGCGTGTGTGTATGTGCGTGGGTTCGTATGTGTATGCGTGTCTGTGTTTGTGTGGAGAGGAAATTCGCGGAAAACGATAAATTATTATTGTTTTGCATAAACAATCGACTTCACGGTTTTCGCAAGAAAAACCGCATCTTGCACGTGCGTTATGTATTTTACATGAGGCGACTAGGGCGAGGGTGCAACTTGGGCGTTGGTAAAATATTTCCAAATCATCGAGCACTGACATCAATATATTAATCGAACGACTAAACCTTTTTGAACATTCGACCGACAACCGTCCACGGTATGACTAATGGATCTTATACGTTTGAATTTTTTTTTTTTAATTTCATGAACTAATACGTTTATAATTTTCTGTTCGCATTTCGATTGTTCACTCGGCATTTTTATTTAAAAACACTACAGTCATTTATCTAACGCCAAACGTTTACATTTTGGTTGCTTTCTGATGATAGAACTCTATAGTTTTCGGTAATTTTCACGATGATCTCAATACATGTAACTGTTTAAACGATATAATCATGATACTTGTTCCACCTTATTTTAAAACTGTACATAAAGGCAAGTTTTCTTTAAAATTACCCACTGTTTAAACGATTCTAATAAACTTGGAATTATTTCTACAAAACTAAAACGCCATAAAATAATATTATACCGTGTAATATGACGTTACGCGGATTATTTTCTTCTACGTTGTGCTTGGTACGCTAGAGATAGGATGAAATGCAAGACAGTATTAAAAACCGTTTCTCTGACATTTCAAAAGGTTTACAAAATATCTGTGTGGGCTGCGGGGAAAGCTTTCCTGGAAGACAAATTTGATAAAGTATTATGAAATTATATATTAAATAAGACGAAAGGATTCAAGATTCCTGCTTATGTCGTGTTCTGTACAACATTAACGCTGTCTTTTATACAAGCACCTCTTTTGTGAATATCACATACCAGGATCGGCATATTATAATTTTTTTACCAATACCCCCCTGTTTTATTATTATTATTATTTTACGCAGTTTATGGCTTTGATTATTTTCATATTATATGCGAATTTTCGTATACGACAAAGACTTGATGGAAAATATATGTTTTCTTCGTGATACGTCTTTGTTCAAATGTGTTATAACTCAAAATATAATCGAAATTACCTAATATATAAACTAATATAAACTAATATATATTGTGCAGTAAACCAAGTACACGTTTACTGAAATTCATAATCAAACTTTTGACATTTGACCCACTAAGTTTGACAGTTAAAAAAATGTTTACCGTTCCTTGTGTTTATTTGGCTCTACAGTGTTTCTAGAAAATATGTAACGTTTGTTTTAGAATATTATATACATCAAAACTGTATAGTTATAATATATACTTACAGAACATAGATATGCGTATCATTTTTCAACGTCAATAAAAGTACTAAAATTAAATTTCAACCATAGATTAATTAATTTATGCGTACAACTATCAAACATGCCCGACGTTGATTGCCCTAGAGTAAAACATATATTTAAACAGCTGTATACTTATCATTATATTTTATGAGCACTCAAAAATTGAAAAATAGTCTGCATACTTCAACTGTAAACTGAGATTCTCTTTGCCGTGCCGAAACCATTTATCACTATTTTCGCGTTTTACAATTATTTTAATACGAGTGTAATACGACCGTGTCCAACACGCAGTTTCTTTTAAATGTCCCGTTTTCATTATTTATTCGTAGTGTTTTATTTATTTTTAGTGCGCAAACCGAATGAAATTTAAATAATTAATACATTTTTTCGTGTAAGCATAGAGCTATATACCTATAGATCATATTATAGAACCACAATGGAACTTGCTTAAGTGTTTAAGACGCTCCCGCTTCACCTTAACATGCTTTCCCGCATAAGTCGTTGTTTTTACGTGGTTCCTAGACATTTCGTGTACTATTTAATGTACAAATCACATGTTAAGTCGCTTGATTTTTCTTTATTCAATATGATGTGACGATATTTTCTTCAGCAGATGAAGATGAGTTGTAGTAATTGTACGGTTGTAGAAATATACATTTTATTCGTTTACGTGTAAATTATCGTAAAATTTGATCGTACTTTATCTACCATGAAAATATCAATTGATAAACGAGTGTAATAAGTGAAGTTGAGTATTGTCCGGTTCATTGACGAGTGTATTTATCCTATTCTGTTGCCTGTCGTTTTGTATTGTGATTTCGTTATCAATTGCAATACAATAAATGTTCAATAATAACGGTTTAGTAATGTTTAAATATTAATAAAGTATTACCTACTGTTAAATAATAAAAATAATAATAGTTTACAAAAAAAACAGATTCGATATACATCGGGTATTTATTTTTCAATTGTCGCACAAGACGTTCGTTTTAGCTGGTGCCTTGTAAAGAATTTCAAGGGTGTTAACTGTACATAGATATCGGCTAATTTGGATGTCTGCAGAGTACGCGACTCCTCTCAAACGATCATCTAACCTCGTGCATATTTTTGCTAACCATCCGCCGTCGATTATTTGGTGATATACATATATACGGCGAACGAGACTTTGATTTCGTGAGTTTCAGCCACACGCGCATTATAACAGTTGAATGATTTTTAATTTTTTTTTCTTTCCCGTTTCGGATTCCTATTATTTATTTGTACCTAATGTAATGTGAAAACCGCTCGTGATACTACGGGTACATTCGACCGCATCGTCTCGGTGGAGATCGATAAGCCCTCCGCGGGCGAACGTTACGTAATAATAATAATAATAATATTGTCGTGCGCGTCCAACATTTGGTCTTGATAGGTTAAACGATGTAGAGACATGTGCTGCACCACGAGGATACAACACAACCCGTGTAGTATAACATCTGAGGGAATTTTCAAAAGGTCCGGGATAAAACCCCGACGTCGCCTTTGCCGCGTCGATGCAATATTTAGAATCTACGTTAAATAATATATCATATCGTGTACGAGTGCTGTGCTATATCGGGCCTTACCGGACGAAAACCTTTGAAACAAACCATTTATTACACTCGTCCACCCTCCGCGCGCGATAATAATTATACAATTGTTGACCCACAGCTTTTTCGTAGCGCTCCGCTATACCTACCGGTGTAGATATTTCTCGATATCACGAAAATGTTCTCCGAAATGTCACTAAAACCCCCGCGGAACAAAGTTATGATCGTACGGGGTTTGGTCTTGATGGGTTAAACTGCGCGGACGGTTCATTCCGAACACGCGGGGGCGAAAACATAATAATATTATATAATTACAAATGTATAACACACACACACACACACACACACACACACACACACACACACACACACATTGTACGGTCGCATCAATTAAATGTTAATTGTGCAAAACGCCGGTGAACACCGTTTAATATTGTTATTCCTCCAGGCGTGACGCATTCAGGTGTTTTTATTTTTCTTAAAACATATTATTATTACTACCCGTTTTATTGTCACTCCTTTATGAACCGAATAAATTTAAGCGTAAGTACATATTATTATTATTATTATATACACCTCGTACACAATTTTAAGTATTATAAATTACCGGGTATTAAAACGTACGCCCATGTAACACACGTACTACACGCGAAGTCTCTTTATCATGTCCGTAGATAGGTAGGTACTTTGTTTTATTTATTTTTTCTAAATCTAATATTATGACTAATGACATTCGTTGTGGGAGGTGCGTGTATAATATTGTACACGTAGTACAACGCTCTCAAATTTTTATCTTTCTTTTTTAAAACTAAAAATAAATAAATTTTCATTCCACTCGGTACACTCGTTTGAAAATATAACGTCCACTGTTCAGTATTAAACCATTATTAAATTTTATATCGTTTCTTTGTAAAAAAAAAAATAAATAAAAAATCACTGATGATTTATTGTTACTCGTGCGTGTTTTAAATAATATGTTTACAATCATGAAAGCACAATATAATAATTATCTATATGATTTGTGTACCAAAACGCCATAGCACGTGGACGAATATACAAATGACCACAACCATTCACCGAAAACCAATAAACATGACAAATAAATCGTGTTATTTGAACTTAATAATATCTTTTTCAAACTTGATTCCCTTTTAATTCATCTCGTTATATTGGTATTAATTGCCCGGAATAATCATTTTTGTTAAATTGAATGTTCCCGAAGATTTAATGAACCGTATATTATTTAATTGAGATTAAAATTCGCAACACAACAATTTAATACATACAGTTATTAACAACCGTATAAGTTATAAGCTTACGAGTACGTTTTAAGTTTATTTATCTTTTCGAATGTAACAGATAATACATTTACAAATGATCATATTTCATGAAATATATACCATATTGTCCCTACATTCAAAACATTAGTTTGAAACTTGAGTGAAAAATAGTGCATCTACACGATTTGTATTTTATAGAAATAATTTTTATTTATTTTAATTACGACTTCTAAAACTTTTGAAATGTTTGAAATTTCAACTGAAGAGTACCATATATTGTTTTACATGACCATGATTCCAATCGAATGATTATAAATACAATTTTTCAAATGGATACCATCTATGTTAAAAATCTTGAGTTTATCGCACTATAAATTAATCATTCATCTTGTACGCAAACGTTAAAATATTTAAGAAAGCAGCCACTTTACCCGGATGACGGGGCTCGCCGATGAAAATCCGTCATTGCTCCTCTTACTTGTCCTTAATTTTAATTGTTCTACGGTAGTAAACGCTATGCATCTGTATGTATTGGGCTCAAGCCTGCTATTATTATTGAATAAATGAATAAATTAATCGATCCCGCCGTGAAATAAAATGTGGGTACTGCCATTGGTCGTTTTGTTTGAATAATAAAAGGTTCTCATAAATATCTTTATTAAAATTTAAATTGACATTAACGTAATAATAAATGTAGCTAAAACTTTGTGCTTAAATTTTACTAAATTCGTGGAAGTGTTACGATTTATAATCACGGCGCACTAATAATATTCAGTAGGCATGATTAAGTATTATAAATATTATAATGCATTAATTAGTGAAATGCTAAAATGGACTAATGAAACTGTGATTTTATAATTATAATTTTTTTATTTATTTATTTTTTATTTCAAGTATACAGCTAAAAGAATAATTAAAAATATCACTGCAGTCAATTGTTAATATTCTTATTGATATATTTTGAATTATGAGGTGTTTCTCATTAAATGTTAAGTTCTTTATATTATTTTAAATAATGGATTATAATCAAAGCGACCGTGTGAAATGTTAATGAATATATTTATTGTTCTAAAAAACAATACAACGAAATCAACGTTTTATTATGATATACCTAAGTAAAACAAACAGTCAGAATTTATAAAAATATCTAGAACCAAACTTAGCCTAAATATGGATGTTATATCATTACATTTTTAATTATTATTAGTAATTTAGAATCTGAGGGAGGGCGGATAACAGAAAAATTATTACTTTTAAAAGGTAATACATTTTTATTCATAATTATTTACGTTGATGATTATACCATCGGGCTCCATACGAACGATATCGTATTAATATTTTAAATGCGTTTTTTTCGTAATCACTTATACATCGTCATAAGTGTAAACATAACTAAATTCAAATAATGATTGTGTAAAAAATCACGCAATTCCTATATTTTATTTGCTAAATGCCCAAATTTCACCTATAAATATAAAACACTTTATTTCTATATTTAACTATTAATTTATGTACTCATCTCTAGTTTATACAAATAATGATGCAAGTAAAAGAATAAGTTTAAGCATTATTTTCAATGTTAAATCTAATGTTCAGATAACTTTTAAGTTGCAATTATTATTGTAAATATAACATTATAATTAGTTGTATCAAGATCTTAAAACCAAAAAAAAATGTATCAGATGAATACATAGAAATCGCATGTAAGCATACCGGTTTAGTTAGTATTATTGTTTATCGGACAAAAAGTAGATTTTTTTTGTGTAATTGGATTTCACTGTTCTGTTCCGAATAATACCATATAATAAACTTAAAAGCGTAAAGTGCACAAAGGTTATCAAAGGAAACATCTAGACACGTTATTTCAGCATTGATAAAATAATTTTCAAATTCAAGAAAAATGTATGTTATATTTCCAAAGTATTCCACTTCAAAAAAAAAAAAAAGAAAAACAATAGTTATAATTGATTATATTGTAAGATGTTTGACGTGTGAAATAATTAAAAAGATTACGATGAATTATACAAAGTCGTAGTTGGCGTACGTATACATCATAAGGATTTAGAAAAAATTGACAGCGAGTTTTACACTGTTAGTTTGTTTCGGCACATGACAGTCGTGGAGTAATATTATTTTAAATTTTAACACAATACACATCACATTAAACCGGTAATTAACAGGTCGATGTATAATCCTGTCGTCCAGTTGTTAGGTACCTATTCAGTTTGCTGAAATTGAGAGTGTTTGTTCGTCCGTTAGTGTCTAATCTCTAATACATGTGATGATATATTATCGAACTAAGGACTTACAATTTTTCAGCTCATAACCGTGGCTTATATTTAATCATAATTTAAAAAAGTAAAAAACGACATGCCGAAATAACGTCACGCAGAAGTATCACAGAAGCGGCCGCGTCCAAACGATCTCGCCGATTTGTCGTAAGTTATAAGTCCATCAGTTTTGTGTTTAATTTACAAGAAAAAAGTATACAATATTATAAAATTAATGTTTGGTTATCGGAAAAATGGTTTCCACTAAAGTATTTTCTCCATGAATTCCCATCAGATAAAAATAATTTCTATAAATTGGAAAAAATAAATATATTAAAAATCAATAATGTCAAATTATTATGCTGTATTGCACGTATAGTATATAATAATATATTTATTTACAAAAAGTAAATGTGTATTGATAATTTATGAAAAAATTACTTTTAGTGATGACGGAATGGACATTTCATTGAGCACAATGAATTATATTTTAAACATTAAATTTGAGTAAAAGGATAAAATTATGAGAATACAGTTTTATTGACAACAAAGTCTCTAGTTGAATATTTTTTTTTTCCTGAACTCATATAACACGCATGGAAAACAACGAAACAATAGATGCACATAAAAAAAAATAATTAATACCAAATACGTGTACATTTCAATATCGAAATAATTATGAAAATACAATAAATTCGCGTTAGGCGCAGTAGCCTCCAACGTTTGTATATTTCTGTTGTACACAAATAATATCCTACTCGTATGTTATCATACAGTTAAAAACTACCGTGACTTCGCCTTTATAATAGTCACGGTACATATAAATCCCAAAATACAAACCAAGTTGACCGTATTGAAAAAGATTAGGAACAATAATTACAGACACACCATTGCGGATAGTAAATATTCACCGTCACCTCTCACCAGTCCGACCATAGTACCCACGCGCGTAGGGTCAGCATCAAGGTAAAAAGGGATTCAGCTCTGCGCCCTGCGACCGACGACAATAGCGCACAGTCACCTGAAACGAACGCAAACAGTATAATTATCGCTACGTATCGAGTTATATGCGAAAAAGCGCGGATGCGGGGCTGTTCGCGCGGAAAATAAAACCCCGAGCGCTCGCGCATTCGTGGCAACACGCGTCTTCTCGTCCCGAGCCCCGACGAGACCGTTTCGCAGATGATGCGAAAACCGTACATGTTTTATCAAGGTTAAAGCGTGCAGGGATGAGGTGCACGCGAAATCCCAATAACACGAGAGGTCAGGGTGCGTCGGACTCGCGATATCGCCGTGTATCCGCCGGGAGGAAACTATAGTCACGGACGTTCTCTCGTCTAGCATCTCACCCGGAGAACGTCTTGGATTCTTTTTAATATGCACAATCGGTTCGTCCGCGTGCCACGTATTCGTTTGTAGCGCTAAAAGACCTTCGGGTCATATCATCCGAACGACCACCATCCCCGCTGTCCGGTGACATTTCCGAAAAAGCGTACATACGCGTGTTCCGACGCACGGTTATTACACATTTTCGGTACGGTACTTTTTTTGAATTTTATTATTGCCATGGCTGTAGGTCCACCGCAGCGGTACAATAGTGGTCGCGACGTCATCGTGACGTACCATATGTTTGTGACCGCATACGTACGCGACATTACGAAACCTAAACCATTTACGATGAACGTATACATTTCAAACAGTTTTACAATGTGCAAGACGCAAGCGAACAAATTGATAATACGTACATAAGTACACAACTAACTTGAAGTATAGTACGAGTGCACCGAATTGATGGTGCGCAGGTATGGTGAAATTACTCGAAAAAAAAGTAATTAACTATAAATTACAAATTAAATTACAATAGAAAATGGAATTATAAATTTATATTTTTTATTCATTTGTATCGTGATTATCTTATACTATGTGAAAATTGCAAATTGTACCTATTTTAAGTGAAATTTATAAACTTTGACTTATTCTATTTTACAAAAAAAGTTATGTTGGCAATTTTCAACCGTTAATTATACAAATCTTAGGGAATAACTTCAAATGATTTCAAAATGATGTATGCAAATACCAAATACAAATTTCTTAAGTAATTCAATTACAGCAATTAAATTACTCTTATTAAAATATGCCAAATCCTGCGCGTGGGCATGCATAGGTATTATAACTTGATTGGACTTTATATTATATTGGCCCCTTTGATAAAAGCAGCGTCACGGATCCAAATATGGTTATAAGTTATGAACTGATGAACAACGAATAGTGACGTGACATAGAGGTACTTCGCATAAGTAATACTTATTTTACTCCATTGATGACAATTCTTCAGGGACCCATCGCTTCAAAAACCTCATAGTATTCAAATAGAAATAGAAAGCAAACCTCGGCCATACAAAAATGTATCAGTTCGATCAAGAATTTCCAGTGCGCATCCGTACGTTTATGGTAGTAATATAACGTCGTGCTTGTAGGAAGTCGTTTCGATCGTTTAAACTTACATTAAATGCTCGACCGTATAATATGTCACCCGTGTGTTATAAACTTATAAGTTATAAGTTATAACATATGTGGTCACAGTCGATACGGTCCGAAAGTCAGCATACGATATGTGAACGACTAGCCAAGATGCGTACGTGAATCTAGAGCGATTGGCAAATATTTTAAATTTCAAATCGTTTTGAAATCAATTTTCGCATGAAAACTCGCACACACACACATGCAAAAACCGTGCGCCGGTACAGTTCATGTCATCGCTGCGTATTCGTTTTTATTATTATAACCGCAGACAAATCGACTTGTTGAACTCCCGAGACCCTATTTATATAATTCAAAGGATCGAAACGAACTTTACGCACGCGATTCGCGTGTACGATGTATACACAATACGCGCACGCACGCACGCACACAGACCGCATTGTGGCTGCAGTTGCATCGCGGGTACAACGCGATTTCTTCCGATGCTACATTTAATATTCGTTCTCGTCCGCCATAATGCGCAGGGTGGTGGTTTGACATTTTTCAGTTGGCGGTTCAAGAATAAATTGTAATAGCAACCCCAATTCATCACAAAATTACATTTTAAAATCTGAATTTTCGTAAATATAACACTTTTTATGAAGTTGACTTTTGTGACAATTGAATCTTTATATTTTATCTACTCTACTTTATTCGTACAGTATTAATTGGTCATCAAACTGTTTTGTTTTTATAACCTTTTTTCTCACCTGTTTAAACCGAGGATCAGGCGGGAACAGTTTATCACAATACTTTCACCCATCCTGTTTGTAAAACCTACCGGCTACCAAGTGCCCGTACATTAAAAACTACACCCGCCCTTACTTTTTTGGTCGTTCAGTGAACCATAAGATACTGTATGTCAAGCCACACCCTACAAACGTTGTATAACACTTGTCCATACACAGTATTGTACACAAGACAGGACATTGAGTACATAAAAGTAACTACCGTCTCACTCAACACGGTGAAGTACCATGACACCAAGAACGTCATAAATGAGCTCCACTTCGGTTGTATATAATTACAACAGAGTTGGATAAATACACTTATTGTTTTTTATTATTATACCTTATTATAATAAAAATGTACACATCCAGCTCAAGATGATTTCGACCCTCAGATTTTTGAAAAATCCATTCTTATTGCACAACTAGACTCCAGAGTCTAGAGTTTAGACCATTAGAGTAACTATCAAATCAAATTTATAGATTATGCGTATTGTTGTATTTGAGATTATTCTGTGAATTATAATACATATAATATGCATAGTCGTATAGATTATTGCCTGTACATATTATCACAGTAGACGCCACACGTAATACTGACTATGAGACCAACACAAAGCGATTCCTATAAAACCAAATGAACCTTATAGGCGAAGTGTGGAAAAAAATGAAAAAAAAATTTCAAATTAATTATTGATTTATTTTGCTATTTTAATTTTGCACATTTTATTAATTTTAGATATTATTTTTTATAAATTAAAAAAATTGTTTTTTTTCCCCTTGTTTCTTATTACGTTCGACCGTAATATACTGCTCGTGTTTGTATTGCATGTTAAAATAATGATGACAATAACGATAACTGCGGTAAATGTGAAATGCGATTAAGATTGTTGTAGTGATGTAAATAACTTTTATTTAACTTATTTATTTTGAAAATTTATCAAAATGTTCTACATTTACTAAAAATGTCGTTAAATTGGGAAGGTCCTTAAGGAGCGCATTAAACATTAAAATAAACGTTATTAAGAATACAATTTCAACGTACGAAATATTAATACATTTATTTAAAACGAAATCGTGACGAACTGCACATAGGTATAGCTACAAACGTTTTAAATATCAACAGAAACACATCGATCTGTCGTAGAATGTCACTTTATTATAACTAAGTATACTATATTAGGACTTTGACATCAGTTATTGAGGAAAGCTCGCGTAACTCAGATCGCAAAAAACGTAATGGCGACAAATGGAAAACGTAAAATGAACGCATGATACTTACAGATGGAGATACGAAATTAAAATGTTAACCTGACTACGAGGGCCGCAAAAATAAGGGTTGCCGGTGCCCGGTGTACGGAGCCGGGGCGGCGCGCGGCAGCATCGCCGCTCGCACCCCGACAGTCCGCCGACGACGGGTGACGGTCTGCAGACGGCGGTGGCGGCGGCAGGATGCGCGCGCAAAGGACGAAGGCGCGCGCGCGTCTCTCTGGCGGCGGCGGCGGCGACGACGACGACCGTGCCGCGGTATCACTCGCGCGGGCCGCTGACGACTTCTCTCCAGTTGGTGCGTGTCGTCCGAACCGGCAAAATGGCCGGGCCACGAGTTACGCGTTGTCTCGTCGTGTACTGTGTCGCGTTTGCCGCAGCCGCGATCGTGTCCCGCGCTGAGGGCGTCGTGTACGAGAAAATACCGCTCGGTGAGTAGTGTTTTGCAGAGAAAAATAAAAAATAAAAAATAAAAAAAAAACGCGAAAAAATAATATACGATTTGCCGGCGCGCGAGACGAGTGCCAAGAATGTACGCGCACGAACGAACGCGTGTGTGTGTGTGTGTGTTCATGTGTGGCCGCGGTCTTCAACCCTTCGCCGGGGGGATGACGGGGATGTTAGGCAGGAGCAGCTGTACTGCGAGGCCGCACAACGCCCGTCAAACCTCGTACATTATCCCGCTGTACGACCGAGGATACGGCGGTCGTATCGGCTTACCGGGTGATCGCTGGCCGCGGTCAACGGATCCGCACTACGAAATCCAACCCTCGCACTGTCCTTAACTGTCCACGGGCGCGAGCAGAATTGAATAGGCCGCGGGGACGATACGGTTCCGGGGCGCTCGTAGATAATACATGATTGGAGATGAGCCTATAACAGTAAAACGGGGAGTGTGTCGCGTGTGCCGGAATAGGGATGAGAGAAAGACTGCTTTCGTTAAGGCACTCTTATCGGTAACCGTAACAGTTGAAACGTACATTTTTTTTCAATAAATATGTTCATGACAGAGCGCTAAACTCTCATGGTACTTCTACATGCTTTCATTATCCATGGGGGCACTATACCTGTATAATGTAATAAGTATTACTTGCGGCAAGGAGACGTAGACAACGCGCGCGTTCGAGCTCCAGCAGGCGATAGACGTGCCATGTTTGAGATCACAAACGGGCACACGGTGGACAATACGGCTGGTTCCGATCCGAAGCAAACATACTCCAAAAAAAGTTGTCTTTTAAATGCGTCTCGTGACCGGCTGGAAGTTGTAACGACGACGAGCCCTTGGATTCGCGGGGTGTAGCGTGCGAAATACCGTATAGTAAGAATCGCGGAGGTCGAAAACTCGATCCGATGTCGGCTATTGATATCAAAGTTTCAGTTGCATAAATACGTTCGCATACTATAAGCATCACTATAATATCCATTTGACGATCGGTTTTCGATTTATTCTAATTTTTCACGAAACTTTTGACGGTTTTTGTATACGTTAAGCTATACGTATATGTAAGCAGGAGCCAGCACGAACACACGCTGTTCAAAATTCCAGATCCCGTGCGCTTTTTTTTTTTCATTTTCGGTACACACTTTGAAAGTCGACTTATTTTTTTGCATTTAGGTTGGTTTAACATAATACGATCAGATAAGTCTCTACGTGTTGTTGTTATTTCTTGTCGTTTACCGGAACATTATTTCGCTGACCTAGCATACGTGTAATCCTTAATATGTTCACACTTTCCACGGCGTCCACCGTGGAATAATTCAAATAATTTAATAAATCGATGGAACTAAACCGATAGAAACAATTGTCGAACGTAGCATTAGGTACTTAATAGAATATTAACCAACATCAATCGTGCGCGCACAAAAGATAACGTTGCAGTGCTTTGAAGTCGACACCGTTGAGATTGTCCGGCTGTTTCCAGTACGCCGTTTGAGGGTCGCAGGGCCGAGCGTGAGCCTCGTAGGGTGCAACGGAATACTACTGGTATTTTTCCACGGTTGTAAAAAAGAGCGGAAAAAAAATAACACCCTATTTGTCCGACGGCGTAGGTGTAAAACTCGGCGAGTCGCAGTAAAACGCACGTACTCGGTGTGTGCATGTCGCACATGGAAACCACATCGATTATCTCGGTCCGTCAGCTCTACGCGGTGCATAAACATATGTGTGCGGGTTCCGCAAATCCGGGGGACTTTGCGAACATTTCAATTGTTTGGAAAACAATCATTTTTTGAACGGACGAACGCGTGCGCGTACCGCCGAGCGCAATTGAAAATATTACATGCGGAATACCTCGAAACGCCGAACAGTAAACGACGATATCACAGGGTAGTGCATCGGGAGGTATACATAATGTTATAATACAATATTATAGCCTTTGAATGCGAATAAAAATGCACTAGGCATATATAAAATACAAATAAATTTCATTTTTAGCTCTACATCTGTTATTTTATAAAATAAATAGATACCAATAATGTTCGTTTTTTCATCAAACGCGTGCGAGATCCGAATATTCATGACCGCACAGGTTTTATATACATTTATTCCGAAGGCAGCAGTGGTAATGTTCGCTTACATTTAAATATATAATTCATAAAATATCACAGACGCTCACACTTTTAACGCACTGCAGTGTTGATTTTTTAAATTCACTAAAGCTGTAAGATCGTAAACAACGTTGCTACACTGCAGTATGAATACGATTATAATACGATCACGAGTGATTTTCACCGTTACGTAATTCTTTTCTGGATACCTAATGCGTACATATATATAAATATATTAACACTCAAATATATTTAACTCTACGGAGATTTCTTAATAATTTTCGATTCTGAGTGCTAAACAATTCTAAACAATTATTTAACATTCTTTTTTCTACACACGTTACATATACTGTGGCTAAGTATTTGATCACATAATATCCAAAATAGTGGTTATGAGTAATGTGTTGTGAAAACTGTACGCATGACGTCACAATTAAAGCGATATAAAATGTACTAAAGAAATATTTTTGTTTCCTCCAAAATATATTTATTAACTGATTAGGGCGAAGGTTTCTTCTGTTTTCAGCGTGCCTTATTGTTTTTAAATTTATTTTTGGACACATTGTGATCGCACCCACATACACATGCGCACAATACATATTTCGAACCGTTAATTTACATAAAATAATAATTATAAAGCAATTTACCTCGCTTCTGTTTCATTAACTTTTGTATCCCTAATTGTTGTTCAAATTGGACATGAATAACAATGCAATTATCCGTTAGAACTATCAAAATGTGATGATTAAGTGCGATTACAGGTTTCTTATTTTGATTTTGAAGAAACAAAAAATTCAATCACAACTGAAAAAGAACATATTTTATTTGGATTTTAAATAAGATATATTTTACGCTTTTTCCTACGTTTTATTTGATAGTAGTCGGATAAATAATTATTGGACACATTCCAGAACAAAAAAAAAAAAAATGATATTGAATATAAAGTATACACGTTATAAACACACATACTCGTAGATACACAAATCATTATAAAAATACTCAATGACGTAGTATACAAATACGAGTATTTATCAAATCGTACTCGACTAATTAATTATTCCTACATGTCGTGTAAAATTTCATTTCATTTTCATAATAAATATAGTAACACTGTGTTATAACGTGCAACATTAACAACACTTTATGGAAGTAGACAGAAAAGTACGTAACTGTACGGAAATTTTTTTTTTTAAACTAACAATAACTTTTAATCTATTTCAAAGTTATATTTTACTTATTACGGTTCAATAATATGTTTTTTTGAAATACAACGAAACGCTAAAAATATTAATTGTTAGCTAATTAAAATAATAATAATTGTTGGTACAAAGTTCACAAAAAAAAAAAAATCAATTCAGTATATTATTTATGATTAAAAACCTTTACGATTACTAAGCATTTTCTTTGAACAATGTGCATTTGCCGGTCGTCCACGGCTAATGAACATTTTATCCGCGGAGGCATCGCAGCCCGTGTACATTGTACGTTATAGTGCGTGGAGCAGTATATAAGCTGTCGATAGTAATTTCAAAGACGACTGCAGCGTCAACAATAAAAGTCAGACGGCAAAAGATAAACAAAAAGAAAATACTGCAGTACCTACAGTAACCTGATGACCCGGGGCGGAGAAGGAGGGACGAGCGGTTTTATTGTTGTTAGAGCTGTTGATTGCCGGCGCGTACCGCGCCGAAAAGCCAAAAGTTAAACCAGTCAGTGCCGCGCGGGGGTGAACGTATAATACATAATATTTTAATCTCTCGGCGCGCCCATAGACATGCGTGTTCGCGTGATTATTACGGAAAGACAGCTTCATAATAATTATGCACAATAGCTCATCACAATCCCGTTACGATGTAATACGCGATAATGGCTATAGTATTGTTTTACGGACAAACCGCGTACATAGTTGCGCGGGCACGAAGAATGCTAAACTTGTTTTTGTTGTTTCGAACGGTGAAAAATCCGAGGGGCAAAAAATATTCCCGACCACCGAACACTGCATGGGTGCACTGCGGTCGTTCTACGTTGTCACATCTCGGCGCGAACGGATTTCATGTCGATGAAAACCATCGGTGAATATTATTTTCGTCGGTTAACTTATCGTGTACTTGTAACGACACGCGGTGACCAACTACATAAACGTCGATCATCGGCACGATCCCGTAAGGTCCGACGGCACTGTTCCTACACATTTCCCACTTATACACCGTTATGCATATTTTTAACAAACCGTGAAAATGGTTAGCATTTACAGACGTAGGCATTTTATGACTAAATCGTCAGAGTTATGATTTAGGGAGCGTTTAGTCGTCTAATATATTATTATAGCATCAGCTTTTGAATTCCGTGTTCCTTAATATTCCTGCAATCTCTCCGATCGCGTCGTTTTACGTACATCATTTTGCGAAGGTTGAATTCTGCCGAAGGAAAAAACCGCACCCGTATGGTACGAAATTAAGACGCAAAAAGCCGTGATGATGTGAAATGAGAAAACTGTATGCAACAACGCGTCAAAAGCAAACGCTGGTAAAATAATAATATCTAAATATACGAAATCTATTTCGGAGTGCCGAGGGTTGTTAATTTATTCAAATTACATTTTAGAAAACGTGCGACGAAAGAGATGAATAAATTGTTTATAATTATTATCATAACATATATATAATCTCCGGATGCACAGTGCACGCGGCATATACATTATTTCGGGAATCGTATGAAATGCGATGTAGTGTTTTCAAAGACGCCGTAAATGAAGTCAATACGAATCGAATGCAATCTACGGATCGTTAGAGTATATTATTATGGAAAAAGAAAAAATCGCGTAGCGAGTATATAATATACGATGATGTGCTTCGGACTTGATTCTCGTGCGGCACCCCGTAGTTTTATCGTACAACATAGGTAGTATATAATAAATACCGTTCGACCCGTGCGGCGGAAAAACGCGACGAGATCAATAATAATATGTTCGCATTCATTCGTACATCGGATTTTTGGCGGGGAAAATGCGCGTTTCTTTTTCGAGTGATGCCGAATGCCTACGAGTGAAGACAGATTCGTAGTTTTACAACGAATCGAGATCCTGTGATCGTCAGTCGTGACCGGGCGACGGTGGTCTAAAAACGTATTCGAAGATCATGGTCGATGATTTTCTGCCGAAGATAATCGCAAAAGGATCAATGAGTTCACGGATAAACGTACAGTGAATTAGTTTTGGCAAGTTGGGACCAGTTACATAAAAACCGGACTGAGTAAAAAAAAATAAAAAAAAATTGTAAATGAAAAAATGCGTTTTTATTTGAAGAAAAGTCAATTTCGAGTAACATGCATATTGCATACCGTAACAATTTAAAAACACTGTTAAATAAAAAAGGTAAAATAACTCTTACTAAATAGTTGTTCACCGCATCTGCGTTCGTGTAAATCAACGATATCGTGTTTATTATTCCACCTAATTAACCATTACACATTAGTGACAATAACCATCGTGTTAAAACTACATTTTCTGTGATAACACGTCAGCTTTAGCGTTAAAAATGGACCCAGAAAACTCGCTTACGCCACGGTTATCACAATGAAAACCATTCACTCAAGGTCTCGTCAGCTCCTGGAACTTTTCCTTCTCACTAACGTTTTTGACCGCATTATGTTTGGTTCAAATTGAAAGTTTCGCGTAAAATGTTCTTTGAGAAGTTTTCGCGATCGTTGACTTCGGAACATATTTCATATTCGGTGAAGAACCTGACCGGAGCATTTTACTTTGTCCAAAAACGCGATTTTACACCTACGGAAATATCTTTTCGAGGAATATATAGTATAATAGGTTTATCTTATACTTAACATTTAACCGTGCAATCGGGCGGTATTTTTAACCTCAGTGTTAACATGCATTAGAGTCGCGGGACCAGACCATTATGCTCATATTAACCGCTTTAAGCGAAATCCACTGTATAATATGTAGGTAAGTCGCCGGTGGAGAAATATCGAAACAAAACAAATATGCGTCAAGATTTAAAATCAAATAGACCTGGGTAAGGTTACGTTTATAGCTATTTCGGGCCCAAAGCCTCTACTACGCATGCGTCGTAGACAGCGAGGCACTGGGAGCGATTTTTCCACAACCGCGGTCTCTACACGGTTCACGATTGTATTCCATGACTCTGGGTATCCGTTGCACATTTACTTGTTAACAATATGATCCGAGATGTGATCGGACGACGAACGAACGCTACGGAAACCGGCGATCCGTGACATTCGCGCAATCAAACCGCACAGGTCGCGTAAACGGTAAACCGCGACGATGGCTGCTGCTCGCTTCTTTCTTTCTTTTTTTTCCCCCCATCAAAGCGAATCTTTACGTAATGCATTTCGCCCGCTCGTATAAAACCAAATCAAACGCGAAAATACGGTTTCGGCGGACTCGACAGTATAGTATTCGCGCACGGACACTGCGTGTACAAGCAGGAGCATACGGTGACGGAGGAAAACAAATAAGACCGGAGACGATCACGTTTTACGACCTTGCCTAAAGGTGCACAGTATACAGGGCGCGCGCGTAATACCGCGGGACGGGCATCGGGCGAGAACATTACGCCGTCGGGAGATAAAGTGCCCAGTCGTCGCGGCCTCCCGGCTCCTGTATCCTGTGCGCGTTTGCAATACAACATAGCTTCGCCGCGACCGTTCGCGTAAATTCCGCGCAAACATGTGATGCGAGAGTAAAAATATATGTGTACGCGCTCAGGGTTTCAAAAAAAATAATAATAATATTGCTTCGGTGAGATACTGAGATCAATTGTTACTATAACATACACGCGCGGAACGCGACGCAACGTCATTTTAAGTGGTTTCGAAGAAATGAAACGAAATTAAAAAAGAAAAAATAAAGACGACGACGACGACATTTTAAAACATTGTTGTGGCGGTCGCTCTATTTTTTTTTTATTTTTTTTCTCATTCCTTCGGTTTTAATTCAGTTTTTTTCACGTCATCTTGTTTACAAACAGACCCCTCTCCCGAATATTAGAAAAGACGCGATGTCGTTTACGAGAGAGAACGATATTACATAAATGTATCTGAAACTACGTACTGTGTACGCGGGCAGATTAAAATATTTCAAGTTTTTGGATCGTGTCACGCTACAGTATTGTATTAATATTTTATATCGTGTAAACCGAAATTCCTTAGTAAAGGTTAATTATTCTTTTTAACGCATATTATTTCTAAAAATAAATTTTTTAAAAAATCGTATCGAATAGAACATGTGATTTCAGTAAAATATCATATTTATCTCGAGTTTTTAAACGGACCTGTGAGACTTATTTCTCACGTGGGATAAAAAAAATCAAACCAACATTTTAGTGTCAACGTTCTTCTTCTCGAGATCATATTATCGAGAGTTCATAACTGTATTCGAAATACATAGTTCCGAATTCATTTGCAAAGGTACCACTTTATGCTCGAGAAGCTCACAAGGTTTGATTTACATCGCCTATATTGTGTTGTTTTATTATGGCCGCTTGCAGAACTGTACGTATCGCGAGCTACGTAGTTCGTATGAAATGTTGGTACTAAATATAAGCCTACACTAAAACATTTATGGAGGAACATGTTGTTTATTACCGTTTTGTATAAGCGATATATTATTATAAATGCGATATGTGTATTCATAAGTAATAACAAGGGTTTATAGATTTTCGTGTGCGGGTACTTTACGGGGTAATAAAAACAGGGTGAAGATAATAGTATTTAGTTTTATATACAATTATTTGTAAAATCGTTCGTGACTTTCAATGATTTTTTTTTTTAAATTATTTTATCGTTATTGGTCGCTTTAATGTATGGGTAATTATGATCTACGGCTTCACACAAACAACACCAACACGATTATAATGGATTAAACAATAACTCGACTTGTTTTCTACTAGATTAAGAACTGTGATAATATTCAATTGAATTCAATCCAAATTTAATCTTACTATTTGAACATATATTTTTTAAAGCGCAGTGCAATAATATTAGTCAGTTGAAAGCAAAATTGATTTCAACGAAACCAATCAGTTATTTTTGAATAATTCAATTTATTGAATCCTTGTTCGAAATTAATATACATTGTACGGTCAAACTCTACCATTAGTCTCTCATGTCAATTTTTAGTATTTACCTACTCTACTTGAGTAAAAACATATCATGTCGACCGTAATTGTTTGTTCCTTTGGATCAATAGACTTATTTTTCTTCATTTATACGAGTATATACGTATGCACGCAATATAACTGTCTGGACATTCATTTCTAAAACCTTATTTTTCTTTAAGTTTTATCTTATTATTGTTTCAAATGTATTTACTTTTTTCTATTAGGTACTTTATGGAAATATTTTTTAATATAGAATTGTACAAAACAACTTTGTAAAACGTAATCATATTAAACCAAGTTTATTAAAATTTACGATTTTTAAACGTATTTCATTTGCGTACATTTTACGAACAAATATTTTAAAGGTTATTTACTTTCTGTTTAAAATTAAATGTGTATCACAAAACGAAAAACTGATTAAAACTCGTTCAACAAAACATTACAAACCCAATTTGCACATAGACGTGTACTCGGTGGACATTCACCAGGATTTACTAGACTAAGGTTAACTCAATTAAATCATATAAGTGAAAATAATGCGCTCAGTAATTTTGGCCTTTCATTAAGGTGTGCACAACTCTCGGTAAATCCTGATTAAGGTCCATTTATAATTGGGTTTCATGAACCCCCACCTCCCCAACCCACAGCCGTGGTGGTATACCTACATAGATTTAATTCACATATAAAAACAAACGTTTCGTATGTATATAGTATACTCGTATAAATATCAAAACAAACAAATATATAAATTTTTTTTTATTTAGCTTTTAGTAAAAATATTTATACATATATATATATATATATATATATACTCGTATTCTATCTGATTTACATAGTTTGGACCGAGTCGCCTAATAATTTTTTATCAAGAAATAAATTAATAGGATAAATGTTTTTTTTCAATCGAAGATAGAAAAAAACATTTCAACACGGGAACTGATAGTAGTTTGTCAAAGGGTAATTGCCGGAACTATACTCAGATCGTTATAACTCATAATTTTCGTCATTACGAGTTATATATAATTACTGAGTAAACTTGGATGATTAAAATTAGACACAAAACCGTTCGTTCGATACACTCTATAATTAAAAAAACAATTACTCCAGTAGTTTTGGATATTATGGGTGACCAACAAAGTACTATTTCTATTACTATTTCTTATTGCATACGCGCACCTATTATATACTATTCATATTGGTTCGTATACGTGTATTTTATGTTTCTGACGGCATCGTCGTAAGCTATATTATCCTCTGTAATGTAATTGTAACTTTAATAATAACAAACATTAATGCGACTAAAATACAGTGTCATTAATCCGTTTTAAAACTAAATGTTTTGCAGCGTTTGTATACTACGAATCCAATAAACGTACACGCGATAAAACGAATTCAAAAGTATTTTTTAAACATAATGTTGGTACTCAAATCACTCAATTAGACAATGGACTAGTCTAGTGTGTCTGGGACGGAATCCATATCCATGGAAGTGTTGTATAATTCACAGTTTATAGCATTAAAACGTTGACCGGAGTAAGACTATTTGTCCAACTATAATTTTATGGCGAAACTTACTCCGATTCGCTTGTCGCTGTAAGATACGAGGAAGGTGCAAAATAAACTTGGGCGATTAAAATTGAAATATGTATCTTACGGTGTTCATTAACGACAATTTTGCACCGCACTCTCGCTACTTTCTCTGATACGGCTGGTGAAGGGTTGATCGTTGAATGCTACACAAACTTGCAGCGTCGGCGCGCAAATTATTCCATCGGCTAGCGCGTAAGTCAGCTCGGGTAGATCGTTCCAACTAATATAGAGAACGACGTCCGACGACGATCGCACGGTTTTCTATAGGTGTTCACTGCGGTAGACCACGAAAAAGCTGTTACCCGGTAGACTGTTCTAGACCACGAAACCGGAAAATGGTTACCACCTATAAGACGACGATGAACACGACGGATGTACCGAATTGAACGAATAGACGGACAACAACGGAAGTGTTGCTTTGAGACCATACGATTACTTGAAATTAGCGACTGTAAACCCGAACTTTTCCACGATACCCGGGGACCCCGGGCCGGGGTAATCGACTCGATTCTGGTCTCGTCCAAAGTCGCCTACGCACAAAACGATCATCCACCCGACTCGGCCGCCTGTCAAATAATTATTCTCGTTCGTCGAACACATTATTAGTGTACACACGGATTCATGTACAATTATACCGATTGATCGGATACAATACGCAAGCCGTAATTATTATTATTATTATACCATAGGCTGCGTTTACGAATGAAGGGCTGACGAGCGCTGCTGCGCGCGTTATCGGTCGCATAAATGCGCGACCAAGTTTTATCAGCTTCGGTGTGTATATCGCCGCGGTGCGAGACGGAATGATAATATAACATTTCCGGCGTTTTTGAAAATAAACGAAATAATACCTGCTCTATTCTCTCTCCTCGTGAAACGAATAAATCAATCTAGGCCCACCGACACTGTGCACAGATATAATATTTCCTTCGTACTTATCGGCAATCTTAAATAATCGGTTCATAAATATTATTGCCGGTATTATATTATTATTATTATGTGTGCTCAACAAAGTTCTGAACATTCTATTATTTATGCACCCATTATTTATGTAGAAAGTTTTAACGTATAAAATAGACACTGTTCACGAATAATTGTTGTATTATTGTTTATAAACAATATATTATTATATTTTACTTTACTCGGTCACTCCGTGTCGGTCGATTATAATATTTTTATCCGAACCCAATATTATTGCGTTACATATACCGCGAAATCACGCAGTTCTGCACGATCGTGCACACGTTTAAAAAATATTTGCTTGGAGTATTTTTTTATTTTTTTTTATTTGATATTTAGCTTCGGTAACTATGACCATTAGGATAGTAACATTTGGTTTCTATTTATTTTCGAAATACTCATGTGTATACGATGCCTAGTTTCGTTGCTAATATCCCGGGTGGTCACCCATCCGAAAACTAACGACGCTGATAACCTCTCTGGAATTGTTTGTATCCGAGATGTACTTGTACTTGTGATATTTACACATGGCATCGATTACGGTTAAAATATAACATATTTCACGTTTCATATACAGTGGTCGCCGCTTAATGTGATCACTTTGGTACGAGACATAACTGATACCATAATCCGATTGATAACACTAAACGAAGTAAAAATAATAAAACATACGTTAAATAAAAAAAAAAAAACAGTTTTCTTTTTCGTTTTTCGCTCATTTTTACGTACACGCAACACCGATGCACAGAAACGTGATACTGGTCGACGGGCAATGACGGTACTGTCTTAATGGTGTACGAACGAAAGGTAGATATCATGTGTATGGACATTTTCATCTTTTTTATGAACCATTCGATGTAAACTTTGAGCGTATGTTAAAATATATACTCGTACGTAATGATGATTTGTATGTAATGATGTACTTAAATTTTAAACACAGGGTGACTCAGAACTATTTGAAAAATGCAATAACCTTTTTGTTCTTTTTATTTATTTATTTTTTTAATTCATATTAAAATCGTACGTTACAACGAAATTGCATTCATATTTTTACTAGAACTCAAATTTTATAATTTAAAATTGTATTCTATCATTTGAAAATAAATTAAAAATAGCCATTTTGTAAACCTTATTCTGAGAAATTTTGAGTTATTTTAAGTTCCAATAAAGGTTAATCCGTTAATTTTCTACATTTTTTAAGGTTTTCTGAAAATTATAGTAATAATTAATATTTTCAACCATACAATATCACCGTTTGCCAGTAATGGCTATTAAAAATATTATTTATTCCAAGAATTTTTTTTTTTTTTAAAAATACGCCTCAACTGCCGGGGTTATTGGCGTTTCAGAAATACTGATTTCGATTATAATATTATTTTACATAAGATAATAAGGATAATGAGAGTTGAATATAATATTAATACTATGGTACAATGAGTTTTCTGATAATATGATTTTCTTTTTTTTTTTTGTGATATCTTTAGTTTTGGATTATATTTTTTTTATAAGGTTCGCCTTTTTTAGAAGCTCAAGGAGAGAAGATGATTTCACCGCGTTTGGAGTTAGTATTTCGCACAGGTTGTTGGGGAGCATAAGATTGGTTCTCGCGTCTTGAGTGAGGAGGCATTCAGTAAGAAGGTGCTTAACAGTAGTCGCGGTGTTGCATGAGGTGCATATACGTGGTTCTTTTTTGCTCATTAGATGTTCATGAGTGTACAATGTGTGGCCAATTCGTAGTCTGCTGAGTATAATTTGATGTCTGCGTGGGAGTGATGTGTCAGGCAACCAAGGGAGGATGGATGATTTTATTTCTCTTAGCTTATTGTTTCGTACTGTTCTCCATTCTTGAAGGCATGTTTGATGAAGGTTTGTGTTTATTTGGTGCTTTATATCCAAATGTGTTGATATATTCCAGTAATCAGTAGGTTCTTTGGTTGCCCTTTTGGCTATTTTGTCTGCAATTTCATTACCAGGTATGTTGTTGTGTCCGGGTACCCATAGGAATCTGATGTCTTTTTTGGATGTAAATAGAATGTTCAATAATAGGGTGCATATTGGGTTGTTTTTTTGGGGATTAGCTAAATTTGAGAGGGCGCTGAGAGAGTCTGTGTATATGGTTGTTGATTGGATATCTGAGGAGGCAGCCAGTCCGAGAATTTTTTTTTTTTTTATTAATAACCATGGTGATATTTTCATTAATAATAAATATATATATTATATTTATCACGATATAATCTTGATCCAGCATACAATAATTAAACTCTCATTTTCAAAAAGTTCGAACAATTATAACAAATAAATTACGTCACTTTAACAAGAAATTTTACCCCCAATGTTTTTCTAAAAATCAGGTTTATAAATAGGCCAATATGAATTTTTTCTACTACCGCATTGTAAAATTTTCAATATTAAAATTCGGGTTCTAAAAATAAAAAATAAAATTTAAACACATTTTTATTGTAGTGAGGCTTTTAAAAAAAAGTTAAAAATGATTTTAAAAAAACAAAAGTAACTGCATTTGACTAATAGTTCAAAGTCACCCTAGACATAGATACATAGTGTTCTGTCGAAAAGACAAAAAGTAATTGAATGTTCGTCCGTTGTCGCGCAATTTCAAGCAGGGATGCGTCATATCATAATATAGGTAACGCTGGACTAATTAAAACGATCATATCGCGCATAAAGTTTTTGCGGGATGGTGGGGGGGGGTTTCCTCCGCAATAAAAACGTACATAACTTACGTTGGTTAATAATTATTATAGAAAATACCGTTGATAATATTACCAACGACAGCGACGTGAACGAACGCCGTAGAGTGTGTAGCCCCTTTAAAACGATCGTTTCGATGGGCACACCGCTGTTATCATCATTATTATCATTTGATGGCACGCGGAACGTGCGACTCGATTTAAATACGAATGGCGTACACGTACGGGATCGCGCGACCTTGCGAAAAACGCGCCGACTGCCGTTCACAGTATTACAATATTCGCTCGACACGGGCGTTTTAAATTCGTATTTATCATCGGGAAAACGAAACAAAAACGAAACGAGCCAGCTGCTCGTTATTAGGTGATTTATACTGTAAGTAACGGATTGCTACATAAATTCACCAGTCAAGTAATAAAATCGGAGAAAAAAAAATTGAAAAAAAAAAAACGCTATTGCCTTTTTGTTACCTATACCATTGCCCCCGCCGGACACATCGGGCGCGCTGCATTTTTATTGTCCGTCATTATGACACTCAGATACAAAAGCGAAAATAATTAATCCACCAGAGCGGCCGTATATATATAGTTGACGACCGAATAAATTTCCCATTACACACGCGTCGCGCCGTATACGACGAGTATGGACCGGCGGAGGAGTGGGGATGGGGGATAAAAACCAAATTGTTAATTCAATACTTTGCATATATTTTTAATTATTAAACAAACGGAATAGAATTTCTGCTGATGAAATATTTTAATGAAAAATATAATTTTTTTAATTGAAATGTATAGTTCCGTATGGAAAGGACTGTTTTTTTTAGGGGGGCGGGAAGGAGCTTTTGATATTTTCGGTAAATGATTTTCATTTTTTTTTCTTCGTCACTCGGTAATTGGAAAACATAACTATTGATAAACATTATATTGTATAAATTCTCAACAGTACATACGTTAGTACGAGACAAAAACAAATATATATATACATCGCGTGTTAACATTATTGTAATAGATAATCTTAGAATCAGTATTATAACGTTACGGGACCGCTGGGGCTAATTTATAGGCGCTACAAAGGTTAACCCGGTCCAAACGACCTTATTTTACTGACTGGGGGAAAAAAAAACCTGTTTAATTAAATACGAAAATACGTATGAAATGCGTCGATAGTGTAAGCTGGATAAAACAAAGGTCGTGTAAAACATTTCGTGATAATAAGCTCTAAGTTACGCACACGTCCACTCGGATTTGGCTCGAATCCAAATGGTTTTGTGAATGTTTACAAGTAAGCGTATATCTTGTTGTTTACAACCGGCAATTGTCGTGTTCCGGATTCCGTGTACAGGATTGTACTCTTCATCGTTTGGTGCTTAGAATTTTCGATCCTGAGGTAGGTACCGTTCCCGTCCGACCACTATATTATGTACTACTTATGCGACGTCATTTTCATTGAATAATACGTAAACGTGGACCGCGTTGCAAAGAGTTTGTCAAACGATCTCCTTTCGCTCAATCAACGACGAAACGGCGATGACCATAATTCTTTAAAGGGATGTCATCGTCGAAAAATCCTCCGGAAAACGATAAATGCTAACCACGGTCATGCTGTTTCACAATGGATACAATTATGCATGTCATTACCTATGTAAATGTGTACACGCAATAGTATTGTTCTATTGACATTCAATTATTCAAATCACCCGCACGTTTTGATGTAATGCAATGCCAACCTCAAACGTATTGCATCTCACCAAACAATGTAAAACGAATTATTATCGATTATATCATAATATCTCGTGTTGGACGTACGAAGTACTTTTTACGATTTCGTACGGTATAGGACTACATTTCCCTTTACTTTTATTCACTTGGAATCGAATTCAAGTGTGACGGAAATATGCGGAAAACTTAATTGAAATTATGTCCATCAATTTATTCGATCAAAATTTCTAAAAATTGCTTTTACCATGAGTTCCCGTGCATCAAAGAGTACACAGAGATATCTCCTCCCTAATGTACCTCGAACGGTTAAGACATTATCTAAAAGTTATACTTGGTAATATTGCTTTATCGAAATTGAATTTTCGTTTTAATCGTAAGCTTAAGCATTAATACGGCTTATAATAAAACTCACGTAAGTAACCTTTGAATTCCTTCAATTTGAGTATTAAAAATTCGTCACGCGTCTGGTTTGTAATCTGTGAATTATTTATAAATATTACGAGTAATGCGGTACTTGTACGTACTAATATTTTATACTTTTGCACAAGCTCAATATACTGGAATCGGTCTCAGTCGTTACGAACGTAAGTCTGTATTGCTAACGCAGTTTTACTTGTGTTGTAAATTATCATCATGATGAATCGGTTTTGGAGGAAATATGGTTATCCGTATTACACATTGTTTTGTTTGCATCAAATATTTATTAAATATTACACCATCCAAAGTGCACCGAATCCGGAGGAAATAACACCTACCGAGGTAAAATCTTTCTTTTGAACATACTTATTGTTATACAACGAATAGATAGAGCTGATGTTTGATTGTTCAAAGTCTAAAGCTACTTAAAAAACGCCGTTATTAGCGTGAAAGATATACGTCTGATATTAAATAGTTAAACCATGTTGATGGATTAGTTTTGAAATCGATTTTTTCGAGCAGAATTAATAATTGTTTTCGACGCGATCGAGCTGAACACACGTTTGTTTCGATGCATTTATAAATCTATAGGTTCGCTGTTTTATTTTCATATTATGGAATTTATAACGTGTGATTAACAAGGGTTTTTCCGCATTTTTTCAAATTCGATTTGTTTTCATTTTGCCCGCAAATCACGTTCGCGAGAAAACCGAGAACTTAGCATATGGTAGCGTTATGTGCTTTTCGTTAGTATTTATATTACTTTGAATGATGCCACGTGAAGAATCGATTAAACATTAAACTTCACGCCTACGCCTACGACGGTCAATGAAATAATTTTTCGCCACTTGAAAAAAAAAAAAAAACATTTGCTCATCGAGATCCTGTGATAAACCAAAATTGACGTGTGGTTGTGTAACTGCAGGACTGCTTGTCGGCACACTGCGGCCGTCTTGATTTCCGACCGATCGGAATTAAAACATCCTGATGAGGTCTTACACCTCGTATGTGTATCCGAAATGAGTAAAACGAAAACAACCCCTGGGTGCACAACGTAAATTGTATACAGTGCGGAGAAGTGGAAAAAAAGTATCCACCCTAATCCTATTTATCACGTTGCGGCGGCGGCGGCGGCGGAGGCAGCAATCAGGAATGAGGGTTGAAAAAGCCGAAAGCGCACAAAAGCGCAGTAGGGGTTGACACAGCTCGGGCCGCGCGCGCGAAGAATAGCGTTATTTTCTCGTTATTTATCGCGTCAAACTCGACTTTTCCCAGTCCACCTCTCATCTACTCCTCGACCCCCCCCCCACAATAACCCCTCGGCCCCGTTCCGATCGACCATCATCCCTTTCGTATCCCGATCCTCTGTGCACACAAGGGTCCCGTAGACTTCAAAACGGGATATACCCTACATCGATTACACCGCAGACTCGAGCATTACAAATACGCATACGCTCACACACACACACACACGTATATGTTGTACATATTTCACGGTCTTACTAACTGAAACCAGCCACTTATGGTCCCCGAGCGGCCGGTGCTACGGACCCAAATATAACGTACTTTTAGACTTTCGCACGTTATTTCGGGTGGGGAAATCCACGGCATTCCTCCGGAGGATCGCGGCTTTTTATAACTTTCACCGCATTCGCAATTATATACGCAGACGGAATGCCGTTGTAGAAATTATATGTAATATATATAAAGGGTGGATATGTGTCCGTTTTAGATAACACGGCGTGACGGGCAATACGGTGTTTAAAAAGCGGTTAAAGTATATATATAGCGTACGAAGAGGAGAACTGTGTTAGACGGGACGGGGAGGGGGGAAAAAACGCTGAATAACTTTTGTTCAATCTTGGATGATACTTGACAGCCCCTTTTGAAATTAAAAACACACGCTTACGATAAAGTAGCTTTTCAACTTGAGTAAACGTTGAGTGTATATTTAACGCCGTTTTTTCAAGCATAACTCGCTGTCGTACATCTTTTGGCTTTTACGCTTTTATCGAGCATTCGTAATCGTTTCAGCGATAAATGTTGTCATCGTAGTAATGCATAATGTATTTATACCATGATAGTTTAAGTTTCTGATCGCCCAACCTATCCATTTGCAGATGTATTTATGTATATGACGATATTATTTTATGCGTATAGAAATAATATTATTTATTACTATTGTATTTGATACCTTATGAAAACATTTTTCTCATCTCATTTTGACACTGTTTGCGGTCAAGTGATATACCAAAACAAAATTTTTACAGAATACAAAATTATATTATTAAATACATCTCTATAGCAAGTAACAAAAAATAAAAATTACAACGAAAACTTAATTAAAAAATCTATTAAAGTTCAAAAGATAGAAATTTACAAAAGAGAACTGTTTTTGTTTTCTTCAACAAAGTTATTTAATTTATGCTAATTGCAGAAAACGTGGTGAGTTATATCCTAGTGTTATAATAATAAAACTCGTAGTTAGTCAGTTTTTTTATTTTGTACGTCAATACCAGTTTATTGGTTAATTTAAAAAATTCAACATTTATGGTTTTAGAAAAAACGTGTAAGATTACACAGATGACGTAAATTATAATACACGTTTTGGGACATATTGTCCAAAGTCGATACTAAAAGATACTACTTTTATACTTTTTTAGACTATAATGTTTTCCTAAACATTTATCATTCATCACAGTTGAGTAACGTATAATGCATTTATTTAAAATTTAAGGTCTTATTTTAATAAAATTAGAAATTCTTTACAAATCGTCGAAGCAACTTTCAGACAATAAACGTAAACGTATATAAGTGGTGTACAGATAAAACGATTAGCATAGCGTAGTATATATTATACTCTATTGTCAGCGTCCATATGAACTGCTGTAGGTAGTTTTCGTATTTAATGTTATACAGTTGAATCTTTTAAAAACCATTAAGTTCAGCGATAAAAAAGAACTTTAAATATCTTGTGGAAATTAAAAAAAACATCCAAGTGTTTTAAATAATGAATGCATTTCATTGCATAAATACCAAACGAAATTTTGGTAAAACGTTTTGTATTTTCACTGGTACATCAATTCTTATATTTAAGTCAAAACCATACGGCACATTTTTTAATCCTAAATTATTTCATTATAGACTTGAAACTATTGTAATTCACATTTTCAATCAAAATTCGATTTTTTCACAACGTTTGTATTTTTTATTCGTTATACTTTCTGTACCAAATAGTATAAAATACTAAAACAGTCTTATTATTCCTACTGTAATCACATAATTTGTAATAACACGTGATTGCTAATTGCAACTGATAACGTCAATTTTAAATTTCAAGAATTCCTAATGTATTGGTCCGAATTTTGAATTACGTAACATCAATTATATTTCCAGAAAAATTAACTAAAAGATATTTTTCGTAAAGAATCTAGTGTTCCCATTTGAAAAAATCAAAACATGTACAGTCAAAGGACATCCTCAAGTCGGCATGAAAAAAAAGTTTTGAAAACATGGGTAGCATTAAAAATAAATCCATATTTCAAAATGGTTACGGTATAAAAAGTAATTTGCATTGCTTAAAAATTATTCTGTATATGCACTGCTTTGTATTTTCACATGTGATTTTGATAATAACAATAAATTAAGCAACACATTTCGTGTATCTTCATATTTTATTAATATTTTATAATAGATACAAGGAAACTTTTTGCTTTCGTTAAGTGTGTGCGCTTATACCTACTAAAAAACAATATTGCTCTTGTAGTTTTTAACTAAAAAATAGAAAAATTAGATTATTGATAACAGCACACGAGTTTCGTATATGATATAACCGGTTGAGATTAATATCTTAGTGTGATCATAAAGTTAGTGAATTGACTTATTCGTTTGTTGGGTGACACTTTTCGCCCAATCAAATAGCGCTTAACCCGTTTAGTGAGCTTATTTTTTTCCAATGCACGAGACGGTTTTACCAGGATAAATGTTCGAAAATAATAAACTTAATATAGTTATCGTTTTCGAATCTTTTATTATATTGCGAAGTATTAAACAGCGAAAGAATGAAAAAAAATCATTCCCGTGATAATGCAAAACATCGTTTTGCGCAATCTAAATTCCGTGGAGTTATTAAGCAGTTAAATGAACCGAGGACACATCATCCCCGCGCATTATACTCGTATCCCGCGCAAGAACCGGAAGTATATTTTTATCTGGCACGAAATGTACAGCAGTTATCCAAGCCCGGGCGCTCGCTGTAACACCAAAATATTTAGTATGCACATATATTTACTGGTGTAATTAACGAAAAACACCGCGATGGAGTAATCAACTTCGGTATTTTAACGTGTTTAATTCTTCGAAAACCTTAAAAAGTTTCCGCTGTTTTTATTACATTTGTTCTTAGTGCTCATTTTTCTTAGCTGAAATGATAATAATTGCTAACGATTAATCCGCCGTATCTGTATGTTTAAACTTTTTTTTTTTTGATTCAAATTTAAAGTTTATTTCTTGCAAATTTCTTTTTCTTTTTTTGGTGCTCCTATCGATTGTTTACAATTGTTTTGTTGAAATTACTTTTCGGAAGTTTAATGAATTTACTTCATAAAATTTCAACAACATTTACTGAAGTACGACGTTTTCATTATTTTCTACATGCACATAATTCGATTTTAGATGACCTATATTAATGTTTTATACATAATTATATTCGCATAATTCATAATGTATTATGTTTTAGAGGCTTACAATTTTTTTTCAACAATACATTTTTCCTTTTTACATTATTTAAAAATAAGAACAAAATTAATATAAACACCAATATATTATTATAAACAAAATAAATAAATAAGAAATATACATAACTAATAGCGCCAAATTCAAATTAATTTTCAATTGTAATATCTGTATATAAAAAAAATCAAATTCATATTATAAGTACTATGATTATTTATTTATTTTTAAGAGTACCTTTATCGATATTTTATAATTTTTAATAGTATTCATTTATAACATAAAATGTTATTATAATTATCAAATTAAATTTAATTTTATAAAATAATTTATATATTTAAACCTTCAAATTAGTAAAAAAAATAAGTAAATGTTGAATCAAAATATAATTACGTGACTACATTTTTTTATACTCGTAGTTAAAGAAATCTGAATAAACCCTTTTTAAAAATGTCTTACATCATAATAATTAAATTAATTTAGAAAATTCTTAATAAATTGAAACTTGAGCTTTGTTTCGTCGGAACGTAATATAATAATAAGAAATAATTATCAATAATAATAGGTACAATGAAAAAAAATGTAATTAACTCAGGGCTAGCTATTGTTAGAAAAAGAAAATAATGGGTTCAATACATTTTTTCAAGTTGTCTAAAAAAACTTTGCATCCACGCGAAGCCGCCCGAATCATAGATTAAGTATAGGTAGCAATTAAAAATTCTGTATCACCGTATTAGAATTATATTTTATTTATATTTTCTATTACATCTTGATTTAAACGACATTGTTATTAGATATTTCAAAGCTACATTTAATTGTATATTATATGGTATACTTACAGTATAATTTAGATTGCCGGTGCACTCCATGGAATCAAAACATTAGGAACGATTATTCTATATATTTTCACTACCAGTTCTATCAACTTCTATCAACTGTTCACACCGCTCTATGGAATTCTTTAATAAAAAAAAAATTAGCCTTAAATGCATTTTGAAAGCACGATGAAACAAATTTGGACTAAATAATGTTTTACTATTAAGACGGCCGAAATAATTTCGAACAGGAGGCTTGAATAAAAGAAGTTTGGAAAAGGCTGGTCAATGGGAATAAAATAACAAGTAGTTATAGTTCTATAAATAACCCGAAAAGGTCAAAAGTTCATACTTATTAGGACCGAATGTATTTATTATAATAATTTATTTTAATCGACGCGTAGCAATTAATAAACACAACGTCCTTTACATATGTATTGTATTTCACACAATAGAAAACGTGATTTATTTTACGTTTCGTGTAACGTTTAAGAAACATTAATAATACACCGTTTATATACAAGAGGTGTGTTGCGTTTAAAAATTAGAAAGCGATAAATCATTATATTATTTTAAAATTATTTTTATTTCAGTAGGCCAATGCGAGCGATTAATAAGTTACCGGTTAATTACTGATTAATTATACTCTGCACTAAACGTTTGAATAATTATCAATCATTCCTTTACAGACGGAATAACTTAGGCCGGCCGCGTTCGGTTTTATTTTAATGCGGCGTAGGGCGAAACAAGTTGAACGGATTATCGCACGTAAGCGACTGTAATTATTATTATAACGTGTAAGAAGTGTATCGATTCGACGAGGGGCAAAAAAATTGTTTACCAACCGATTTCCTTAACTTTTATTAGTTATTTCCACGTACAACCACGGCCGTAGTTATAGTTGTTAGCATCGGAAAACAACGTGAGTATACAAATTTAACCGCGACGAGCATTGTAGGTTTTGGTGACTCTCACCAAATAATAATTATTTCCAACGCAATTAAAAACTTACTCGTTGGAATTTGTAAACACAAAGCGACGTCGAGGGATCGAGATGAATATTAATGTAGGTCAAGAAAACAACATCAGGAACTTTTGCCACGACATTATTATTTGAAGACGTAATGACGAGCATGCAGTCTAATTTTATTAAGAACACCGAAAATAATTAAACTCGATCAAGTACACGGCGAATCATCGAAGTACTGTAGTTTGAATAAAACATGTCAGAAGCAAGCGAACGAAACGATATCAATTCCAAATAAAATGATGTAACTGATATTGCAATTATTATACTTCTCGCAAACACCCGTGCTTATATAGTATACATTCGTGGTGTACACGCATTACCACAAACACCGTTTTTACATTATTTTCTAAACTTTTCGTTCGGATCTGTATTAGCTTAGAGTTTACGACGAGTCAGGGAGCCGAAATTATTTTTTCAAGACAGGACGACGTGATAGAAGGGTCGGATGTGACACTATTTCAAGAATGATACGACAAGGTTATTGAATTAATATTTTTAATCTTATTTTTTCTTAAATTAGCTGTCAAAAATATCTCTTGATCATTTACTCTTAAGGGTATATGAAGCTTGAATTTATCTTTATCACAATTTAATAGTAGTAATGGACATAAGTAATCCGTGGCGGAATCGAACGGGTTCGCACCATCGTACTTCAGACGGATTTCTACGGCGCTTCTCGGGATATATATGTATATAAGATGGTTTAACCTCTTTAAGCCCCCCTCTGTTATCATCCCAGGGCTTTATCGACGAAAACGTTATGTTAATTCAAAACTGATGCGTCGAGAAAAAATACTGTGATGATAAAGAGCAGTCAAATCGTTTAATGGAGCCCACGAAACATTATCATAAATGTTGTCACAGCGGTGCTTTTGTCATCATTGGCTATTCTATTATACACATTATGCACTTGAACACAAAAGTCTTTCACCCTCGAAGCCGCGTGGCTGCACGGTTTTTTTTTTTATTTTTCCCGCGTCCAAACTTCAAATGTATTTCGATGTATACACGAGTGGCGTCGGTCTGTCCATCGTGTACGCGGTACACATTATATTGTTGTACATACTCGAAGAGCGAAGAGATATTCAACCATTCGGAATATTTTTCTTATTATTTATTGCACACACACACACGTGAATAATATATATTAAGTTAAGCTTTAACAATAATGGTGTTCGTACTCGAACTTATGACAATCATCATCACCATAGTACTTAATATTTTACTGTACAAGCGTCAATGTGTGTGTGTGTAAATCGTTTAATTTTAATTGTTTTTGTTACTTGCTCGTGTCGGTCAATGCGCATTTCGAATGCCGGAATCGTTGAGTTTTCGCACTACACCGTTCGAGTATGAAATCCAAATAAATTAAGTTCATTTTCGTACCGAACAAAATACTAGTGAACCGACGTACATGAATAAATGCAACGGGAATCGTTTGATTGTACGCGCGTTAATATATCACGACGATAACATTATATTACACGGTGCAGATTAACATTTTTTGTTTATTTATTTTTTAGTCAATTCAAAGTGTAAGTTTTAAAATCATAACCGTACACACGCCGTATGTAGGTCATACGAAGTATGTGCCAAACTCCGTGCATTTGTGCCAAACACTGGCGATTCGTATTATACGTATACGGGGTGCTTTTACTTTTTGGCAAAACCCCGGAATAAGTGACTAGAATAATTTTAAATTTACCGACCGGAGTAATTTATACGTTCGCATGTGTGTGATATAGTAACGGTTACAACTTCAACTCACCAAGCACTCGCGCGTCTACACGGACTTACGGAAACGCCGTTGTTCTCCGTACCCGTACAGTTGTCCGTAACAAACGGACCGTCCAAACGCGACTGCAATAATCTCGTCGGCGGTGACGTGTTCGTTTTATTTGTTTTATCTCCCGAGAATGTGCAACGTGTTGTAACTGTTATGTACAACAATACAAGTAAGTACACATTATTCACGACACGGTACAAGGCGAAAACATCGAAATCGATGCGCTATAGCAGGGGTGGCCAACAGGTCGATCGCGATCGACTGGTCGATCGCAAGATGAATTTGAGTCGATCGCAACTCCCTTCCGCATTTTATTGAATTTTTTCTCTAACACGCAAGTTACATATTATAAATTTTTGGTTTATTTATTTATATACAACCTTTTTTTTTTTTTGGTCGATCGTGACGACCTAGAAAAACTCAAAGGTCGATCACAAGCCTATTAAAGTTGGCCACCCCTGCGCTATAGTGTATTGTTTGCCAGCGGCCGCGCGTGTGTTGTTCGGCGAAAACGTTGCCCGTTTTAAACGCAAAACGATATTGTGCAAACTGGAAATCACAGAGTATGTACAGTGCGTTCAAGTGTTCGAACACATTCGATCACGGTCATCGCGGGGCGCACAGGCTTATATAGAAGTGGTAAACTGTTGTAAAACTGCGAGACAGAAAAGTGCAATCGCGTTAGTACGGCTATTGCCGCCGCGCCCGCAGTCGCGTCACGGCCAAGTATATTTTATTACCGGAGGAACGTCGACGAGATGATTTTATTAGCATATCGAATAGAAAAACGAGTAATGGTCTTTCAAGTGGCAGTTAATGAATCCGGCAGCAGTTTTGTCCGAGTGAAAACGTTATCAGATATCATCGCGCGTGCGGACGTTCGGAATATTGTAATGAAATATTCGAACCGTTGTGGCTGTAACGAGTACCTAATGATTTATATCATGGTTAAATAATACATTTTTTAGTATCGGAATTCCCTTTAAATATTTTAAAAAAAAAACCGTGATAAAAAAAAAAGTTTCACCGTTTCGCTCGTTTCTATAATCTATCATACTAGTATATACCATATCTATAATATTATAAGTGATCAATTAATTGAAAAAAAAACATTTTAACCGAGTACTACAAGATCACAAAGTACACTCTCTCCTCTGCGTTATCCTTGGGTAGAGATATGAAAACGAATCTATTTAAAATTGACCGGCAAAAATGCCTATTCATCTCTTCATTGTATACGTCTTCACAAGCGCCCGCGGCTGACATACTCGTATAGTATCGTCACAGTCGTTCGAGGCTCGAGTATCTGACTGCGTTGCAATAATAATCAATATCGTTAGTATTATTATTATTATAAGTAGTGGGAGTAGCGCTAGGGCCGGTATAGTAGGGGTAGTTGTAGGGGTGGCGGCAATAGTAACGGTTGCGGTGAAAGTATAACAAAAGTAAATATACCACGAGAAACGCAATGTTTCCGAGTGTCGCGATTAGCATACTATGTCTTACAACATTCGGTGGCGGCTTGGTGTGATATCAATTTCGGATAGGTTAAAGCGTTAAAAGATGGCATCTGCGATAATATTATTATATACGGGAATCATTGATCGGCACGCGAAGGCGGCGGCGGCGACGGTCATTTCGCCCCCCGGTGGGTGGTTGCGCACGCGGGGTGGTGGCGGACGGGAACGAACGAACTACTATACAGACTCCGAGAGGGATGGATCGACGGCGGGGGTACGATGTGGACGCGGGTGACGTTCGCGGTGGGAGGGGGTCAGAGGCGAGATATCGTTGGAATGTTTATGGTCAGAGCATGTGACTTTTATCGAACTTTGGGCGTATCCACCGCGCCGCGATCTCGCGTGTTTTGTTTCGCCCGACTTCCTCCGCCACCGCCGTGTTAAACACCCCCGTCATCGTCTTGGCTGCTCGGATGATCGTCGCACCTGCTTGACGACATCAACGCGAAACGCATACTCGTGAAACCCGTCTGGAACTGGTCGGACTCAGCAGGGGTTCAGAGAGTGCAATGCACCGGGGTCTCAGATGCAGTTCCTAGACTTTCTTAGAATTACATAAAATACAATACCTACTTTATATCGGGGATGGGCAACTCAATGCTACGAGTGGGCCAACTTTTTGAAAGTGAAAGCCTAGCGGGCCAGAGAACTTAGAAAGCAAAAAAAAAAAAGGTCAATCAAATTATTACAATCTACATTTATTTTTTTATATTTAACTATGAATTCATGTGGTAATTTACTATTGTCATTTATTTTTTATATTTAATTGTCAATACATGTGGTATTTTACAATTTACATTTATTTTTTATACTTAATTATTATTCAATATTAGATAAGAATTCATAACTTCATTTTACGATATACGTTATATCGATGTAATAATTACATATTAAAATACGGAAAAATCCTAATATTTTATATTTTTAAAAAGCAATTTGTAAATGTGGCACGGTACAGGTAAACAAGGTTCGCGAGCCGGACGCGGCCCGAGGGCCACCAGTTGCCCATCCCTGCTTTATATGATTACTTCGACAACGTTTTATCATCAAACATTGGATAACGATTAAACGAATTAAACATGTAAATACCAATTATTAGATCGTCTTCATTTTCAACACTTTCGTGTATTATTATTATTTAGTCTTATCAAACGTATAGGAGAAATATTTATAAGATTTGTACGTCGATTATTTTTTTTTTCTCTTTCGATTACAGGACTTCAAGACTTAATTCCAGGTCTGGTCGTTCATAACTTAGGCTTGATCCCTATTCGGTCACGTCGTAAAGTGAAAAACTGAATGTTTCCGTCACGTTTCGGACGGTTATTAGGTGCACTCGAAAAACGACGGGGCGAAGGACCTTCAGCCCTTGACCCTCTTCTTTCGGGCACACCACCTCTGGTGCGTTTCAATTACCCGTCACCTGTTCACCATCCGTTCGGTCGGGGTTGCGGTTGTAGTAGACGGTCTGCACGTATCGTACAATTGTTTGATAAACGTGGACCCCGATAGATGACGATGCATACACAAAGTAAGACGCCGGTCGCGGGCGAGTGTGGACCGTCGCAAACGATTCGCGAAGTATGGGAGCGCGGTGTACAAGGCTGTGGTAATAAATTGGCTGGACGACGATATTTCATTCAGGAATCTCTGGACTTGAACGCCGGCCATTATGACGTTATATACGAAAAAAAAAAAAGAGAAAAAACGGCAACTGAAGAATTACACTGTTTCTGTTGGCCGGTGCTTGCGTGGAGGGGGGGGGGACTGCAGAGGGGTAAATAAAAAGTAAAAACAAGAATAACCTAAAAAAAATAAATACATAAAAAGAAGAATCATATAACCCGGCAGACCCTTTAAATTCGTTCAACCGTGTGTTCGGATAGGGTCTCTACTCTCTGTAGAGATTCTCGTTTTAAACTGTGTTCGACGATGGTAGTTTTTTTTTTGTTTTTTATATTTTGTTTTCTTCTCTCTTGCCCGAGATAGCCTTAAGCCGTATCCCGAAGAAATCCCAGTGTCGCGTGAGTTATTGAATTTCAAAAGTTGAGCAATGCATTCTCGACGGAAAACGAATAAAAATATAACTAAGACAATGAAGTTAATCAATTCAGTGGTAAAATAACCGGCTTAGGATTACAATATTTTCTTTCGATTAATAAAATATTAATATGCGTTTATGGCATCATGAAAAAATCTATTAACCATGTGCTTCAAAGAAGTAAAAAAGTTTTTGTTAATGCACAAAATAAGAAAATTCAAAAAATAACTAATTAATGGCTTATTATTTTTTATTAAACACACAAATAAAAAAATAAAAAGGTCAAAACCTAGTTAAAGTTAAAAAACTAAGGCTACTAATTTCCGTTATTAATTAAAAATAATCCAATCATTTAATGAGTAATTAATATTTTTTAACAGTAGCAAGACTAATGACCCTTCGTACAACTAGTTTTTTTTTTCTCAAAATTATATTATTTTAAATACGAACCGATAATTATTTATTAAAAAAAAAAAAAAAGACGAATAGATTAAAATGGGCATGTTTCACTTAAGACCTGCCGACTGAAACTGATCTGAGGGTCGCTCTTGGGGCATAACGACGTCGTAAAAAAAAAAAAATAAAGAAATAAAATGAATTATGAAGGGTTTTTATTGTTGTTCGCCGTTTACATAAGTCTATCACGCGTGAATGCTGTTGAAATAGATATAACCTGTTCGCTGAGCACACAAAACGAATTACTAATGAAATCAAGTCGACTTTGGTCGGCACGAAAATTAATAAAAACTTAACTACAGATGTACTTAAAAACAAATAAAAACGCACATAAACTGCATGTTAACGGCATACGTACCTGCGCATATTACATACACATATACACGCAACTGCAGTCGTTGTAGTAAATTTCGCTCTTCCGGGAACATTTAGCTATGTGTAGCGGAATTCGGCACAGCGTTTTCTGCTTATTACACACCTTTCCGTCCTGAGATATAATTTATTTACGTCCTGCCACGCAACGGTTACTTAACCCCTGCAGTTATTCTCTTATCTGCTCTGGTGTTCTAGTAAAAACTTTAGGTACACGCGTCGTATTATTTACGGGCTGCACGAGGATTTTTCGTATTTTTTTATTTTTTTCATATATTTATTTTTACTTTTTTTTACCCGTCGCCGTAACGGATAATCCCGGAGCACTTACAGATCCACGGAGCCGATATGCGCATACACGCGGCCCCGCGGGTATGTTAATTCTGCAGTAGAGATTACCTTGCGTTTTTTCGGTAGTTTTATTCGGTACCGGAACGGCCGTCCTTCGCTCCTGGCATCGGTCTAGTGACCACCGAGTTTCAGATAAGAGAGTTTCCGTTTCCCAAGACCGGTTCAAAGGTCTGGTCCGGAGGCGTTGGACGCAATCCAAATTCCTTGTTTCCCGGTCATTTAATTCGAAATAAAAATCACGAGGGTGCAAAAAATAAAGAGTCGTGTAAAGAGAGAGAGTGAACACGAAAGAAGACGAGAAAGAGAGAGACACAGAGAGAGAGAGAAAGAGTAGGTGAGTGAGTGAGAAGGATAGAGAGATAGATATAGGGACGGGCAGGCAGCGAGAAAGAGGAAGAGAGGGAGAGACAGCTTAAACCTTCTGAAAAAGACCGGAAATACTTCCGAGAACGGTAGTAAAACCGTGTTTTTAGTTTCCGACCGATTACAAATCTCCTAACCCTACAGAATGGACGTTTAGATGAATCAGCACGATATAAACATATCCAGACAGCATTAATGTACTTTTATAAAAATATATTATTTTTTGTACCCGAGGCTATTTTTCTTTAAAACTTTGCTAGAAAACTCACGTTAAAAAATATGAACAAATTGTGTAACAATATTTTTAACCGAAAACAACCGATCAAATAATATTTTAAAATAAGACACCTTTAGTAATTATTGTTCGGAATACTTAACGGCTGAGTATTTCCGATTATTTATTTAGAAATTACAAAAACTATTTTGTTGTGATTAAAAATTCTATAATTAAAAATGTTTAACATGTTATAAATAATATATTTTATCATTATTTAATCAATCTGCAGTGATTATTATCAAATATAATTATTTTATATGATGTGATATTATAATTTCTAAACATAATGTTTATTTTATTTACCTTTTGTGTATTAAATTCACATAACTATGGTAGTTAAAACTACACTTTTTTTAAAACATCAAAACACCAGTCAGATAATATAGAAATTATCGACCATTTATACTGTAAATATTAAAATTAAATAAAACCCACTGCGACTACTTCAATATTATTACACTCGCCTCGTTAACAATATATTCATGCTCTTATTGTTCGTATCGTAGTTTGTTCGGGTAAAATAACAAAGGTCTTATTGTTATTCATATTATTATACTTTAACATAATGTTTACTAAGTAAACCAGATAATAATCATTGTTATAACCACATTAATCGATTTCTCGCACGCACACCGCCTTTTAATCACCGAAAATCGAACACTTAACTGAAAAACATTAATAAGCTTTTTAGCTTAGTAATATTATGTAGTAATTATCGACGACGATCATAAGCATTTTTTTTTTTTATTACTAGAGGAAAACATTAAATAATATTTAATAGGAAATCAATATCTAAATTTCATCTGGCATTCGGTTATCCAAAAAACAAATTATGGAGTTTTATATAAAAGCTATATTATAGCTGTAATATTATTTATATATATATATATATATATATATATATATATATATATATATATATATATATATATATATATATATATTGAATTAGAACTTTTTACATTTTTTTTCACACAAAATAATGAGAATTCAATATTTTGTCAACTTAACTTTATGTTTTATTTTTAATCAAAAAAGTTTTTAGTGAAATTTGACAACCATAAACAGTTTTTCAGAAATAACATTACGAAAAACCAATAGTTTCCTCTCGGCTCGGAATTGAAATGGAAATGTTTTATTGGTATATGTATATGTTCATTTCAAATAATTTATTATACATATTTATGTTAATTTATGTTACACGCACAACTTATTATATAAAAATCATACATCCACTATAACTTCCTGAAAATAATAATTATAATAATATTCAAAATAGAATAATGTTATGAAGAAATAAACAATGTGCAGACTGAAGATGTAGAGATTCGCATACATTTAAAATTAGCTATATCCAATAAAATGTAATATTTTCTGGAATATAATTTTTTTATTCTAATTGAAAAGAGGAATGTAATTTTTTTATATTCATCAAAACCATAATTATACTGAAATTGTTTATTTAACTAATATTTCGTATAATAATTAATTTTATTAAGTTTAGTAGTAAGTTATCAATTAACCTACTCATAAGTAGCACGTATTAATATTATAATAGTACCATAATATATTATACTATAATTACTAAAGATACTATCATATAAACAAATAAGACCAAGGAGTTAATTATTGTCCGTTGATATAATATATATTTCTTATCTATAAGAAATGTTTTTTCGTTGGAATTATTAATTTTCTTTACACAAACGAGCCAAAACTACACTATATTTAGACTCGAGCAGCGGTACGAACTCAAATATTATATAAGTTTAATCGAACAAAATATTAAGTTGTTAATAATTTTAAATGCATATACAGTATTAATTATACGCATCGTTAAATAGATTGATGGAATAATTTTGGTCCGCATTTACAAAATATTGCTTTTGATTTTAAATTTAAATTAATCTCTATTTCTCGGGACTACGAAATTGTTTTCTATGAATAAAATGTAGAATCAGTTATGATCTGAACCGTCGCAATTTCCCGTTTAAAATGATCATACAATAGATGATAATCACTGCAGGTTAGGTTGATAAATTAACAATGATATTGTTTCGAATGTGTCACCAGTTACCGCGCATATTTCAATCGTATATTTTTATTTATACATTCGGTACGTTTATTATATTAACATAAACTATGGTTATACAAATAGTGTTCATGAACATAATTACTATACCGCACCCCTAATGGGTGGACTTGTATTACGGCCATTCGCGTTTGTTTAATCTCGTTTTAACACACTAAACTCACATTACGATAACTGTGTAATGACATCCAAACCGGCGTGTGGCTGGAAATCAGTATCATTGATTCGAAATACAAATCCATCAACCGCGCGACCGAAGACGGCGCCGCGTACACGCAATACCGCTACACGGATGCGTCGTTCTTAAAACGGTTGCATCCGGTAGCCCAATCCGTTCTAGACGACGTCGCGTCCGCTGCATTGTGTTCTGTAGACTGTAACTGAAAAAAAAAACCTTTGAAATAAACCATTTGGTCACGAGCGTCGTCAACGATTGCTAGGCGTTTTATTTTCTTATTCAAAAGATTTATTCTTTTTTAATATACATATGAAGAATAAATACCAAGTTATTCGGAGACTAAAAATTATAATCACTTATCAATCACCAACAGCGAAACAACAATAAACTGTTAATTATTGTAGTCGAACAATCAAATGGTCCTTCAATAACATTCTGTACAATATTCTCGTTTAGTCGCTCAAACGCCACAAACACGGAATTTCGGAAAGGAATTTATCGTTAAATTCTTATGGTAAATTCGTTAAACTGAAGTCACTAATCGTGTATCGATGTAACATGGATTGTACGTAGAAAACTATGCGAATCGTCTATTTATTTCAGCTAATTACTATACACTTCGGTGGTTTCATGCGGGAAACACATTTACATTCAAAGTTATTAATCAATAGGATACACTGTGGTGAATTTACAGTATATTTACATCATGATAATAAAATTCACGTTGATTTTATTTATCTCGAGTTTCCGTACCCATTTTTCGTGTTTATTAATAATTTGTACTGATCACTTATTTATCGATACGTTCGACGAATACGTATTTAAACTAACAGTATATCCACCGATATCAATATATATCTCTTCGTCTCGAATTAAATATTTTATACAATTTAAGCCACAATTTAATATTATTAAAGTGTTTTCCACTTGATCTTTTGCGCCATTTCCACGCACTCTTTGCACGATGTGCAACCAGTGCATGTTTCCGTGAAAAACGTCATTTTTAACAAAAACTACACTGCAATACGCGTGCAGTTGAAAATGTTCCAAACGCAAATATACCGAAAGAATGTTTAAAGCAAAATTCAATGCACAGTTCTACTCCGCTGCTCAAATCTTAGTGCGTCAAGTATAAAAGAGCAAACGTAAACTGTACGTTCGTTCATTTAAAATGTCCACGCTACGATTTGAATTTGTAAACAATAAGTTATCAAAAGGTACCAACTTCGCGGCCATTATTATTTTTACCGATTATCTATAATCGAAACTTTTTATTGTATTTATAAATGCATTCGTTGCCGGGCAACCGATATTTTAATGGAATTTCAATAACGGTTTTACAAAAGTGTACACTGTAAGTTAAACAAAATGTTTATTATTCTGTTTTAATTTATTCCTGTGAAAACCAATGGGTAAAATTGGAAGGTTTAAAAATAATAATAATAAATAAAATAATTAAATTAGAAAAATACCAACACTTGTAATAGGAATGTTACCAATAATTGTCAAGAAAATAAATGAATATATTCAAACAGTTTAACTATGGTATAGTTTCATCATAATATTTAACTCGGCCAGAATATACTAATGATTATATCATTAAATGATTGACGAGTATGATGGATTTAGTTCTAAGAATGTTTATTCAAATGTTCACTCTTGATGAAAGACATTTATATGAAAATTATTCATATTTATTATAAATGCTACAAAGAGCACTGTTTATGTTTTTTTATATCATTCGGCTTTTAGAGCCTAACGATGTTTCAATTCAATGTATGTCTTTAATAAAATAAACGATTTGTATTTCAAATTAATCAATGGTAAGAAATAAAAACCATATCGATCACAATACACTGCAGCTATTGTGGAACATTTTTAAATTTGTACTAAAATCCACTACCAAATTTTGTGAAATAGCGGGCGTGTTAAAAGCTGCAACTTTATAAACAATGCATACCTGATCACAATTGAATTCATTTCTTGAAATAAAAATAAATTCACTTGAATACTCTGGTATAAAACAGTCGAACTTGGTTTACTCAAAACTTGAAGGGACAGGAAAAAAAGTTCGAGTTATCCGAATAAAATTTTAAATTTAAATCTGTACAATATATTGATTCCTATGTATTTATTAAAATATGTAATAAAAATATTTGCTATTTATATATTACATATAATTTTGAAAAGGTATGTCTAAACAAAAATTAGATAAGTAAATTATTTTAAAAAGGTATTTATTTTTGTTTGAGTTTTGATCGCAGCGTTTGCAATGAATAATTGTACTTTATTTAAAGCTTCGATAAGTTCATTGCTGACCTCTGGGTTGTGTTCGGTAAATCACCTTGATTCATTATAACGCATCTGTTCTTGGGAAATCGTGGGAATATTGAGTTCAATAAATTTTTGTTCCTCTTCTTCATCCTATGATTGAATACATCGAAACGATGTTTTCACATTTTTTAAACAGGAAATTGTAGGGGCGAGGAAAAAGTTAGAGGTATCGACGATTTCAAATTAACTAAGTTTTACTGTAATATAACTTTTGGATTTAGTTGTAAATAAATCGTAAACAGAGAGCGAAAATTCAGGATCATAAATGTATTCTTTGGTTATTGTACACTGCAACATAACGAAAACAGCAAATCTAGATAAATTAAATTACATATTCAACCGTATTCTAATAGTAGGTGTTATCAGCGTTATATGTTATTAAAGACATTGTCATATTGATCCATAAAGAACGTCCGTACCGTGGACGTATCCACTGCGTCGTCTCAGTGTAAATAATATCATTTTCTTCCTAACTCGAATAGCTAATAATTCCTAAGTTCAACGGGGGATTTTTTTTTGTAACCACAGATTATTTTGCTATTTTTGACACGTTTAGTTCGAAATCACCGTTGGATTGAGCAAACCTCGTATGGCATAATATAACACTTTCAAAGGGAAAAAGAGAGAACCCACCAGGACCGCATAATCCCAAGCACGTGGCCACAAATGTCGAGTCCAATGCCGTCAGAAAACTCTATAGTCTCGAGTGTTTCGGGTATACCGGGTGATCCGTTTTACGTGCTATATGCTCAGCGTGTTTATCGCGAAACCAATGAAAATTGAACGTTTGAAAAAGTGAAATCGAAAACCGTAAAAATATTTTTTCATTCCTCTTGACAGTCCCGCGATACGGCGCGGAGATTTTTGCTGCGGTGGGATGTTTCTTCAGAGCGATTTTCTGCACGACGCGCTGACGTTCGACTTCTTCGTCTCGGCAAGGGGACAAAACAAATAATTCTACTAGATTTGGTCCGCTTACGGAAGAAAAAATATAATTAACATCACAACGCAACGCTTTTACGTATTTTCTGTTCCATCCACCCAAACGGTTTCCCGGAGAAGTTTCGGTGTACGCGTTTCGGAACTGCGATCCGTTAGTACCTTGGGATTGACGCTTCGCACTGGTGCTAGACGATGTATCGAAATATTGTCGACGGACACTATGGTATAAATAAACCTATATAAACGTCTATCTTCCGTATTAGACCGCGCAAGTGCGTGCACAGATAAGAGGAAGCAACGGCGACCGCGGAGGGGTTGCGCGCAAAAACATTTTTCCCCGCCGGGTTCAGCTGCGCCGCGCGGCTATCGTGCGCGCTCGTCGTCATCACGATACAATTACGAACGTTTTATCGCCAAGTACGCGGCGGACTATACGACGACGACGACGACGACAACGATACGTTCAATCGGTCGGAATGACGACGATAACGGGGGTGGGCGCGCGACGCGTGTTAGTCGTCCCGGGCATGCACGTAATTATATATATATATATATGACAGCGCCGGACGCTCGCGCACAGACCCCCGGTCCGGCCGGATTTAATTAAAACCCCTTTCCCGTTCCCGTATCGACCCCTTCATCAAACCCCTAGTCGAGCAACCCCTTCCGCGACCATATACACTACGATAAAGCGCCGCTGTAGGTATATACACGCAAGCACTGCTTTGTGTACCACCGGGTTGGCTAAGACGCTGTACGAAATGACTATAATCTTCTGGACACGCTCGATATGCGTCTCGTCGTCATCGGCTTTAAGCCGAAACAACAACAACAGCGACAACGGGCGTTCGACCTGCGAACACAAATATTTTCACAACGCCGTCATAATCCGTATGGTGTACTTTTTTTTGCGACGACGACAGAAACGTGACCGGATAAATCTATACCGAAACCGAAACAATCGTTATAATCACGTCCAGGATATGTTTGGAATATATTACGTTTGATTATTTGTCTCCGCAGCTCTGTTACATTATATAGTTAGACGAGTGTTGAAAATATTTGTAACTTGTCGTCTAGTTACGATACGTAGAGCTGACGGAACGGGTAGTAGTTATAACTTTCTCCGAAATGAAAAAATAAATAAATAAACGGGCGAAACTCCTAAGCCGGGTAAGATACAGGGATGGGTAAATTATATTGCTGCGTTTGTCTTTTGAACTTGAAACTAATGCTTTATTGTCCATTGATCTCGAAAGAACAATTCCGAGTGAAAAAGGTCGAGTGGATCGGATTATACGAATAAAGATGTTCGATATAGTAGAAAAACTAAATTTCTTAATGACGTAAGTCGAACTTTTAAAGTTCTAACTTTTACCAATAAAAAAAAAAACGTATCAAATATAAAATTACGAAATGTCTACATAAATTCTAATATATGAAATAAGTAATTGTTTCAGGTAGCTAGGATTATTTACGATTTCGAAAAATAGTGGTTTTGTTGTAATCGTATACGGATTGATTTGTATTTGTTGGGTTATGCTAATTTCATAATATTTTTTGCGCCGAAAATCCCACCAGTCTTAACGATAATATTGTAAAATGTATTTACAAAGTACGGATAACAACAGTGAGAGCGCTTTACGACCGAGCAGAGCACTGCGGCCATAAGTGCAGAGACGGATGAACGCGGAAACGGTCCCGCGGTGAACTTGCGGCACTTGCGAGGGCGGTAGGATTTTCGCAAAGGCGGTGTGCGCCGTCGAACGCTCGAGAATATTATTTCCTCGCGTACGTCGCAACCCTATATACGAGTGTATATGTGCAGGTTATAAAATTAAACCGTGTCGCGGTAGCTAATAAAACGCGCAGATCCCGTCGTTGATTAAAATAAAAGAGTCTGCGACTACGATGACAGTGAGCCCGAACTCACGTCCGCTCGCCGCCGCCGCCGCCGTCTCCTCCGTCGTACCACTCGCCATGCCCCTGACGAACGTACGTTTCAACCACCACCGCCGTCGTCGTGCAATAGGCTAATTAAAAACGTACCTACGCCAATGGAGCGTGTTTAATTAACAACGGCGGCTCACCCCGTGGTAGTGTAGTTCGTCACATCCCGTCGCCCGTCGCCGACCGAAATCCTTTCATCGGGCCCGGCACCGTATTATTATGATTAGTGCCTACACATTGTGTACGTCGTAGTACACGTGGCGGCGGCGGCGGAGAGTCGGTCGTCGGTCGAGAGGTGCGTGTGAGGCCGCGGCGTAGCGGGTGTGTCGCGGTGCACGCCGTCGTGTACATACAGTGGTACAGGACCGTGACGCCTCGCACGCCACCAGTCGAATTATTATACGGGGTGTTCCGAAATGATTCATCCGATTACGAAACTGATATAGTTCGGCAACGGTTAATCGCAGCTTAATGACCCGGGTATTAATGGAAAGATAACTAAGTTTATTTTAAGTTATCTAGTTGATAAATTTGGCACCGTAATGGTTAGTGAACTAGGAAACGAATTATTCAGTTTTTGTCGATTGCCGACAAGTCGCGCTAATGTGCAGTTTAGTTACAACAAGATGGAGCACCACCCTTAGAAGTACGCAAATTTCTTAACGATCAGCTACCACAGAAATGGATCGGTCGCTGTAGTGCTAATGAAGCTACATTTTGTCCATGGCCGCCCCGTTCGCCGGATCTTACAATCTGTGATTTTTTTCTCTGGGGTTACATAAAAAGCATTGTTTATGTACCTCCCCTTCCAAAAGATCTTGACGAATTGAAAAGTCGCATTACAGACGCCATCAACTTGGTTACAGTCGACATGCTTCAACAGGTTCATGAGGAATTTGAATATCGCTTAGATGTGTTTTGTGCAAGTAAAGGGGGTCACATTGAACATTTATAAGCGTTGTACCTAAAACTTAAAATAATCCATAAATATGTAAAATTAATTCTAACATGATTAATCAAATTTTACAATAAATATGATTTTTAATATCGGATGAATCATTTTGGAACACCCTGTATTATTTCCGTGCATTATGCGCGCGTGTCAACCCACCCGCCGCCGACCCGTTCCTGATCGCGGTAGGTGCACACGGTACATACGAGCGCGGCTTCTTTCGCCGTCACTATACACAGATCCGGTTTCAACGGGACAACGATATAGTCTTATTATTATAATTATAATTGTTATTACTGTTATTATTCTGGTTGTATACGCGAAACGGCACTTATACGTAGACATAATATTGCGTATGGTCTCGAATAATGTATATCGGTTAGAATAGAATGGCGAGTACTCTCGGCAGCTTTTGAACGGGTTCTCTTTCCCCTGAAGAACACCGCGCGTACAATACGGACGACATTGATATTTAAGTCCCAGCCAGATAATATATACTTATTTAGTGTTTCAGTTGAGTTTGGCACATTTTTTTTAAAAACATTTTTCAATTTACTCTGTTATATATTCTTAGTATATACTCGTATATATATATATATATATATATATATATATATATATATTCAAATACGCAATGGTAAAGGTTTAGAACAGGAGTCACCAATTAATATTTTTGGAGAGCTGAATCGGAAATTTTGAAAATTTTCGGGGGCCGTCAAAATAGCCAAACAAATATTTTATGTAATGAAGCAAAAGTATAACGCAAATAAAAAATAATAAATTGAAAAAAATTAAATAAAATAAAATACAAATTAACAGCAATATTATAATATAAATAGAAAGTCAGGGTAAAATTAGTGGGAAAAATGGCAAGTAAGTTTGCGATCGAAGTTTATGCGTATTTTATTATAGGTTTTTACTTTTTTTCCTTGCCTGCGGGCCAGATAAAGTGTGTTCACGGGCCGGATGTGGCCCGCGGGCCGCCATTTGGTGACCACTGGTTTAGAAGATTTCAACGAACGCAATCATCGTTGCACGTGTGACGATCAAATTCTAAATCGGCAACAATAAAAAAATACTTGGAACCGTGTTGACAGATGTGTAGGTACTGTCCAGAATATTTCTGCTCGACCATCAATTTCGATAACTCGGTAGTAAGAAGGATATTTGGCGATAGTTAATCTAAAAGTTTTGTGTAATGTTCAACGATCATTATACGAGTATATGTTGCGATTCATGCGGCCAATGTTCGTGGAACTCAACTCGAACAACACAACAATGTTAGTGGGACTCAATGTAAATTTCACCAACTAATACACGCCGTAACTATATGGAACGGGGCGAAGATCTCTCGCTAGCTTTTCGGTTTGACACGGCAAACTTGTGACAAGGAATAAATACCGTTATCGGACCGTTAATGACTATTTGCTAAAAACCATTTAAATTCCTAACGGAAAACAATAACAATATTTTATGTATACGTTAAATAATACGTACAAATAATACACTCGGGAGCGCATAAATAATTATTATAATTCCGTCAGTTCGTTAAAATTAAATATTAATTTCGTTTGGTTCATGTTTAGCCTTGTTTTTAGTACGCATATGGAAATAAACAAATACCGTAGAGTTAAATTCAAAATAAATTATTGTAAAGTTTAAACTGTTTAATTTCCTCGAATTCGCTGTTTCATTGCTTTAGCTCTTTAAAATATATTGATCACCCGTGGAGGGGGAAGGAACTATAATTTCATAGAATGTTCTTGTCGGGAATCTTGGGTAAAAATTGTATAACGCCTTAAAAAATAATCAAATATTCTGAAAGAATGTTACACGTTTTGCATTTTTTTTTTCGTACACTCTAAATAAAATAAATTCAATACATTTGACGAACTGACGGAGAAGTGCTATCACGCTCACGCTTTAATAACTATAACATATTTAAACAAAAAAAAGATATCAAAGAATATAAAAAAAACACAAGTTCAGATAGTCCAGAAATATAAATTTTCTGATTAAGACTGAGTAAAAATGTTAGCACCTTATAATTAAATAAAACGAGAACTTATATCAAGTCATAATATTTGAGTTATTTGTCATGCGTAAGGTGCTGAACATATTATACAAAAAAAGTGCTGGAAATAAACACAAAATCGCAATTATTTATTAATTAAAATAATATTAGTAGTTTTAAATGTATATCAAATTTTATTTTAAAAGTTATACCTAATTGTTTTCATCGACAATTTACTTTTTATTTTTCATTATTATTCATCAAAGTAACAATCGTGTTCGTTACCTATGTCCACAGGGATATACTTTCTGTTGAATATTCTAAAAATAGTATTCAAACCATGTAACATGCACCCGGAGTTTTAATTAAAATTGACTTCATTAATTTTGAAATGTTCTACGAACAATGAATACGATCCAGACGGCATTTTCTAATTATTTTGACGTAAAAACTTACAAATAATTAATCAGCGATTGTCTAGTGTCTATATATATGCGTGTAGTCAAACATATCTTTGAACGGTTTGAAGAAAGCATAACGGTTGGTAATCGATATCTACGATTTAACCGCGTTTACGGAATAAAACGAACAACGGGGCCACGACAGGTTGGCACTTTCGTCGGGCGGGAAAAATAATATCACGGGCGCTCTTATTGCCACCTAACTAGTGGCGTCATTAGGGCCTAGGGAGTCGCTAAGGGGCGGCACTTGCAACTCACAATAAAACGCTGGGGTTGAAAAAGTATTAATTTGCGACCCCTGAAATTTCCATATTTGTGGTTTTTCGTTATTGGCATGGTACAGTTGCAGTTTACGAAAGTTCTGTACTTATCAGCGTAAAAGAGTGAGATAAATGTATATATGCGTGATGTTTAAAGCAATATCGGTGAAAAAGAAAAAAACTTTTGTATGTAAGACAAGAATCGCATTGATATGAATTTACGTCATTTCACGTCGATAGAATAGAGTCGTGTGTTTTTGTAGTCATAATATTATTATTTTTAAAACGTTTAGGTGTCGTGTGGGTAGCGGTGACAAAGGACCCCGCAGGTCTGTGCGTTCTGGATAATTTTTGCAACGACCTGACATTATGCTCGAATCGCGCCACTGCTTCTAACAATGTACTATATTACACTATTATACCGCGCCCGTGTCCTTACTCCGACTCGACCGGCTGTTGGGCCCGCACCGCGATAAGCGGCGAGCGCGATTGTTTCCGTTTTGAAACGCGAACCGGGCGCTCGCGAAATCGAGGCCGGCATTATTCGGCGGGAAAAATACGACACTATCGGGGCGATGGAGGTGGACCGGTATGGACCCGACGGCCTGCGGTGTACACTGCGCACACTATTATTATATTGTACAGCGCCAGAGAGTGTTTCGAGATGAAAGCGGACCGTGGAGCCCCGCGCCGGGACTGTGTTGTACGTATAGAGGCCGAACAATCGAGTAGGTATATAGGGGCGAGGAGCGGATAAGGATTGATAAATAGAAAGACGAGTGTACGCGTACGGAGAGTGCGTGTGTGCGTGCGTGTAAGAGCCGTTAGGGTGGGTGAGGGTGAGGGGTTGTCGGGACACCGGAAGCGGAGGAAGGAAAGAAACGGGCCAAAAGCCGGGGCAATCAATTTGTTTTACATCAGAAAACCTGGCCGATCGGAAAACAAAAACTCCGCGGCCGGCGGGAGGGAAAGAAAAAAAGCTCACGCGAGATAAAGCGAAGGGGGTCCGCAGGTCAAAAAGATAGATGGACGGACGGAGAGCGAGATCGAGGGACCGAACGAGAGGGTCGGGGCAACGGCTTGCAGACGGTAGGCGTGGCTTGGACCCGTACCAAACACGTTAGATGGATGATGGGACCTCAGCGCTTTTGCGCCTGCCGTTTATACACGCACACTCCTCTGCAATAGTATAAACTACAAATATATATACACACAAACAAACACATGCACACGTACGCGGGTACATGTGAAACGAGTACTACTACTACTACTACTACTACTATTACCGCTGCTTCACTATACCACTGTTCTATACTAGCTACCACTACTACCACTATAATAATACCGCTACGTCACCTCCCAGGTCCGCGAACGTTTACCTCACCCCAGGGTCCGTACCGGTACGTCCATATTCGTTATAGGCACACAATCGTCGGACACGGTCTTTGGCAACAAATTTACTACTGGCGTACCTCCTTCGCCCACTCCCCCCGGACGACGAGACTACGTAGGAGACCCCGATATATAAACGCGCGCAATACCCCTCATCACCGGTCCCACCCCTCGATACGTATATACAAAACACACGATTTTCCCCCATCCTCCCCCATTATACATCTCCGCCAGGTCGAAAGCCAATCTCTCGGTGGTGGTGGCGGCGGCGGCGGCCCAACATCAATTTATCAGAGCCTCCTTTTATTTTGTACTGACAAATGCCTTTTTGTTTATCGTCGCAACGGTAACCCGTAATAGTTATTTTGTGTGTATATATATATATAAAGATGCGCATGTATAGACATGCTTTTTTGCCGTCGAAAAAAAAATATAAAGTCCATATAAAGGGTATGTGTGTGTGTGTGAGGGTGTGTTCGTGTACATAAGAAGAGTTCTCGGAACGAGCCGGCGGACGGGGATGATTTTATCCGGTGCTATTTGTTTTACATAACATAATGATAGATGACCGAACATGATACACATATATCAAAACTGCCTGTATCTTGTAGCCAGACAATTTGACTTTTTGAAGCCATTGTTCAACAACAGTATGTCCCGCAAGAAAATATGAATCAAAACCGCCCCCTCGCGTGTACTACGTTACACACATTTATATAGAAACACGACGGAACGATTTCCCGAGCGAAATCTCGTGCAGTTCAATTTCAGTCTTATTTCCGACTCATTGCGCGCTTTTGGTTCGAGATCCGCGCGCCGTGATACGACTAGACGATAGTCTAGATCGAATCGTAATAAAAAAAAAAAATTTATACCGCACGATATTATATATTACAAGTGCGTTTATAAAAAATGTGTAATAAACTTTTTTTCGCGTTCCACTCGTGTGTGTAATAAACCAGTCGCGTACCACTAATGACAAAAAAATAGAACCTTCTAAAATCTCAATATATCAATTTCAAATAATAAGTCACGAAAATAATACAATGTAATAAGCTGTAATTCTTTAATGAAAATTTACTAGTTCTTTTTAAATCATGCGTATGTATTAATTACAAGCATTCAACGAGAAATCCATTGGTTTGATTGTGGCTTGCTGTACTTCCGGTAATAAAAACTGAAGTTGTACAATGAAGTTATGAATAATAATAAATTATTTTTTATCCGTTCCAAACTCAAGTAAGAATATTCGTTTATTCATGGTCCGTTCTACCCCCATGTTATAATCTTCAGCCTACCACAGTTTGAGAACCGCTGTAACAAGTTTAAACGAATAAATCTGAACAAACGAAATTTTACATAAAATTACACACTCGTAGTACAACGCATTTCCCGGGGGATGATAATATAAATATTTATTATCAGAAAGTATCATTTACAGAAAACGTTACCGTAAGAAATGAAGTACATCGCATTATGCGTTACAAAATAATATTATTTGCAGCGTTTCTAGAACTACATTAAAAAATAGAGCAAAGTGTATATAGTATTACTATTATAATATGGCTGTATATATTTACATCGAGTCACATTGTAATGATTTAGCAAAATAATTATGCGAAATGTAAGTTCACAGTCGCCGCATTCCGTGTTTCGCGATAAACGCTCGAGGATAAACCGACAAGCGCGCGAAGTTTGGCCGAGTTCCGTTAAATATTTACCTAATTTTTTTCTGCGTGTTCATAATTTTTCTAAAAACACTGAACGTTTAAAAAAAAAAACGCGTATATTTTTGTTATAATACTTACAGTGTTTTCAATCTGGAACACGTAATACTGATTTAGGACATGAGAATTTAATTCAAATTCGCCATTTTGCGACAGTTAAACGCCTAATATTGTCTAGAATAAAATATCACTGTCCCAGGATCCATACACGTTTGACTTTAACTGCCGCGTATATAACACAGGGGGCTTGTGGGATTCTGGTGGACGATATAAGCGTAATAAGTGTTCGACGTACGCCAGACGACGACGTAAAAACACCCGAATGAGCTGAGCAAACATATTGCGTTCTTAAATAAACAGTACTTTTCTGGAGAATGTGTTCACTGCGTTACACTCGACGCGCTGAAAGAATGTCGCTTTTCATGATCGTGCATTTTTCGCCTTTTCAACGTCAAATCGTCTGTGCACAAAGCGAACGAGAACACGGCGCGCGCCGTTTCGATGTATAAAAATTGTTTTAAACGGTCTCGCCTCGCACGACGGTACCTACTGCAACATCCGGGTAAAATGTAAAACACTTAGTATACGTCACGTTTCAATGCTACAATAAGTGCCCGTCTTTAAATGTTACGCGATTCGTAGAATTGTTAGGTCAGTACACGTGATATATGTATTCCAGTATTGATATTTGATAGACGGAACTATAGATCGTTACGTTAATAAGTAATAATAGATGACCACAGCAATGTTCAAAGTGTAATAACTAAGACCACAGTACGGTCTTTGACGGGATATGATGCAATACGGTTAATACCTAGATTAGAATTAGTATAAAAAGTTAGCCGAAGTATTAACCGTGGTATCACTTTTACTTGTTGTTGGGCAAACCCGACGACTTCCGTACGTGGAATCGCTAGTATTCAAACTTACCTTGTTAATCGTTTAATAAATTCAACTCTATTTGATATTGTGGTTTTATTTAAATTATTGTGTCTACCTGTGTAAATCCGTTCACGGGACTCACTGGTGTAGCGAGTTAAGTTCAACCGTTAAACATATTTAAAATATATTACACAAAGATGTACAATCCAAATTATTTTTGCAATTATGTTAAAAATGATATTTACAGCGTTCTTGTATTCATTAAATGGTTATTTAATTAAGTTTAATAACAAAAATAGTCAACATTTCAAATAGTTGAAGCATAATTTTACCGGAGAAGGCTGGGAAAATATCCATAGTAATATAGTATACACAGCTGTTCATGCACCTGTTTTTTAGACATTTTAATATATTATTTTTTAACGGAAGGTATTTTGTAAATATATTATAGGTCGAAATTGATTAAAATAAATGCCTGCGACTTCAGAATCAGAATCATCAATATTGGAAATAGTTTTAAAACAAATGGTTTTAACAATTCGGAGTCTTAAAATTTTAAGTATAAAAATAAAAAAAATCAGTTACGACAATTTCACTACTAGATTAAGAAATTGTCGTGTACATAGAATAAAAATGTAACAATATTTAATGTAAAAATGAATTTTTCTGTATTATTCTATTTCAAATAAATGCTTATACCGTATAATTTTTTTAATTGATAAATTTAACTCTCTACCATCGCTACAAGCATCATGCTTAAAAGGAAAGGCATATTTTATCATAATCACTAATCATATTGATTTCATGTAAGATTATTTTGTATATTATTTCAGTTATAATACAATCTTCAAATAAAAAATAATAATTCTCAAATAAATGATGACTTGATGTTCAAATTCCAAATAAGTGCAATTATAAAATGTTATTTTTTTTTTATTATTTAAACACAATATTTTTACAGACCATTCATACGATTCAATAACGAATGACAATTAAATATATTAATACAATTTTCCTCGAAGAACCTAACAAGATTTTTCTTTCTCTCCGTCTTCACGGTTTTACTATCGATATAGTGTACTAACATAGATTTACATATTTCATTTCCCGACCAGTGCATAATTTAAACATACCTATTACTTTTTTATTTATCTTCAATCGTATTTATTTACAACTTTGACAATTTACGATTTTATGCGTAAAATGTGCTTACAACTGACAAAATAACGACACAGTAAGACATTAATCTAGACATCACTAATTTGCGAACAAATAACAACTAGTAAAAAAGTTCAGTATTGCAAGTCGTTCTAATAAAGCTCCAAGCTTATGCGATATGATGATTTAACGTGTTCCGAGAAATTTTATTTTTATAATCACAAGTCAACTGTTGTTTTTATCGATTCCATACCATAACCTATAGAGTTGAAATCGCCGAAAAAACGTGGGCGATTTTTTTCACACAAAAATAGAATAAAATGTAATCACCTATATTATTTGTCCAAGTGTTACGTTTTATTGCTTGTTGTAGATATAGTTTAACCGTTGTAAAATTAAAATCAAACAAAAAATTTAAAAAAAAAGTGAAAGACACTTCGTCATGTTGTTAAAACTACATATTATAATAGTATAATATTGCCCGTCGAAGATCACGTGATATATTTTCTAGGCGTCGAATGGCGCATATTGTTCTAGACAGAATTGTGTCCAACTGGTACATCAAGAGCAAAGCGGCGACTTTTCTACATACTGAACAGGGGTGGTTTTACGTACCAAAAAATGCTAAAGGATTTATGTTAAGTTTATAATTTGGGTGTCTACAGAAGGGATGGGTGCTGTGGATCCTGAATTTTAGATTTTACTACATCGAAATGTTTAGTGTTCGGCGCCACTGATTCGAGGCACGGGGAACAAAATAGTTCGTAAGCTCGGGGTGGGTATAAGCGAATAATAGGTCGTGCGTATACATATTCACTGGATCGCCAACAAAGAAACAGTAAAGTTGTAGTGAAAGACAAAATATAATAATAAAAAAAAAACATTTTCGCCCCAAGTAAGATCTCGTTTCGATTGTTTCAAAACAGAAACCGTCATTGAATTTTAAGGAAAAAAATAACTGAAACAGAACAAAATGGGGTAAACAAAAGCCGTTTTTGTATCATACTACCATCGTTTGCTAGATATTGTGTTTAGAACAAAGTTCGATACGCGGGTTCACCAACCTGTCTCCTATTCCTAACACGATGCGACCGTAGTCCGGATTCAGTGCGGCAAGACGAACACGTAATATAACGTATATACTACGTAGGCGATTTACGATAATAATAGTTGTGTTCGGGCGATGCCCTGCGCAAAACGTATATTTCCTTATTTGTAACATCGAATGATCAGCAAAAAATTTAGAATGACAATCGAAAAAATGATTTCCTCCATCGGTACCATCGGAGAGGTCAGTGCAAGCAAGCACGATGGCATTCGATGTGGAATACTGAAACTTATAATAACGCGTCTAGCTGTATATCAAAAAAATTATAAGCAAGTAACAGTCCACCAAAGACCATTGCATGTTCTTCAGGTCCTCGCTCTCTCGGCTCTCGGCAAATACCGAGTTAAGTTATAATCAATATTTGTTTCGAACTTTCAGAGTACCGTGTTTATAATGCGGTTAAGCAAATAATAGCGTAACGCAAAAAAAAAAAAAAACCGTTTTCTTAATGGAAACTATATAGAGACGCCGGAGCACATTATTAGTGTTGTCTTAGTTATTTAAATCGATATAACCTATTATTTAAATTAAAACACGTATAAGAGTAAAATTCGCTAACCAAGGCACATTACATAATGTAATTATAGTCGACCGTCTAATCACTTCTCTTCGCGAGTCGTCGTTAATTATTATTAAGCTCCTCGCCGCTTAATCATCAATATTATTACTCGGTATGCGACGAGATTGACCGTTTGATGTCGGCTAATACACTTTCTCGCGCTGGCGGTTAAAATAATTTATTTTTAGATCGTATATATATTGCCGTGGGACTATTTTATACGTGTAACGTATTCGCAATAACGCTCCGAAATAATAACCGAACCGCCCGCGCGAAAACCGCTATACATTATTTCCGCGCCGCGTTTCCCTGCCGAACGCGCATTGTACGGTTTACGTGAGGGATGGGGTAAAAAAATTAACAAAATGTGCACAACACTCACGTAACACGTATTATATCTTGTACGTCTTCGGTCGCGTGTAACAGTCCACAATGACATTTTTTAAACCGTCCACAGTATAGTACACTATATCGTTTTATCAACATCATCGTCACTATATTATTATTATTGTGTCTAAACTCGCGCGTTACAAAAGTTCTATGGGGGTATATACGTACAGCTTTGTTACTGCGTATCGGACAGGACGCGAATAGTTACATTCAATGGCGGAAAAAATTCAATTTACAAAAATTTATATGGTTTTATCGTGTCTCGCGACCAATCCGATTGTAGTTCAGAATTACAAGTACGTATATACGATTGCACGTGTCTCTCCGTAAGTCGGTACTATAATATACGTTTTTGTATTAAACCTTCATAGAGCAGAAGGTGCTAGTAGTCCGATCACTTCAACATTTTGTTTCTCATATGATGGAAGTGTTTGTATTCAATATTATCAAAAAAAAAACGGTATTTTAGTTGAATAAATATGTAGTTACTATGCACAACAATGTTAGGTGGTTAGGAAGTAAGATAAAAACTTACCGTTGAAAGACCTGACACTTCAAACACGGGTACTGTAAGTTAAATACGTTGACTTATCACGTTCACGAGACTGAAAACATCATGCGATATATCACTGGTAAAATATTTTACCACTTCAACACATTTCGTGCGAATTCAGTCGAATGATAACAATTGTGGCGTTCTGAATACAGGTTAACACTTTTAACGACATTAAACTTCCCATTGATCCAAGTAGTAAAGTAAAATAATATAATCTATTCAGTAGAAAAATAATAAATGGCTTGGTAAATATATATAATATGAACCACTGACCTATAAACGGTTAACACTGGATATTATAACTATATGCGTATCAATAAAATATTTTATTCGATTTATATTATATTGTTTAGCGCTATTTTATTTTGTGGATATCTAATAATACCTGAAAGGCAATTAAAAAATATTTTGTTTTTATCACTATTATCATTGTTTAAACCGAGTACTTGTTTTACATAGTTTTTCATTATTTTTTTTATTTTTTTAATACTTGCCAATCAAAATAAAAAAAATTAAAGTTTTGATACGCAGGCGAAAAACTTGTTGTTCCGTCAATGAATATGTGATGTGCCGTGTGCATTTAGTGATTATACATATGTTTCGTTTTTAACGAATTTAAAAAAAATAAATAAATCTCCGCCACTACAGTTTTATACAAGTATACTTACACTATAACAATCGCGTTTAGCTGATTCGAACGTTGTTCGTTATCACGAACAAGTTACATTCTTTCGCTGGTGGTGAGTGGCGGCTCAGTAGCGTTGGTCACACTGTCGACATTTGAAACAGCTACTAATCGTTGCACGGGCCTACGCTAATGACCGTTTCACCGATGCGTTTGTCTGTTGGTCACTTTTTTACTAATAACTTTTTCGGTCGTTATGTCGTGCGGATGTCGGTTCGTCTCTCGGCTATTTTTATATCTTCATAAATTTTGCATTTTTTTTCATTCTTTCAATACCAGAGTTGGTTTTCATTTTCATTATATCAATTCTGTGGTTGTATTGCGTTGCTACCTTGCTAGAAGGAACCAGCACACAATAAAAAGTCATTGAAGTAGCAGATTTTGTTGTCAATGCGTGTAGTTATATTCGATGGACATCTAGCGGATACATTCGTTGTGCGCGGGATCAACCCTGTTACATTTTTATTATATTTAAATTCATTATAACTACGGATCCCGGCGTAGTCACGTGGGTGAAACCAATTTGTCTTTACAATTGTCCAGGTGAGTTATTGGCCAATAACGTTTAGTATTTAAGTTAGCAATTAAGTTTGATTATAAGTATTATCACGAAACTCGATTTTAATAATGAAAAATCAATGCGCTCCCGTGGTAAAAAAAAAAAAACCAAATCGAACCGTATAGTGTGTACCGCGGAAAAGTAGTAAAAATATTACGAAACCGTTCAATAAAAATACAACAATCATTTCTTCGATGCCATATTATAACATGTAGTATTATACCGTAGTTGGATTAAATCTTCTTTAACAACTAAGCCGCTTGGCAACATGCCGGTCGGTTAAATATGATGATTGGTTTTCATTGGTAATACATTGTATACTTATCATATTTTTCTGGGATCTTTATTTCGGAAAACGTATAACGGACGGGCCATGCGCTGTAAAAATATATAAATGCACGGGGACTCTGCAGTAGCCGATGAAGTGACCCGAACCGAATGGCTCAAAACATTTTTCGAGAACACAATACACTGCTGCAGATAACGGCGCGCGGAAGAGGGAGTAGAGGATTGGTGCAAAGGGTGTGATGTGGGGGGGGGGGACGCGACGGGTAAAATAAAAACTTACGACCATTCTAATAACACTTTTCTAGACGATTTAATGCGAATCTGGTCTCCGCACGAAGTACAGTAGTGTCCGCGAGTGGGTATACCGGGGGAAAGGGCCTTAACGGGATCAGCCGAACAAAATGTGCACTGGACTATATAAGAGCGGAGAATATACAGGGATTTCGCGTATATGTAGCAGCAAAAGAGATATAGTTATGTCGAGTGCAAAACCAAGGGCACACTTCCAGCCGGCCCGATAGATATAATATACCGTGTCCGATAAAGGAGTAGAGAGGAGCTTTAGGAATTTGTGCTTACACTATACGGTGTGGTCGTCATAAATCCTACACCGAAATAATAGTCTGACGGCGCGAATAGTCCCGACTTGTTTTATTCGACTTTGAAAATAAACTCGTTGCGCTCACCATATTATACTGATAATGATAACAATGATGACGATGATTTTCTTTTGGTTCTAGGAGCGATTTTCGAACAAGGATCTGATGAAGTGCAGACCGCGTTTAAATTAGCCGTGTTCAAACACAACCAGAACAACACGGAGAGAAGATTCGAGCTGCAAGCATACGTGGACGTTATCAAAACAGCAGACGCTTTCAAGTTATCCAAACTGAGTGAGTTTTTTTTTCTATCTCGTTCGCAGCAAACCGAAGCCGAGTAATGCTCGACGATATGGCACGCGTTGGTACGCATAAATACGATACCTAAAACGAATTCCATGTGCATCCTTACGATCAGTGTGCATTATGGCTATTAATATAATAGTTTGATCAAATATTCTACGTTTTGTACATCGACCATTAGGACGTGTATAAAACTGGTTATCCATTTGTGTACATAATATAATTTAGGCATTTACAACAGTAAGACTACGAAATTATAATTTATGAAATGTTTTACCGTAGGTTTTATAGTTATTATATGTTTAATAAAATCAAATATATTTATCATTGTAATCTACAAAGTTATATAAGAATATTATTCAAATAATTGTTGATATAAAACATCGACATGTATCAAATAACACTTTAATTGAATTCATTTTTATAAAAAAATTGCAATAGTTTCATTTTATTATTTTGTTAATCGCGAACTCATTCAAATAATATTCGGTTTAATTAATGATTTTAAATACTTAACTATTGTAACGTGCGAACATCGGTTGATCGGTGAAGTATAATATAAGTAATTAATATATCTGCAAATACTGATTTTTGCGTACTAAACGTAAATTAATTCACAGCCAACTTTTTTTAAAGTATTTCTGAGAATTCAAACATAATTATAAGTATTCTTTGGCTTTTTTCCTTTTTTTATTGTTTCAAAGTGCTATACAATCAATCATAAATATTAATTAAGCTGATTGTATATAAACAATTGAAAAGGTATAATTTATGGATAAATAACTGTCCGAGCGCAAATAATTGCTATGGAAATTTGCTTTAACAGAAAAATAAATTGAAATTAACCGTGAAAGGAAGTGAAATATTCTAGAATAAAGTTTCTTTTTAAACTCAATCATTCCCATTCTAGCGTATAATTTCTTTTTAAAACTGTACAATTATTGCGCACAAAAATATTTTGGGTGTAAAGTTTCGAAACGAAAAATTATAATTATAACCAAGGATGGTTATAAAAAATGTAGGACGAAAATGAAAATAAAATGTTCAGTAAGTTACTATACATGCATTTTCAACATTTCAATCCTAAACGGGATATTTTCATATTAATTGGGCGCGGGTATAATACAAAATCGGAGACATTGCGTTCCGTACAAAATCATTGTGTCACAGTACAAAAATGTATAAAGCTAATCCTTTCGAATAGAAAAGGACACAGTGCGGAATAAAAGGAAAAAAATGGTGAATAAAATAATATGAAAAAAAATCCGTCTAAATGTGTAGTGCGATCCGATGAACGACATGGTTTTAAATTTAGCTAGATCGGTCGGTGAACATTTTGGTAAACTTAATATATCGCATGTGCAGATCCTATCGCTATAGAACTGCGGAAAATGTCAATATAATACTACACGTTAGCGTTTCTTCGAGAGCAAGTGCGCGTTTTGTTAACTGAATTATTCACGTCCGTTAAAAATCGCACCCGCAGAACATAATAATATATTAGTATTGTGATAAAATAGATAAACTTACCTTTTGTGTACAATTTTTCGAATACATCCATGTCCTCAGTGCCCCTTACGCTGACGTCCCGGACCCATCACCAGGATGTACGTTCGCAGGGTCGTTGACGTGGATTGCTTAACCCGCGTTCCAACCTGTACATTTATACTAATTGGCTCCGTCCTAGTTAACTTTCGGCAGTAGGTGCACCGACCGCTGCTTTCTCTTTTGTTTGTTTTTGACCTGCAACGGGTCCGAAACGCCAGCATTCTACAGCTGGTATACACGTTGTACCGGGGAAACGGAGTCGTAGTATGATATCCTAAAAAATAAATTTATCTGTTTAATCGATGCATGCGAAAGCTTCGACCAATAATAAATTCGTGACTGATACATTTAAAAAAAAAACTTTCAAACAAAAGTACCTATATTATATTATAATATTTGGCATCGGGTTAGTGTTTTGGTTTTTATGTCTAAAAACATGTAGTAATAGTATCTCAATAACTCAACGTTTTCGACAACTTATCGTGGGCGAAAAAAAGTCCCATACATTGATATCGATCACGTTACTCGTTTTTCATAACCCAACTCAAATATTATTATTATTGTTTTCTCTCGGGCCACAAATCATCACGATTTAACCATACCTTACAATGGGAGAAAAAAAATGATTGGACAATAATTCACATCGGTTATGACAGTCAAAGGTTCGGTTGTGTAGATGTCGATTAAAAAAACATGAGCACATGTATTCAAGCTATTTATTTTTACTTCCTTTTATGGGACTACATCTACTCCATTTGTTTACCGACAATGGATTATTTTGGGGGATGTCCTCCATTTATGGACACCACCCAATTCAAAAATGGCTCAACGTTTAAGTATTATCATTACTCAAGCCTATCAAAATATTGATATCCAAAATGCAATAGTGAAATTAGTTTTATTAGGTCCGACATGTTTCGAGGTATATTTTAAACTTAGATTACAGATTATCCAGAATATCCAGGAATCAGTTATTCGATTTTCACCAGTAAGGCAACGGCCATATCCACATATATTATCTCCATCTTACAAACTTACCAAATTTACATTGATACAGTAGCTCAAATGTTGTGTTAGTCTGACATTTTTAATAGTAAAGTGAACTGAATTATGAAAACATAATTTTGAAATCAAACGTTAGTATTTAGTATTAAGTAATAACGTTCAACTTTCACAATATACCATATACCAGAATCTTAAACGGGTAATTACTTGTCATGTGCTTGCTTAATAATTTTGAAGAAGTACTTTGTCTTTTTAATTCAATAAACAGTTAGAACGGGCGTTAGGTTCATAACAATTTGGAAATCCTCCAAAAAATCACCCAAAATACGTACTGCTTACAAACACAACTCGTGCAGTACTTTCATAAAATGCATAATGATAGAGCATATCAGATGGGTATGTCAAATTGATAATACTTAATAATTCGATTTGCTACTTACATTATCGTTGTGGCTGCCTGCATCCTTTTAGAACTTCAATATTGTTTTAATGTGGATTTATTTATGTATCTAAATTATAATGGCAAGAGGTGCATACACTTATGAGTGTAAAACAAGAGTAAACTGATATTAACATTATTAAAAAAAAATTTACGATTTGTACTACAGTATATCGAATATTATAAAATTGAAAACGTAACTATAGAAAGAAAAGAAAACTGTAAGAGATGGCCGGTGAACTCCTCTTTAATACGCAACTGCAACAATACCGGAGTACAAATTATAGTAATAAAAAATATAATTTTATAGTTTGTTGGTTCGCTTAAACAGGTAATGCGCGAATTGCTTTTTAAAATACATGTTCACACTGTATGCATTGAGCGAAAAACGCAATTTACAATCACTTGATGCCGATCGACGTGCCTGCAGGTAATGAGCCGAAATATTACAAACTATGGGCAAACGACGTATCAGAATTCAGACGATGCTCAGTGTTTTTGTTATTTATTTTCAACTCCCTGGGTCGGTCATTGCGAATTCTATTTCGGCATTTCTCCATTTCCGTTTGATCAGAAATTTAAAACATCCGTATAAAGGTTGCACGACGCGTAGTGTACGTCTGTTCGCCCTCATTTACTACACAAACAAACTTTTTATTTTTACATATATTGTGTAAACGCAACATATTTTCCTTTTAGCGTATAATGCGCGGTGCGGGCGAAACGCTCGCGGAGCTTCCATATCCGGTATTTTTTTTTTTATTTTGTTCAAAAACAAAAAAGTGGCCATTTGAAGTGAATGGCGCGAAGCGAAGAAGTTTTGTGCGACGACTTAATAATATATTCTCTAGACAATGCTGCGGTCTTGGTTAAATTTTATTTATCGACCATTACATCATAGTGGAGTTCTCGGAAAGTAAGAATACGCATAATACACCGCATACTTCTGCCAAGCACCTCTTTCCCGCGCGACAAAGTATAATAGTAAATAAAGCCGAAAGCAAAATCAGCAGTCCATTTCACGTGAACGTCTCGCTCTCCGCGCGTTGCGCGCACCGCCACTACGACCCTTTTGTCGTGACGGTGCGCACGCCGGAGGGACCGACCTTCGACAGGATGCTGCTGCAAGACGATTTCTCTCGGAATATAACATGCCGTACTTGTAGTGCAAAAAGTTACCAAGGGCAGTTAAAAGAGACCAAGTGCAATAAATATGGCCAAGTAGTCCATATTATAACCTTCTTTAGCTCTGGCGCGGAACTAGGAAATTTGTTAGTTAGGAGAGAACTATTTTACATTATAAAGATGTTATATTGTATAAAATACATGACTGATTCATAATGTTCAAATAATGTATTTATATATTGACAGTTTAATTGTAAATAAACTTTCGAATAACAATTAAAACGGTACTAAGTAGATAGATAAGAAAACTTGGTTTATTTTTAAATAAGTTATAATATGATGTATATTATACAGAGAAAAAAACAATTTTTAAATTAATTTATAACACGAAATCTAATTTTAATTTGGTTTTTGCAAATATGTCAATGACTTTTATCACTTGACAAATATTTTAAAGCTATATACAGTGCAACTGTACGGTTAAATTACAAAATCTTATTTTTTCCTTTGGATTTCGGAGGCCATGGGAGCGACGGCCACTCTTTTATCCGTGCTTTATCTGCAGAATTAACGACTGAATGAAAATTCCATAAACATACCGAGTTATGGGTTACGTTGTGTTTCGACTAAGTGTTACAAATATTTTCTACGGACCATATTATATTAAAAATATTCACCTGTACTTTACCAATAGAGTTGAAATTTCACTTGAAACACGTTTCGCCCGATGGCGACGAATTAATTATTGTGTACTGCTATGAAACGACATTATTATTTGTTTTATTTGAGTTTTTGCGATTAATTTTATTCGGTTACGTGGGGCCTTTGCGAATACGTCGTGCGTGTTCCGGCGACTTTTGCGCGGATTGTCGGCCACAATAACAGTCGTCGCGGCGGTTATTCAGAAACAATTTAAACGGCTGCTTCAGCGCATATAGTGTCTCAGCCGGATCAACGGCCCGCGGCGTCGATCGCGTGGATGTGCTCGTATTCAAATGTACCGACGATTTGGGTGCAAAAAACGCAGACATTTTTTTTTTCATTCTTGAGTATGCCCTATAACGTTTCAAATTGCGTGCGTTGCTCTCGAGCGAATTATTTGCCCATTGCTGTTTACCGGAATTATGATTGAAAACGCTGTGAAAACGACGTAAAAGCCGAACGTAGCTGCGTTTTCGTAAAAACACTGTAAAACGATGAGTTGCGACTAGTTCGTATAATATTTTAAACTTAATCTATTTATTTTTTCGCAGTACGTCACTCTAAGTTAACCCCGTAAACAAGTGTGTGGAAAAAGTCTAATCAGAAGTAAAAACACTTAAAATGTAGCGTTTTTTTTTTTCTAATGAATTTGTTATGAAATTGTTTTACCCCATGGAATCACTTTTATTTCCACATTTACGTTCTACGAAGAAACGGAGTAAAAATTATATGTTAAAACACTGGGTGGATGGATAAAATAAAACAAACAGAACCGTCCCATGATATTTTTTCGCATGTTAGAAAATGGGATTATTAAATATTTAAATTATTTTATCAGAAATGAGTTTTAGGAGATTGTCTACAGACGGTGAATAAATAAAACGCTTGGTATAGAAATATATGAAATAAATACCCTTTGATATAATATTTGGTACAATTCACATTCCGTTAAGTATATATTATTCGAATTTGAATCAGCACGAGCTATAATAATTGATTCAAATAATCTATCAGATCAGTGGCTATATACAAGACTATATACATTTGAGAAAATATACCTTAAAAAGTATTTTATTTTCAAAGAAATAATAATAAATACTAGTTTAAAAAACAACTATACTCTAATTACTACTCTACCATACGTCATAATATAGGTACGTCAAACTCACTAATCAACAGAGTGAGAAGGTATACTAAAATTGTTGATCAAGTTAGACGCATGTTGAAAACAATAATTAAACTGTAAAGTACCGTAACAATTTAAACGTTTTCCTTTTACATTTTTAAGACTTCCGAAAAATTGAAAATGTGACCTTTCTTAGACCGTATACAAAAAAAACTGTAGGTAAAACGGCAAACATTTGAACGACGATTCGTCGACCGGAAAAATTGGGTATATACATAATATTGAGAATAGAAAAAATCAATATTTTTGAAGCAATGAATTCCTCTATCCGTTCGGTTTTCAAAAATATTATTTATTCATCCACCGTTCGATTTAAAAGATTCTGATATTAATTAAATATTACGCTCGTGTCGTATATTAGGTACGATTTGCCAAACCAATGATTCGCAATTATCTATCAAAAAGTTATCACGATCTTCAGGACTATAGGTAACTCCTCTCGGTTCGTGCAGAAAATAATATTAAAATCAATGTCCGTATACAATTTAAAAATAGTATACAAATGAGATGTACAAGATTTCGATTTCTTCACAAGAAATTAACTCGAGGGATATACTTGATGTAGTTCAATATTTTGATACAATCACAATTATACAATAGCGTACAGGTACCAAATAAAATAGTGAAAACTCTATTTGAATACAAAAACCCCAATCACGTGTTATGACAATAAGGATACATGGAGTAACAACGAGTATTTTTACGAAGAAATTAATTTGTCTGGGCATTACTATTTCCAAATATTGTATATTGTTTCCATGGGCACGTAGAACAAATTATACGTATTCTAAGAAGTAAAAAAATTTCAGTTATTGTTCGACGCCTTATAGAACGTTTCTTTACATTCACTTTTGGAATATAATAATTCAATAAAAATGAATATGTTATGGATTGTTCTTGTCTTTGGACTACCCGCGCTGCTTAGAACACAGCAATTCGAGAGCAATTTTCAGATACCGTCGATCGTTAACGAAATCGAGTATAAGGATGATTTCGGAGACGAACCTCGAAGAGATTTGCTGGAACACGGCACTGGAGAAGCGAACGACGTGAAGATGGCTGGGAAGAATAACGCAGTCAAAAATACGTACAAAGTTTTTCCAGTGGACCAATATCTAAAATGCACGTATTTATCATACATCTATTGTAATTAAGGCGGCGCGACGTGGCCAAACGAGGTAAAATGGTTGTAAAATTAAAGTCAGAGTTGTGGGTTCAAACCAAATCGCGGGTGATTTTGGTCAATATCAACCTTGAACCCGAATAGCACCACGGGAAAGGACAGCCTCATCGTTATCCGCTATGAAAGTGATGTCCCTCTAGGTTTAGGTGTCTGCCTCGAGAGATTAGAAATACAATAATAATTCATTTTGACGTAGCGCAGTACGTGCTCAATGCTCATCTTACACGCTTACCCTTTATGGAATGCAAACCGTTAGGCCTTCTGAAAAACGGAGGCCGCCGAGTAACGGACAACCGGGGGTATCCGCTATTCGGGGGTTTCACTGCAAAACTTTCGATAGTCTTCTGGTTCGAGATGGTTAGGTGTTGTCGAGTGGCCAGATCGAAAAGTGCACCAGCAATGAGTACACAAATAAAATCGTTTTTTCAGACGTCACCGCACATCTTTCTACGCGGAACGATGAACCGGTGATGACATCGGTTCGGAAACCCTCGCGATGGTTTAGAAGAGAGCGGGCGACGAAGATCGACGTTGACGAGCGACCGGCGGCGACAGAAAATACCCTTGCGGTCACGCCATCTTTCCCGAATCCCTCGAGATTGTTCGGAAGAGAGCAGGCGATGGCGGCCAACGTTGAGGCGCGTCCGGCGGTGGTGGTGGCGACAAAAAATACCCTTGCGGTCACGCCATCTTTCCCGAAACCCTCGAGATGGTTTGGTAGTGAACAGGCGAAGACGATCGACGTCGACGCACGTCCGGCGGCAGCGGCGGCGGCAGAAAATACCATTAAGGTTACGCCATCTTTCCCGAAACCCTCGAGATGGTTCGGAAATGAGCAGGCGAAGACGATCGACTTTGACGTACGTCCGGCGGCAGCGGTGGCGACAGAAAATACCCTTGCGGTCACGCCATCTTTCCCGAAACCCTCGAGATGGTTCGGAAATGAGCAGGCGAAGACGATCGACGTTGACGCACGTCCGGCGGCAGCTGCGGCAGAAAATACCGTTAAGGTCACTCCATCTTTCCAGAAACCCTCGAGATGGTTCGGAAGTGAGCAGGCTAAGACGATCGACGTTGACGCACGTTCGGCGGTAGCGGCGGCTACAGAAAATACCGTTGGGGTCACGCCATCTTTCCCGAAACCCTCGAGATGGTTCGGAAGTGAGCAGGCTAAGACGATCGACGTTGACGCACGTTCGGCGGTAGCGGCGGCTACAGAAAATACCGTTGGGGTCACGCCATCTTTCCCGAAACTCTCGAGATGGTTCGGAAGTGAGCAGGCTAAGACGATCGACGTTGACGCACGTTCGGCGGTAGCGGCGGCTACAAAAAATACCGTTGGGGTCACGCCATCTTTCCCGAAACCCTCGAGATGGTTCGGAAATGAGCAGCCGAAGACGATCGACGTTGACGCACGTCCGGCGGCAGCAGCGGCGGCGGCAGAAAATACCGTTGAGGTCACGCCATCTTTCCCGAATCCCTCGAGATTGTTCGGAAGAGAGCAGGCGATGGCGGCCAACGTTGAGGCGCGTCCGGCGGTGGTGGTGGCGGTGGCGACAAAAAATACCCTTGCGGTCACGCCATCTTTCCCGAAACTCTCGAGATGGTTCGGAAGTGAGCAGGCTAAGACGATCGACGTTGACGCACGTTCGGCGGTAGCGGCGGCTACAGAAAATACCGTTGGGGTCACGCCATCTTTCCCGAAACCCTCGAGATGGTTCGGTAGTGAGCAGGCCTCGAGGGTGGTCGTCGATGACCGTCCGACGGCTTTCAATTTTGTCGGAGCGGTCGGCGATCGAGACACCTTCGCCAATGCGGAACGGAACAGACTGGCCGAGTACGGTGACGATGAGGACATGAGCACGACAACCTGCCCAACAACCCTCGGAGTCTTACCGTACATTACCGTGACCCGGGTGCAGGACCAGACGACCTGCGGCGCTGGATCGACTACGTTGCGGTGCCGGGTGTTCACGCCGCGCACCTCGGTCCGGTGCAGGACGACCAAATCGTCCTGCAATAAGAGACCGTCGACCTGTTGGACACATTCAGAGGAGGGCCAATGTAAACTGCACCATTCTACCGTGGTCCAGAAGCGCACCAGGGCCACGTTGACCGCGTGCCCGCAACACGAGACCGCCGGCACGATATCAAAGCGGTTCATGAAAGTCACCCTGCCGAACGGCGGCGAGATTTATGACCAATCGATGAGCCGCCGAAACGTCGTTGCGCGCGCACGCGCAATCAGCTCAAGACGAAATCGCCCGTCCGAATGGTGAACGATCTGCGCGTTTTTTCTTTGTACAGGAATATTTTGATTGGATAGATAAAAACTTTTGTTATTCATATCGCATTTAATGTGTTTAAATTTCCCGTCTGAATTGCCTTGTACCCCCACTCCTCCGCAAGATTTGCAAGTCAACTAATAGAACTCGTATATCAATGATGATCGCCAACATCCGAAACGGATCGGCACACTAAGAAGATGAATATCGCAGCGAAGCATAATAGGCGTGTTAGGTGGATTGTGTTAGATCATAATATTGTGTAACAGACGGTAAGAGTAGAATATTTTCTACTCGGAAGTCACTAACCATTATGAGAAGTAGAGATCAAAGGCTATGCTATGATAAGGACTACGACAATACCAGTTATACGAAACCGCGATCTTCTTAGGATCATAATCTAGGAAGACATAAGACCGCCGGATCGATGACGTCGGCGGAGCATTTTCAAAAGCTATTCAAATCGATACAAAATCACAAATCAACGTAGTGATTAGCTATACTAAAAGTGTTGATAAATGTATACGCTTGTTGTAAACAATAATCAAACTGCGGCTCCGACAAGTTCTAAAACAATGATTTTACTTACGAATCGGTACACTATAGACTTTTGAGATAACCATTTGCCTGAAATAATGATGATAAAACAGATCACTTTAATTTCATTTTTCTTTACTTCATGTCGCCGAGGCGGTTATTGACCAAACTTTTATTGTTTACTTACGTCGTACCATTATGATTTCCGTTTTCAATTCTAATCGGTTGTGATACTCAACTACAGGGATGTCATGTTGATATTGTCGCATAAGATGATTTGTCCAAGCAAAAATTCACAGATTTTTTTCTGTACACACAAAACAGTCACCAAGGTCAAACGTCCTACATAAAATAATTAAAATATTTAAAACAATTTTTCAACTCTTGACCATAACGCAAAACAATAAGCCCCTCTATCGTATAATTAAAAATGATTTATACTATTATTCGATCTCTTATACCAATTTTTCGATCCAATAGCTCCTCAAAATACGAATGGAACGAGCCGCAGTGATATATAAATTTCGAAATAACGGGATATCCTGCATCCCTCATAAACACCCACATACTTAAATGAGTTTAAAATATGTTGTGCTCAATGCTCATGTATATAAACATATAAATGATCGCGGTTTTGATGTAAATATAATGTGTAAAAGTGACAGTTTTCGCTATGAGTAGATCTAGGTTGAGGGTGTCCAACCCATGGCGCGTAGTATATTTTAATTTCGCCCTTGAATCAATTTCGAAACCGTCGATTAGCCACATATATTTCGAGAAAAAACGATTTTAAGAATATAAAACTACAACACATTAAATATAAAATAAACTTTAAGCTGTTTGAGTGCTTAGTACATAATATGAATGTTAAAATAATTATCTTCTTTCGAGTGTGAAATAAATGTAATATTGTAAGTATCTACTCCATGTTTGCTATGGTATAGTCACCAGTTAAATGTATTATTACAAAAATGGATGAGGCCTACTACAATTTGCATTAGCATAATGTAGTTTTCCGAAAGGTTGGACACCCCTGATCTAGGTCGGCTATGCAGTAATCAGAGTAGACGGTCGCAATTGAGCGGGAGAAACGAAATAGAGTCACTCCGTGAAAAATCGTGGTTCTTGCTCGTGGGGAAAACAATAACAGCATAATAATAACAGTATATAACAATGCGCAAACACGTCTCGTAGTAAACGCTAGCAGCTGCGGATCGGATGTTTTGAACGTACACCGGGTGCGGTATTGTAGCGACTATATTATGTCCACCGTCGAGGGGGTGCGGACGTACAATATAGTATCACGACCCCGCATGCGACGACCCAGTAGTTTTCCGAGCTGAATAGGCAGTGATTACAACAACATAACTCGCGTGTGCCGTACATGGTGTATACTGTATACATCCGAATGCGTACACGTGTGCATTATGCATATTATAATATTATGTAATTCGGTACAATCGTTCGTTCCGTCCGGAAATTGATTGCGTTCCGTCGCCGTCATCGCGATTAGACATCACTTGCAACTAGCGTGACTGTTACCCACGGACCCGAGTCGTGACGTCGAAAACGGCCAAAATATTTCGAACGAATCACTCGTCATTGTATCTGGCGGGCGGATCCGCCGTGGCATAAAATATGCAAACGTATGTGATAAAACGCACGTATGTATTATGTGTCCACTTTACGAAGAAAAAAAATGTAGACTGTTGTTCGGACGAAAAATGTATTATGTAGTTTTGCATTACGTCTTCGTATAAAGAACGTAGACAATGGAGCACTTCAGTACCTATCAAATCTGATAGAAACGGTTGATTAAATTCTGATTTTAACCTTGAAAAAATATAACTCTAATAAGCACAAAATACCGCAACGTCGATTTTTTTTTAAAGTACCGTAACAATTTAAACGACTTTCACATTTTTAAGACTTTCTTAGACCGTATACAAAAAAACTCTAAATAAAACGGGAAGCTTTTGAACAACGATTTGTCGACCGGGAAAACCGGGTACTTATATTATATTGAGAATAGAAAAAAATCAATATTGTTGAACAAATGAATTTCTCTATCCGCTCAGATTTCAAAAATATTATTTATTCATCCACGGTTCAATTCAATTTAATAGATTCTGATATTTATTTTTTTATTTTTGGCGTATTTTTGATAAGTTTTTCCAAATCGACTATTCCCAATTATCTACCAAAAAGTTATCAGAATCTTAAGGGCTATAGGTATCTCCTCTCGGTCCGTGCCAATAATAATATTAAAATCAATGTCCGATTACAACTTTAAAATTGTACACCAGGCGGTGGACGAAAACTGGTCGTGACCGCGCATGATATTTCCCCTCTACCGGGTATCGGTGGTGGTGCCACTACATTCGGCCCCGCCACTTCAATTCAATAAATTATAATCACGGTGTATAATATATAATATATATATATATATATAGTTTGTATGCAATATTATTTACCTTATTTGTAATATACACGTCAGCTGGCGATAACGACGTCGTGGTCGATAACGGCACTCAGCGATAAGAATCGACGGAAACGATTATTGCCGATTAATTAATTTTGGAGGGTCGGGCAGCGGACAGCGATTAATCGTACATACTACATGCATAAACCGGTGTACTCATAAGTTGAATAGAGTACAGTTTTGATACAATCACAATTTTATACAAAAGCGTATAGGTATCAAATTAAATCGTGAAAAGTTAAATAAGTAAAAGTTATAGTGAAAAAATAAACTCCAATCACGTACGACAATAATGAATGATGACACATAGAATATCAACGAGTTTCATTACAAAGAAATTAGATTGTCTGGCACTACCATGTCCAAATATTATTATTGTATCCATGGGCACATAGAACATATTATATTCTAAGAAGTAAAACATTTTTCAGTTTTTGTTCGACGCCTTATAGAACGTTTCTCTACATTCACTTTCGGAATATAATAATTCAATAAAAATGAATATGTTGTGGATTATTCTCTTCTTTGGACTACCCACGCTGCTCAGAACCAAGGAATTCGAGAGAAATGTTGAGATCCCGTCCATCGTAAACGGAATCGAGCATAAGGATGATTTCGGGAACGAACCTCGAGGCGATTGCCTGGAATACGGCACTGGTGAAGCGAACGATGTGAAGATGGCTGGGAAGAATACCGCAGCCGAAAATACGTACAAAGTGTTTCCAGTCCACCAGCATCTAAATTGCACGTATTTATCATACATCAATTATAATGATGGGGGCGTGACGTGGCCAAACGAGATAAGGTGGCTGTCATTAAAGTCACAGTTGTTAGTTCAAACCAAGTCACCGGCGGATTTGATCAATATCAACCTAATGCCAAATAGCATCACGGGAAAGGGCAGCCACATCGTTATCCGCTCTGAAAGTGATGTCCCTCTAGGTTGAGGTGTCTGCCTCGGCTATAACCTGATGGTCGTAGGACCGGCGCTAGATAGTAACCAAACTCTTCAGTCATAGTGAAGCTGAAAAAGTGGGATGGATTTTTCCCAGATAAGCTCTTCAAGGGGTATGACTTCAGCCGTTTCTGGTGGACCGTAAACGAATCGGTGTGGTCCGAAATGTCCTCTGCGATCCGTGAAAGGTGCTATGCATCTTCAGATGAACCGTAGTTTTAACTTTTAGGTGAACACTTGAGCGAGCACTCCAACCAAGGGTACTCCGATTCACCAGTGTAACAAAACACATGACAAAGGTCATTGCCGCAGTCGTCGGTCCACATATGAAATAATCGTACATTTTTTCTTCTTACAATTGCACTTCTTGTGTGTATTAAATTAGGTATAAAAATGTAAGCTTAAAAATACAATAATAATTCAATTTTACGTAGCGCAGTACGTGCTCATCTTACACGCTTACCCGTTATGGAATTAAAACCTTTAGGCGCTCTGAAAATCGGAGGCAGCCGAGTAACGGGCAACCGTTAGACAACCGGGGGTATCCGCTATTCGGAGGTTTCACTGCAAAACTTTCGATAGTCATCTGGTTCGAGATGATTAGGTGTTGACGAGTGGCCAGGTCCGAAAGTGCACCAGCAGTGAGTACACGGATTGAATGGTTTTTTCAGACGTCACCGCACGCCTTTCTACGCGGAACTACGAACCGGTGATGACGTCGGTTCGGAAACCCTCGCGATGGTTCGGAAGGGAGCGGGCGACGAAGATCGACGTTGACGAGCGACCGGCGGCGTCAGAAAATACCCTTGCGGTTCCGCCATCTTTCCCGAGACCCTCGCGATGGTTCGGAAGAATGCAGTCCTCGAGGGTGGTCGTCGACGGCCGTCCGACGGCTTCCAATTTTGCCGGAGCGGTCGGCGACGATCGAGACGCATTCGCCGCCGCGGAACGGAACAGACTGGCCGAGTACGGCGACGAAGAAGACACGACAACCGGGTCGACAACCCTCGGAGATGTACCGTACGTTACCGTGACCCGGGCGCAGGACCAGACGACCTGCGGCGCAGGATCGACTACGTTGCGGTGCCGGGTGTTCACGCCGCGCACCTCGGTCCGGTGCAGGACGACCAAACGGTCCTGCAATACGAGACCGTCGACCTGTTGGACGCGTTTAGAAGAAGACCACTGTCCACAGCACTTTATTTCCGGGGTCCCGAAGCGCACCAGGGCCACGCTGACCGGGTGCCCTCAACGCACGACCGCCGACCCAAAGTTAAAGTGGTTCTTGAAGGTCACCTTGCCTTGCGGCGGCCGGATCGGCGATCAATTGTTGAGCGGCCGAAACGTAGTTGCGCGCGCACGCGCTATCGGCTCAAGATGAAATCGCCTGTCCGAATGGCGAAGCGTTTTTTCTCTGTACAGGAATATTTTGACTGGACCAATAAAAACTTTTGTTTACGTATCGCATTAAGGTGTTTAAATATTCCGTCTGTTTTGCTTCGCCCTTCCCCCCACTTCCCCGCAAGATTCGAAGTCAATACTATTTCAGCAAAGCATAATAGGCGTGTTAGGCAGGTCGCGCAAGATCATAATATCTCGTAACACACGGTAAGAATAGAAAATATTCTAATCAGAAGTTACTAAATATTATGAGAATTAGAGACCAAACTCTTTGATATGATATGGACTACACAATACCCGTTAAACGAAAACGCGATCTCCTCGGGATCATAATTTAGGAAGACATAAGAACACCGTATGTCGATGGAGCATTTTCAAAAGCTATCAAAATCGATACGAATACAGATGAATTCACGTCACTGTTATTGTAACGGTTTCAACGTACTTAATTGTTAAATTTACTTGCTATTATTATAAGTTAATTAAGTGTTAAGTGTTAAGTTAATTAATTATTAACTAATAATTATAAGTATATTAAGTTATTAATCTTAATATTAATAAGTACTTAATTAACTTATAAGAATTAATAACTAAGACTATTAAGTGCTCGAAAGTAACAGTGAGCTGGTGTCACGTAGCAGGCGTACCTACACGTTCCTAATGCGTGTCCACGGTGGTAGCTTAGGGTGTTTGTGTTGCTATTGCAGTTTTCGAATGAAGCCGGTCAACCGAGTTTAAAGGAAAAATAACGATCAGGTCTACGAATGCGCGCCTTAATACAATAAATTATGCACGCAATTATTATTAAAATACCGTCGAAAAGTGCGTTGAAATAATGAAATATGCTCTGAAAAATCAACTTTTTTTTTTTTGATTACAGCTCATAATTTTTTACTTTTAACTTTGAAAAAATGTCTATTCATTAAGTTAGCTGCACCGGACATTCAGCTAAGCTTAGTCAAGTCTATGCGTTGAATCGTTACGAACCGGCTATAAGTACCGGTTTCATACTCGTAGACCGTGCCATGTATTACAATATTGTCTCCGATCGGCTAAACCACGTGGTTACGTTTAGATTACCGTATATCGTGCAAATGGATCCCATTTTCGTTACCGAAGCAACAAAACGGTATACACGCTACCTCGAAGTTGGTCACCTCCGACATTTCACCGTGTGCCTTGTGGTAACTGATTTACATAGATCCTACGGTACAACGATACGACATGATATGTAATCGGGTATTGGAAAATAAAGAACACATTCGTGATACGTATTGTAATCACTCGTTTTAAAAAATAAACGGCTTTTGGTAAATAATAACGGCATGCCTGAGTGGATCGGCTTGGACAGTTTGTTCTTGTACACGCGGTATAATATCATTTAGTATTTATCGTCGGTCATACGACCCGAGAATATTCGATACATTAATAAATCGCGGTTGGATCACAAATGCAATATTGTACATTATTCTTGACGCCTGTTAGTGCGTAGTGTCACTCGCGTGACAGTGCGTGTAAAACATAAATATTATACACGCTGTATGTAAATGGCGTTCACGCGTTATTAACATAATAATATTGCGTCCGTGATTTATACGCAACGGGAGATTCGGTCGATATCGTATAAAATGTATTATGACGATATATTATTGTCGGTTCACGCGCGCCGAGAGACTTGCTGCGGCGCTGCGCTGCCGCGGGTAAAAAATTACTAACGCATTAATGATTTTGGCGCACACAAATCGCATTAGATTATAATATTAAAAATGACTGTGAATAATTTAGGATCCGAACGGTTTCGATAAATGTACAGGCGTTCGGGAGTTTTTTATGCGTTTACACTTCTTCCCGCGAAAACATTTCGCAGAGTAATGTATTTGCTATGTCGTCTGTTTAAAATATATTGAAAATCGTTATTTTAATGAGATAACTTCCAATCGGAAACGAGGTCACCACCCTCGCGTAATGAAAATGCAAATTAAGAATTTTTTTTTTCTACTCCTTCTCCGCGGAGAAAATAATAATACGAAAAAAAAGAAACCGTGACAATATCATAAAAATTATCGTATAGCTTATAACATGATGGGTTTTATTTTCACGGTTTTTAATGAGACCCGTACTTAAGACTTTTTTTAAAATATACACTGCAAATAAAGCTATGTATTAAGCAAGGTTCGACGTAAGTTTTGATAGGTTCTTAACAACAATATACTTTCACGTTATTTCCGTTCGTGTACTGCGTGCGTGTGTGTGTGTGTCTGTGAGTGTTTAATAATATTAAAATATTATATAATCAGGTATAAATCAAAGTAATTTATTTGACTCGAGCACCACCCGCGAGAAACAATAATTTATTTTCAAGTCTGTAACATTCATAACTTACTACTGCACGATGCACACACATTATAACGATCGCTGCTCTGCTCTTCAAAGGGCGTTCACCATTCACCAACACTCCAGCTGTTGACAAGTAATTGAGAGGGATGGTAATCCAAGTAGATTGCAGTTTGTGAATTAAACCAAACTGAATTTTCCTGCCGTTAAGTTTTACGCACGCATGCTCGCACACACGTTTTCTGCTACAAATCTGCTTGTGCGGTTTTAGTATTTTTAAAAAAGTTATGATTTTCCAGTTGGATTAAAAACACACGATAAAAACGGCGACGCGACACATGATTTTCTAGTGTCTCGTGGTTGCAATGCGAAATCACTTTCACACGATTGCAAAATTCAATTGCAACGTTTAGGCCACGTTATACATCTAATTTTTCACCTGTTTTGGCATGAAAAAGCTAATAGAACATTTATCATGGTGAACCTCCAAACGTCTAAGCACAAATGTGGATTCCTTACGAATATTAGTTAGCGATATGGTTTTCATCTTTAAACTACATTCTAGATATTCTCGTAATAAGTAACGTAAATGTTAAGTTATAAAAGAAAGCGTTTTCAACGCCTCGAAAAAAAAAATAATAATATTTTTGAGGGTCCACGACAAAATTTAAAGGAGTTTCGTACAACAAAAAAAAAAAAAAAAATCAGAAGGAAACCACGTATAAAAGGATAGCAAACAAAGGCGAAGTTACGACACCCATTACGCACAGGACTATAATATATACTATGTACGCCGGAGGATTTTGTTTCGCGGTACGCCTCAAATCTTTTGCTATATTTCGACGTGAGAAAGAAACGAAAAAAAAATAGAAACAAAACAAAACTCGAAAGAAAAATGAATCGTAATGACTACCACCGTCGCTGTTTTAATTTTAATAAATAGAAGGTGTTTCGCAGCGCATATTAATGATTCATTTTTGCGTCAGACGTTAATGAAGGACCGAGCCGCTAGAGGCGTTCCGGCCCATCATGGCTCGTTAAACGGGTACTTGGCCCAATTAATAATAATAATATATTTGGTTTGGTTAGCTGCTAGAAGGGCGCAGAGGTGTGTGGGGGACGTGGAGCTGAACGATAGAGAGAGAGGGGTGGGGGGGGTGGAGATCGTTATACAAGCGTTGGAGAACACGAGACCTTTGATATTTTACACGGATACACCGTGGGCAGACAGAATAAAGAACGACGCGATTGAACGACGCTGATCCGTTTGGTAACTGGAAACGGTTCTTGTTTGCGCTTTGGACAAACAAGAGACAAACAAGTCTATAATGCGGTTTCGTCGGCCGTGAAACTGGAGACGCGTCGGAAACAACCCGCGAGGGCTGTACAAGAGGGGTAGATGACGTGTAGACGGGGTGGCGTGATGATAATTTTACACGTCTTGGTTTCGCGACGTAGCCCGTGGGCATCCGGCCGCGAGAATGACGGCAGAAAACGTTGACGATATCGCACTGATGCCCCGGCCGATATCATAGTCGTTGTCGACGAGATATCATTAGACTACAACAATAGTAAGTAGAATTTAATATGCAAATACGATGAAGGTCTGCGCGGTGACATTAAACCGAGACCGTATGGGTAAGATTAAGGGGAAATCGATAGAAACATGTTATTCTATCGTTGACACGCAGCACAATATATTGACCGGAACGTGTCCATAATTATGAGCGAAAAAAGAATATTACACCTTAGCTAATTAAAAATTATTATTATTGTTATTATTGTAATTATTTACCGAACTGGTGCATGTCAAACGTTGCTACTTGATATTTTTCCTTTGCAAGGAAAATCAATGAATCAAAAATGTGTTTTTGGGGTTAAAAAAAACAATTACCGAGAAATAATATTCCTTGGTGGGAAATTTTGTAATGGATACATTTTGTCTACCAAAAATGTTTTTTAAATACCAATTGCAAACAGGGTTTACGAACTTTGCCTGCTGAGTAGTGACCCATCAACATTAAAATCGGTGAGAAAAAAAAATTGTTTCGAGCCCATAAATATATTTGTATTAAAATAAACAAATTTGAAATTTATTGTATAAAGTGATATAGGTATATATTTATAATTTTGGAACATTTGTTACCGATGAAAAATACATATGGAAATGTGACCAATTTGACAAATTAAATGCAAAGGTAGTCAAAAGTCGCAAAAATAGAAAACCAAGATCACGCAGAACGCATTTCCGAAGTATATGGCTACGACTGCAATAATAGAAGTTGGTGGATATTTTAAAAGAAATCGCTCGTAATTTCCAACTCCAGCCTAAATATTAATAACATAATTTTTTCATTTGATTCATTAATTTACACTTGTATCAGTTTTAAAATGGTTCGTTATTTTGTATAAAAGTGTTTCGCGATCAATTCACCGCCATCCATAATATTGATCATATGGATTGCGTCGTACAATACGTATACGTACAGGTATATCAGTTTAATTATTAATTTGACGAGCTCTTGTTCGTAAGCTCAGAAGCTACTGAATTAAATCGACGATAACTATAATGATTACAGACGTAATTCGCTAGGCACTTGGTCTCATACCATAATATGTTGTAACGATAATAGCTGTATGAAAACGGAGTATCCATATTGAAATATTCACCGCAGCGTGCATACTATTTACAACCCGTGTATAAATTAATCCTTCATTTCCACTCGTATCCCGGTCCGAATATTGCAAACGTCAAAGGATAACCGTTCGGCCCCCTCGGTACCGTAGCGACATTTTTAAAACAGTGGTCAGGCCACGGCTTAACTTTAACAATAGGGTTCGTCGCCACTGTTGAAATTGATAAATTGATTTACACGCAGCGTACTGTGTGCATGTTCACTAATACGCGGAGTAGGTACCGACGCATGCACACGTGTACGTGCGTTCATAGGTCCGTTTGGACAAGGTTGAACATTATCGTACTTATGCAGTCGCACCATCGTCTTATGATTCACAATTTATATTAAACGCATTACGCGATTGTTCGCTTACATACATATTGTATTTCGTTGTCTGAGAGTTGAAACCCCCACGGCCTTCACTAAACCTCGAGTGCGTGTAATAAATCTAAACGTTTTCCTCTAAATTGGAATCTTCAACTCGGATCGAAGACTTTCGGTTGCTAACGTTTAAATTTCCATTCAATCTATTAATAAAACTTGAAAAAACGAAAGTGCTTAATCAAATCCGTAAACTACGAGCATATAATATATATATATATAATATACGAGTGAATAAAAAATTAATATAAAATAAGTCAAACAATGCGTACGATCCGTAATGTAATATAGTATTATATGCTCCAATTTGTGAGTGAAACTTAAAATAAGAAATAAAAAATGTACACGTATTTGGTATATATATATAGTATATACGTTATGTCTAGAGAAAGTGACGCGCATGCTACAACGAAAGAATACAAAACAAATGATCGATATTCTTTTTTATTTCGCTGTTATAATACGGCACGGGGGAGTATATATTATACGTATATATGTATATTTTTTAACTTATACGCGCGCCAGCAGAAAACACAAAACGGCGCCACTGCGCGACGGAATAAATTCCGCACTTTACTGGTAAATGTTCTCGCGAGAAATTCACTTCTTAACGACATTCGTATACATTCCACCGACCACACTGCAGGGACGAGCTACAACAACACCTTACACACGTATTTCTTATTTTATTTCCAACGTTCAACTATTCTTTTGTTTTTTTCCCCCTCACTAATTACTCGGAATTATGTACGAGTTCGAGTTCAGACTTGATACGAATGAGTTCACGCTGTTGTTTAATTCTCGATTCGATTTTCACGGGGCATCGCTGCGGCGCAAATAAAATCTAATAGAAAAGAAGGTTTTCATTTCTTTTCAGAACACTCCACCCCGAAACAGTGCACCTACGATTAGAGACCGAAGACTAATCGGGGGCAGTCGCGGTGTAATAGACCTGCAGTTGCAGTGTAGCGATGTAGTCACTGTTGCGGTCATCATGCAGCAACGCAATTATAATATTATGCGCTGCGGTCCGCGTATGACAAGCCGTGTGGAAATACGTGACGTCTCCGTGCGATGTTCGTAAACATCTTTCATCTGCTCGCGTATCATTTCTGTTCTCGTTGCACCAGTTTCCTGGAAATCTTGTAATTTAAAACGTATAAAACACACGCAAGTTTATACCGCTGACGGCTGACGCTCGCGTAGGCAAATGTAAACTGGGCCCGCGGTTACCATTTTTGTTGTTAACTCGGCCCGGAAATTTTAGGTAATAAAATAGGTAGATTGTAAACTCGGCCCGGACATTTAAGATAGTAAAAAAAGTCGGTTGTAAACTCGTCCCGATCTTTTTTGTATCTTATCATGAAAAATTTGTTGTTAAAAATTAAAAAATTAACAGCCTAAATGCACAATTCCAATTTAAAAATACAAGAACAAAAAAAATAAAAGAAATCTTAAAAAAAACACTTAAAAAATATAAAAATAAGGAAATATCGGTAAGTGAATACGTCATAAATATGGTTTTTTACCAAAAAATGTTAATTTAAAATTAAATTGATATTATAATCTTACATGATTACACAACAATTTTATGTAAGTATCCTTTTTTATACTTACGATTTTACATATGTAAATGCATTTTATTTATAATTTTTGCTCTGAATACTCAAATAAAATGCGATAATCATTTTTACCTGGAAAAACCCTTGGCCGAGTTTACACCTAAACCATTTTTACCTGAAAAAAACACGGGCCGAGTTTACAATAGACCTTTTGAACATTTTTTTTCTTCGAGCCGAGTTTACAATCGCCCGCTCACGTGACAGCTTAGCTATTGGTCCTTCGGTATACTCACCGCGGTTCTACGGTCGATACTATATTATTATTTTTTTGTCATTATACGCGTGACGTGTATCCTGCAGTCACCTACTGTTGGTCGTGGGGGGTGTGGGGCAAGAGTCGTCGTCGAAACGCTGTAATGTTACGGCGGTCGTATAGAATGCACGCCGCAGCGTATCGCGCGCCGCGGTTTAAAGGCCGGATGCATTTAAATTCGCGAACGCAACGAAAACTTCGGCTGTGAATACGTTTAGTACACTCGACTGACACGCGGCGGCGGAGGTCATCTTTAAGTTGTATGACTTATGAACTGAAATTTCCACTTTATAAAACAAAAGTTTCTCGAATTGCGCTGGCAATGAAAAATTATACCGGAAACCGCGTTACCCCATAAAAGTTAGAATTTCAATGACTCGGAATGGTAAAAAAATAAAAAAATAAAAAAAAAAACCACGCTAAAAAATTACAACAGATTTCTCCACGTTACAATTGTTCATCTGAAGTCTGAACGTATGGCAGAATGACAAATCCACATACATTCAAACTTTTCCTCTGACACATATATAAACATAATATATATACATTCTTTTTAGTACTTTTCTACCTATCACCTGGAGGATAAGGGGGTGGAAACCTAATCTCCTCTCGTTTATTTGAGGTCAATCCTCTTCTTTTCGAGAGAATATAAAATACGACACCGTGAAAAAGTATTTTATGTTTTATATACACTGCAGATATATATATGTGTGTAGTGTGTACGTATTTGCTGCCGTCATAACACTACGCATTGTTGTGCGATCAAACTTTGTGCTTCACTCGCCGAAATTCGTTCAATAATACAGTCCATTTTTCTCGCGATATAACAAATAAGTAAAACGTTGATTTATCGCCGCTACGATGCATATTATTTTGATGGAATAATACGTATGGTATAAAACAGTATATTGATCACAAGCACAAGTTATATTATGACAGTGTAACCACTATTTCGTATATTTTGGAATTATTAACACTAGAGTAGATTTATTCTAGATATCAAACAAACTACTTGAAGCAACTATACGTCGTGACGATTAAAATATAAAATTTGAAAAAACATTTTTATGAAACTATACATTTCCTTTTGTTCTTTTGATGAACATTAACAATACTTATCCAAGACAGCCGTGAATAAAAATTGTTTTTATCTTTGTAAATATATTCCAAAATCCAAATGGAATGAAGAAGCTGGCGTACGTATTTATTTAACGATCGAGGTTCATGTTTTTTTTTCATTCGCCCAATTGTTCGGATACAAAAAGAAAACTAAAGTTTCGTGAAAATTCGTGTGTAGTGTGCGATCTATAGATCCGAAATCAAAAATACGTGATACTTTTAAAATGTAGTTTCTTTATCATCCCTTAGCTGTTTTATGAAAACATGCAGCAAAACAATTAAAAAAAATAACTATGACGTATTAGTTTTTAAGTTTTAGTTTCTATATTTGATTGGAATCCAAAATGTATAATCTAAGAAGTTCGGCATTCTTAACAGTCTTAGGGATTGTTTCTTCAACCTTGAATATAATCTATTGAATTTAATAAATTGTACATTTTCAACGAAATCCCGTTTCTACATATGCATTTAACTCCAACATAACATAATACACTATAATCTTGAATAATTGAAAGAAAATTTTAAGAATCAGTACAACTCTTAATAAATATTCTTAGGTATTTAACGATGATAAAGTGTTGTTATAAATTGTATTTATTAACTTTGATTTCATTACGGCCTGGAAATGTTTAAATATATCTTAATAGCATCTGCAGACTGTATAGGTATATGATATGATACGACTTATAATTTCAAACAGAGGTTACTATTAAATCACCACTTTCATTATGCTTTGTTCAATAAATCTCAAAAATTTCGATCATAAATATTGTTTTAACGAGCACTTAGCATTTATAAAACGCCTATACATTACGTTTTATACGATACACTGCAACACAATGCAGAGATCCACACCGCGCTCAAAGCCGTTTTCAGAATCCAAATTGATTTATCGTTGCTTTTTTCATATTCAAAGCTAAGCGAGAAGTGTGCGCAAAGTCAAGTCACCGTGTCCTGACGGGCGCGCAGCACTTACGCGATTTTCATTTGCTCCGAACAGTACACGATATTGAATCAAACGGTACAGAGTAGGCGATATATATTTTTTTTTTTCATTACATATGCGTTGAGCATTTTTTACCGGTAGGCGTGCACCTGCTACGATCGGATGTATACCCAATCGATTATTATTTAGTGCGAGTAAAAAGTGTTTCACGGTGTACCGATAACAGGTTCACCGGCATTGCACGATAACGGTAACGACGTAAGTTCCAACAGAGCAACATAAATATCAACACAATCCATTCGCAGCACCTCGCAATAACCCGTGAACCATTCGAATCCGCTTTAAGCCCGTTTGGGTGCTTATTTTTTTTAAATCCTTTACCGATTCGTCCGGATCCGACTTATCGCGAGTGGACCGTACCCGAGAACCGTTAAATGTCTTGTTGCAAAGTCTGCGTCTTCGTGGATAAATGAACATCATGTTAATGCTGATTACTTGTACACGTACAGCAGCACCGTCATGGAGTGTTTAAAACTGCACTGCCAAATGGTGAAACTTTTGGAACACAGTGTTGCACAGCAGAGTTAATGTATAATGTTTCCGCACTCGCAGATCGTTATCAGGTTGTTGGTGTTGAGACCGACGCGACTCCCCTTTGGAAAGAACATTATTGTGCTGAACTTGAATAGTTTTTTTTCGGAGAATTATGTCGCTTGCACTCGCGCGCAACATAATTTTTCACGGAACGCAAACATAGTGCGATGACGCATTAGTACGCGTAAATTACGGTTTCAGAACAATCCGGTGACGTCACATTTTTTTTATTCAAACCGCGTGACCAAAAGTTTTCGATCTCCTCGGTTTTTATGCGCGCAATAATCATATTATTGTAATGGTCGCCAAAGGGGAACTCATTAAAAACCGTTACTGCAGTAGTATTACGAGTTAGCGCCGGCATTTAATGAATAGTTTTCTTCTGCGCGCCTAAAGTATCCTAAAGTACTTCGTAGGCAGACGGCGAACATATTATTACAGGGCTTGTCGCGCACGTTATACACCACGGACAATGTGTACAGCACCGCTGCGGTGTTTCGAAATGTTAAACATTTGCAAAGTCGTCCGATGAAGAAAACCCAAGGCGTAGGGATAATTAATTATATAACACCGAATATTATGCCGAGTTTCAAATAAAACAGAAAGTTTTAACGACCGAATAAATGTATAAATTATTAATAATAATATATCATAACAATATTTAAATATTTCGAGATCATGAATTTCTACGAAAACCAATTCGACCACTCGTACGACTTGATCGGAGCTAGTATACTGATAGAATATTACCGCGATTGTTACTTTTGTCTACAAAAGAAAATAGTAAAGTTTTACATCGGATCTAGATTTCAATCAATCATTGAAATAAATATATTTTGTACTGGTTACGCGATATTTTGTTTTTAAACTCAATACACACGCATTTCTCCCTTAGTAATCTACTTTTAATAACCTATAATTGTTTAAAACTTTTTTTTTTTCAATTTAAAAAAGAGCTTTTATTAATATTAAGCTCAACAATTAGATAACAGTACAACTATAAAATATTTACATACATTAATACATTAATATACAACGATACACTTATACAATTAGACAGTTAGACTACGAACAACAACAATCGAAAGCGACAGACATTTTTTTTTTTTATTAAATTTTTAATATAATATTGACAACTATGTTTATTACTTTAAATTTGAATATTAATTCATGTTTGTATGTTGGCATACACAAAATTTTAATGAATCTGTCGTATATATATTTTTTAACCATGATCACTCCCTTCTTAGACCGTAAAATCGATAAAATTTGGATTTTTTGAAATCAACATAAATACCTTGAATAAGTAGCCATAAGCGATTACTTATTTGTAATTAAAAATTATATCACGATATTAGGTATTATAAGACTATTTTAGTTTAATAAGAAAAATTCAAAAACTTCAATACATCAAAATTCACAGAAAAATGACCTCAATAAATTACCGTGGCAAAAAAGGGTCGTTTCATTTGAAAAATTAAAATTTGTATCACCACAAGACTGCACCCTTAAGGTGGTATGGAAAAAAGTTGTAGAAAACATGGGTTTTATGGTAACTTAAAAAAAAGTCCAAAATCAAACGTTTTTATGGCCAAAAAAAAGGGGATGAGATGAGCATGGTTAGAAAACCACCCTATATGTATATTATATATAATTTGGTCATATCGTATTCCAAATCAATTAATATCTTCCACGAAGTAGCCTGCTTGAGCTCGCAGAGTGAAATTCTTTCCCATCTCTATAGGGTTTTGTAAGTAAGCAAACCTATTACATTTTACAACCATGTAAACGAAGTTATATAATATACTTAGTATTATATTTCTTTCCACTACTGTCATGTAGTTATATGTAGTCCTATTAAAGTAAATAGAACACGGGAACCGTACTTAAAAACTAAAATAGAGGTTGTTTTTTGCATATTTATTACGACGACAATAAAAACGATCGAAAAATAACAGAGAAATTTAGGACACTTCCATTATACCTTTACTTATAAAGTTAAACAGAGTTGGCTTATATCGTTGAAATTGAGAATTTTCAGCCGAAAAAATCGACCAATCAATTTGTTTTACCATTACAGGAGTATGTAAACGTGATGTTTAAATTGTTAAAAAAAACATTCATAGACTTGACATACAAGTTAATATTATTGCCTATTTGAACACTTGTGAGTTGTCAGCCATAACTTTTGAAATCCTGAGAAGTCTACATACAAAATCGTTATTAAATAGTAGATTGTGTAGATAGTTTAACCTCCAGAAGTTATAATTAGAACTTTGATGAGATTAATATCGCGTGCTATTCGTATTAACTTTTGTTACCACGCCACTATAGCTTAAAAGATATTTTCTAAGATTAAAAATCGTTTTACTCGGATAAGTGGTTCACCATCTATCCCCGTTTCGCACAATTTTACATTGCACAAAGGCTTCAATAATATTACGTTTGTTGGTGGTATGCGTTTCTGGAATGATGTATCTGCACAAAGGCCTGGTAGATATGCATGGATCGTACGCATTCGATCCGTGAAGCGAGCTGACTTCGCGCAATTATGCGATGACGACGAATTTTGAGATATTCGTTCCAGGAACTTGAAAACCAAGTGCAGAGTTCACGACGTCGTAGTTAGCGCTAAATCAAACTTTGGTCATAAAAAGTTTGAATTACACGGTGTGGTTTTTTTGTCTTTTCGAATACACGGCGGCGGCGGTAAATTTTGCCGAAAACGCGCGTATATTGAGATTTATTGTCGGGAAATGCGGTGAATTAGTTCGCAATTTTAATACAACGCAGTCAATCCGACCGCAGCGTCTGGAACACCTATCAGAAGTCGCGGCCTACGGTTTTTATTCTTTTGCCACCTGCGAAATCCGTATCCTCGAGGACCGCCACCGCCGCCGTGTGCACAGATGATTTATCGTCGCCACCGAAACTCACGGGCAACCCCCCGGTCCCTGCGCAGCCGCAGAGGCGACCCGTCCGCGACGTGTCTAAACGTTTTTTTCCCCCTTTTTTTTTTTCTCGGAAAACTTTTTGGCATGCACAACCGCGAGTTATGAGACATCACGAGCCACTTCCGACGACGTTTGTTTTCCGAACGCACGACGACCGGACGCGTGATACGTCCCAATCCATTGCACCACCTGTCACGGGGCTAATTGTCTCGTTCGACGAAAACCCCTCGTACAGCCGTGCACCCCGTCGCGTCGTCAATAAACGATACGTTTACACATAGATGGTTTCGATCGTGAAAAGTATACTTAAAGTGCACGTTCAATTATAGCGTTCGCCGCGATCCGAGTTCGGTCTTGTCGCAGTTCGAACGGAAGTCACTACAACGCTGCTGTTCCCCCGAAACCCAAGACTTTGTTTATTTATCTATTTTTTTTTCACCCGAAAGAAAATTCACATTCCGTACAAAGACAATTACAACGAGTTAATATTTTTACATTTACGATTTCAATCTACAGGAATAGCATGTTGAGCACATTGATAACACGTCTTTATCTTATTTAATATATCCATACATCCAATTGTAGTTTTAGTCTACGCGGCGGGTTTTACGGTAGAGGGATGGTGGACATATTACGTGGTAGGAGTATAATGTTACAATGCGTGCTTAAATTTTGATGGAATCCTTTGTAAATTGTTTTGGCTAGTTTTGGACTTAATTTTAAGTCATTGTACGGGGAAAGGTTTGAAACGTACCAAGGAGCGTGCGTTAGTTGCCTCAACACGATTGACTGAAATGCCTGAATCGGGTCTTATGTTTGACGGTTTGGAAGGACCCCGACGAGTGCGTTTCCATAGGACCAAACTTGCCTTATAATTGTGCAATGAATGAGTAATTTACTCTAGACTGATATTTTGGATTTTAGAAGAGGGCGTAAGAATGAAGTCTATTGTTTGATAATTTTATTTTTATTTTCAAAAATGATGTTAATCTTTTGTCAAGAGTTATACTTAAGCATATTTTATTTTAGTTCGGACTGGAATTGGGTTGTTATTCATTATTATTTGAGGGCACTCTTCTGTTTAATGTAAAGGTGACTTACACAGATTCTTCGGTATTTATTCTGGTTTTCCATTAATTGGCCAATGAGTCAATTTTATTTACTTGAACCTAAAATATTACCTAGTTGCTAGAAAATACCTATTACAATAAATATTATACAATTCGGAAATTGGTCTACATCGTGCTGGATTTGGCGGAGTTTCAAAGAGTGCAATGCACCGGGGCCTCATGTCATAAAACAAAATATTAAGGTTCTACCTATAATATAATACATGATACATTCAATATATGATAATTACATTTTTTCGATATACTACAATATTATATCATCGTAATTAATTTATGCCATTATGAAAATCAAGGAACTGCACCCATGGCATCTAAGAAAAACCTCAGCCTTGAGACCCCGATGATTTGCATCCCTTGTATCCCCGCTATATACGGGATACTAAACAATCGATCAATTTCAATTGATAGCTATTTAAAAACTCTAACAACAATATGTTTTCTCCTTTCTATCAAAAATTATATTTAAGACCACATGATATTAGGTTACCTTTGGCTCCTAAAATTTCAAGTAAGTACATAATTTACGGCGTTATACCACTTGATCCTACAAAGAATAAATAAATATAACACATTATAGCCACATAAAAATTAATATTTTTTAATCTTGAGATGAGGCAAAATTAAATTTCAACAGAAACCAAGGTTTATAGTAAGTATAAGTTACAAACGTAATCCCTTTTATTTTTTGCCTAAACACATTTTATGACTCTAGCTACACCATTAATGGTCACGTTAGCTAAAACCTCTCTCGTTATTGTTTAACACGGTACTCGACTGTACTATATACTGTATTTCGGGTCCATCTTAATTATTTACTTGATACATTTTATGTACTTTATACAAAACTACGTCATTATGATACAGAATTTTTTATCTATTTATTACGGTGTATACGTATCAAATTATTATTTTAGTGGCTATAAAGATTCAACGTTTTATGATTCTATATAATATAGTTAAATAAGTATGTCACCTGAATAAGCATTAAAATAGTTGACAAAAAAAAACTAAATAAACTATAACATTATTATTTATATAAGGTTTTATTTGGAGTTTTAAAATTATGCTTTGCCAGAACGAGAGTTTACCGTAAAACTTAATTTTCGTAATACTCCAGTATAATATACTTGAACAGAATTTATGTAACAAGTATTGCATTCTATTTGAACTATACATTTATCATTTATTTATCAACTCGAAAAACTAATTTAGATTGGTACCGGGAAAAAAATAACAAACAACTTATATTTACTCTAATATATTTTCTACCGCGAGAAAAGGTTTTTTTTTTTTCTTCAAAAATCTAAAAATTTGTCAATAAATCGAATGCTTTTTGTTTATGAAATCGCGTTGTACAAAATATAATTACAAATGCGGTTACAATAAAATTGCACGTTAATTATTTACAACCCTAATGCTTTATATTAGAGTGGATACCTACTCATTAATTTTATTAATTGGTCAAATCGCCGAGCCGGCACTCGTATTTGAATAAAAATAATAATTCAAACTCGTTGGCGCTACACATTTGATTGTTTAGCTTTTTAATTTGTTTACCACGTTATGTTTTCATACATTTCAATCGATAAGCTGCAACAGTAAACGTATCATCTAGTGTTTAACAATAATAATAGGTAAACTGTGTTTTTTCTAGGAAATTATTTTTATAAACTACACTTGGTCCCGCAGCACTTTGTCCGGATTTTATCAACCGGACTTTTATCTTTGTTTTCATTCGACCCACTTCATAACATTTACATGTTTGAATAAAAGTATGTATATTATTTTCACCAAGCTAAACGGAAGATTTATTCGAACGTCCGTTGCCGTTTGGTAAATGTTGAGAGTTTTCGAAGCACGTTGCCAAATAATGTCTACGACAATGTACACGAGCCAATGCGTCAAACAATATAGTGTAGTGTGTTATATTTGCGTGAAAACGATAAACGCGGGCTACCGCGTTAGATGTAGATAAATATCGTATGGACGTGTGACGACCGGCGAGTACCGAAATATTAAAATGGTTTTCACGACAATAATTATCAACTCTTACGTTCCGAGGAGGACCAAGGCGGCGTATTTGCACGTTTACTTTTTTTTAATCGTCCGACCGCGCCCCACGAAGGACTGTTGTTTTTAGGGTTTAATAGTATGTTAATATTTGCCACGGCGTTGTACAGTAATAACTTGTTATTCTTCCGCCCCGCCGTTGTGCTAATCGCATTGTCGTGTGCGGGAGTCGGCAATAAAATCACGCGAGCGCACGCATAATGTCTCGCACAGGACCCGCGGTCGTTTCGCTGTGGAAAGTAATAACGATAATAATAACAGCAATCGTAATAGTAATAGCAATCATGTGTAGAACTCTACGCAACAACACATTTTTTTCAGGATTTAATGCTCCTATCGTACAGCGATAATAATTGAATAATACATACTTACGAATGGATATCTAACACATGTGGATATCTAAATATCTGGATTCCGAAAACTGTTAGGGAATATGAATTATTTTGTAAATTTTTATAATCACTTACCTATTTTTTGGTCTTATGCAGTCAGGACAAAACAAGATTTGGACATAAACGAATAGTAATTAATGTGTAATATATAGAAAAACGAAATATTATACTGATTCATCTAAAAACATATGTAATTTGACACGCCATAAAATAAATTATCCTTATTTTGTAATGTGTGTAATTGATTTATAACTTATAGTAAACCAATATTAAATATTTTATGTTTGTATTATGAAAAACCGGCCAAAACTCCTTGGTCGGGTGAGATATATAAATGGGTCTTAAAAAACTTGAAGCCGATGCAACATTGCTCTCCAAAACAAGATTCTGAGTGAAAGAGGTTGATTGGATCAGTTTATACTTCCACTGATGGTCGATATTATAATAGAAACAAATTTCTTATAAGAGTAGGTTGAACTTTAAATGTGTTTTTTAACTTTTAATTTTCACAAAAAAATGTTTCGAAAATCATGAGATTACTATTTCATGCTAATATTGATATAATATTAATATATGCATGTTTAGGGACACTGCGGTTAATATTTATATAAAACTACAAACAAATAAAGAAAATTTTGTATCTAGGAAAAAAGAAACTAAAGTTTAGTGCGTGACGAAAATAATAGATGGTGCAGGGAGATCGATTTCCAATCTCGGTTAGAGTTTTTCGCAATTTTTTCATTGTTCTGCTCAATGTTGAGAAATTCCAAAAATTACATCCAAAAAGTACCAACTAGACGAAATTTCCTTTCAAAAATGACGAAAGTTCCAGATTACGTCGGAGCATTCCTTCTGTTCTAAATGGTGAACACAGACACAACTAAAAAAGAAAAAAACACTTATAAAACCAATGCATTACTCGTTACAATATGAATCTAAAATGTATATAGTTTGAAACTTAACGCGACCTACCAAAAATATAATCGCGACTCTCAGTTTGGGAACCTTTGTTATATTATATTGTTATCGTCACGAGATATGACGATGGTAGGATGAGATATCAATAAATACATACACACACGGCACACGTGGCAAGTGAGTATAATGTCAAATATTTAGTTGACATGAGAAAATAATGTAAAGTAACTTTTTATCCGTTCAAACCACGACGTGTCACGACAAAACATGATTAATGAGTTCAGATCATTGTGTGCGGCGCGGAATGATGAGGGTCTTATTGTGTAATATATATATGACTTTTGGTAATTATTTTAATTTTGTTCCACGAATATTTTAAAAAAATAAAGCAAATTTAACATAATATTTTTTCAATCGGATGGACCAAGGAATGAAGATTGAGTCCGAACGGAACGTGCCCCGTACAACTTGTATGCACTATTAACCCTTATAATATTTTAAACCCAAAACTACTATAAACCGTGAGCACCAGTTTTAAGATAAAAGTCAAAATCACCTGAACCCATATTAATATAAAGGTTTAGACCGTAACCAAAAAAAAAGTTTAAAACAATCATGCGACACACGAATTTTTGCTGCTTTAATTATGCAAACAGTTCAGATTTTAAATGTTGATTGGACAATGCAAAGTCATTGAAGTAATTGAAAACCTAGATATAAATTTAAATTACTAAACACAATACATTTCAACATTATTTATTGTTATAATATTATAATAATTTTCAAGTTATATGACATGCGAAAATTTCAATGTTTTTTATCCTTTTGAATCAAGAATATTTGAAAATGCTATTAAAATACACAAGTAGAATCATAAATTAAATATCACTACATTTTAACGATATGCCACGATATCGCAAATATTTTTTCTTTATTTAATTTGATTTCGTGCAAAATCCCTCAGTTATCGTGACCTTCCAATTAAAAGTTCCTACTCAAAAAACCGCTTTAAACGAGAAATGAGTCCGGATGCACGATTGACGCACGGGACGATCCACATGTGATTTACAATAAAAAATGCCACCGCCAACAGCTCTCTCTCTCTCTCTCTCTTTCTCTCTACGCAGTCTATGCGAATAAAAAACATAAAATAAACCTCAGCGCACGGAAATGATCGTGCCGCCGACTCGTTATTTTAAAATATTGATATGCACCGCGACTGCGAACACGTCTTTGAAATCTGGTCCCTAAAGCGAAACTCACGCACGTATCTACCACGGTAAGTCCAAGCTTTTGTAGGTCGGAATATTATTAGCGAAATACGAGCTTACTAAGATCGTCCACGTTTCTCCGTGTCTGCGATACACCGCGCTGTTGGTGATATTGACGCGCAGAACGCAATGGTTGCCGTGAATCATACAATCGAAGACAGCACGGTCGCCCCCAAAATCTTCGACTCGAGTCTACACTCGTATACCGTATACGCGGTGCGTGGTAGCAACCCCTGCGCGCGCAAAACTAGCGGGCGATCGTGACGTCAAATAAACCGAAACCAAAGCAACGGAAATCTCCCACGCTGATCTCTCGCCTGCACGAGCCCACGCGATTGTATGCGTGATAATATATGTTTCCCATTTCGTATGGTGAATAAGTAAACGAATCGAAAGACCGATAATATAGTTCGACTCTGGCGTATCGGCCGCGCCTCTCTCGACCCGTCGTTAAAGGCGGAAATTATCACAAAAAGCATCTCGTCGATCGTTCGCGATGATTACGTAAGACCGAGTAATAATAATAATAATAATAATAATAAATGTACAGTCTCGAAATTGAATAATTTTTAAACTTTATCAAACACTAATAACCGGAAATCCAAAGAAAAAAAACAGTTAAATATTACAAACATTTGACGTCAAGTAGTATTTATCGCGCAGGTATCCTTGTAGTATTTCCAAGTCGTTATTGGAACCGAAATCACTCATTTAAATGGTTGAAAACTATGCACCGTACGATGTTTCCGCTAATTTCAACATGCACTTCAGTCTAACCTGTAAAACAAAATAATTCGAAACAGCTGACGGAAGCTATTACAATAATATTATAGTGTTGAATCAGACACATTATATTTTTTAAGCTATAACGCGACTTTATACGGCCGTCTAGACAAGCGACGAGTGGGACGACCACGTTCTGCGGTTGGCGAGTGCGAAAGACGAGTTTGACCGTGTACCGGAGTAAGAATTTCGCGAGAGCGCAGAGAATGTGTCACATATTTATAACATATAAGTAAACGTGCGTTATGATTATTATATCCTGGTGCGCGGGCGCCTTCTCCGTTCCCCGTTAAGACACATAATATCATTATTGTTTGTACACGTACCCAATAGTATACACGAGCCCTTCATACGCACAGAAAATGAGCTGCGTAGGGTGCGTCCGTCGTGGCCAGATTAGTCTGTTTTGACGGCAAGAGATCGCAAAGGTTTCATACTTTACACATCATACATAGTATTTATTTATATGCGTATAACATATAATAATAATACACTGCGTTTGCACACGCTGCTGCCCCGCAATGATTCCCGCCTAGACTATTTTAATATAAAATTTACAATAACACGTGGACCAGAAAACAGGCTCTCAGGAAAACAATATTATACGCGCCCACAATACCAGTAAATATGAACAATGGTATTACTATGGTGCGTGTAATAATTGAAATAATAACAATAATAATAATTATCATTATTATTATTATTATTAAAATAACACGTTCTTCCATATACTCGTGTTATATATTATACGAAACTCGATGGTGACGCGACACGAGTTCCGAATAATAATCCTGCCAATTAAAATGTGCGAGCGCGACGGTATAAATATATAATTATTATTATATGTATCATCTCTGACAAAATTATAAATACGATGAAGCGTATGCGACATTCGAAAAATATATTATACGAGTCAAGTAAGTGACTTACGTGGGGGAGGGGGAGAGAAACTAGGACGTATTATTGTCCATGAGCACGTGTACATAATATTACGGTGGCCCGTTCGTAGACATTTTGCGCGCCCAGGGATGTCTCGCATCTTACAAGCGCTCATTCTTCTCCCGCCGCAATCGTCGTAAGACATTTTGACACAAAAGGTAAATAGAAGTTTATAAGTATACTTACTTACCCGGAGTAGTTTTTTCGTTCTCTCTCATACTAACACAAGTCTGATCAAAACTTAAACCATATTTGGTACTCTATTCCACTCCAAAAACGATTGTCTCAGCCAGGGAAAGGATACGTTCAATTTCTCTTCCCCCCGCCTTTTCCATATTAAAAGTGTGTTCGCATGCGGTTACGGTCGTCGGCCACGCGGTGGTGGAAATCGACGATTCGCATTACATAGTTGTTTTATTATTATAAAACTACGCTGTATCCATAAATATCCGAGGAATAACTTGGACAATTAAACACGTTCCAAGTCATTTTATGAACTTTGTTCATTACTCATTACCGTACATATATTTATATACGAGTACCTATCTATATATATAATATATATGTAGACATATAGTGTGGTATAATGTTTAACCGTCATAGGAATTAGGTTATTGGGATATTTATCACCATCCTCCACCCTGCACGAAGTAAATCTCTGGACGCGCCCGCCTCAGTACTAAACGGTAACGTATTAGTACGTTTATAGATCAAAAGTCGATTGTGAATTACGCGACGAGGAATGTTCGTAGGTACGTGTTTGTTACAAATGATACAATAGTGTAGGCGCGCAGGGGTACACGCGTGTGTATTTAATGTCATAGAAGCATCGTAAATCAATGATTGCAACATTCAACAATAATTCGTGGTATACGCATGTGAAACTCCGACCACGGTATACCACGTATAACCGTTGAAACTTACAAACTTTTCGATTTTCACTACAAGTTTCGGTACGAGTTTTTCCGCGTAAACTTCTTAGCCTGTTCACTAAACACGTAGGTGTTTCTTTTACAAAAAATATTATTTTCATTACGTACGTGGTACGTGTGTGTATATAAAAGTTTTGATAAAAAAAATAAATAAAAAAACCCTTAAAGGTGTTCCTAAGCAAATTAGTATTTGCTAATATAAAACATTCCAAGTACCCGTGGTTTATTTATAATGTAAATCGAACGAACCGTCTTCACAAGACGATATACGTAGTATTGTATTATGATCGAAGTACTGTACATTCATACCGGATATATTTTATGCACTTTCTAATGCATTCGTTAGTTCCAAGTGGATTTGTGATTTCTCATTGTGTATCTATGCAGATACGCACAAGTGTTAACATTTATACTGTATTAGTGTGCGTAGTCATTTAACACTTATTAATAATAATAGTTCCTTATTCTCTCATGTGTTTTTTTTTCTCTTTGCTCCAATTCACAGTTTAGAATAAATGAATAATAATTAATAATTAACAGAAAAGTTACTGAAGTTAATATGAAAATCATGAAAAAAGTTCTACTATTTATTTAGAAAAAAAAACAAACTACACGAACTTTCATTGTGCCTGAATATTTAGACAATCTCACAATCTCATTATAAAAAAATTAAATTTACAATTCACTTAGTTTTTAATTAATGTAAATAACAATATTATTATAAAATATATATTCTCAAATAAATGAATAGCCCGTCATTAAAATAATAGTAAGTTTTATATTTTATACTATATACTGCGGTAAGATGCAATAAAATGAATATTGTACATTTTGTATACATTCAACAGTTAAAGTCAGTTAAGACATTAATAAGAATATAAATATCCAAGGAGAATCACTTGGGCCAAACATGGACGGTACTCAAATGGGAAAGAAAAAATATCGAAGCTATTGAATGGAGAAGAACATTGAAAATTCGCTGCGCAGAAAATGTTAGAAATGAAGATATAGAATGAATGGACGGAAATTAATAAGTAAAGTAATTTATTAGGGATAAGAGAAAAAACGGAGAAACGAAGAATGGATCGATAAAATAATTGAAGGAAAATAAAGGGAAATGTTAAAGAAGAGGAACCTCCATATATTTTATAGATAATAGAAGAGACAGGAAAAACAACTTACAAAGGCCTTAAAGTGTCATTTAATCAATCTTAGGATCGTTACAGAACAAAAAAAATGAAATACAATTATCCGAATTTCTAGTTGACTTTTAGGCTTTTCCTTTTCTATCATTCTAGCCTAACACAAACACGCGGAACACACGGACACACACTGACATAATTTATTATATACTCAAATCCTCTATTTATATACATTTTATACTGCTTAGAAGTCAATTCCCTACACTTTTACTGTTTTTTCAAGCCATTTATACTATAATATTGAATACTATTTTATCTCACTATACAATAATTATTATACTATACTGCTCATTCCGTTTTTCTAGCCAGCAAATAAATACTACAAATATTAATAAGAAAACAAGTCATGATAATAATATCTTAATATTATGCTCTGATTATCATACAGTCTCCTAAAAAGGACGTGCATCTCGCATAAAAACGATCGAGTCAAAAATTAAACCGAACAAGGCAGATTCACAAACACTGCAAGAGTCTCAAACTTGCCGCCACGTCACCGAATCCAACACGGGTTCATCGTATGCCGACATAATTGCAGCTTGACCAACGGTCAATTATTTTCCAATAGAATATCCATTTTTCTGAACGAAACAAAAACGATATTAAACCATCTCCTTTATCGTCTCGTCATCCTTATAAATACACTCACAATGAACTCCACAATATAGTTATCATCATAAGCTACCAATTACCAATATATCACCTATTTATGTAACAGATTATAGTTGAGATAATATTATCTGTTTTTTGTTTTTTCCCCAATTCCATCACCGTCTGTTAATGACTAATGTATACCAGTGGTTCTTAACCTTTTTTGGATGACGGAACACTTAACATTTTATAAGATTTTTGCGGAACACAACCGTAAAATAAAATAGTAGTATACCTATACATTTTTAAATTTTTTAATATATTAAGCAATGAATTTATAGCATAAAATTATTTGCATGCCATACATGTTAGTGTAAGTCACTAAAAAATAATAAAATAATAAAAAAAGTTAAAAAAATGTAAAAATTTGAAATTGAATACTTTGGATGAGATATTTGTGCCTGATGATTTTTGCGCTGTTAGACAAATTTTCTCCACAAATCACACAAAGGGGAATTTGACAATCATTTTCGTAAACATAAGAGAACCCAAAATTTAAAAAACCATTGCAATATTGATCTTTTTTATTTTATTCTCATTATTGAAAGTATCATCATTGATATTGCTTGTATTTGTACTTGCATTATCAGTACCAGAATCATGTTTTCGTTTTAGAAATTTGTCCATTTTATTATTAAAATGATTGTTACAAATGAACTTCTAATAATTAGAATAATTGGATAGATTATTGTATTAATTAAATACATTTCAAATTGAAAAAACAATTTTTCACTGATTTTAAAATTTTGGCGGAACACTAATACCAAGTCCACGGAACACCTGTGTTCCGCGGAACACCGGTTAAGAACCACTGATGTATACGCTACGCATCTAAGTGACTGCGCAATTTTGCCAAATTTATAGTATAATATTATAAGACGCATTGTATCTTAATTGTTGAGCTACAACGGTATTCGACCGTGAGCTAATCAAAAAAAAAAAAAAATAATAATAATAATAATAAAAAATATTTGTTGTTTTTAAAAGGATTCTGGGCGCGCTCCTGTCCACCGTATGAGTGTGCGACAAATGTAACGCACTATCCGGCCGTGTGCAAGTCTAGTTTGCGAATATTTTATAACACGCTACTGCAATAACGTGAAAACCGAATAAAATCCCGATCGAGGGTGAACCATGGCCGGTACGGAATTGTGGTAATTCGGTTGATAAACATCGCTGTGCATTGTTTTTATTGGCCCGTGCGGTTCGGCAATGACACGCAGGCGCACGATTATCGTTAATTATGATGGTGCCGAGTGTTCAAGTCATTACCAAAATAATACACCCCCTGCTGCACGTCCTCGCATGTCCCGGCACCCCCCACTGAAACGTCAATAATTATATGCTACACGAATATGCCACGCGAAAGTGCAATTATTCCAAAAACAATTACCAGTTAGACAAAATGTTTTTATCCGACATAAAATATTACTCGATGACAAGCGAATAATTTACATAAATGATTACCACTAAAACAACACGCACGCGCATTCATTTATGCATAAACAGAGAGCGGTGAAGGTGTAGGGTCGGTCGGGGGTGAGTGAAAGATAGGGGAAGGGTATGCACCGCGATAACTATATAATGCATGTAAATGTTCCGCATTCGTTGCGGATATCAGTTCCTAATAATCAATTTTACGACGTCATAATTATTATACAGTGTCGTGATAAAATGATGCGTTAATCATTTAAGCGTTATACGTATTTACATAACATCATGTAGGTACCTCTTTTGCGCGTCATTAGATATTTCAAATTTTCGTGCGCGTCACATAATTACGCGACGCGAAAACTCAAAAACACTTCCGCAGCAATATTCGCATTAATAACATTGTAAAGCCTGCCAAGGTCACCGATTTATAGAACCGTTGTACGATATTATATTGTTATACTCTCTAGGACGTCAGCGTAAAATTACCTGTATATGTGTATTTGAAAACCGAGTCGCACGCGAAATGTCGGAACTTGCGGCGATTTCCGCATCGGAAAAAAATCGATTGACTTTCGCGAGTGCGCCATCCTGTAACGTGTACCGGGTACAACTCTCAAACTTCTCCCACACTCATTGTTCTCTTACATCCCAAGACTGTTCCGTCGGAAATTGTTTCCATAGCATCGTCAACTTCCACGAAAACTCGTTCCGCCCGTCTCTTACCGCGATAAACATTCGTCGCAGCGAACACCGCGGTTTTTCTGAAATAAATAAAACGCAATATCATATCATTTTTTCCGAACGAAACCAAATTGTAAACGAACCAGGTTATAGCGAGGAGATAACTCGATAGTCGCGTCGTGACGGAGAAGAATTTCCAGGAACAGCTAGGGAAGTGGTCTTTGATGGTGTCATCTGACCGAAAGTCGCGTTATTCTTTTCTGAATTATGTTTACCTGTTTACGATGAAAATTAAAATTAAAACAAACCATCCTCGCGGTACGACGATTATTGCGATGGTGTCGACGGCTGCGATGCGATGTTTTTTTTGGTTTGAGAAAAAATTACAAACACAACACGTTTAATATAATAATAACAATAATAATATTATTTGTTCTTCACTCGTCTCTGCGCACACGTCTGCTGCATAGTGTTCATTTGCAATACACACATATTGCGCGTGAAATAATATATATTAGGTGACAACGAATCTCTCGAACCGCGCTCGCTGGAAAACAATGGTCGCGAAAATTCGGATCGACCGTCGTACATACTGTTAATAATTGATGTTCTCTGCGACAGACAACTATGCGTGTGCACATACAGTAGTGTTTAATATACTACTCGTGTTACCGCGAATTTCCCCCGCGACCCTTTCCGCGCTCCCACGAACCGTATACCGTATACGCACGTGCGACGAATGCAGCGTTACCGAGAGACACACGTGTTACCGAGTATTCGGTAACCTTGCGGACTCAAACGCCATACGTCGAACGCATTATTTGAGTATTGAAAACAAGTTGAATGTTTACGGGCATACCGTTATACCGTACATGTTTGACGAAGCGCGATTAAGTACTATTCCGTTTGAAAATCGACGGACATGTGGTTTAAGCGCTTCAGATGATTAAAAAACAAATCAACCCTTAATCGAAGCTATAATAATATTTGTCTCGATGTATTAATTTTCAATTATAAAATCGTCTCTGTTGTTAGCGAAGTTATCGACTTAATGCGTCTCAATAACTTTTGTAACAGCGTTATTCGTATCCTCATTGTATGCCTACAGAAGATAGTTCACGTCAATCTTTTTCATCTGATAAAAAAAAAATAAAAAATAAATACAACGAGGGCTGGTTAAGACGGCCGATGTAATCGAGTGGAACCGAAAAAAAAAATAAGGAAAAAGTAATTTAATTTCCAGCAACAAAGTGTCCGCAACACAATTTTTGACCTACCCGCAAGTTCCCGGACTCGCCCTTCTTCGACATATTTCACCGGAACGTATACGATGTGAAACGCGACGGCTCCGATTAAATGACTGACGCGAATCGCGTGTACCTCACTTACCGATCGGCCGCCTCGCGGTTTGAAACTCAAACTTTGAATGCAGTCATAATTATTAGTAATGTTCAACCCTCGCCGAAATGGTCTTTGCGCGCGGCAAATGTATGCGTGTAAACAAATTACTACGTGCGTGCAAACAAAAATGTCCACGTTGTATAATTGCGGGCGATAATCGAATTAATTGATTCGAGCTCTTACGCGAAAATCGGTTCGACAAACAATAGAACGTAATAGCATTTAAACGCGTATAATATTATGTACATAACATTATGAAAAAGCCATTTGTCTTTTCCTTTTTTATAAAACAAATCGAAATATGCGTTTGAACGTTTTATTTTATTTTTTTCATTTTTTCGCTAATGAGCACCGATTTTTCTTCTCGTAGTACCTAAACATTTTTTTATGTCGACTGCGGTCGGAGTTCAAACGCCGAGTGAAGTCAGTGCCTCAGCTAAACCGTAATTAATCAACCGTTTTAGACGAAAAGCGCTATTCTGGATATAACAACGGTGAGATCTGTGAATAATCGAATGCTGGGAAAAAAGGAAAATATAATCAAACACGCAGTGTGGGGAAGTATGTGGATAAATTATTTATACTGCAATCAAATGTCCATACTTTATCATGTCAAATTTAATTTCGCCATACTGATCTTATAGTATTTACTATTTAGCGACGATAAGAACTAAAATTTAATAAAAAAAAAAAAAAACAATAAAAGCTCTTGAAAGCATTATAAATAATTATATTTTATCCTCGTATAAACGAAATGTTATACTGCTGCATAAAAACTAAAAACCGTAATTTATCATCGAGCCTGAAGACAAAATCAATTATAATATACAAACCGTTTGAGTTTCAAATATTCAAAATATGATCAGTATATTTTACTCGAATACTACACACACTACGGAAAGTTATTGAAAACTAACGAAATTGTGCAATATTAAATGGAAATACCCTTTCAGTATTAATTGATTTAATATTTAATATAATCATTTTATTTTTCGTATTGAAAATTAAAAAAAAAAATAAAATTTTATTTAAAAATAATACGAAAAATATACTTCGGTTTTGAAGGATTCTATTTTTTTTTTTATACGGAAAAGACAAAAATAAAACACGTGCCAATTAAAACTTCAATAATTCAAAGTATTATTCGAATCGTTTATATTTTACTCTTTGAAATATAAGACAACGTATGAATTGATATTGAAGACACAACAAGCGCACAGCACGAATCCGTTTCAACACATTACGTGTTATTACCGTTTTTAATAAAACATTAATAAACCGTGACATCTTATTATTACGCGAGCAAGATACTATTTATAATGATAATATTATTGTGATGAAACAGCGAATCTTATTATATTATATTATCACGATGGCAAACGCGAATTTATCAACAAAGCACAAAGAACATTATCCAGTAAAGATGTTTTCTCATCAGTGATAACTAATCTAATTAATTTCCATGACGACCATCATCGGGGTCCATGACGAATTTTCATGACGTTTTCCACTCCGGCAGAAACTTTCGTAGCGAGTAAACTAGTGAACATATATAAATATATTATTCTATTAGCTCCTACGATATTCAAACAAATAGTAGTAATTTAATTAAACGGGAAAACCAGGATACACCGTAGATGTCACGTTTTATTGTTACGTTGATTGTCAAGTTGAATGTACCGTGAGTTTACGATCTACGAAAGAAATCCATCGGACCAAATTATTTAAAAAATAAAAAACTAACGAAAACATTTCACTTCGATCAAATATAATTCATACGAAATAGTTTTTTTTTATTTAACGTACATTGTAAACATAATGCACTTATACGGGCATTGTTGTGAGAATGAGAGAAATTTGTTTAGTTGTATTTAGAAAAACAATCAACTATTTAAAGAGCGTATAACTGTGTAAGATATGCTTTTGACTGCAACGATCGATATTACATATAAGTTCAAAATGTCACCAAATTTAGACGAACGAGCACATCGCTTCGTTGTACGTTACAGAAGTATTACAACGTGACAGCTGCTGTCACATTTTTATTTTATATTTAATCAATAACAGTATAGGGCACTAATACCAGTACGATGCAATTGCTCAAAACGAAAATGCTTAAGACCGCTATATACAGGGTGTCCCAGGTCTATTTAACTAATGCAATAACTTTTTTTCTATTCAATATTTTTAAGTTTTTTTTTTTTGTAATGATTTGTAGAGCCCTGCGCTATAATTTGTATATTTTATACTTTATTTTATTTTTTTACAACAAAAATAAATAATTTAAATTTTGTATTTAATATTTTTCTAATAATCCAAGATAGCTATTTCATAAATAAGTATTTAAAAACCATTTTGGCGTTTAAAACTTTTAATTTGGTTAAGTCGTTAATTTTTAAACAATTTTCAAAGTGTGTTAAAATTCAAATTTATTTCTTGCTAATCACTGTTACTGCTGTAGTCGATTTTCAATTGTTTTCTTCCAAGAAACAATAAATTTGTTATCATTAAAAGGTTGATAATCAATATTAAATACATACACATACTATAATACGTATTTTATCATAATTTAACATAATATGATTATAATTTATAACATGATGTACCTACTATTACTTATTTTAAATCATCATCATTCATCAATATTTTATTGTTCAATCATTTATACGTTCAAACAAATTTAGAACATTTTGATTTTGAATTATGAAACAAATGACATGTGGTTTGAATATTAATTATAGTTATTCTGTAAGTCCTTTTTAAATTTAAAGTTAGGTTAAGTTGATATTTTATGGATCAAACACATTTTGCCGTAATCACTATAAACCTTAAGACTTGTCTTCTCATATTTTAAGACAATTCTATTGTATTAAATTTATGAGAAATACCTAGTAATACTATGGAATTATCAGATTGAACATAATTCGTAGAAAATATTTTTGGAAATGCCTTTGAACACAGGTACATATTATCATTAGTTTGCAAGTTAAAATTATTTTATTTTAATATCTATATAAACTTTTGGTAACTAGATACAAAAAAATCAAAAATTAAACATACATATAATAACATTTTAAATTCTCAACACTTCAAATTACTATTATCAAGAAAAATATTCAAAATTAAATATTATGTAGATTACCTATACACAGTACTACAATTGAAGATTTTAATTTAATTTGAATAGCAAAATAACATTTTTGTTAAAATGTGAGTATCATTTGTATTAAATTTATTTATACTTCAACCTAACCATTTTAATATTAATATTAACATTTATTAATTTATTAATAAAATGAATTAAAATATTCTCACTGTTAACGAAAATATTCTAGGTGGATGTCAACATTAAAAGTATACATATTTGGTGAGAGTTCAAACAATTTCATTTTCAATCACATGCAGTTAGTTGTATAATTAATGCTTTGTACCTTGCTGTTTTAATACTACATTTGTATACTTACAATAGTTACTATTGTAACTAGTTGTATGTACCTATACATAAAACCATCAGAAGTTCAATTGTAACCAGTTCATCTTAAGTATAAAACAACATAAATCAAATGTTTCATTTTATTAAAAAAAAAATGTAAATGGTAAAATTGTAGATCATAAAAAATATTGTTAGCTGTAAGTAGATGAGTAGATATATAATATTAGTGTTTTACATTTAGTCATTTAGTTCATCAGGAACTTTATGTATTCAATATTAACCATATTTATAGCTCTCTGTTTATATAAAAAAAAAAAAATAATATTAATGTAAGAATTTAATAAGTACCTATAACAACTAACTTAACAGAAAAATAAGGGCATTCTGAAATAGTTTTGATTGGCTTGAAAGTGTATAGATAAATGTTATGGATAAACACGTTACTACCTATTTCTTTAGTATTTCATAGTGTGTTAGTATGTTTACATAATTACTAAGAATAAAAAATAACCCATGAAATAATTAAGTTAATGATTTGAAATTGTTAGAATAGGTATTAAATGTCAACTTGTCATGTACTTTTTAAGACTAGGGACTTCAACCTTTGAGAATTTCAGTATAAAAGATAAAATAAATACTAATTTTCCTTAGTTTGTTATTCATTAATAAATAAAACATAAAAAAACATTTTCATACTACAAATTAAAAATATATCTAACATTATCTTGGTTTTAATATAAAATGTAAGTTGTAATTTATTATATCTATTTTTATTTTTACTATAAAAAATTATAGAAAAAATATAGTTGCAACACTTAATTGTTGTTTTATTGCAGATCTCTTTGTATTAGAAAATTAATACAAAGCTTAATTGAAATCCCTTTTAAGATTTATATATTGCCAGAGTTCATGTTAATAACAGATAAAATCAATAATTTTCTACATGGCATAATATGTGACATTTAATATCCTTCTGATGGTTAAATTGTTTGAAACACTTAAGAGTGTATTGTTTTATACATGAATACTCTGCTAGTTGCAAACCGTTGCGTAATATTATAATTATACTTTTAGTTGTTTTGAACATTTAGCCAACAAATTGTTAACTTATATTATAGGTGTCGGTTATTTTTTTTTTCTTCAGCTAGCGTCACTAGTGAAAGAACCTTATACATACATGTATAGCAGAGAATGTTATTGAATGACAATAAGTAAATAGCTGAAAGTAAGTTTTTTACTTAGACTGGAGATATGTAGGTAACAATTAAAAAATAACTCAACATTTTACTTTAATTCTTAATTATTTATATCATCATCAACTTCATCATCAGAAATAATATTTACTGACATATTTTTACTGCCAGTGGTATTATTGTTGAATTTTTTTTGTATTGTACCCAGCAATTAGGAGGGGAAGAATTTTTGTCTACGCCCATCTTGCGGTCATACACACAACATTTAATATAAAACAATCATAATTAATAATATAGAGACTAAATATTTTAGCTACTTCAAATTTTTCTAGTTACTTGATTATCTTTACACCAGTATTTTTGGCGTTTTAGAGCCAAATCTATTTCTTTTTTTTCCTCCAGTGTCACAATAATCAGTTTTTTATGAATGGTGGCTAAGTCTGAATGCTTAGCACACCACCATGATTCACACTAGAAGAATAATTTTATGTAAATAACTTATCATAATTTATGTAAAGAAATATAGGGTTATGTTTACTTTTTTGTCATATATCTCTTTCATATACCTATAATTTTTTGTCGGTCATCATATTCTCATTCACATTTTTTTCCAATTGAAGTTCTTGCTATACTAATATAATTATAAACAATTTCATAATTAATTCTTTGTTAGTAAATATTTTAATTTTAAGTTCTGTATTTGTATATATTTTTATAATTTGTTATTTATTAAGTTTACTAAAATTAAATAATGTAAATTGTATTTAAAAATGCAGTGTATGATTTTTGAAATATAAAATTCAATATTTTTTATTTTTATCTTTCTTAAATATGCCTACTATTTATAGTAATTTAGAGTACCGTGATATGTTAAAAAATTTTTATGAAAGTGGAGGAAAAAGTACAGTAAAAGCTTCTCGTCTGTATTTACAAAAATTTCCAGAAAGGAAACAGCCATCTAAAAACACATTTTGTAATATAGAAACAAAATTACGTAATACAGGTAAATATTTTATTATCAATAAAATTTTCTATAAAATTAATATAACAAATTATGTACCTAAAACCTAATACATACATGTATAATTCAGTTATTATTATACAAATTTTAAATTAAGATATACATTAAAAAATAGTCTTTAGGTCGTTTTCCAAATGGTTTCAAACCAAAAAAAATATATGTTATTGATGAAGAACATACAGTGAATATCTTGGCAGCTTTCAGCAGTGATCCTCATGCATCTGTCAGGTCGGTAGCTAAAGAAATTGACATCAGTCGTAGCTCTATACATCGTATATTGAAGAAAAATGATTTCCATCCATACAAATTGCATTATGTACAAGGATTGAAATCCTCTGATCCAGATAGAAGGCTTCAATATATTTCAAAAATTATTTGCCTTCATGACCACAATAATATTTTGAAAAAAATATTATGGACCGATGAAAGGTGTTTTAATAATAATGGTATTGTCAATCGGCATAATTCTCATTACTGGAATGAATCAAATCCATTTTGGACATGTGAGTCCAATGCACAAGTTCGCTGGTCTACCAATGTGTGGTGTGGTATAATAAGTGGTTATTTGATTGGACCTTATTTCTATCATGGCACACTAACTGGCCAACGTTATTTAGACTTTTTGACTAATACACTACCAATGTTATTAGAAAATATTCCATTAAATCTCCGAGTAAATATGTGGATTTAGCAAGACGGTGCTTCACCACATAACTCGAATATAGTCTGTGATTATTTAAACACAAATTTTCAATCGAGATGGATAGGAACTAGAGGTCCACTAAATTGGCCACCACGATCTCCAGATCTAACACCACTCAATTTCTTTTTGTGAGGTTACTTAAAGGACAAAGTATACTCCCAACAGTCAACGTCGTTAGATGATTTAAAACAACGCATAATTGATGTGTGTAACTCTCTTACTTTTGAAATGTTGGAATCCACGACAACTGGAATTCTGTTACGGTATGAAAAATGTATAATGAAACATGGCGCACACTTTGAAAATTATTCATAGTTACTAGTTAGGTATATTGTTCCATAATATTTAATTTGTTATATTATTTAATGTTAAGAAATAAAACTGAACTTATAGTTGAAAAATTAAATTTACAGAGTTACATTTTACTATTTCTTACAATTTAGTATCAATTGTTTAGTATCAACATCCATGGTAAGCATCACGTGACCATGTTAAATAATGATAAAATACAATAATGTATAATAATATTATGTAATGACTAATGACCTACCTTTTAATGATAACAAATTTATTGTTTCTTGGAAGAAATCAATTGAAAATCGACTACAGCAGTAACAGTGATTAGCAAGAAATAAATTTGAATTTTAACACACTTTGAAAATTGTTTAAAAATTAACGACTTAACCAAATTAAAAGTTTTAAACGCCAAAATGGTTTTTAAATACTTATTTATGAAATAGCTATCTTGGATTATTAGAAAAATATTAAATACAAAATTTAAATTATTTATTTTTGTTGTAAAAAAATAAAATAAAGTATAAGATATACAAATTATAGCGCAGGGCTCTACAAATCATTACAAAAAAAAAAAACTTAAAAATATTGAATAGAAAAAAAGTTATTGCATTAGTCAAATAGACCTGGGACACCCTGTATACTACTATGTGGAATGACAACGATGTCAAATTTTCGTTTTAATTTTTCCTGCGAAGTCATTTTTTTTTTCTCATCTGATAATGAATTACGATTTGCATGCCGCTCATGTATACGTCTCTTAAATGTATAACAGCTAAACAGATACGGTTAACTTTTTGCGGACCGACAGCTGCAGGTTTCGCGAGCAACGAACTTCGAAACACGTTTCTTAAAGAGACAAAATTAAAAAAGAAAACAATAATGACAACGGTCTTATTGTTAAGACGGACGGATAAGGGAGAGAAAAAATATAACATAATCTACCGAAAACGCGATGAATTACGTGGGTGAAATATGAACCGATTCTGTCACCAGCGCAACGGTACATAGATCCATTTCTACTTAACCGTTCCGATTTCCCGGGCGAAAACGCATTTTATTTTATTTATTTCGCGACACGCGTGTGATGTTTGCTTTATATTTTTTCACGTACGAGGCGCGTATCAGTTTGAAAACGTACAACGGGTCAGCGATAAAAAAAAAACCGAAAAAAAAAAGTGTGTCGACGGGAAGCAACAAGTAGCCATCACAGCGTTAATATGGTTATAAAGACCAGAGAGGGATGATGACGGTGCCAAAGATCTGCGAGCAAGAGAACGAAAATAACAATAAAAACACTCTCGACTCGATTGGATAAAATATCGATACCAGTAAATTTCACAGACCCACGCCAATTTGAGGGTAGGGCAAGACGAGGAATAAATCAGAAAAATAGTATGAAGTTGTTATTTAATAAATATCATTACTGTTATTACAGTGTATGGGACGTAAAAGTTCTTCGGATTACATTAATTCATTTACTATTCATTTGTTTCCGACCATATTCAAATCCATGAAATGACAACAAATATTACAAGCCTTTATTTGATTTACATTTTAAGAACCCCCGCACTGCAACTTTTCTTTAATGCGCCCATGCGGAAGCATACGATGATTTTCCGGGCAATCTCGTTTCTATACTTGAGGATAGTTACAGAAATAATACGAAAACAATTAATACGGTCTTCGTGGCGTTACGTGAAATATTATAATACCGGCTTTAGAATTGTCGTCATTACTGCCATCGATGCCGAACCACGACTTGGTCGCAGTATTTTAATTTTGTCGGCCAACGCAATTGTTTTCTTCTTCGAAACATCTACGTATTAATATAATACCATAAGTACGGAACTAGGTTAATTGGGTTTTGGTAGTATATTTTCGAGTTTATTTCGTAATGAATTTTCGCACAGACCGGGAGTGGAAAAAAATATACTCCTATTATTCACTTGAAATAATAACAAGTAAACAATGTAGAAGCGGTTTTTTTTTCTTCTACTTCTTTCCATTTCAGTAGTACTTTATTTCGATTATTTTTCCAATCGAAATAAAATATATATAACGGACAAAAAAAATACATGTAATGTAAAATACACACTAAGCCGTCGTATTCCCGCAATAAAAATAATAATAATAGACTATTATTGTTATTATTATTTTTTTTTATTGCGAATAGGAGAATTTTGACGTCATTATACCGACAGGGATTCGTTTTACCATTGTTATTATTGTTTTCGCGACGTGAAATTGGAACAATTAATATATTTTGCGGTCGTATCATTAAAAAGGTATTAGACAATTCAATCAGAAAAATACTATTATCCACGTGCGTTATTGCAATATTATTAACACTTAAATTGAACATCGCGATTTCCGTGTACGGGTGAAACCCGCGACCGGTAATAAGTATCTTAACACATACCCGGTACCAACCTATATAGATATACGTATAATTTAATTTGTTTCGAATAGGGTTCGCAAAAACATATTATCGAACAGAGATAAATCACAGCTTTCGAAAATTACGAAATACCCTCTGGGAATCCTGCGGCATTGAAACGGGGGTTTCATCCTTTCGCGGTATTTTTAAGAGGCTTAAAGTCCTTTTCACGGAATACCAAATATAAATCTTAAAATTCGTCCGTGGTCAGTCCGTGTGAACAGTTCGTTTTACAATTTACACGCCGGTCTAAAAACAAATTAAATTCCGGCCCGAGTACACCTTATACGTTCGAAACCTTTGTAACTTATTAGATATTAATTTCATAACACGCTGCGTGTTTAAACGGGCGCGTACATGACTACTGTAACTACGGCGGCATCATAACATCACCGCGGTTTACATTTGTGCGGCGTTGTTGGCGTAAGCATGTTTATTCGAGTTGTTTGAAAATATTATTACTATACGAACGTATAATAATGTTTGTATAACAATTCATTCTCCGTCAAAAAGGGATTATTAATTTTTTCTCGGTAAGATTATTATACGGGTGGAATAAAACGCTAAAAAAAAAAAAAAATAAACAATACAAAAAAAAGGGACAGTGAAAAAAAAAAGGTTGAATATTACGAAAACTCCTATCCGTCTATGAGTCGATTCCGTCCGGTGCTGCCGATAATATATTTTTTCCCGGTTCGGCGGCTTAATACTAATAATACTATACACGATGTGAAATGATAAAAATATCCCTTTCGCTTTTATATAAATTATATTATATTAAAAAAATAAAATGAAACGTATTCCTCCATTGTTTGTATATATATCTAATATACGTTTTATTTTTATTGCTCTTTTTTACGACTTGTACCTACCGCCGCTCGGCAGGGTACAGTATAACTTATGTCGGGAAGTGAAACGAAATTCACCGACGGTTGTAGAACTGTTTAAAAGATTCACAATACAGAAAATATAAAAATATATATCGGTCCGACAATATGTATATAGGCAAAACGGAAAACGTTTATAGGTCGAATAAATAAAATACATGCGTCGTTCGAACGCCAGGACCGTGAAAATTTAACGATCGTGTAAAACGTTCCCGCATGCGCGCGTGTAAATAAAATAAAAAATAAATTAAGGATACGACATCGCACGCGCCAATGGTTGTTACACTGAATTCGAATCAGCCTACAATGAGCTACGCGTCGTCAGTGTGTATACGCGGGGCGGGATTCGGTTATATTTGCAACGAACGCGACCGGCACGCGTGTAAAAAGTACGGGTACCAGTGTGACGGGGGGAAATTGAATAAACGAGCTTAAAAGGTTCACATTTTCGCAAAAAAAAAAAATCACTCCCGCAAACGTAACGGTTGTAGACGTGGTTGTTGATCAAGATACTATTTCCCGCGTCCTGTTCTACCGTAACACTACCTATGGCGATATCGGTGTACCATACGTAAGTGCAATCGAAAATCATTACGGTTGCGCATCCGAACAAACGTATCCTCGGCTACTCGCTTCCTATTACTTTTATTTTTTTACAGAAACTTATATTCATCATGACGACACATTTTTCGAATACTTTAAAATAAAAATAACTAAACTCAAAGTTACCGAGGAGCGACAGATCGCAGAAAATATACTATACATTACTATAAAGTTTTTTATAATGTCTAAGATCTATCGTGTACGTGTGTTGACCAACGACCTGTCCCACGACTTATAAATCTCGTTCTGCGATCCGTGACGATACACCAACATGCGATATGACGACGCGGTGACGAGAAAATATACCTCTAATTCAGATATTACGTATACTTTAATGCGGTGTCGCCGAAAAAATTTGCCAAAAATAAATCTTTCCGTTCCTCGGCACAACTTACCGTAAACCGGGGTGTTGACCACTGCGTTAAATAGTTTGCATAATATACCGCCCTCGCGCGCACGCGGTTGCCATGACTACGGCAGGGACGGAGTAGAACCCGGTCGGAGGTGAACGTGTACATAAGTTCACGAAAACAATAAAAGGGTCGTCGAAATAATGTACATTATACGATACGTATATACGGGAAATCATATATGTACAAGATATTACGGCCCGGCATAGAACTGCGGCTCGGCGATGGACCGCGCAGGGGTAGGGGGTGAAACGTACTAGTCGATTTGCCGTTGTTTGCTCGAGCGTGTGTGTATGTGTGTGTGTGTGTGTGTGTGTGTGTTTGTGTACGAGTGAGTCAGTGTTGGTGTTATGTATATGCTTAATTGCAAATTTCTCCGTATCGCGTATATGAATCACACGGCCCGAACCTCGCGAGTAGGGACAGAGAAGAGGGAGGAAGCGTGCGCCCTACCATGTATACGTATACGCATAAAAGACGGCAATTATACCCGAAAAACGTATACGTGCGTTATGATATACAACAGTGCGCTCGCTAAACATATAATTCCGTGGCGCGCGAACGGTCCGGTTTTTACAACCACCCGTCAAATTAGGCCACTGCCCACAGCGATGTTATCCTGGTACGTTTGTGTACACAACGCGTGATACGTGCTGCGGGGCTGTATAAGGTCAGATTGTTTATTGGAAAAAATATGATCGAAACCAAACAAGACCGTAGAGAAGCTACCCCCACGCAGCGGGAAAAACGGTCGGTGAGCGCATTATATTATATGTACCGTCACAATCCTCGGGCCAGGACTGCCACGACTATCGGACACATATTTTCTTTCATCTCTTTCATCCGCCAGTCCAAAGGTAAGCGGTGACGAATGAAAAAATGACTTTTGTGCGTGCGCGTGTGCGTGTGTAATTCAATTCGGGCGGTGTATAATGCAGTTTAACGTATGTCAACATTACTCTGACCGTTCAATTTCATAATGGAAATTCGTCTACGAAGACCTTAGGGTCCGTAAATATAATACGTTTGCCTATAGATAACACCACATCCCAAATATGAAAAATGTATTATTTTAGGTATAATATATTGTTATATTCATATTATGATGATGCAGAAAAACAGTGTTCCCACGAAACGATTCGGTGATAACTAAAAACTCGTGATATTTTAGAAGAGTTTGAACTGTTACACTAAAATGGAAACTTCACTAATTCCTGTTAATTTTATTAGATTTTTATTTATAATGCCTGCAATATACGCATGATCTTGGCTTATAATACCAATTACAATCACAATTTGAGCATCAACGCAAATACGTATTCTACAATTTTGTATAAATTCAAAACAAAAAATGACCAACGTCTTCCTCGTAAAACGATTTGACTGGATTAAATTGAAATTGTGATATTTTTTTACAGTTTCCTCTTTGTAATATTTTGAAAGCAACTACATTTGAAACAAAAGGTGTTTAATGTTTTACAAGTACCATCTGCTACCAATTTATCATTTAAAAAAAAGCAAGTAAATCTACTGACGCATTTGCTCATAAACACTGGGAGACAGTGTTTGCAAACTTAATATAAACACATACATCATAATAAGACCCAATTATTGCACGATTCGATTAGAATCCATCCAAAAAACCAAAGTTGTAGATAATTTTGTTAATCAAGAGAAACGAAAAACGAAAGTTTTTATTACATTAGAAACGAATTTACGTTGTACGAGACGTCCAGAACAATGCGGCTTTTAGAACCCTTTGTGTCTTTTTGAACATTGTTATTATTACTTATACACTAATTACGTCTCTTGTCATCACTAAATATATTCGAGTATATATATGCTATTGCAGACATTCATTGTTATAGAAAATTTATCATTTACATGCTGAATATTGATACAAATAAATATCCATTCTAGAGGCTGAGAACATTTTTATTTTTCACGGTATTATGCGTATATCATATACGATGTACATATTACAGGTCTTAGGTCGTGATACAATTAAAATAAAATAAAATAAAATAAAAATTATTTTATTTGTACAAATTACCGTCGATTTATGGTCATTGTATTATTTAAGTAGAGCACACAATATAAAAACATCTATGTATAAATGGCATAATAGCGTATGTGATTAAATTATAAGTCTAGATTCATCGTAACAGTATTATCAGAGTTAAGCCTAAAGAGTTGTGTTTTATATGAAAACATTTAATGACAATCAAAAGTTAACAATAAAAGCTACTGATCAAAATAAAAATGAGAAAACCGTATCGTTTACCTAAAGCAAAGTGTTGTTTACAGAATTTTGACAGACGACGATGGAGTTTTTTTTAAATAAGAGTTTCTACCAAACAACTTCTTTTTCATTTCGATATTCTCTAGCTTATCTCACTCCCGACTCAGATCTTCTTCTATTAACACTCTCAATCCACTCATATTATTCGTTCCACCATTCATTTTATAAATTCAACAGGCTTTCTAATTTTAATATCTGTATATAACGTTAATAAAAGTGTATATATATATATAAAATTTCATTGCTGTAGACAAAAAATAAAAAAACAAAATAGTATTAAGTTCTGTATATAAATTGTAAATTAATATTAATGTATTGACAAAGTGATAAATGTATGAATTATTTATAATTTTGTTATGATAAGACTTATGTGTATTAAAAATATACTGGTAGTTTACATATTTTCAATCAAAAGCATTAGTAAGAGTGGACATTTTTTACATTATTTTTACTATCATGGTAAACAATTAAAAACGCTTAAAAATAACGTTACATTTTAACAACCTTTAATATTTCCTTTGTTTCATACTTGTAATTGACAGTTATCAAAAGTCTTATCGCATACTTGGTTGACTACTAAAAAAAAAAAGATTGACCAAATGTTGATATATTTTTTTCGATCTTACTAATCGTTTGAATACTCATTAAGTTGATGTTGTACTAATTTCATCCTCGCTAACTGCATATAATGTTGCACAAAATAATTTTTATTGTAACAAATTGAAAAAAAAGTTTTTGGTGCAGATTTTCCCACGCAAAAAAAGTTTATAAATATATACTATCAGATGCTGAAATTTTTTTACAAATATTATAGGACATAGCACGCTACTCTAGTTTTGCTCTACCTACCAGGAAAATCTATGAATCATAAATATGTTTTTGATGTATAATAAAGAAACTTGAAATGATTTTCGAATACATCAATAATACATCTACTCACTAACAAAAATAATAATAAATAAAAAGGAATGAAATGTTCATAAGTAACAATGACAACGAAAACCTTACGAACAATGCCCTGGCAGTAAAAAAAAATGTGCATCCATCTCAAAAACATATTGATGATGAAAAAGAGCTTCATCGTAAGAACAATACATTTTATATTTTTGTTTTTCTATGAATGTGACATGTACATAAGAACAGCTCACCTATACTTTTGGAAACAATAACATGCAAACGAATTATTTAATTTCGAGCCAAAACTTTAGTATTCTCTTACCTCGCCAATTATGGCGTGTTATACTTAATTATAGCTATAAATAGTACGGCGCGTTTTCCGATTAATTGTTTTAGTTTATTTGAACAGCGATACAGTGTAATGTACGCGTATTGCACATATTTTAATAAATTATACGCTCGCAGTGTTCGCGCACGCATTACAACGTAACATGGGTGAAATATAAAATCGTTTCGAGGATTTTCGGACCATAAGTTCCCATTAGCGGACACAATGTCACTGTAAATCAATCTGACGGCCACCCGAAATACACGACTACGTATATATGTGAGTGTGTGCGTATGTGCAAGGGTTACCTCTTATGTGTGGGCTCAATACGCGTGTGCGGCGACCGAAGACTGCAGCCGTTCTAAATTGGTCGTGAAAGCTTGGCCTTCCCCGCAATTAGAAAGGGGAGGTGGAGGAAAATTGCTTTTTTCTATACGCAGCACACACCCCGTCGTTTTCCGGCAACAGATTAATTGAGGTGCGGACACCCATAACCATTCCGCTTGTCGTGGCAGTCTTTCACCACAACTGATTTACACGTCTTTGAGGCACCGCAGTGGCCTACGTATTGGTATATACACGTGAGCGTGAACATATACACGCGCGTGTGTGAAGAAAAATGGCATTTTTTCCTTTATACCGAGAAAGTACTGCAAAGTAAAAAAAGGGGGAAAACCATAAATGTTCAGAAACTTTTTATCCGACGTAAAAGTGCATTGAAAAAATGTTTAAAAAAAAAGGTCTTCCCTTTGTGTAATAGCACGGCGGCGGTCGTGTGCAGGCCCTGCATGCGCCTTGATATTGTTGTGCAGTGACTAACCGCTTACCGTGAGCGCGTAATTCTTAAAGCCTGAGCAGAAATAATAGACGACAGCGGATACGAAATGAATATTGAACGAAAAACAGTGCATATAATACGGGTACATATCATTATGCAACGTACTCGCGTATCACAGGATGCAGCTCGCGATAGTCGCGGGGTGTACGGAGATATTGACCGAAATAAAAAAAATAAAAAACAACACACGAACGATCGTGCGTACACTCGAGTGTCGCACGACCTCAGAGTGTGTAGACCGTAGGCGTCCTTATTAGCTTTCGAAAGACATCTTTGAGAATGTTTTGATATTTTGATATTTGCACGCGCTGCAAAAATCTACATTTCCCCTAACCTCTCATATTATATTAAACCATTAAATGTACCAATAAAACATGATCTGTACTTTGAAAAACATAAAACATAAAGAGACGACCCGGCTGCGTTTCATCCCTACGCGATTGTTTGCACCGTTAAAAGGTTTCCAATCGTATGGCGACAGTTAAACCATCATTTTTACGCGAGCGCGGTAGATCCGGTGCGTTTAGAAGAGCGCATAACGTTATCGAAATCTATATTTTGGACGTTTAACCCGAACGAAAACTCTAGTATTTTCTCTTACCGCGCGATTGTGGCGTATTATACTTAATTTCAGCTGTAAAAAGCACGAAATTTGTCCGAAAGGACATCTGCAGAGGGAAGAAGCCCCGGCGGGCGAGAAAAAAATTAACACTCGCGGTTTCAACAGTTTTCGAGTTACCGAGATTACGCTGTGCGCACAGTAATACACGTAGTACATCATCTCGGTCGGATCGTTAGGGTGAAAAAAAAGAAAAAAAGAAACCCATTAAGTCGTCGCACGCAGCACGCGACGGCGGATTATTATTAGCACGCTATAATGTCATAATAACAATATTTCGTATAATAGACTCGTCTACCGAACGGACGCGCGTGGAAACATTTTGGGCTCGGGGCGCGAAACACGGAAACGACGCTTTTACACGACAGAACGAAACCGTGTTCGCGGTACTGATAATAATGTGTAACCGTCACGTGTTACCGAACACGACACGAGTTGCGCAGGTACGTCGTATTATTATTATTGTTGTTCGCCGCAAATACCGCGGATATCGTGACCGTACGAAACGGTGCACGTACCGCAGGGGAGAGATGGACAACGTCCGATTCGACCCTTATCCGCGAACCACGATGTTCCCGAGCTGGAGGCCGCAGGGGTGTACCGTGTACGTACGCGCGCCGTGTCCGTTCATCCCCCCCCACCGGCCGACCGACTTATCGACGGGGTGGATCGCTGTCGTTCAGTGCAACGTGTTCAAGCCGCGGTGCTAAGTCAGATCGCCGTTCCCGAGGCGAAGTAAACCCAATCGTAAAAGTTATAATATTACGTCAGTCGGGTATTTAGTAGATCGACCGTTCGGTTGTCGGTCGATTTCGTTTAACTACCATTTGTGAAAACGCGTGATATAAAGCATGTATGATAATGTCACTATATACGTTTGATACTGCACCGAGGGTGGAAAAATGTTCTAAAGCTTGTCCGCCAACGTTTTATCGGTATAGCGTAACAAGTTTTATTAATGTGATTTTAACGATTATTATCGGTCGACTTTCAAGACAATTTGTCCGAAAAACTCGACACTTTTTTACATCGCATTAAAAAAATAAATATTTTTCCAATAAATAACTCAATCGCTTTACACAAGAAAAAAGTACAACGCACACACAGCTTGTAAACCATTGTAATAATTATAATTGATGGTCAATAACTTAACGCGAGATTAGTTTATAGGCTACAAAGTTTCAAAATCTACATGTTACATCGTTCAAGACGGTAAACCGATTACACGAAAATTTCGATTAACCGCGAAATGTCGGTTAACCGAAAAAACGTTCAAACTTAATATGGACTAATATGGTTATTAAAATATAATCAATAGGTATGGGTAGTATGTTTCACGATTACAGAGTGTTCATAAAGTTTCCAGTGCTCAGCTGTGTTACGGATATTTGTTCGCTCTTCTAAAATATATCCGAACCGCTAATGCAAACCGACAACCGCGTGTGCCAGATCTATTGTTTTATATACGCACTATATAATTACATATATGAAAATCGCTCACTTGTCGGAATCAATTACCCGGCATAAGCAAAATATACCGAACGGTGAAATTAAACACAGCTCACATGTACGCATAGTATAATCACATTATAATATTACCGCAGGTAAAGATTGTGCACGCTCGTGTGTGTGTGTATAATTTATGTAATCTATATATGAAATGTGTGTCTGTATGGGTGGTAGGTATGTACCGAAAAGCTGTGAGTTCCCAGGCGCAGTCCGATCGCCCCAAAACGAATCCTTTCTTGCGTACACCAAATCACACTCCATACGCACGCACAGAAATTCGAGTTGCTTTCCTATAAAACTTAATTTGACCCCGTGTCCACGGCCCACGGGTCATCTCCAAAGTTTCTGAAACAGAACAAATTAATAAACATCGCGTTTTACACACACAGACGCGCACACACGCATACTGTGGAGTATTTACATGAAATATAGAAACGTGCCTGCGGTGTGGCATATTTTACGGGACGGACAATTTTAAAGAGACATTTTATTAAAATTGTTACGGTTTTCACTCGTGTGCGCTTAGAATATTTCCATTAAAAATCAAACATGCAAAACTGCAGTGAACGTGTCAATCCCATGTGACTTGCGAGGATATTATTTTCAGAAGCGTATTTATATATTTACCGCTCGTCGGCTTGTGAAAAATGTCCACCCTTAATTACTATAAAAGAAAGTTTATGAAAAATTATAAGGTAATAAGATAAGCCGTCTGTCGACCGAGTATCCGTAGGACCATCGCGCCGCGAGTGTCGACGACAATATTATGGATTATACTATTGATTGTTGACAACTGTCATAATTGTGTACTATAAACATCGCTCACTGGCCGATCTTTCGACGGCATGAATACTTCCGATACACGGCTATGATAAGAAACTTTATAAATAATGAATTCTGTTTTTATTTTTATAACCAATGCCATAATTTTCAAAAATGAAAAATAGATATCCTGTTGACTGTCGTGGCAATAAGAATATTATACGTAATGTATTTTACAATAACAGAAAAAAAAATGAGTCTCGCCGAGTCAATCACTAATTGGTATTACATGATAAAAAAAAACGAAAATTGAAAATGTCATAAATAAAAAATAAAAATAAACAAGTATTTAAAAATAAAAATATTAGCAGACTAGATTTTGTAAAATCTGTTGGTCGTTATGACAAAACATAATAGTTACCTACAAAAGTATTATAATTGCAAATATCTATATTTTTTACGACAATTTAATATTTTTTTTTTTTTTTGACAAATTGCATTGTATGCTACCTACTTACAATTAAAAATAGTATATTTATTCTTTTGTTGTTATATAAACATGTATGTATTATTAATTATATCCAAATAATATATGTTACAATTATCTTATTTTTAACTTTTTATTATATTCATATTATTTATTATTTACATATTTACCTACCCCATTTGGTATTGCAATCATTTACTCGTATATAATATGTGAGGTCGAATGGTACATTTGTTTAACGCCAAAAACAGCTGCTGCGGGCAACTGGTCAACACCCAATACAATCGATATCGAAAAGAAGCTAAGAAATCAATTTGCCGCCTCTAAAAATATAATGGTGTCAGCTCGTGCTTATATTGCCCGCATATAAATACGCCACTGGGTATTTATTTTTAACTGTACGAAGTTATGGAGTAATATTATCAACGCTCGGGCGGATGGTGGTTCTACGAATATTTTGTTGACGACCGTTTAACAACAGTTTATCGGAAGATATAATTTTTTTAATTACGTAAAACCGAAGACTGGCGATCATTATCGCTGACATTGAAATTGTATTTAGATATGAACAACGTATTTCTGAATATACTGTTAGACACATTTTACATAAGTTTGTTTTAGAGAGTCTCTTTGAGTGGCGATTTTTTTCAGGCCCACAAAAGGTAAGCATGTATTTACGCAGTACGCTCCGCGTGCACCGATTTTATGTTTTCGGAATTCGGGGAAACAACCAAACGTTGCATGGTTAAAAAGAAAAAATTGATTAAAAACACAAAGGACTTCCACAGACAAACGCATCACAAAAACATTCTGAATACGAATATAATAGCAACCTCTTAATAACTTATATTAAATTATTTTACAACTCGATTAGAAGTTGATACTCCGCTCGGTACAGGAGCCGTTGGGTTTTTTATTTTTCGCGAGAATTCATTCGCAAGTTCAATGTATATGAGTCACCGCGAGGGAACGAACCCGTTAAACGTTATGGGAAAAAGCGCAATACCGCCCGGAGACGAAGACATTGTGTTGTAAATTTCATCACTATAATATATAAGTGAACTTCGAGTGAAACGACTATATTATATATGTATGATATAATAATATATGAGGTATCTTATATGTAACATTGTTGACGAAAAATGTATTATGGACTTTGTCGGACGTGCGCGCGAACGACGTTTTATTTTTTTAGAGAATCGTTTTATATACCTAAATACATATATATATATATAAGTATACGCAAAAGAACGTGATACGACCTCATACAATAACTGATATAATATTAAATTTATGCGGATTTTCGGACGAATGAAAACCACTTACGACGCACGAGTATCCCATCTCCGCGTCCTGTCGTATAAAATATACACGCATGGTAATGCGTAATATATTTAATAATATATTTATAAATACGTCTTCGCGTGTTTTATAACAATATATATGTATACATTATATTCTCTTTGTAGACCTACACTCGTTTTGGTCGTAGCGGGCATATCACCCAACAGCGACTTTTGAAACGCCATTAAAAACCGATTAGAAAGGCCCCCGATGTTTGGATAACGCGAGTGCAGGATCAAACGCGTTATTAGAAAGAGAGACAGATTCTCTACTCTTTCTCACTCACCCTCTCTCTATCCTTCTCTCTTTCTATATATATATATATATATATATCACTAGCTGCCCTTTCCTTGTATAATTTGTGTGTATGTGTATATATTCCACGCTGTTATAGTATAACGCACCCACGCATTAATAGCTGTGATGATGATGATGATGATGATAATAATAACAATAATTACAATAATAATAATAATAATAATACGATAAGAAGACGACAATAAGGGGTAAAACTATTGGGTGGTTTGCCAGGCACTATATACGTATACGCTCGAATATATATTTGTATCATTTAACCCTCTTGTGTATATAAATATATATACGTATATATATATGCATTTGATGTCCAAAGTTAGTGTAACGAAATAGTCCCTCGGACGGAGGGCGAAGTGAAGAGGAATGGTGCAGAGGTGTCCAGAAACTTCCACCGGAAACCCAACAACAGCGGTGTTCATTTATAACGCGCGTCTTATACACTCCGCCGCCGTCGCCTGTACACACACTATACGCACACGAACACACATATACGTATATAGTGATATCCGTTGTTCTGGGTGGATTATTCGAGAAGGACATTTTGCTTGGCTGCAAATAGGATTTTCCATTATAACGTATATATATATATATATATATCGCCAATATACTCGTGTACGTTCGAGGTGGTGGCCAACGTGAAATACACCCTCTTTCCGCTCCCTCCACGGGCCGTTCATCCCTCGCCGCGCCAACAGTCACACCAGTTTCCGTATCCGCGTCGACGCCTTCCGCGTTCGCGTATATACACGTGTACGCGTATAATATATATGAACGCGCAGTAATTGGTATCGAATGTCAAACGTTCACCTTGATTTATGGTTTTCTCGGGTTTACGGTGTGATTAATTAATCGATGCTCTCGCCGCAGTTAAACCCTTTCGCGGCTCGCCTTCTCCCGTCGTCGCCGTCGTCGTCATCGTCGTCGGTCGCGCGCCGCCACCCGTGCAACCCTACGCTTCACCGCACAACTACCCCCGGCGCCGTACTTACTGCGTGCACGCACGCGAACGTATGATATAATATAATAATAATAATAATAATAATAATAATAATAATATACGAAATCGACTGACAACCACCCGACCCTCCGTGTTCGCCCCTCGCATATTTCCGCGACGTACACGCGTGTATACGATTAACTGCAACATGTACATGGTGCGCGTGATAGAGCATGTGTGTGTGTTTAAACTGTCTATACGTAATACGCACACGCCCACAAACGCTAAGTAAACGGTACGTTCAAACGCGTGCGTATACGTAACCGGTATTCAGATGATTGGTTAGTTATGTACATAATACAATCTAGTATTTATGTATACAGTCAATTAAACAGTTTGTCCCCCGTCTCCGACGTGTCCGTGCTCCTGCAAGTCTCAAGTCAAACGCGATAGGATATAACCGTGTTTGCGTCCTACATACTTTAAATGCCGTTATACGTGGTTCTGGCAAGCCACAAGAGTAGCGCAAACAAGGCAGGAAAGCTAAACATTCTCGGGCACTTTTACTGAAGGGTCCTAATCAACATGCTTAAAGGCCCCTTATATCCGATGGCCGCTTGTTCCGTTAGAGCGCGCCTTGTGTCAAAGCGTCGAAAAAAATCACTACGGTCGCTATAGGGTCCGAATGCAAGTACCGATCGATATATTATATCGTTGTGTTGATTGTTATTATTGTTCGCATAAACTTGAAATCAATAATAATTCATTATGATCAAAATGATTTCCAGCGAAATTCGGTCTAATATATATTATAATCATATATTTATAATATTTAATATATAAACGCTAACACCGGAGTCGACCCTAACCTAATATTAAAAATTATACCACGAAATCGTTGCACGAGTGGGATTAAAAAAAATGAATAAATGAAATACGGCACTTCGTATAGGCAATTCAGGTACATTCGTGACGACAATCCTTTTAACTTTTTATACCGTACACACGTAATTATTTTGTTAATTATTTCGCATTTACTAATAATTAAATCATGTAAACTAACAATTGCCCAACAAATTGGTAATTCGTCGGTGCTCGTAATAAATCATCGTGGTTGTCGTAAATATGTAATTTATTTTTTTTATTAGAAAATTTACGATGTATTGATTGATGATTAAAAAAAACACAAGAAGTAAATATTACAATATGTACAACAAATCGATATATTTATATATTTAAATCTTAGAACGGCGTCATTAGGGAACCTATCCAATGAGAGAAACCTTATGGTTTAAGTTAAAAAAATTTATTTTATTCACGCCACAAATAAAAATTACAAAAGGAATCGTCAATTTTCATGTGAACAACATACAATTGTGGCTATATAAATATAAATCAAATATGTCAATGAATTTTTTCTGTTTGGTAAATATAAAATTATATCCTATTTTATCAACAAGAAAATTAGAAGTAATAATTAATTACGAATAACATAAAATATAACAGAGAAAGGAGCCCTCATCCGGTATTGGCAGAACAACCACAAACGGTTCTACAGGTGTATTTTTACATTTTCTTTTATTTGTTTGATAGATACTAATTATTTTCAGGCATTAGCGTTTATATTTCCTATAGTCATTTTTTTTCGAAATTTCCTAATTCTCTCTCATTGGTTAATTATCATTCTTTATAATAAACCACTTGTTTAGCCTCATGCTCGTTCGCATTATTTTACTCTGTATTTTACGCATATTTTATCTTTATTATGATAGAAAAACACGTACGCATTTAAATCGCCGAAAAAAAAATAAATAAAAACACCACCTCTTTTGTTTTTTTTTTCGAGAGTACAAATTATACCTGGAAATCTGGGATTTTTATAACGTGGCTACCGCTGACATACGTGAATCATCCGTAAGCGATTTTCATTTTTTTGAATTAATTTATATATTTATAACAATTCCACGAATATACGGTAAAACTTGCCATCAGATATATACGCATAAAATATATTAATATTTTTGTATTTAACATACATAAAACCTTTTTTTTTTTTTTAATACAATTTTTATGAAACCATCAACATTTTAGGAATTAGGCTATTTTCGTTATTTTCGTTTCATTTCCTTAAAAGTTTTATCATGATAATCATACTTTAAATCCCTCAGAATATTAACATACGTTGGTGGAAATAATAATTCTAACGTCTTTGCATATAAAAAATGAATACAGTAAAATAACTTTTATACGTCCTGAAGCCAGCAAATGGAATTATTGAGATGTGAAAGCCCGCATGAGAAATTTTCTACCTTTTATTACTCGATTAATTTAAACGATATTAATGTCAATTCGTATTAAAATGTCCAATATGGGAATGGTTCATGATAAAAACTAGGGATGGTCAGGCAATTCAAAAATTCTAAAAGATCGGTTAATAAATTTTCAAAATCTTTTATACCACACAGCATATTATACTCGTACTGTTCAAGATGTGTTATATATTACATATATGACTTTTCTTAATAATGAAACAAAAGTGATAAAAAGCACAAGGCAGGCTATTATTGGCTTTCAATTAGCTGATGAGAAATAAAATAAACAATTAATGCCGATTTACTTAAATGGAAAAATCATATTTATAATTTATAAAGTAAAGAAATTGTAAAATTACCAAAGAGTTAAAAAAACGATATAATATTTATATAAAAACGCACTATTTAAAGATAATCGCATGTATGTGGTAAATACATGGTTACATATAGTGCACGTGACGTTCAAAACATATCATCACGAGTCAAGTACTTAGGGGTTTGTGTCTCGTTGCGAACACGATGTACCGAGGTGCATCAGTCTATTTCATCTTCGCGATCGATTATTAATTCACGTCATTTCACTCGTCTTAAGTCTCTTACTATCCCCGCAGATATGCATTATTTATATAAAACAAGCGTAGAGCCGCTCAAAACGTCGAATAATAATTACAGCTTATATAGCTGTGCACAAAAAGATAAAAATGTCCAGCTAAAAATCAATAACAATAATTTAAATACTAAAAGGATTCACAGCCAAATGAAATTTTCTATCGGTTCAGACTAATGAAGTGCTAGGCGATGGTGTAAAGACCTCTTTCTGTCTATTATTATTTTGCTCAAAAAATTGGGTGGACGGATAACGTTATGTATATTATAGGTATATGTGCGTAAAAATGTACATATATGTGTGTGTGTGTGTGTATGTGTGTATGTGTGTGTGTGTGTGTGTGTGTGTACAGTGTACTGTCCATAATTTATGATAATTGATACCGTTTTTAGCTGGTAGAATTTCGGCGAGTGAAATAATATTTATTTATATATTTGCACGCAGGAACGCGGTATAGTTTTCCAGTCATCGCCGTAATTCGCGGAACCGAATTGATGAAAAATATATATATATTTTATTGTGCTACATATTATAGAATATTTATTATTAGGTGTGACCAATGGGAAACTTCTTCTTCACGTCATTCACGTAAAATTGCTCTGCACCCATCACATTTTCTTATTGTATAAATGATACGGATTGTAAATAAATAGTTTGAATAAAAATAATTTTAAATAAATATTCATCAAAATGCTCCTTAAATATTTTACTTACTCATCACACCATTACTATTTTTATTATTTTACAAGTCGATATATACAACAATATAAGCACGCACTATTCCACGTGTTCTTCGGTGGTATGTAATTACAACCCTAACAGATTTTGACAAATTAGTAACAAATAATATAAACAATATGTACTTGAAGAAAACTTAAACAATAATTATATTAGAAAAACCAATTATTAAGGCCGAATAGCAACATTATTCTCATTTAAAGATGGCGTAGCTCTGGTTGAAGGATCATTAATGAAAGAATTCGATAGATAAGTCGAAAGGTGAAACGCGTGGGACCTGAAATAATTAAAATCTAGAACACGTAAATTAATACCCTCAAAGAGTCGAGTCGAGTATATATTACTATGAAGGAGATTATATATGTTTTACGCCTCAAATTTCTAAAACGAATTCGTACACACCAAAGGCAGCCATCAAAAAGTAAAAATATCATGGTAAGGTAAATTTATTTATGGATAGTCCATCAATTTAATTTAATTAATATTTATTTCGGAAACCATTAGTTTGGCGGAGTAGCCGAGCAAAATAAGGCACTAGTACACCGGCAGCAGACTGCCTAGGGAAACACGCTGTTATATAGCCCCCTTGCTCCACAGCAGCGGTAGTACGGCACACTAAACTTCCCTAGCGCACAACAGTTTAACGGTTAAAATAATTAACTGCTGCAAACAAACCTCACGGTTTTGAGCTGAGTAGCGGGAAAACAGGTAGCCACTTTGTAAACGACAAAACGCAGAGCTGCCGGCGGAAAATCTCCGGCCGCACATTGGCAACCCCTGACGTGTAACATGTGCCGTGTAGTGATTTTGGATGCGGGAGCGTGTTGGTGCGTGTGGCTCGAGAAAAATAAAATGCAGTGACACGGTGGTGGTGCGGATATAGCGGTGGTCGGGAGAAGACGCACCACCCTCCCATACGGCGAAATCCCTTCCCCGAAAAGGTATAGTGAATTATATCAATTTTGCTCTTATGGCGAGAATTAAGAAAAGCTCTTGGGCGCGCAATGATGTGTCGCGCACGGAAAGCGCGTCTCCAGCCGCCGAGGACCGGTGTAAGACTTCCGGGAAGGGATAGCGGGGAGAGAGGGAGAGAGAGAGATTTTAAGGGTCACGATAAAACAAAAATAATTTACTCTCAGTAAAGCACAGCGTCACGGTGGTAAGTGCCGCACGTACACGCACACGTACACACACGCACACATAGTTAAACACGTATATACATGGGGAAGTGTGTGTGTGTGTGTGTGTGTATATCATATAGCGTTAAGCTGCTGCGCGTGTATTTGAGCCCCTACAAGGACTGTACATATATATATACTCGCGAGCAATTCCTTCCTTGCAATAGCGGTAGCGACGACCCCTCCGCGGCCGTTGATTTATAGTGTACTTACATTCCGCAACTGCCGCCGCCGGAAACCCGTACCGATGGTTAAAACGTTGTTGATCATTTTCCGGAAACCCGGACCCAGAAAACGACGTAATTAAATGGCCTATGGTATATTATTATGATAGACATCATACTAATAGACTGGCATCTTGTAGAAAACAAAAAGTGAAACAAGTTTAGAAAAAATTAAAATGTATGTTTTGTAAAGAACAAAACTGCAAAATACTTCAACTGAGATCGAGAATTGAACCCTCAACCGTGCAGTATATTTTGTCATGCGCTATCAACATTTTTAGACATTTCATCATTTTCAAAATATTCATATTTTTTTATTTTTTTTTTGCCAAAGTAAGAACGTTAAAAATGTCAACGCCTTAATTTTAATAAATTTGGTTCTACCACTACATCTACCGTCTTTAGCAGTATAATCTGATTCGCCCGACCTTTTTCTAATAAAGGAATGGTTTTTCCGAGACCAATGGACAACTAGTGTAATGGTTTGAAGTTCAAAAGACCCATGCCTGTAGTTTCGTCCATTTTTGATAATAACACCGAATACGTTATAGATATCAAACGCAAAAGCCCCGCAAGAAACGGATGAAAAACGATTCTATTATAATACGTTATTGTTGTAAATTGCACTCAAAGACGAGGTCGATGTATGATAGCCTATGGGTGGGTCGCGGCTCGTAGGTTCGTCGGTCGGTGAGCAATTGATGTCGGAAAAAAAAATTACTTATCTCTGAAAATATTTGACTTCGCGCGCAACTGATCGTACATGCTATGCTATTTTTTCGACCACAAAATAATAATGCCAACTAATAAACGTTAAAAACGCGTACACTCATAAATAATTCGTAAAATGGGCTACACGATATAATATAAAATCGCGTTCAAGAAAGGCCCGGTGACACTGCCAAAATATGAACGCACCATGTGGAACGAGTCTCGTAACCTTAAAGATTTCGGTGAAACAATAATCGTATAATTGAGACGAAACAACGGGGCCGTGTACCATTAACGTCGCTGCCACCGTCACTCGGGTCAGTGGTTTTGAAAGCAATATACAATAAGCCTTGAGGACATTGGCCCTACGTCAACGATAAAACGTCAGTGTAATAAAAAATAATAAAACAAGAAACAAACAATAATAATGATGGTAAAAAAACCGCAGCGCTGCGAACAAAAAATAAAAAAAATATATTTATTATTTACAGATTTTATTTTGCCTCTCGCAGAATTTTCCTTAAAGCAGCGAAACTGCGCCCATGTTGTCAATACCATAAAAGCTTACAATTTTTATATTACTATAAGAGTATAAGACATTATATATAATATGTAAATACATATGCGTGTGTGTGTGTGTGTGTGTGTGTATCTGTGTGTGTGTAAATAAATACATAAAGATTTGTTGACAAGCAACGTTCATTCTCTCGATCGATTCATGATTTTATGCAATACGAATTCACTACATGCGTATGTGCAATGTGCATCGTGCAAAAAATTTTATGTTTCACCATTTTATCGTTACATTTTTAAACTGTAATTTTTTCATGGTACATATATTTTTTAATTTATATTCTGTAGTAGAATATTTTCTAAAAGTCTACGTTTTAAATCAAAAAAGAAACGAACACTTACAAATCGTATAGGTAAGACTCAAATTATGAACGAAATTGTTCGACTTAACACTGTACTACAGAAAAAGAGTGCTGCTTCTTTAAAAAAAACAATTCCTCTTTACATATTATAGGCTATACATCAAGTTTGATAAAGATTTTGATGAGTTACAAATTTAATTTTAATAAAAATTTAACAATTTGCAAAATAATCATTTTTCCCATTAACTTTTTATTTAGTCTGTTGTGATTATTTTACAACAATCTACCCAATAGAAAGGTATTGAACTATTTATTTGCTACTAAATATCAAAATACACATCATTTTATATTTTAATAAGAAAATATTAATTATAAAATTGAAATGCATTAAATTAAGTTACTTGTACAAAAAATATGAGAAACTTAATATTAATATAGGAAAATCCAAAACTATATCATAACTTTCGCTATGAATTATGATGCATTTTATTAAAATTCGATAAGTCACGTTTAAATTATGGCTGATAGGAATATATTATAGTTTGAGTAGGATTTTCAACATTAATCTCGGTATTAAAACTTATTTAACCAAATATCTATTATACCTACGTGAACATGCGAACTATACGCGGAGCAATTTGAAAAATAAATAAAGAAATCCCATTAATAAAATATATAAATGAAATGTTTATAAAGGTACATGTGCGTTGCGCACAATGACACGCATTACTCGAAACACACGGGGAACTTAATTGTTTTTATCAATCTCGATCGGATAACATTTTTTTAAAAGGCCGAGGTGCCGACACATCATGAAGGCGGTATTCATCTCGTTTGTTGAAACAATTTTTTTTATTTTTTGTTTTATTTATTTTAATAGCTATACTTGCCGAGAACATACTGACGTGTTGGTGTTGAATACACCACTGTTATATTTATATAGTGTTTTTTTTTTCATTCCACCCTTGTGCCTGTACATACATAATATAGTAATATGTTTACAACAAAACGCGTACGCATATCGCTGCGCGGCAAATACATATATATCCATATTATGTGTTTAAGTAGGTAGTTTTAAAATAAATAATTTTTACTATTTATGCGCTTGGTTGACAAATAGTTTTTCCTTTTATCTCTCTCCTCCTGAGAAAGTCCCAACATAATAATAATAATAATAATAATAATATATATACGCATATATAACACACTCGCGCGTCCCGCAAACAAAAAGGATAGAACTTTAAAACCTCTATGAATATTTAAACAAAGTCGGATTAATGCGAGCCATTGAAAATGCATTATAAATATTAAGTGGATTTCAGTCAACCGTTGTCGTCGACAACGACAACGACGTTTTGAATAAAATATATTGTTTCGGAGATGATATATACCTATACACACTATGAATACAATGAAGGATCATTTCCATTTGATCAAAGACCTAGGAAAAATCGTCGAAGTACGTAAGACGATGTATCGTACATATATAATGTATCGTATATTTTATGGTACGCGTAAAATCCTTTCGATTTTATTTGTAATCTTCGATGTTCCGTTATGCTCTCGATACTGAAACTTTAGTAAATCGTTTCTATTTGTATATTCCAATAAGACGTAAGTCGTCAAATAATTTGTAGATTTTAGTCGTTAAGGAGCAGCACGAAAAAACAAACTATAGCGTGTTACACAACACACTCGTTGATATAAAAATGGTGATTGTTGTACATAAGCCAGTCGAAAACCTCGTGAACCTTCAGAGATTAAAATGCACCTTATCGATTGATGATGCGGAGGACTATGGGACTATATGTTTAACTATAGCCAAGTTTTAAGAAATTTAAATCAATCAATTGGCCACAAAACTTCATCGAACAGTTGCTCGTGGTAAACACATTGACACTTCGTGGATGACTATAAAGGGTCATCGACCGCGGCTCCCCGGATTCGACCATTTTGTTCGTTCACGATCTCATTACATTGTAAGAGTGTCCCATCATTAAAATTGTTATATAATGTATGGACATTTTAGTACCTACCACCAGAACACGTCAATGGGCTGCAATTAAAATCGATCGTTCACTGTAAACATGCGTGTACATCATCGAGATTTCTCGTTTCCCATGCGTATATACGCGGAAAAACGAATAATTTATTCCTAGGGTGACTGTTTGTGTATACAATTGAAAAATGTAACGTATAAAAAATATATATATATACATTACAACAACAGAACGTTTACATTTACAATAACATCAAAAAATCTCCGAAACAATCCCGGTTATCGAATTTATGTATTACCTTTATTGCGCATCCTGTACAAACGACCCGCGTGAGAATATTTGCAGTGCTTGAATTAACAACTACGAGATAATTGTCTCTTACACACGGTTACGGTGACGGTGTAATTGCGCCGGTATCCTTGTTTCCTTCTTTAAACTGTAATTAATTAAGAAACAAAGTAAATAAACAACTAAAATTGCATGTTTTTTATTATTATTATTAATTATAGAAGTCTTTGACGGAAAACAAATACTTGCTTAATAAAATACGGCAAAATATAATTGGATTATATATTTATATCAGAAAATGTTACTCCAGGAATGAAATTGAAGGTATAAAAGATATTGTATACAATGAGAGGGCTGGACGTTAAGTAAAAGAATTATTATAATATCGAGTGTGATAAACTGAGTAAATAGGTATTTTTATTAATGTATTGTTAGCATGTTAAAATAAACAAGACAAATAAAAGTTTACCGGTTCAAATCAAAAGCAATTTTTGTTTAAGTTCCGAGGGTCGATGTGCAAACATGGAACGGACGCAATTAGCACTCGAACGCTAAACTTACGGGCGTGTGCGTGGAACCTACGTCTATTGCAAAGGCCCACGATAATTCGTCTACAAACCCGTACCCTATATAACTATAGAGCGTCCGAACTAAAAATAATTGCCGGCACTGGCGTTTGATGAATTCCCACACGGATCGTTTGCGTTAGCTAGTAAACGGTTCTCCTGTACCGACGTGCGCTCGTCGATTCGCGACCGAGGTGAACTAATAAACGCATGTGGTCGGCGGAAGGGTAGAACGATCTACGGGACCCGCTCGGTAACCGAACATCCCTCCCGCGACCCTCTCGGCAGCCGCGTGCCGATACGAACCGTCACAAGTGCGTTTCTTCGGACGGCTCCATTTTTAGCGTGGCCAAATCGTGAAAAAACCAGTAAGACCCGACCACCACCCCTGCAACGATGGGGACCTAGGGGATGCGCGAGCGTTAGCGAACGCGCGTCATAACCGTGTCGCGTGCCCAACGCGCACCACTCGTCACGCCCAGCCGGGTGAATGTATACGATTCGCGGCGTCCGGCAATAACACAGTAATAATAACGAGGCGGCTCGCGTGCACATAATAATGTGCACACGACGACGGCCGGCGGGACGGGGGGTTATAATTTAAAGATAAATCACAAACAAACATTTACCCGCCCACCGCTTATTAGGTCGCGTGCCGGGCTTTTACTTTATTTAACCGTAAGCCGCAAATTAGTATTTTACCTATTTGCACGCGCGCGACTGTGTGTGTGCTGTTGTTTGCTAAAACGTTTGTCGGCAGGACGAAAAGATGATGAGAGGAGATGTGAGGGCAGCAGAGGGTGATAAAACGTTTGCATAGTACGCGCAGCAGTTATACGCGAAGACGCGATGATGGCGACATGATAAAGAGCTACAGAGATGCGCAATCGCCGAAGTGGTTGTTAGACGGAGTGCGAAGACACAGCAAAGATGATGATGATGTCAATAAAAAAGGAATTAGTAAAAATATACACATGGACGCCGCGAGGAGTGGTTGAAAGAGATGCCCGTTCACCTCCCTGGTTTTTAAAAAAAAAAAGAATAAAATTCTGTTTTAATTAAATTTATTTCTAACTGTTACCCACGTTACATAGTAGCTCTCAAAAAAACCATTTATCGTTCGTATTGTCTTATAATTTTAAAAAATATTCCTACGTGTTTAACTTAAATAATTTAAGCATTGTTTAGAAATCAGCTTACCTATGCGCGTCTGGACCAACCACGACGTACCCCCCCCCCCCGACAAAATTCCTGGCGACGAATACATTTACATATTATACATATTGCACGGATCATATGTGTGAATAAACGGAGTTTGAGTATATTTGTATTATATACATGTCAGGGTTGCCCAAAACTATAGTCACCAAGAATGACAAGGCCCCCATTGCGAAAATAAAAATTTATCTTATAGCGAACGAAGGTATACATGCATATTCTTGACTATTTTTAGTTCCACATTAAAATTATGCTTTGAATTTGTAGTAAATACGTTACGATTTGTATAATATATAACGATCAGCGCCTTGTCAAGGGAGGTGACTGAATTTTGGAACGGTTCTTGTAAAGAAATTAGTTTAACCTAAAAATATACATTAAACCAACATTTTTCTTCAATTTTTTGCCTTGAAAAATGTTGTTATATTTATCTCGAAAAAAATTGCAATTAACTTATACATCCCGGTTTGAAATATTTATAGAATGTATAAACGCGTTTTTAATAATGATGAAGCTAGAGGTAGTGAAATGCTAATAAATAACTGTAAAGGTGATATATAGCGCTATTAGGGATAAATTCCTTGAAACTCAGTTTTATCTTAACGTAAAAAAATATTATAAGATTAATATGGTGTCATATACCGCGCGATACAAGGTTTTATTTCGAAATCATTAAATGATATAAGACACCCCTCGAGTCTCACTCCAAATGTATTATGGAAGGTTTTCCGATATTTTACATTTAGTTCAAATACATACTGGAACACACCTTTCTACACGAACATGGTTTCGAAAACGATCAGTCAAATTGATTACAAATAAGTAATTACAAAACTATATTGGCATATTTTTTGAACGGGGCTGGTCAATTCTTCAGTTAAACAATTTCTTAAAAAAAAAATATCGTTTACTTTACCCGTAAACATGTACAGAAATAACAAAAAGAATATTGACCAAGTACCGATTGCTTTCAATTTTCTCTCGAGATGGGGAACTGGGATAGCACGTGCGCTTCAATTTTGCGGCTATACAATTTTCTCGTGCTTACAATAATAAAGTAGCAATACTACACTGCAGCGGTTTTCAGGTACAAATGAAGCAAAGTCATGATTTATTTTAGAGTGATGTTTTCGTCGGAAATACGTGTACCGTTTTATAAATACATTCTATTGAAGATAATGTAACACCAAAACTGCTATGGGAAATAATAAAATATCGTAATATGAGTTATGAAAGAAGTGGAAAAATGCAGCCTATAAAAATATATTTATAAAAATCATTTCGAGTACGGTGCATTGTACTGAGTTTGCAATTGTCCGGGATGTCTCCGGGACAAGAAGAACACAGACTTATATAAATATAGACACATGGTATAATGGGGCTGTGCAATTAATCGGAAGACATTAAATAAACAGAGCCTGATATGAAAATGTATCGGGGATGGCCAGCCGTCGAAGGCTTAAATATTATACTATAATCGTAATTGTACAAATACAAGTGATTTGCATACAAGCAGAAAATTTAGTTCGTCTGGCAACGGCGGTAGCTTTTTTGAACCGAAGATTAAAACAAACTTAAAAAAAAAAATCTCTTAAAATAACGAACTGCAGTCAACGGACGTAAGTCGAGATTTTTTTTATTTATCAACTTTACAGAAGAATTATTTTTGCGTTACGAACTGTTTAAATTCAATACACATGATTGCTAACTATGTATATTGTTATAATATACAACTGACCCCGCGGTAAAGCACACCACAACCCACCCTGTAAATAATAACCACGGCATTCGAGGAGGAAAGAGGGATAATGAGAGTTCACCCCCGCCGAGATACCAGAGGAAAATATTTAACATTAGTGCTCACCGTAACGAATATTTTTCTTTTTCGCATTCACGCGAGCGTACAAATCATAGCTAGTTGAAAATATGCTCCTTATTCCACCCCTGCAGTAAAACGGATGGTTCTGCGTATCCAGGTCTCTATACTTCGTGTACGCGCGTAGATGGGCGATTGTAAACTCGGCCGGGGGAACGAAAACTGTTCAAAAGGTCTATTGGAAACTCAGTCCCGCTTTTTGTCGGGAAAAATGATTGATATGTAAACCCGGTCCTAATAGAAATATTGTCCCCGGATCCTACCGTATCTACGATTACTTTATAATAGAGACCCGTTTAGAATGCACGAAAGTTCGTTATAACAAGCGTTAAATGATATAAAATAAGTAAACGTGTTAAATTTTTTTATTTAAAAAATCACGTATTTAACTTATTTATTTACGTACTGATATTTCTTTATTTTTAAACAGGAAAATTTTGAAATTGAAATGGTTCATTAAGACTGTTTGTTATATAATATTAGGTATATGCTTCAATTTGTGTTTCTTTGAGTTTAGCTATGACGCGATTACGCAATTTGGACGAGTTGAATTAAAACTATAACGTCACAGATTATAATAACTATTATGTATGCTGAATGTTAAACACGTATCGACTGCGGGTGCACTGGCCCAAGTATAGAATCTCATTCCGTCTGCGTGTACATCAACTATAAATAATCTGCGAATTCGGTCACCATCGATAAAAATAAAACAAAAAGGATCGGGCCGAGTTTACACAATCGACCCTTTTTTTCTATTACCTGAAATTTCGGGGACCCGAGTTTTACGCGGCGAAAAAGGTAATCGCGGGCCCCGCAGCAGTTCACATTACACCCTCGTAGATATTGATGTCTGTAGTATACGCGTGCGAATATATACTCGTATATAGCTGTGTACACTGGCTGGCACTGCTCTGACTATTACACACAGACTTACATAACAAGCACACGTGTACAGGGACGTGTACGGGGACAATAATGTATAATGGGATGATTTATCGTGTACGGGGTTAAGGGACGCGACGCGGCGAAAGGAGCCGATAAATCATACGCGCGGACGGCGATAAAAGTCCGGCGGCGACGACGGTGGCGGTGTCATCGCGAAACGTATAATATTATAGAGTTTCTTGACGGGCGGAGAAAATAAAAGAGACACGTTGGCGCGCGCCGTTCGGGGTTCTTGCGTGCCCAAACGACGACGACGACGACGGGGTGTGGCTAAAAACGATAATTTTCCCCGTTCCGATCGGTTTTCATCGTTGTAAATAATTTATTACGCGCAGTCTTCCGATACTACCATTATAATAATATATATATTATGTAAGTTATTCTCTCTCGCCGATGCCATACCGCATCGTCGGTGGAGCAGGGGTAGTGGGAGCGGACGAAATCTTAGGGGAGGCTGGACACTGTACCTACGGTTTAAAATTATTTAAAATATTCTAAGAATAATATTATATAAAATGTGCTTCGATTGTCGGTACAGTTCACATTTTTCATGAGTTTTTTTCTTGAATCTTTTATGGTCGGCGGTACCTATATAGTGAAAAAACAGCTAGTTGGTATTAATTGTATAGTTATAAAATAATAATATAATAAAATATTGATATTCAACACAGTTGTGATTTCCCGTTCGAGTTAAAATTGAAATTTTCCTTAAACTATTATTGAACGCAGTGAAAATTCCATCGAAGGATCTCGGTGCACAGGAGAACCCCTATAATTAGACCAGGAGGGGGGGCAAAGGTTGAGTCTAGTGGCGAGGGGGCAACGTACCCGTTTACCCCCTTGACTACGACTCTGTCGTGCGGTAAGCACATCACGTGTACCTACATAATAAGCAAATATTAGCGAGCAAAAGCGTGGCGATGCTGCTGTAGCACTATATATCTGCGGAGGAAGTTGGAGGTTGAAACCACCCAGTCGAAATTATGTCGCAATGCGCATGGAAAAAATAAATGAGGCTATAATATATACGACGAACGAATATAAACCAAAGAGTGGAGAACTCGGAAGAGACAGCTGGGCAATTATATGATTGGAAGGCCTGGAGGAGTAAATAATATGTTGTTGAGGCAATGAACCTTATTAAAAATATGTAATTCGCTGAGAAAAGGAATATAACATAAGAATCGTAAAATCATATTAGGTTTAAAAAAAAACGATGATTATACTCCAAAATGAAACGGTAGTTAATTTACCGACCATAAATATGTACATTTTAAATTCCAAAGCCATTCGGTTATTAATAACTGCAGTGATGAATCAGGCTGTACTAATTTGATTAAATTAAATGAAACTATTAATTAATAAGTCCATTATAATCATATTCACAATCATAATCCATATTACAATTATTGTAATTGAATAATAAATATAATAATTCATGTAGTACTTACTGCAAATACATTATGTAAATTAGACACATGATTTAATATAATTTGATATACCAGAAAATAATGTTTTCTGTGCTCATTGTATGTAATTAAACTGGATTAGGGCTATCAATTCGACAAAATGTTTTTAAGTTTTATTAAAAAAAATTACACGTTTAGAAATAATAATCTTGTTTTCAAAAAGTGTATTGTACGTTATCAAAATGTTTTAAAAAATATTTACCTATATATATATATAATATGTTATTTAACAAAAATAATTAATGTTTTCCCTTTAGGTAGTTATTATTATTTATGTGCTACTTTATAATCACATTTACCTCATAAACACTCAGCAACTCTGTGTCTTTCAAGCGAACACCCGCTATGTAGGTAATATACAGTGATGTTCCCATCAATTCTGAGCGTGGCAATTATTATGATTCATACACCGACCGTGGTGTAAGGGGTGCCCGTAAGGGGGTGTGTATTTTAACAAAAAATAATTAAAATTCACAATTTTTCTATTTCTTTACAGTATTGCCCGTGAAAACTTGTCATCAGTTGACAAAAAACTATGTCTGATTGATATTGACGTCAGCCGCGACGGCGTGTACATTTCAACGAATAATTTCGTAGATAGTAGATCTCGCATCGGTCACCGATAACCGGCACCTTTGGCTTATGAATATCTACCACGACTGTAAATTTACCATTGCAATTGAAATGGTAGCCAATAGCAATATCAAAACAGACAATAAAATAAATGCTTATAATTATAAACAAAATTGTACAATATAATACAATAGTAGACCGTCAATCACGCCGTGGTAACGCACTGATCGTGTGACGGAAAACATTTATGTCCATTAAAAACAATGGGCCAAAATTGAAACATTTAAGATCAATTGTTGTATAACGTTTTATATTTTTTCACGAGCAGCTTCAGAGCATACGTAGTGTGCCCTTGGATTTTCAAAATAATGTTTAGAGTATACGTAGCATACCCTGTACGGAAAGAACACCACTGAACTAATATATATTGTATAAACTATGTTCGTAAACGGTTGCACGCGTGTCCGTTAAAAAAAAAAAAAATAAAAATACCAATAGGCAAAAAGAAACCTATAAGTCGCGACACATCGACTTTCCGACCCGTTTTAAAGCTCTTACAGTCCAGGTTTATTTTCACCTACGGTTAAAAGAATAAAATATAGAGATTCTAAATAAGTGAACGTACAATAGTAATTTTTCACCGTAAACACGAAGAATGTGACAAGGCCGGTATAACAAGGGACAAGAGACGAGTATAATTATTTTTATTATTACATCGTAATTAAAAACTACAAGGGCAGTGGCGGATTCCTGGAATTTTGCGACTGAAAATAATAAGAAGCCGCAAAAAATTTTACCACGGCTGTGTATACACGTGGTATAGAAACCATCTCTCGTCGCCTCCTCAGCCCTCGCTCTTTCCATCTCGCGCGCGCGCGGTGTACACAGGGCATTTATCAAAAGGGCTTTTATTTGTCTTCTACCGATACTGCGCACAGCATAAAACCCCATGCGGCCGTTGAACAAAAGAACCGTCGTCGCCGAAGTACATCAGTTAATTAATTGAACGCGAAATCTCGACGCGACCCCCCGAGGGTAATCAAGTCTTTTAAAGTCTAACGTTCTCGTTTACTTCGCATGCGACGTCACGGTTAATATTTACATATTATATACCCTCCATACATACTCGCACACCCTGTATACCGATGTTTTTTTTTCGATCTGGGAGTCGTTGATCGGAAATTATTGGAAAAATTCTATATGACCGGACGGAATACATTCTAGTCACGGACGTGGGCGATACACGACTGGCCGTCGGTCGTGTATGGAAAACGCGTATATCGAGAGCTTCCGTATACACAAGGAGATTATTTTCTATTAGATGAGATCCCGTGACGTGATGAGAACACCACATCTCTAATAATATAATACGCAAGCCTAATGTTAGGAGCTGTGAAATAAAATACCGAAAAAAAACTGCTGCAAGTATTATAAAAATAGACGGAAAATAAAAACACCGACCACGTCAACAAGACAAGGTTCTTGGAAAGCCAGAGACCGTTGGATCGAACGATGTCGATGGGGTGATACGAGAGACGGTCGAATAGAACACATAATCAGAATTCAAATGAGTTCTAGTGACGAACTGACGGAACGGCAAGCAACTATTCACGTCACGGTCATCAACACTTTTGAATTATTTAAACAAAACGTCTTGTGAAAAGTCTCACCTATGTCTGTACAGTAAAACATCGTCATCGACCGCGGGAAAGTGATGTCGAGCCGGTGGCACGTAACCCCCGGTGACGTTTTCACGGTGGACTTACGTGTGTATAAGGCGGACAAATCCTCTTTCGGCGTTTCTCGTGCCAAAATCACTATTTTTCGCACAACACTGAAAGGAGATTATTTTTATTGGTCTTACGGTACGATACGGGTTTCACGAGCGTTATTAAAAAATGATTTTTCGGCATTTACGCTCCAACGTTTTCAAATGATGACAACAACGGAACTTTCGACGTGGGTAATATTTTAGCCTAGTGTTCTTCTGGTCGCGGTACTTTTTCTCGGAGAGACGATATGGCGGATTTTTCAAAACGCTGCCCTGCAAAAAACCTAGTTGGACAATGCGGTTTTGAATTTTTATTCTCCATAATATCTCCGATTTGAACAGGGGTGTATGAGTAGAAGGAGTGGAAGGAGTAGAAGTAATGTAATGTAGAAGTATCGAAAGCCATGAGGTAATTTATTTCGCGAGTCGGTAAGTTGATATTTTAACAGGTTTTCTCGGTGCAGATTTTTCCAGGGCAAAAAAAAAAAATAACACTTGACAATAAGCGAGCGAACTCTCGTGGGTATCGCAGTAGGTACATACTAAAATAGGGACGTCGGGAAACGCGAGTCGGAAGTCGCGTACACAATATGTTTTTATTTATTTTCAGCTACTCCGCCGGGTGCATATACATAGGTATACGTTATATAATTAGCGCCCGGATTTCAACGCAAAGTGCATATTTTTTTAAGCGGTCTTAGACAATGGTTTCCAAGTACATAACTTGTTTCGTATTATTATACGTGACAGATACTTCAAAGGTGAAACCCTTATTATGCATTCTTTTTTACGTTTTTTCATGTTTTTTTTTTTTTCAGAACATTTTTATACATTTTTAGGTCATTCTGTAAGTTTTTAATACATATTTGTATACATTAGGCTTGGTTATTTAAAATTAACCACAATTTTTTCCTTTTTTTTTTTTATTGAAGAAAAAAAAGACCTTCGGCAACATGGGCCATTGGGCTTTACAGTTAGTGATTTTCTTAATAACTTAATTTACCGTCTACTTAATCTAATAACCATAATTTATAATATTACCGAAAGATAATTTCAGTGTTTTTTTTTTTCGTCATCAAATTTTGTTTTGTAAATTATGATCGATGTATCTTTTTCAGTGCAATACGAGAAAAACGTATAGACAATATTTTTTTAACGGTATTTCTGTAGCAAAGAGCATTTTTAAAGGCATTTGTGACTAGTTTTCAGATAATTTTTCGATAGCATTTAAATCCGTCTACGTATGTACGTCGCCGCCGTCATTGAATAGTATTTAATAGCATTGTGCACAGCGCAGTACAGTGTACAGTGTACACGTACGTATACGGTATGTAAATTATAAAAGTAAACACACAAGTCGTGTTTATATTTGTGTAAAAATTATTTTCGTCGCTCCGACTGTCGCCTCTCGTTATTTATTGAACTCTTGTCGAGCCGTGGTGTGGTCGCATGTTCCATCGGGTTCTGACGAAAAACCACGGCAACCGTAAACTATCGCAAACGGTACGCAACATGCACTTGCACTCAATTTTTCCGGAGTCGCGGAAAAAATATAACCGCACATACCCAACGGCAACCGAACATGTGGTTATTATTATTATTACTATCATTGCAGTGGAAGGGAGAGAGTAACGCGCGCGCTCACCGAGAATAGTAAATATCAACTCGAGGTGTATAAATGTATAATAATGCGACGTATGAAATAGGATCACACTCTCGTTTTAAAAACTGAGATGGTAAAAAAAAATCTAAAAAATCGTCTTAATGTAATATATATATATATATATATATATATATATAATAAACGTATTTCCCATTTCAACTCCTAGCGGCGGCCGCCGGTTCGGAGTCATGATGTGATATTATGGTAATATTATATGTATAATATTATATCTCTCCGGCCGATCGGCTTCTGCCGGTGATAAATCGCGTACGTATCCGTGTGCTGCTATATACACGTCGTATGTATTCAATGGCATATTTTTGTACTTTTTTTTCCGAGTACGGGAAGGGGGAAGGGGTGCTCGAACAATATTTTATACACTATCTTGTCCAAGGGAGTTAACTCCCAGGACTTCCGACTGCCACCGTGGCTCCTGTTTTATTACAGCATTACCTAACGCCATGTGTTCCTAACGAGACGCGTATTATAGCACGGTCGTGGTTAAGCCGGGGTTTCTTAACCTGCAGTGGCTGGAGTTCCGTAGATGGTATATGTCATTGGTCAATTGAAGGTCCGTGAAAGGGTTCGGCAAAATGTTAATTTTTGCACTTTTCAAATGATTAGTTAGCCACAAACGATCTGTAATTTATTCTTATTCCATAATGCGATAGTAATATACTATACTATGTCAAAATAACATGTACGTAATATATTGAAATAATAACCAATACCAAAGGTTTTTCTTTTTTAAGATGAAAGGTAGTCTGAGGCAATACTTAACATCTTAAAGGAGTCCATTGTCCGTGACTATATGTACCATATTGCGGTAAGCAGAGGCGGTGCGAACATTTTTCAAAGCAGCCCACCAATTAATTATTTCCTCTCGCTCTCCCTGATATTCTACGAATACGCGCCTGTTTATCACACATTTAATTCTATGTTTAGAACAAATACAATTCTTTTGTCGAGCACACATTTAAATGATATTGTGAGGTAAAACGAGCACGTTCAAATTAAATGAACCAAAATACAATTTTAAAACGTTTAATTTATCGATCGAAACATTGCAACTTTAAACCGTGTCGAATTGAAAATTAAATTCTACACCTAGGCCGTTGCTTGTTGAATCCGATGAAAACGTTGAAGGTTTTGCTTTCCCGTTGTACGTCGAGATCCGCATAGATTAATAAGACGACTGCGGTTCGTGGAATTTTTTTTTTTTTTTCGGAAGTCACGTCCGCGACCGCGAAAAATATGCGTTTAATTGTATAGAAGTTCGTTTTGACTCTTCGGGTAGGGTTGAATGGAAAAATCTATATTTAACACAGGACGACGGAATAATATTAATTCATCGAATACAATACACGGGAACGGATAAACAATAATTGCGAGACGGTCCGTGCTGGCACGTAAAAAATAAACTAAAAACCCTGTTGGTCGTTGAATTGCAATTGCAATAGATAGAGTGTGCCAGAGAATCCAATCGGAGTAAAAAAAAAAATGATCGCTCAATTAACGGCGGTAAGGGCTCACCTGTGTAAGTCGTATAAAATCAACGGCAAAAAAAGTGGAAGAACAATTTGTACAGTTAAAAAAAAAAAAAAAAATGAAAACCACGAAAAGTTTGTATACTGTTGCGGGTAGTATCGGAACTTTTCATTTGGCGGACAGTTAAGTATGAGAACATTTCATACATATGGCGGAATGTGTGTTCTGCCGTAGGTATAGTTGGACAACATTATAATGATAGCTATGCGTTTATAACACTGTATTAGAAAACGATTAGGTAAACTAATAATCTATAACTATCATCAATAAGCCTTACCGAACACCGGTTGATCAATAGTCACAGTTACTTTTGTCTTTTGTGCCTACACTCCCAATGAAATACTAACCAAAACAAAAACGATTCGTTTCGTTGTTTTTTAAATGTTCATGTGGGTACTGCCGATTTTCACCAAATCCATACCTACTGTTATTGGTTGGTCACAGTTCAGTCACACAGTTGATCAAAATTGCGATCAAAACAGAGTCAATCGCAATCATCAAGTTCACAAGTTCTCGCCATATTACTGTTGATATTGTTACCGTATAAATTATCCGCGGTCAATTTTCACCGGTTTTCTTTTTTCACCGTACGCAGGTGTCCGCGATCAGTTATCACTTACCAGTGTCCGCGGCTTGCAAATTAAACAATAGACAGCACAAAGTGTCCGTTTATCAACAGACCGAGGTGTACATCACTAGAGCAGGTGTACTCGACATCATCTACTTATCAGTTATCGCACTGAATGGCAAAAATAAAACTATACGAATCCGATCGTTTGACGTGGAACGCGTCGCGTGTTTTACCGAGCAAGACTCTTATGTCTAAATACCACGATTTTACATATCATTGCGTGAATACGTGATCCTCAAATTAGATCTATTGCGGTCACTCTGACCTGGGTCTGGGAAAATTTCTATCACCGCTTCCAGCGGATAAATCCGTTGACAGTTTTCACGATTTTTTAAGTTGTACGCCGTATAGCGCCTTTTTGTCGTCGAGAAGTGGCCAAAGAAACGAATTGTTTGGTTAAAATTATCCTTATTACCACTCGGAGCCCTGTAGTGGCTCGTTTCCAGTTTTTTTTTTACACATCTTACGTGTATAAAATAAACTGTTCCGAAGTGATGGATCTACGATCGCGGTGACAACAGTTGGATCATAGCTCGCATTGTCTTACGAACGAGTACGATTAATATTAAATCGTAAGTTGAGCTTTTTATTTTTGTGCTCTATGCAAAATAAGCAAATTTCGTAGCGGGAAAAACGCATTTCAAGTGAACGGGTGATAATTTGCTTTTTTTGCGCGCGGCAGGTACGACGGGGCGAGACCGCATTTATATACGCATCATATTATTATACAGAAGACGGTCAAATTTGTCAAACGCGATCGCGTGACGGGGGCAGAAATAAAAATTTAAATATCACAGTTAACTTTTTAATTACAAATTCGAAAACGTGGCGGCGTGCGGGTGGCGGAGTTATTTATACAAAAAAAGAAGAAAAAAAAAGGAACCGCCGCCGAGAATAACAATGACAAACAACGGGGAGATGGGCGAGAATAGGCGGCGGCGGCGGTGAATACGCGAGGCAATCGTTTTATTCAAATTCGAAAAACCCTCGACAACGTTCGCCCGGCGCGGCGATCACGTTTTTAACTCTCGCCCGCCCGCGCCGACCGAGAGTCGCGTGAAACGTAGGTGCGCGGCGGTGCTATAAAGCGGCGATGAATTAACACCGAAATTAATATTCATCGAACGAATATCAGCGGCGGCCCGCCCGCCCCTGCGCCGAATAATCCTCGGGGCGGAATATACCTATAGACGGGCGGACGGCGACTGGGGTGAAGTGTAAACGCGCGGTTTTAAACGTACCCCACACGTATACAACCGGGCCGGTCTTAGCGCGCGTGTCCCGTTGATAATGCCGCGGAAAACCCCAGTCGATGCGGCGTACGCACCCTCGCGCCCACCGTGATATTATAATGACTTTGCGGCTGCGAGTCTTTCGTTTCTGTGTCGATTTCGATTCGCGGGAGGGTGCAGAGGTTTGTCGGTGCGCGCGAGCGAGGAGAGAGCTCGAACTCAAACGGCCCCGGAATCGAGGTCTGAATTTTAATCCTTGCCATTTGCATACGCATATAAATATATGCGTGCACACAACAGTGTGTACACGGCGTCGTACAGGATCGCGGCTTAAGCCGAAAATGAGGTGATCGCGGTGGTGGCGCGCCGCCGCGGTCGTTTACATAATACGCGTATGCACAATGCACATACATTTTACGTACCCGGTGTTATAACCCTCCCCCTCAGCCGTATTTATATCAAAAATATAATGTTTATAATATAGGAATACAATCATTTGGTCGTGGTAAAATGTATTCTGTTATGCCGTATTTACACACTACCACGGTTTAAGATAAACTTTATCTTAAATAGTGCACATTTAAGAGTTAAACGTATATTATAATTTATTTAAACAATTTATGAGTACATTTCAGGAAGTGTGAAATCCTCCACAAGTTACATTTTATTACCAAACCCCCCCCCCTAAAAAAAATCCTGGCTTCGCCATTGCGGCCGTGCTACGTTTGTATTACCACGGTGCAGGTACAATATAATTGTGTGTAAAGTGTTCCACCCCTTGGCGTTGCAGCCCCGGATAAAGTGCACCCGGAGAAATATTATTATCACACCGGTACGCGGTACAAGTGTCCTGGCGCGCGAGGGGACCCGCTTGCTACCCGGGGAATTTTCATACTTTTGGTTTTTCGTCCAGGGAAAAATTACAAACACGAGTATTATTCAGTTTTGAAAAAAACATGTTCGACAATAAAATCATAACTGATAGTACTCGTGTGCTGCGTGCCTAACCGGTCCGCAAATGATGGAATTATAAACAACTAGTTGTCCCGACACGGCGTTGCCCGCGTATAAAGCTATTTGTTATGCTTTAAAAAAATTAGGCGAGTGTTCAAGTAAGGACACGTCACATGCAGCTTTTCAGTTTTCAAATTCCTTTAATAATTCAGTTTTCATCAAAGCTTTACATGTGATTGAGAAGTTTTTTTTCTTTAACTTTACTATCCGTAGCACTACAAAAAGTTAATATCGATTTGTCATATTGTTATGACTTTATGAGCGAGGAACAGATGCATGTCAAATATTTAAAGAAATTCGAGAAAATGCCGATGATGAGTTTAAACAAATGTTTTCTAATTCAGAAGAATCTATATTATGTAGAAGGAGTTATTGAAGTACCAAGAAAACTGTAGGTCGACCAAAATTCAACGCGGTTTGTTATTCGTGTAGTACCACACGAAAATAACTAACCAAACTCAATCGGTGTGTTGTAATCGCGGGTCACCGATTACCTGCGACTGGTTTTAAATTGTAATACCACCAGTATAATATAATGGATTATTATTGTGCAATTGTGAATTCTACGTACTATTAGCACTATCAATTCACCGATAAACAGCGATTAAGGTCGGTTACATATCCGTTATGTTATTTCATAACAGGTAAACAAATTTAAAACGCCGGACACGGAACGTCAGGGATGGGCAAAGATTTTTAAACATCGATTTTCGATGTATCGATACATCGAAATTTGAAACATAGATTTTTTTTTTACATCGATTCTCACAGTGTAAATATCGGTTTTTAAAAATCGATGTACATGGAAAAAACATCGATGTTTACCGATGTTCACAAAAAAATTTTACTTTTTGTTTATACATTTATGGCATAAAACATAAATACTTTTTTTTTCTTTAAAGCATCGGTCATTGGGGTAAAAAATCGAAATTTTTCTCGATACATCAAAAAAAACATCGATGTATCGGACAAAAACATCGATGTATTTTGCCCATCTCTAGAACGGAATAGACAAGAGATTTTGAAAAATCCTTTCTTAGTGCGCCCCTACATTGCTCAAGGAACCTCTGTACAAAATTTCAAGTCTCTAGACCCAGCGGTTTGCTCTGGGCGTTGATGAGTGGTCTCGGGCGGTCTCCTCTATGTACTCGTATATAGATTAACGGTTACAATACGTGATCACGTTTCAAATTTAATTTTTATAACGAGTAAAAAAAAATATTCAAATAAAAATCGAAATGACCAATAAACACCGTTGACAGAGCATTTAATCCCGTATTCCGATCATCGAGATGCGATGTTTTCTCATGGCAATGTTGTTTAAAAATAAACTACTGATGTCACGTTCGAATCACACCATTCGCGTGTACCCACTATATCTTGCAACACATTAATTACGTACTCCGTTGGGCATGTACCACGTGATACCTATAATTAATAATACCTATATACACCTCTGTGGGGTATTACTGTATCAGCAATAACAAGTCGTATTAAGGAACACCACGCGGTGCACTATATAGCAACTACTACTGATGTAATAATATTATTACGTTTAACCGTTGCCAACGCTCACAATAATATCAACGTTGACAAAAAATTCGAACAAAAATAATCATAATCCCCGGTGTAGGCGTATTGTACAAAAATACTAATATTGAAATGATCACAAAACCTATTTTATTACTATCAGAATATATTTTTATTATTAATAATTAATTCTTCAAAATATATGCAACTACTTTTTAAGTGGAAAAATACATTATAATTATATTACGCAAAAAAAAAGTATATATGAAAAAAAAAATTACTACTTCTTTTTGAAAATATGTATTTTATAAACAATATGAATAATAATTAATAATATATATAATATTATCCTTGTGCCATTCTTCAAAACATTTACCTTGGCATAAAGGTTTAGCACAACTTTTGCATTTGAATGGTTTGTTTTTTTATTTTCGTCTTATAGCACTGCTTACAGTTTTTGAAGTATGTATCTCTTTTAAAATTTGGTGGATAAAATAATTAAATATAACATGATACAATGCTGTAATAGTTTATACTTGAAGATAATAAAAAAAAAATGTACAAATTACACGAAATACCAATGAGAAATATAAAAATAGAATTGTTTATTTATTTGTGCCCAAACTTATGACTGATCAAAACAGGTCAGCCAAATGTCTAGATTCATTTAATACCATTGAAAATAGTACTGCGTGAGCAGTAATGCCGGATTTCGTTGGTTTTGTAAATTACTGCTATAGCAGTGGTGACTCATGTTATCAGGATTGAAAAAAATTGAAAATACTGCTACAGCAGTAATTGACCGCGAACGTGTTAATATTTAATATTGTTAATTAATCTTTCTAAACCAATACTTTTTAAGGGGTCTTGATATGGTTTTAAGAATTAAGAAATTAAAGTTCTAGACATTCGGTACCTGAATTGCAATACGGAACAAGTCGGTTCAAATTTCAGTTCTTCCATATTATCACAGGCGAGAAAAAGTTCGATATTTTTGAAATTTACTTCACATGCGCATATTAAATTGAGTGCTATTTTGTAGTTAACAGTACACTGCAGAAGACGATAGCGGGAAAAAGAAAAATTACATTAAAAAGGGCTAGCCACAAGATCAGTGAACGATAACGTTGCTGCCACTAGGCATCTACATAATTTACGTTAAGGATTTTATTTCATTTTCCCGTAATCAAAAGTCACCACAAAACCAGAGCCATCCTGCAGAGTACCGCAGATGAACCGATAGCATACGAACACATATGGATAGTATTTAAATATAAATACTACACGTTTAATTAAATACTGATAGTGTAATGGAGGAGGTGGAACACTAATAGTTACAGCGTTAGCAAAATTAAACTAACAACAAGATATTAGCCTTTAAATGAGTTTGGTAAATCCTCCATCTACGTGGATGGTAGTTGCCTGCAGTGGAACAAAGGATAAATAGATTTAAGCCGAAAACCTTTACGACAAACGTTTTTCCCACTCCTACTCGAAGCCAGTGATTCTTTTCCAGTAAAAGTAGAACACACGCAGGGCTTCAACAACCACTACACCACTACATAAAAACGCTATTACGACCAATACTACCCCAAACATATGAATATATATTTTAAAAGTAGTTTATTCTCCTACTAGGTGCAGATTCTTTAAACTTAATTTTTCTTTTTTGTTCTTTGTGCTTGAAAAAAAATCTTCCATCACACGAATGGGTAACGATTACGTAATGTAAATAATTAAAAACTTACTGGTAATAAGCTATATTAGCCAGGATCAAATAATTAACGTAAAAACGCCATTAATTTAAAATAAAATATAATCAAAAATCATTTAATTTTAAGTACATTGTATAATCATAATTTAGAACTTATTGGTAGCTTCCTTTTTTAATGAAAATATAATAATAAATATGTTCTGTGAGTTTATTATAATATTCTGTATAACAATTGAAAAAGGAAAAAATATAAACAAAAAAATACCAAAGCTTCATTAAATAACAAAATATTTAGCTGATAAAAATTTGAATAAGTCAAACAATTAGTAATATTTAATACCTAGTAGAATAAATACTTCCGAGGTTCGATCTTCAGTAATTTAACATCATCAAACACTGAAAATAAAAAACTCATTAAACATATTTTTTAATTATAAAAGTGAGAATAAAATTAATTGAAAACTTCCTCCTTACTATCCAATAAATTTAAACCATATACTTTATCACTTATAAAACGGTTTGAACATTAAACAATATACTTATTAACATTTTATTAAGCAATAAGATACAATTTATTGAACACTTGCATAGCTAAGGTTGTCTAATGACAAGAGAATTTATTAAAATTAATTATTAAGTAAAAAATAAAAAAACAGGTGAGACTACCACATTCAGGTGAGATATAGAGAAAGGTGAATGATATTACCGTATTTGTCTCATAAATTTGAAATCAATTTGAAAACCACTGCTCAGAAAAAAACGATTCTGAGCGTAAGAGGTCAGGTGGAACTTCTAAAGATAGTTGATATAGTAGTAGAACTAAATTTAATTTTTAAAAACACCTATGTTATAGGTTTAACTTTTAATATTAAATAAATATTAAATTTGTATGATAAGCACAAATTCCAATGAATATTTTGAAAATTATGAAATGCCTATAAAATTATCATATAAGTACTGAGTATAATCTGATGGAACAGTGTGACAAAATTCTAGACGGTGCCGGGTTTGAAACTAGATCTTTAGTGGTTGTTTCTTTCGATTAAAAAATGACACATCATACCAGAGCTCCAACTAGACACGATTTCCTATCTAACTCTCCTATGATATAGATTGAAATTGTGTTCCCTGTCACAAAAACTGATAGACATGTGATTAATTTAAATTAAGCATATATGTAAATTAAATAATTATATAAAATAGAACTTAGCATAGCTGGAAATCTAACCAAAATGTAGTAAATAATATTGTCATAAAGATTATATATAGAAATGTATTTCATTATAGAAAGAAAATTATTTTTATATGAGATAATATTTTAAGAAACATTATATAACATTGGAAGTGCAATGTCAAAACCAATATTTTTAAAACTATTTTTACTTTAACATTATAAGAAAAATAGTACCACGAAGCTATGGAACATGAAGTATTTATGAAATATTACTATATAAATACATATGGTATTTACCTTTGATGTAATTGAATGTTAAAAGATACATTATTTCCTGTTCGATCATCAGCATCAAATACGTCAACCACTGGAATTCCATCACTATCAGTAGATACAACATTAATGTCCAACTTTTTTTCCATAGTCATTTCAAATAATGCTTTACACAGACTACCTGTAAGCTTTTCCGGAGGAAATAAATGGAAAGAAACTTTCAAAGCCTATAAACATACAAATATTAATATAACTCTTAATGTTTTAATAGTATTTAGTATTTAAGTATAAAATTGATACTATAATTTTATAAATTGACTTTCTAGATAAATAACATATGTTTATGTTAGATGTTTATTCAAATTTAAAACTTCCTTTTTAATGAAATCAGAAAGTTACCTGAGGACCAATTTTTGCCATCAGTTCGTCAATTGACTGAAGGTCAATAAATTTATCTTGATCGACATAACCATAGCTACCATAGTCAATGAAGTATACTTTGAACTAATAATATAAAACCAACATTGTCACATAACAATTAAATATACAAAAATAATATTATTAACATTTACTAACTTTTTGGTCGGTAATTATAAAATCATCAATGACAGCCCTACTCCATAAATCAGGTTCTCCACACTGTACAAGATATATTTTATGAGGTGATACACTGTTTTTGGAATACATTTGATGAAGAGGTAGAGAAGATGAAATTACATATAAAATAGATTCTATAATATGCAAAGTATCACTAATTGGATGCAAATATAAATAACCATCAGCAATATAAGAAATATGAACTTGATTGCATGTTTCATCGATCTAAAAAGATTTAATATACTTAAGAGTAATTAACATAAAAAATTAAGATTCAAAAAACAATTTTTAATATTATACAACCTTGTATATAAATTTAGATAAAGTTAATTCATTAATTATATTTAAATATTATATTGCAAAATATAAATATAATATAATGCAAAGAGTATTTGAAGTGTTATGTTTAACGACTAGTTTCAACAGTTGGTCATCAGGTTATAAAAGCACATTGAATAGAACAATTACATTAAATATATTTTTACAAGAAACAAACAAAGTAACAATGAGTAAGTAACATAGACTATAGATAAATCAAAATGTTAGTAATTATTTGTCGTTAATTGTTATAAAGTAAAAATTATAAAATATTATTTTTTTAAAAATCAGTTTGTATTTATAATATATTATACATAAATAGTCCCTCTTAGAGTTTATAGAAATATTTTTATTGCAGTGTAAAATTATTAAGTATTTTTCTATGTTAAAGTTTATAACGACAATTAATTCCTTAAAACTTCTATTTATGATATTATCTATAAGTTATGTTACTTATTATTTGTGTGTGTGCCTTTTTTAGCACATTTGATGTTATTGAATGGCACACTAGCGTATGATAAAATAACATAATATTAGTTGACAGGTAATACTCAATTTTTAAATTATATTTCTCAATATTACTAACTATCTCATAAAAGTCATAAATATTATATAAGTTATTTGAATTAATATGATTGTATTCTTGATTTATATTTAATATCAAACGGGTACATAGATAGAAGATATGTCATGACTCATGAGTAATTGTTCATTATTACTTAATATGTATTCTTCATTCAATTGTTATTAAACAGTGCTATAACCTAATGATAACCAATATAAAATAATTGTTTCATTCTATATTTTAAGTGTATTACATTTTTTAAAACAATTTATAATTATATAATGTCTAATTTCTATTTATATAGAAAATATTCACTAACATTTAGTCAATATATTCTTAGTACAGTATAAATTTTAAGATTTCAAAATTTAAAGGGAATTTCAAACACTTCTTAAGTAGTTTTCTATGTAATTTTAACAATTTTCATTGATTAATATTAATTCAAATAATGTTTTTATACTTTATTAAAATTGGTTTCTTCTATGATAGTTTCCATAATTTTTGTATTCATATTACATTTTCCACTGTAAAATGTGACCAATTGAACATCACTTTCAATATCATCTGGTACTACAGTAAATTCTTTATCAACCAACAACTTTTGAAATAAATGGGCTACATGAAAATGAGGTGCATAAATCAGTGATGTTAAGCCACATTTGATTGCCTAAAAATATAGATCAATAATGTATATGAACTTGTATAAATTACTAATGATTTATTAACAATATTATTTTACTTGAGATGGAACACTCATAAACTTTGAAGGCAAAAACTTTACATCACTTTTAGTAACACACCACTCAATGCCCAAATCAATGAAAACACCAGTAATATTGTCATCTTCTATTTTAAGTACTTGATACCTATACCAATAATTTTCTATTTGAACTGCATATAAATCTAATACTTCAACGCTAAACATTTTAATAAAATTTCTTGATTCATCTGGCATGTTCATAAGTTCAAACAAATTGGTATATTCATCCTATACAATTAATTATTCTATGAAGGTACCAGCATTTTTATGATAAAATATTATAATTTACAAATACATTTATGCTATCATGAATAAAACGAATCCAAAATGTAAAGTCAGTATTAAGACTGATTACAGTTATACTTCTCTCCGTTTTATCAACAAACTTCATCAGTGGCAAATCATTATATTTTTCGGCTATAGATGAATCCAACAATACTTCATAATTTTCTTTTTTAGCCTAAATTAATAAAAACATAAAGAAACAACTATATAATGGTATGATAAAATCGATAATTTTTTTTTTATACAGAACATACATTTTTAGCATAGTATAAAATAGATTTGTTTTGATTGGGTATTTCTTCAATCAATATATTTATTGGCAATTTTCTAATGTGAACCAACCAGTCTGAAGGCAAACTTTCATTATATACTTTTTTATAAATATCTTCTACTTTATCACAGAAAAGACCAGCATAATTCTTTTGTAGCTCCTGAAAATACTATTTGTAAACAAATTAAAAATATTATAGCTTTAAATTAAAATCAGACCTTTTCCAATCTCTCAATAACAACTGCTATATCTTGGGTCACAGGTACATTTTCATGGGTATGCTTTTTCTTTAGTATAGCTAATGCATTACGTGCAGCAACCTGTTTAGCTACTTCAGGCAATGAATATTTTTCTGGGAAAGAACTTGCCAGAGATATATTACCAAGCTAAAATTCAAATATGTTAATTAATATTATAATCAAATTAAAAATATTATCTAATTATTAAAGCTAAACTTAAAAATTAAAAATGTTATACCGAAATCAAATTCAAGTTTTAATTTATGGTACATTACATTTTCGGCCCTATTTTCTTTCTACTCTTAAACCTTAACGTAAAGATGAAGGCGTGGCTCATATTTCATAATGAACAATTGATTTTTGTCATAATTATTCATTTTAAAATTGTTCAGATTAGGTAATTAGGAGTTTCATATATCATATAAAATGCTTATATCTCCATATAAATTAAGATTAAACTCTTCAAAAGTGAAAAATTAAATCATTCGAGTAGTCTATTGTTAAAGAAATAAGATTTTAGTTAACAGATTAAAGATATTAGAAAAAATAGCCAAGACTAGTTTGTACTATTGTTGTGAACTAACAAACCAAACTTCTTGGTTAAGTAAAATGGCTATTGAAAATTTTTTTTTATCTCATACCATAATTTGTAATAATCGTAACTTGTTTATTAATATTAATATTAAATTATTTTGACTTTTTTTAGCTATACCACTACAATATCAATTTTCATAAATTTTTTATTATAATTTTTTCATAATATTACATACTACATAGGTACCAAGGTTAATTTATTCTGAACTAAAATTTTGTTATAAATAAATAATTTATATAATACTATTGTACATAAAAGTATGAAAATAACTATGAAACTTAAAATTTCATAATGCAGTATTATATATTTTCTTTCTAAATGGTGACTCTTATAATCATTAATACATTTATTTTTATATAAAAAAAATACATCCAGTGAAGGGCTTAATATACAAAAGACTATGTGTTACTAAAAATAATAATCTAGATGACAATTATGTATAGAAAAATGGTTCCAATTAGGAAGGAAATCCCTTCTTCCCAAGAATGAATTAAGTTATGATGAAATTAGGAGGATTTAATTATTAAAATGATTATGTCAAATTTCAATCAAGAAATTAAAAACCGAAAGGTAAATTTAGGAAATATTGACCCGACGTGGAAAAGAAAGTAACATTATAGAATATTGATAATGTTTGGTGGTCTTATGTCAATAACAATTATAATGATTAATAATTGACATGTAATCTTATATTTACAGGTTCAAATGACTGACTGATAGGTAACCAAACATAATAAAAAGTATCTCTCCAGGTTATAGACCAGGTGAGAAAAAACATGTTAAACTTATCATTATAAATTCCCGAGTTTACATTCCCATAATTATGCTTGTATTTAATTGTTGATAATTATGGTTTGTAATTTGATTTATTTTTAAAATAATGAAAACAGATAATGTAAATTATTATTAATAAAAAAAATAAAAACAATAGTGACTTGTATAATTTAAACAATTTTACATTTATAAGATTAAAGGAGGAATAAGATTTTTGAAAATTTACTCTACAAGTGGGGTCAGAATAAAAAAGGTAGGGAACTACTGACATAGAACTTGGTTCATCAGAATTAGAAGCTTAATATTATTTAATATTTTATTCAATTAAAGATAGTAATTACATTAATTTTTAGAAGTATGTCTAGTAAATTAAAAAATAAATAAGTTAATTACATTTACTTACGATCCATTATAATAAAATAAAAATTTCATTTAAATTTATAATACTTCAAGCAAGGTATAAACTGCATAAACATGTTCAATGTAATGTCTTAAACTAGGTATATTAAATTACCTTTATATTGGCATAAAAGGCAGGTAGGTTTGCTCTTGATTTACATTTAAAAACACTAAATTCAACATTTCCTAAATTCATTTCTTCCATATATTTAAGTAAAAGTTGTATGTTATCAATGCCTTCATACTTTTGGACATTTAGATCAATTTTGTCAGACTAAAAGAAGAAAAAAAATGATTAGTCAGGAATATTGATTAAATTATAGAAACCTATAACATAATATGGTTTAGAGCCCAAAATATAAGTTCTACATAACTTTTAATACAATTATTATACTTATTACAATGCATAATATGCACCTACAATACATAGAGTATTAAAAATGATTAACTAAAACTAAATAATACAAACATTTTATTTGAATTAAAGTTTGTAGTTTTAAAATGCAATACTCATAACTTACTGGATCATCAACAAAATTATACTTTGCTCTATGGCGACCATGTTTAATATGTTTTTGAATGTTAATACTTATATCATTAGTATCATTTTTTGTTGTCACCCAATTTTCATGATTATCAAAATCAGCCATCTACAATAATAACATTTTTAAAATATTTAGAACTTCTTAATAAAGGGGTACAATAAATAATAGCTGCAATAAGAACTAATATCCACGGGAGTCCACAGGGCATATGTTCCTCTCTGGACTTCATATATGATTTATTACTTTGAAAATATGAAATTTTATTATTGTTTAAGTAAATATTTCATTGATATTTTGACTAAATTAGTATAAATTTAAAAATAACAAAGAAAATAAACTATAAATTTGTCATGTAATAATGCAGTCCTTTATAAAGATACAATATTAACTTTTTTTTAATGTAATTTATTGTATTTTATTTAATTATCCTCTTTGTCAAAATGTGCATAATACCTAACAGAATACTAGCATTTGAAAAATATGCAAGTATAGAAAACTAATATTTACATTTATGAATTTGCCCTACTTATATTTTAGTTAATATGATTGCTTAGATGTATAATTAAATAAAATTAAAATAAATAAGCCGTTTCATATTATTTTATAATAAGTAATATTGTTAATCATTTATAACTTATTTTAAATGTTTTGAATTAAATTTGAAAATTAACAAGATATTAACAATATAAGCTAGATGTTATGGTCAAAAGGAACATGGTATGAAGCTAGTACAACCGAAAAATAAATGTAGTAGGTAAAATAGATACAATGTGCATGAATTTATGACAAAAAGAAATTAAAGAATACATTAATTGTAAAAAGAGAAATTTCAGACAATGAAATGAATATTATTATTCATCTACAAATGCTCCATGAAACAAAAAATGAGTCAACAAACCACATATAACATAAGCGATAACCAGGGATGCCAACCAGCCGGTATTTCACATATTTAGACTTAAAAAGCCGGTTGCCGGTATTGAACTATAAAAAGCTGGTATTTTCAAAGTTTTGTATTTACAAATTTGGTTTGTTCATCAAGTGTTGTATATTTTCCAAAAACATATTTTAATATAAGAAAAAAAAAATTTAAACGCTCCGGAAGTCTATGATGTAATGTTAAGTTTAAGATCTCAAATTTTAAATCGTAAAAATGATAATTTCTTTGGAATTGCAGTAACTACACGATTACCCAATCTTACTAGCAAAGAAAACGATGTATTTAAATCTGATGCTCTAAATATCTACAAACGTGGATTGGAATACCTCGAAAAATGGTTTGATTATGAAAATTCTCCATTTAAAATGTTTTCGTGTTTGAAATTAAGTGAAAATACCTAAATTAACAGATTTACTCGACCTGGCTAAATTAATTAAGGTTCATGTCAATGGAGATGAACTGTATGAAGAGCTTAATTTGATAAAATTATTACCAAATGATATCCTAAATAACACAGAATTCACTAGTTCGGAAAAACGGGTAAAATTTTTCCAATCATTTACTGCACAATTAAAAAATATTAAATAAATTGTACAGTATGTATTTTTGGTGCCGCGTAGCAATGCATTTGTTGAACGCGTGTTTAGCCACATGAATAGTTTGTGGACAGACGAGCGCAATCGATTAGGAGTTGATACAGTTAAAGCCGAACTAGTTATAAGAAATAACATAATATACAATTGTTCGGAGTTCTTTGATGAAATACAAAATGAAAAACATTTATTAAACGCCGTGAAAAATGCCGCTAAATATAAATTTAAAAGTTTATAATAGTTTATTTATAACAGTTTAATTTATAAGTTTATTTAGTTAGTTTATTAAGTTTATTTAATTAAAGCTTAACATAATGTAATATTAATATTATTAAATTTTTTATTTTAACGTATGTAATTAATTATATTGTTCGTCAATTTATTATATCAATATTAAAAATTTACTGAAAATGATGACCTTTTTTTTTCGTACACTTGGGCCGGTATTTTCCAAATCCAAAGTTGGCAACCCTAGCGATAACTACATTTATATAATATGCACCTTCCTTAAATGCTTTACTTCAGAAATGTTATCCAAAAATGCTAATTTACTGAATGTAGTAGGTAGATAATTGGAAATAGTACACATATAAAAATGATGACATTTATTTCACCTTTTCTTCCTAATGCCTAATGGTTTAGAAATGCATTGATTTGGCCATAGAAAAAATGGAATTTCACAGCGAAGCGCTAACCAGAAAAATAAAAATTAAGTACGGCAGGTACCAATGACCCGGGAAGCTGAATAGATCTACTATAAGTGGGCAGCTAGGCAAATAATCGGTTAAAAATATTCAATGTTTTGAAGAAAATTTACGGCGACCTGAATCTAAGGCGCCCGAAAAAATCTCATTCTAGGCCCTTGAGCATTTTGGAGACCAACTTGGAGCCTAGTTAAGTAGTTAACCCCCGGACAACGCACGAGTCGTCGCCGAGAAACCTATTAATTTTAGCGGCTTTACGTGCGACCTTTGAATTCAAACGAATGTGTCGCACGACGCGTTCCGGCCTAAGATCAACCGAGTGCACTTACCTCGATGCGACGCGGACGAGTTGCCAAGTGGTAACCAGGTGTGGCGAGCGGAAAGCACTGCAACGGACGGACGGCTTTGACCGGAACAAACTGATCGACCGCGAGAAAAAACCGACGGCGTGCCAAACTATAGAGCAAAGACGGCGATCACGGTCGGCGAGGGCAACAAATAAGTTAATAACAATCAATTGGACGGTAAACGGATATTGCGTAAATCGATAATTAACCGTAAAACGATCATGGCAACTGTGCGTTGAGCGCGACCGGCTTCGGATCAGTGTTACCACCACACCGGCGTGTGGCGTGTCACCGATGAGAGCGGCGGCGTCACGTGACATTGATTACAGCGCGTAGTTTGACGCGAAAATACGACCCGGCGTCCGCGAAAACGCCGAGAACGAACAACGTCCATCGGTGGTAATCGGTGCCGGTGTAGGTCCAGTCCGGCAGTGACGTATTTAAGGGGGCGGATTGGGGTGACGAGAGGGGGCAATCGCTCCGGGCATCAATTTTTTATTTGAAAAAGTGTTAATAATAATAGTGTTACACACAGGGACGGCGCCAGAATTTTTTCCCTAGAGGGGCAGTAAAGGGCAAGTTATTTTTTTGAAGGGGCAAGCTCATACATTTTACTTCTGTCAATAATAATAAAAAAAAAATTAACGATTTATGTATCAGTTATACAGATAACACTGTAATTCTGTATAAGTGCATTTTTACATACAACATGAATTTAATACTTATTACGTAATAGTTAATAGTAATATTTAAAAATAAAAAATTCAACTCAAGGTAAGATTTTAATATGAAAACATTTTTTACTATATAAGTGCACCTCTGCGTAAAATAACATACATTTAAAACATAATAGTAAATTTAAAAATAAAAATCCTATCTAAATATTTACGATTAAATAGTATTTAATAATATTATGTCCATCATAAACGTTCACATACCATTAAAAATAGGAGTTAAAATATCTGGTGGGGGGGGGGTGGCGAGAGAAGGGCGAGAAGTGATCCTAGGGGGGCAATCGCCCACCCTTGCCTCTCCTTGGCGCCGTCCCTGGTTACACAGTACGTTATTCGTGCTTACTGCCTCAATTATTTTATAAATAATACTCCACCGTATACGAGGAATTTCGGAAATAAAAATTGATTAGCGGTTGTAGTTGCAGCACAGACTATATCTGTGATGCATATTGTACACATCGAGAAATTATTCTATGGGGAATTCAGACTTCAGAGACACCCGTCATCAGTCGTCAACAAAACTTATTTTTACTCAGGCGGCGAGCGGCGTATATGTACCAACGGTTAGTAACTAATCCAAAAATCTCATCGTAAATTTTTTTTTTTTTTATTAAACAAATAATCCGCGGCAACAAGGCCATTGGACATTAACATTTACATTACTTAAAAGGTTATTCGTAGGTCATCGTAAATTATAAATGTTTTAATGTATAATATATTATGTTCTATACTTCTTTGTATGATTATGTCGTAATTTTTTAATCTCAAAATATATTTTAATCATCATTAAAAAAGGTAAACAAATGTTAAAATTTTGGGGGCAACAAATTATATGTACCTAGGACATCAAATCTCTAAATACTGGTCCAGTGGTCAGTGGGTGTGGTGTTAATTGTACCGTATATGCGTGTCGAAACAGTGACGTGAATTAGTCAATCATTTGCATACAATTGTGATGTATAAATCGTGAATTGGAATTTGGAATGGGTATTATACTCGAGTTCATAACTCATTATGCTCCCTACATTTGTCTCCTGTCGGCGCCTCGGCGATGCCGGAGCAAGGGGCTGGGCCGCATTAAGTGGTGTGGGGGGGGGGTGCGATTGCACCGGGCGTCAGATTCATACAGGGGGTCCTGAAAATAGTGCCCTTGTGGCTTATAGAACTTTTGAGTTTTGTAAATTTTTTTTCATTTTGATATTTTAGTTATATGGTTCTAGAATTACCTATTTGATTAATGATTTTGTGCATTTGTAAGACAAAAAAATGTTTATATTAGTTATCCATACATCGATATGTAGGTACACTTATTAGCAACTGTTCTACACAAAGATCATTTGTACATTCAATAATCATTCGCTGATGTTTAAGAGTAATAACCATTAAACAAATAATAATTATTTAATTTTTTAATTTTCAAATACTACACGTTCTTATTGGATCATGATTTATGTCGACTGGCTTTCCAATTAATCAACACACTGTAATACTGTACAGTATATTATATTATCAAATAAGTAACTCATTACATTTATTGTTTTGAATACATAAAACGGAATGAATACAAACTAGATCACGGAAAACGTCAACGGGTTCTTCATATGATTTTTCTTCTTAATTTACATACAACTATTACGATATCTACATGCCTCTACGCGTTCTTACCGAATTCGGTTTGCATTCGACGTACATGCTGGCGCGCGCGTAGTACATAATCCATAATAATATTATGGTATACGAATAACGAATTGGGTTTGCCGTGCGCCGCCTGTATTTATGCAAATTTTTGTCGGTTCGACGAGAGGAACGTACGGAAGCCACTCCGTTCGCACATTATCGTCGGCTCCGGGAAAATCCGTTTTCAGACGTGTGTAATAATAGACGATATTACGCTGGTGCGCCGAGAGCGCACGTATTGTTTGCACTACAGTCTACAGTTCGACCGCAATCCGTCGCCGCGAATTATAAATTATAAATATAATATATTATAATTTATAATATATGTGTAATATCCCTCGCGGGCTGCGGGCGCTGATGAAGAGAGAGTGCGAGAATATGATGAAAAATAAGTCCCCTTCCACATTGGTTCCTAGAATGGATCCGACAAAAATGTAATTAACACGACACAGTTATAATGTCGCCGAGTGAGGTCACACGAGCAGGCCCGACGAGAGGGGGGGCAGCCGGGGCTTGGGCCCTGAGGACCAGTACTCAAATAGGGGCCCAGCCAAAGCAATTAGGTCTTATATTTTACCGAAATATTATAAACATCTTTTTTAGTTTTAATTCATAATTTTACTTAAAATTTTAAAAGTATTTAAAAGTAAAAAATCGAAAAATGTATTATTAAATTCATAATAATAGTTTTTGGAAATATTTAGTTTTCTGTGTAGTTTATGTAATAAATTATGTAATAAAAGTAATAAAAAAATAGCCCATGTGGACTCCATTGTGGAGTAATATTATAAGAAAAAAATATTTTCGTTTGAGAATTCTATTAACCGAGTTAATTTTATGGGAAACCATTTTCCTGGTAGATTTGTAGTGTATTTGAAAAATATCACTTATTATTTTTACTTGGGGTGGTTTTTTTTAAAAATGTTATTTTCAAAAAACAGAACACATAAATGCGTTTTTGGGCATATATAGTATTAACTATTAGTCGTTGTAACAATATTGTTATTGGTAATCGTCGATTGAGATACGTCAATCATAGTATAATGTGGAAACAATGTTTTTCTTATTTTAAAATTATTTATATTTTATGAATACATAATTGACTTCTATTATATTTACCATATTATTTCACTAGGTTTATTTTGTATTTCATACAGTGTCCTACAGTAAATAATTGTTATAAATAGTGAGTACAAAAAAAAGTTTTTATAACTTGTGGATAATATTGTGCTTTATGATTACCATTTATACCTGATATTTTATTTTAATCTTATTAAAAGAGTTTATAACATTATTTATGATTTATAGTACATGTTAAACTTTTTTTTATCTGAATTACAACTTACAGGACGTCGGGTCAAACAGTGGCTTGCACCAAACTGTTAGAAATATATTCTTAAACTTTTAATTCGTTATCAACGATTAAAATGTTGTACCACGCAAAATAGTTTAAGCTTAAGACTTTTAAGTAAGGTTTAAGTAAAACTGAAAAGGTTTTGGTGTATACTTTTATTATATTATATATTGGTATATAACCATATAATTTATAACGTTACACTTGGAGTTAGTTAGTAGTTACAACTTACAATTAAACATGATATAAGATTTCAATACATTTTACCAGTTGATTTTTTTATTTTAAATTATAAACTAAAAAAAAAAATTAAAATTATTTTTCATTTCCATATAGCTACAAGTTGTAACATAATATATATAATAAACACAGTGTTATACCATATCTGTGTTTAACATAATAACAGGGCAGTTTTTCAATTTTTTTATTAAATAAAATATAATGTAGGTACATATATTTGGATTCATATAGGCTTCTTAAATTGTACCTGTCAGTTCCGGTCAATGATTTCTAAGTACCTACAATAGTGCAGTAGTGTTCCCAGTCTCAAATATTATACGAAGCGTTTGCTCTCCACCACTCCAATCCTCCCAGTATATGATAATATTCTACTTAGACTACCATACTATACATCTATAAGAGTATAAAGTTCAGTAAACGTTATATTGCTTTCACTATCCACCGTGAAAAAATATTGTGGAATCATGGTATGCCGTAGCCTGTACGGTAGGTTATAAGTTATAAATTATAAGTTAATATGCTATAAAGTATTTGAGTAGAAATATTCGAATAAATGTATTCAAATACTTTTTTAGTATCGCAATATAGTTCTATTTTAGTTTTTGAAAACTCACGATCAAATTACTCGCCGTTCATTCAGTGTTTTTAATATATACAAGTATACAAGTAATAAACTATTATGTATAAATATGAAACCGTAATGCTCATGGTACACATTATTTAGTGATAATATTTATTACTCATTAAGTATTCGGGGTAAATTTTTAAAATATTTGAGTTTTGTCCGAATATTTGTGGACGAAATATTCACATCACTGCAGCTGACAGTTGATAAGTAATGTCAATTAAATTATTATTATTTTCAGTGTGAACAACATACTATTTTAAATATTTTCAAACACGCACCAGAATAATTTCCATTTTTTCCTATTGTGGAAAACATAGAACAGTTATTTTAATGAAAAATTGAAATATTATAAAGTTCGAGTGATTGTTTTATCAATTTTCTCAGTAATCAATCAATACAAAAAAAAAAAAGATTTGAATTAACTTATTTATCCAACGAGCATTTATCCTTGTTTTAATAAAATTAGAAATTAGTTTATTTTGATTGATATTAACGTTGTATACATTAGAACTTTTTTGGAATATTGCTGTCAAGTGTTAATAGTTCTGGGCGTATTATTGGTGAATAATTTCCTAGTTATAATGTATAATGCGTGGCAAGCTTTTGATATCTGAAAGTTTAATCACAGTAAAAGATGAAGAAAAATATTCATTATTATAGACCAACAATAGATTCCTAGCTTCGTTTAAATTCAAAAAATCTATAAGACTCGTTTGATGAGGTTTGATTTTCATAATTTGATATATAATTAATTATGACACATGAAAGTCATTTAAATTTAGACAGTAAGAGTAAATTTTATAACGATTTAAAACAAAAAATACTTTAAATTACAATCTTTAAAAAAACAAAAATATTTAAAACTTAAAAGTTTTTTTTACGCTTTACTTACTATTTATTGTCTAAAATACATAAAATATTACACAATATTTTGTTTTATTAATGATTAATATCAAAAGTAATTAAGATGTACATAATTATTATTTTTCTAAATTGGTACGTATTACTCGTGTGTATTTTTCAACATGATTTTCTCTCCGAATGATGTGTTTATGTTTACAGCGTGATTAATGAAATTGCGTGGTATTATATTTTTGAATTACCTGCTGTGCCAAATGTATAACTACAGTTGTCAAGATAGTTGCCCTAATGAGATTTCTCTTGTCATTGCGTAAAAAAAAAAAAAACGTTTGCCTAAAACGACATATTGCATTTCCCTCTTGTCTAACTATTTCTGCCGTTGTTTTATTTAGTTTTATTGTTTTGTTGTGTTGCAGTTTGTATCCAATTTTCGAGAGGTGTTTATTCCATGTTGGGAAGTGTCAACCCAGACTCATTTGATACGTTACATTCCTACAGCAATACATTCCAGATGCCATTTGTGACGCCTTGGTTTCCCGAACAAGTAAGGAAATATATAAATATTTCGACGTGGGTGTGCGTTTTTTCATTATATATATTATTTTGATTTATCTTATAGGTAAACAAACAAATATGAGTTTTAAGGCACAGTGAAAGTCCTATTTCATAGTGATAAAGTTCTAGTGTGTTACATATTATTATTACAAATTCTGATTAACATTCAAATCATAAAAATTAAAACATAAAATGAAAGAACACAACACATTTTGTGAACAATATTTAGTACGATAAAAAATAAACGTAGGTACATATCTTATGAAATGTATTTTAAGTACCGTTGCGGATAGCGGTCATTATTCTGGCCCATAAAAACTGTATATTACAAAAAGAGCGTGAAAAGGGGTTACAATACTATATAGGTGCAATATTTTAATGCAATTTTCGCCGTTTTTTTAAAATATTTAAACGACAATGAATTAATAAGTACTTAAAAAAAAGTTGCTATTAGTTTTATTTTTTTTATTACTATAATTAACTATAAAATTATTTAATATTTTATTTACCTACAATGATTTTTTTAAAAACAAAAAACATTTATTTTTCGTGTTATTTATGTACTGTTTATCAATATGGTGAAGTAGCGAATAATATAAGTTCATGCATTACAATTTTCCAATACAAAAATATTTATGCCGCTAGAGAATTTTAAGCTAGTGTCTATGAATATAGTCTATATGTATAAAGTAAGAAATGCCCACCGGATACTTATATACGAATATTTGTACCTACTTTGGCACATCGCTTTTTGGAAAGGATACTGATAAAAGACATATGAGTATTTGACATATATTGTGCCTTAATTAGGTAAATTTTATGGTAAACAGTGACTCTTGGATTTTTAATATTTAATTTTGACATGGATGTGTCATATCACCGGAATCATGCCAACATTTGATCCTAAACGTTACGCCAAATGTCACATTCATCGAGTGAAAAGTACAAACGAGTAGAATGCACCGTTTCCTTAACAACGATTTTCTTGTCGAAGTGAAATCATAATCAATATGATATCATATACATTGTGTATGTTTTTTTTAAATATTTTTATATAAACAGAATTGGTTGATACTATGTTTTTGACTTTGATTTTACTATGAGTCTATTATGACAACCAAATCATTGTTAGGGAAACGGTTTATTTTACTCGTTTGTGTTTTGTATAAAAGACAAAAAGAACCCATTCCTAATGTATTCCTGTAAGGCGTATTAGCGTTGATACTCTTTGATTTAATGTGTACTATACAGTCATATGGAAAAAATTAAATGGTTTCTACTTATGTATTAAATTCACTATAAACCTAAGCAAATTTTAAGAATTTAGTCAATTAAAAATCTAATCACTTCAAATCAATATTTTATTTGATCCAGTGACTAAGTAATATTATAGAAGTTCCGTTGTCTTATAAAAATTACCATTAATAAGACATTCTCCTAATAATTATACAAAAAGCATATTTTTCATGATTTATTAATTTGGGTGATTATGTATTTAATACATTATTATATATTATTAACAGCGTAACTGTACATAGTATGTACCTATACATTTTTAATCTAGGCAAAATGCATAAATTGTTAACTGTCTATTAGATATTAAAAATATTTAATATGTATGATGCAGGTGAATATAATATAGTTGTTTCCTAATAGAAGTTATTGATTATCTTAATAGCAGCAGTACGATATATTATAAACAAGGAGAGTGTTAATTTCAAATATTTTTCAAAATTCCTAACGGCTTACAGTAAACATACATTTCTTTTTTTTTAGTTATTTAATCATAGTAGTATATTGAGCACCTTATTTATTTTAACTGGAAAAACATTAGCTCATAATATATAGTGGACTTATCTTTTTTAACTAGCTACTATGTATGTACAGTTTACAATGTTTACAAGATTACGATTGCCAATTGCCCAGATTGATTTTGTGTATATTTTATGTTTATTTATAGTCAATAATCATTGTTATAATAAAAAATATTGTGTTGTAGGTGTTGTCGCCTTCATCAGGAATGTTGGACTATGCAGTCAGTCTTAGACCGGATTATCATCGTGCGATTTTGGACACGGTTCGATATTATGGCTGGACTAATATTATTTATATGTACGATTCACACGATGGTAAGTTTATTTCACTAACTGTACCTTTTGAACTGGGTCAGACATAAAAAATTTATAATTATAAGTAAAGCTCTGCAAAGTTATGTTGTTACTAAATCATACTAAATCACTAAAATTTGTCAAATCAATATAAATTTTTATTTTTTATTAAAATTAAAATGTTAATTTCAGACATGCCTGAATATTTGATGTAACTGATTAAGCAATACTTTTGGTCAAGTTGTTTTATTCAGGCATTTCACTCATGTATCCTTAAGATACAGCAAAATATTTTTCATTGGCTATGTGCTATTAAGGACTAAGGTTATGTGTCCTATAGAGTACAGCATTTATACGGATAATTTTTTTTTTTAGTTCCCTGGAAATATGTGTTTTTTGATTTCCTGCAATACGTTTATCCAAATTCATTATTACAACCGAAAAATAATTATTATTTAAAATAATATATATTAGTTCATAACTGTAAAAATGGTTTAAAAGGGAAAAAACATTATAATTTTTTTTTTAAATAATTAATGTTTATGACAGTGTACATAGTGAATAACATTATGAGTTATAATTATAGTATTTAAATATATTGAACCTCGAGGTACATACACGTGTTAGTTTATATGTTTTCTTTACCTAATTATATTAAAATTACAAATGGAAAATGGTTGTCCAAAAATGTTCACAATATTTCAGTTATCTTTGGAGGCCTTGAGATAAATTTATATTTATATAGATACTTATACTTATGAATAACAATTGTTGAAACTTTGAAATTTTTAGACCTAGAATTAAATTGTCTGTTCTAGTGTTCTAATGTAACCACATTTACTAAATCTATCATAAACATTTTAGGCTTGTATTAAAAGTCCCTCGTTTAATTTAATTTAAATATTTCCTTTCTAAAAAGCTTCCATTATTCATCCTCTTTTTAATATCTTCAAATACATTATTAATATCCAGTATAAAGATTTTCTATAGAACATTGGAATAAATGTAAAGGCATAAGAAAACTTTAAGATTCTAATGTTTTTTTTCGCACAAACTTATCATTCACGTCAATCTTAATTCTTATAACAAAGCACCTTAATAGAAACATTTTATCGATGGTAATTTGAGATAGAACACTAAAAAATGTACTTTAATTCACTTCACTTTAGAATGATTTAAACAATTTAATTCTTTACTTCACAAATTTAAAGCTAATTTAGGAGTCTATTCAGTATAATAGTATGAGCCTACTATCAGGCTATATGGTCTATGATACCAACTCATATTGAGATGACGAAGATCCAAAAGTATATTAATTTGTAAACAAAATATTTATCGACCATACTAATTTTAATATTCTAATTTTCTACCATAAAGTAAATTTCTTAGTAGAAATATCCACCAACTTTGAATTATGTTCTCTTATAACTTTTAATAATTTTTTTTTATCTTGAATACATTGATCTTTTTTTATAGTTTTCTAAAATGTGTGAACGTTTTTAATGTGATAAATACACATATTTTCTAACTACATGACTTCAGTCTGAGGTATACTTAGTAATCGATTATAAAAAAGGTATAATGTTAAATTGAACACATATTAGGAAATAATTTTTTTGTGTACATATAAAAAAGTTTTATTGTTTATCATTTATGATTATTTGATGCCAGATATAGAATTTTCATGGTACCCAAGTTGTATAAATAAATTCTTTATTTCTTTAGTTTTAATTTCTGTATAACATAATGCCACATTAACTTAAAATTTTTATCACCTTGAATACATTTTTTGTATGTTAACTTGTTAGTATTTTCCAAATGAAAAAAATGAAAAATAGGTAAAATGGCTGCCTCCGTCTTTGAGTTTAAACGACTTGAATTAAAAATCGATTAAATATGAAGACATCAAATGAAAATGACACAAAAAATGGAAAGACAAAAGCGAATTTATGCGGAAAATGTATTCATTAGAAACAAAAGACTTCCCTATGTGCAAAGTAAAAAATAATACTCACTAATGGAGAGGGATTTTTTTTAATGTCCATTTATTGTCAAATGTTCTTGTTAAAGACTAAGTATAGGAACAAAAAAGATTTGGCATTGTCCTTTTAGTGATTTTTTTGCGAAGAAAATATAGAAAGGCATAATTTATTTCGTGAAAATTTCTATGGCGAATAGTTATCATAAAAATATGAACTTCTGCTGACTAAGCTGTCATACTTATTATGTATTTTCAATATAATTTTTAAATTTTTGAAGAGTGAATTATATATAAATTTGTGGAAATGTATTTGATTTAATTCGCGCAAGAAAGTGGCTGGAATTTAATAACTGGTTTCAAGTCAACTTATATTTTCATACAAAAGTATAATACCTATATGGTTTGATTACGTTTCTATTGTTTAGGTTAGGTAAGGCTTTTCATTATAATCAGATAAAAAGTTATGAATATAAAAATACTTTTCTATTCAAAATTTGAAAGGAGAATGACGGGGCATCGGGTCGTTTTAAAAGTTGCAATATTTTGTGTTATTTTTTAGAATCACATTTAAGAATTAATATTATCTTGTAGCTTATTATCTTTTTTTGTTTATTGCTTATTGATAGATCTAGGATTTTGTTTCTACGCTAAATTCTAACCTATTGAACATTTACATTATTTCCTGTGCTGTCGTTCTTCAGTTAGCTTTAGCTATTCTACAAAGATATCAGCTATATGGTTGAAACTAGTGGTCCGCGAGAACCAGTCAACGGAAAAATCTGGGCATTATGTTTTGCATTTTTATTTTATTAGACTTTCAGCGGGCACATTTTAATTTTACCATGAAAGATTTGTAAAAGACAAGGCATTTTTCAATTTTTATTTAATATTATTACAAACTATGGGTATTCCACGAATTTTTTCCTATCCGTATATTATACTTTATATAAACAGTTAAGATTAATTATAAATAAAATGATTCAATATTTATTTATTTTTATAAATTCAAATCTTTAAAGAATTTGATATTTTATTTTATCATTGATAATTTTGTAACATTAAAAAAGTGAACTTCATATTTATAAAAAGTTTTCTGATCATAATTCATAACTTTACAAACTCCTTAATCTTTTTTTTTTTTAAGAAATCATGAAGGTGGTCTACACGAAATGATTAAATTCATATAAGTGGACCCTCAGATCCAAAAGGTTGGTGACCCTTGTTTTAAATGGAATGTTTAGTTTTCTCCTAGTTTGCAGTTTGGATTTTCCCTGGAACTTTTGGGCTCTTATGACAACTTTTTTTGAATTTTAAATAAAATTTAATCAAAATATAATGCGCATATAAATGTATACGAAGAGTGTTTGAATTTTGTGTGATTTTCTCTTAGTTTTCTCTATTGATTCTTTTCAACTAAATTTGATTGGGGGGCAGTGCCCGCCAATGAAAACTTTTTTGTTTCAAGTTCTTTTAGTTTAAACTATGTTTCGGAAATCGGTCTAAGGTATAACCTCAAACTATTTGTGGTAAAATATTTTTGATTGTAGTTTTCTGTCATCATATAATTATATTAAAAAAATTAATTTTTATCAGGTGTACGATTTACTTAAAAGTCCTAATAGACGAGTCTTAATCGATTTCGTTGAGGTGAGCACGAGTTAAGTTAGCAAATAATACCTCTTCATATTTTAAGCAATAAGTGAGAAGAGGAAAGGGGGGATATAATTGAAACTTTACCAGTACATTATTACACTAAGTGTTTTATGTCTTACCAGAATTAGACCGATTGATCTTTATAGGGTTGAGCAATAATTAAACTTAGATATTTGATTGTAGAGCTCTATCTACCAACGTAATGTTTCTTAAACATTTTGAGGTCACGGAACACCAAATAATACATTTTTTTTTGTGGAATTCCTATGAAAATTAATATTAATATGGTATTTTAATGTTAATTGTTGTAGAATTTTGAACAGTTTTTTCAAGGCCTTCCCGGAACCCCTGAGAGTTATTGATGGAACTCCAGGGTTTCGCGAAAAACAGTTTTAGAAACACTGCTCTAACGACCATAGATTTTTACCACCGAGTACCTACTATAAATAGCATTTATTATCTTTTAAAGTTTCCTCTGTCTTTATCATATTACGTTTTAGTATAAGTTTGTGAAGTTTCTACATATGTTGATTATAGTTGACGGTATTGTGTGTGGGCAACTAAAAAGTTTGAATGAAAACACAGATGATATTTTTTGTACTTGATTAATATGCGAATTGATATGTGTCGTATAAAATCTAAAATTTAGTTGAAATATGGTTTCCAGAAAGGCAACCGACTACTTTATAAATCAGTATGTCATTCAAATAGGACATAATCTGTTATAAATTACTTAATTGAAGACATATATTAGGTAAGAAGGTGGCAGAGGAAAATTGTTGTGTCGTTTTGCTTGTAATTTGGCAAATGAATAATAATTTTCATTTTCATCTTCACGCGAGTATTGACTGATAGTTTGTGATATTAATTGTATTGAAGATTCTTCAGAGTTTATATTAAAATTTGAACACATTTAAGTCAAGCCAAGAAGCTAATTTTCTTTAATTGTTTTTTCCTTATGTTAAATTATATTCAAGGCTTAATCTTAGACATTATTTATCCTACATTCTATATAAATACATTTTTTTGTCATTATTTTGTAAAACTAATAAAAACAGGAATATTCTCCGTTTTTTAAAAAAAATAAAGTAAAGCTGTTTTATGATCTAAATAGATATAAATATTTTATTTTAGTTGTTATTTCCAGTTTTTATTACTTGTTTTTGAATTTATGCACTTTATATTTATAAATATATATTTAATTGCTAAAATAAGCAAATTAAATAAAACTATAAAAGAGAGCGGTGGAACTATCTATTATATTCTGGCTACTGCTTTCAGGTTTATCTAATTGAAATATAATTTGTTCCCATAGTTATTTAATCATTTTTTGAGGTTTATATACATGATTTAATGAGTATTTCGGGGTTGAGACAGTAACTATATATAAGTATTTAAGTTCTCGTAAAATTGATATAATTTAAAATTTTTTGTGATATAACATGAAATTTATGTGTGTATATTATTATTAACATATTATTTCATTAAGTTTTGAATGTTTAAACTACACAATTTGTATATAATAATGAGTACATAAAATAATTTGATGTTCTCTGCATAAAACTCTAACATAGACAATATACTTAATTTTAACTGAAACTTTTTAACTGAATCGTCTCATCTAATTTTGCAAATAACTTTTATATGTTTAACGTAACTTTCTGTAATACGTGTACCAGATTATTGTTTATAATATTTTCATAACCATATTTTATAAAATATATACCTATATATTATGTATAGGATTTTTTAAATTTGTTACGCCTTAATATTATTTTACCTCAAATGTCGGTAAGATATTTATATTTTCATGTAGATAGAACCCTGGCGTTAAACAAATATTAAATGTTAGAAGATGCAGTGCGCTCAAGTTGATAAAATTCGTTTGAAGTGCAAATATACACCAAATAAAATCGTCGCATTGTCTGTTCTGTGTTAAAAATCACTAACCCTGTTTAGTCATCACTGTAGTTGCTCTATTATGCCAATGGCGTAAATCCTTTGTGTTTGGGTAATTCACATAACCCCGGGCAAAAAATCTGAAGTAGATGATTTGAAAAAACTCAAATACAAAGACTTACTAATGAGTTTTTGCATAACAAGAGGAGCAATGAATTATATTTTACATAACCATAACTTTGTATATAAGTTGTAAATCAGTTTAAACAAACAATTATAAACACATATTTATATATATATATTATTTATTATATATTTTTCAGGACTATTACGATTACAGCAGTTGTATGAAGCTCTAGATCTAGGGCCAAACAGTCTTAAAGTAGACATGGTCAAACGCTTCCAAAATGTTTCAGATGCTTTAAATTTCATTCACCAAATCGAACGAGTAAACAGGTAAAAAAAAATTGATTTACATAAACAAGATATATAAAAACTAATATAAACAATACAATGTAATTTAGTTTCTTGCATTGAAATCAACAGTTAAAATGTAGTAATAAATTAATTTATTAGCACGAATAGTACTAAATGTATTACATATTTATTTTCTGCGTATTACACGAATTTATATCGATTTTTGGTGAAAGTGATTTTTTTGAATTGTTAAAACTATACAAAATGACCTGGGATCAGTTTTGTGAACAATTCTTAAACCGTAAAACATAAAATCACCTATTTAATATAACCACTTTCTAGCCATAGTTTCAACTTCAAAAACAATAATTCGAAGAATATCCCATTATAAACTTGGTATGTTCCGCATTTCATATTTAATCTAAAAACATGCTACATGAATTGTTAAGGTTGTTCCATAATTTTAGAAATTCCATATTAAATAACTGTTAAGGTGTTATTAGAAAACATAATATAGTTATGCTTCAAATTAAATCGACTAAATATGCCAACTGACCTTTGTGTTTCATCGCTTCGCTCCACAGACATGATATTAAGGGCATAGGGAGAGGGGGAGAGGGCGAATGATAGATAAAGAAAATTCAAATTTTTTTAATAAAACGATTGTTTTAAAATTATTTAGAGCAAAGCTTTAATATAAATATAAAAAAACTGAATGAATTTTGTACAAAATAATGATAAAATATTTATATATTAACACTGTTAAAAACTTTTATAAGCTTGTAAACAATGTTTTGATAAATTATATTTATGATTTATTGTACACATTTAGAATACCATTGTAAAAGAACTTTTGATCTTCGTAGTACAACATTTGAGTTTATGAATTTTAGCCAAAAAAAATAACTGAATAATCATCATACTCATAATTTCATGAAATATTCAGTTTTTTCATAATCTAAATTTAAAACTATTATATATAGTACTCAATCAACCCACGTTATATTTTGGAAAACTAGTTTTTTGGATAGGTAAATTATACTCAACTTATGGTGTATGTTTTACATTTGTGTTACTTCTATTTTAAGTTATAAACAAAATTTAACGATGTTTTAGTGGTTACAAAGTAAAAGTGATTTAATACAGCGGCATGAAATAAATTATTTTTAGGAATTTTTTTAATTTTATTATTACTACTACAATATATTATTATAGTTTTAAATAAGTACAGTTTGTTAGAAGATTTTATTGCAGTCCACGTGAAAATGTTATAGTATAAAAGTGTAATATAGGTATTAATATAGGTATTAAATATGTAAATATTAATAATTAATTAATATACAGTTATAAATTAAAATTTTCACTTGTGATGTCTAAGACTATGATAACACCAACACACTACCATAATAACCTTACATTTTTACTTCACGAATTTGTTTTATATTATATTCGTGTTATTATTTTGTTAATTCTTTTTATTATTAGTGAATTTTTTTTACAAATATTTTATTTTTATGTCACCTGAAGATGGCTTTTAGCTGAAACTAGTAGTTACTGAATATTTTTAATTATACTTATGGTGAAACGTATTCAATATACAATTATAATATTTTACATTAATTATAAATCGTTTAAAAAAATGTATTACACTTATATTTAGAAAAAAAAATTAACTCTATATTGAAAAATACAAATATCACACTCGTATAATGCCGAGAGTATTGAAAATGGTATGTATAACGACTAGTTTCGACCGTTGGTCATCATCAGGTTATAAAAGCACATCAAATAACAAAAATGAAATTAATAGTACATACTTATTAAAATTCATTCAAAATTTAATTTATGAGTATTTAAAAAATGTAAGTAAAAAACATTTTCATGTCTACAACGAAAAATTTAACGTTCCAAACACTTCAATAACTACCAATGTTTCATAGTTTTGATTCTTTTGATAGCAATTATTTTTATAAGCTTTCCGTTTGAGATCCAAAGTGAACGTTAAAATACCTACATACACGCAGAAAAACTTGAATTCTTTGTATACGCATTTTGGTCGATTTAACACTACATCGTATGCTGAATTGGTTCCTCAGCGATTTTTTCCATCCCAACTCGGTCCTCTGACCCAATTCATCAGCCAACTGTGTAACGTGCTTTGCATATAAAATATGTAAAGTATATACAGAAATCCTCCTCCTTTTTTAATCGATTCGATTCCATAGTCGAAACCACTTATGTGATTTTTTATGCTTTGTACAAGAAAAATAGAACAATACGTCTTCAAACAAAAATCAAAACTTTTTAGTTAAAACTACACCAACGTATGGATTTTTTCCTTGTTTGCGCTCACTTGCTTAAGTTTTTCAGATTGTAATTTTGTTCCAAATATTTTGTTTACAGATGGGGCAGTAAGAGAATCGTGCTCGATTGTCCGACACTCATGGCTAAGCAAATAGTAGTATCACATGTGAAAGACATCCAGCTGGGCAAGAGAACTTATCACTATTTACTTAGTGGATTGGTAAATATCAGTTTAATATTATTACCATAGGTACTTTTTTAATGATTAGATCACATTCATTAGAAGACGAACGGATTGGATATCAGTTATCAACATTTTATTTATTTATCTGTGTATCTATATAATACAATCGTAGTCAAGAAAAATATAAAACGCCAAAAGAATGACATTACCGTTGTTTTTGACAGATTAAAATAGTACATAAATAATACGTTTTTACAAAGTTAGAGATTGTACTCAAAGAGATGTTGTGTAGTTGAATACGATATTATTTTTTGTAACTCATCGTTCTTAAGGATTAAAATGACAAAAAAATAAACATGTTAGTATATATACGAGTATTATGAAGTCTTGGCTTGAATTAATTAATACATATCTACCATACACGAGTGGAAATCAATTATTCATCACACGAGTATTCCAGTGTAGCTATTTTAATTTTAGAGTTTCACTAAAATAAAATTACTATGTTCTATTATTTTAGTATATCTTTGATAAACATATATCATATCATATCACTATACTGAGTACTGATTAATTGAATAGTACGGTGTTCGTGAGGTAAACGATTATATACATTAATAGGAAATAGGTTAGGTATGTTAAATTAATTTATTATTCGACTATGTTTTCGAGGTTTTCACCAAAAGTTAAACATTTTCGTAGACAAACTTCTGTTAAGCAGTGATCGCAATAAGTGTACTTGCTTTTCTTTTCGAGCGTTTAAAATAAATTCTATTATCTCTATTGGCATGCGATGAATACGCGTTAATCGATTATTCCAAATATTAGATTAAACTTATTCCATAACCTAGTCTCATTATTTAACTAATTGCATTTCATACTAATACATTTTGAAGATGAAAAATAACTAGTTTTTCTTCATAGAAAATTGAACATAATTACTTGATGTTATGTAAGAATGTTAAATGGAATATCTAAACAGTCATTATTAAGTGTACAGTTAAATACAGTATGTATACGAGTATATGGATTTTTTCAAGATAATTTGTTAAGTACAGCTTATAACTTGTAAAAAGTTGATGATCTATTTATATGACTCCACATAAAATAACGAGGATTTTTAGTTAACTACCGATAGTATACAATAACCGAATCAACCAGCGCTAAGCTCGAGACTCGAAATACTCTAATATCCACTAAAAGCTTTTTTTTTCACTTCTTGACGCTTTCTGCATTGCGCTCAACATGTATACAGTCCATTTGTCTTAGAACTTAATAAATATCTTAGTCAAAGCCTATTGTTACTGAATATTTCACGTTTGTTACAATTTTAATGTCTCGCCATCAGGGTCGTCGAATACCTACTAGAATAGTCTTCAATAAATAAAGACTATATACTCTAGAGTCTAGAGACTTAGATTTCGAAGAAATATTTTAGATTAAATATATAAGAAATTTATTGTTGGCAGATTTCTACTTGGAATCGTTTTTTATGTGTGTTAATTTATACTAATTAATCTCTGGATTTAATAGTCTAGATTTCAGTGGTTTGTTCAATAACGTGTTTATTTTGTTGTTTTAATGCTAAACTTGAAAATTTTAATAATTTATTCGGTTTTTCAATTAAAATGTCATTCTAAGAGTGTTATTATCTATCTTTCGTTTTACAGAGAGAGTTAAAACGTTATTGATAAACAATATACGAATTAAATCTTTTAGATGGAATGTACAAAGCGTCTAAAACAATTCAAGATATTCTTTAATGAATCTTCCGTACTATATTATTGAGATAGTATTATAATATTTTACTACGATATTCATGCTTAAATATTGAGATGTTCGGTAGTTAAAATTATGCGATTTAAAATAATAAAGATTCGATTTTATTGTCAATCCTTAGATAATGGATGATCACTGGGAGTCAGAGATTATCGAGTACGGTGCAATCAACATAACGGGATTCAGACTATTGGACATGAATCAATGGCCAGTTAAACATTTTCTTTCTGAATGGAAAAACTTAGACCCTATCACATCACCTGGTGCCGGAAAGGACACGATCTCGGTAAGAATATTATGTATTCTAATAGGCTCATTCTTTAAAGATCACAGATTTTATCTGAACAACTCCAGTTATTATTTAAAAAATTAAACATTTAATGTGGGACATTTTTTTTGGAAATTAATTATTTTTATGAGTATTCAATGCACAATAAAAATTAGTTTGTTTTGATCAGGATACAATTTTTATTTTAAAGACTGTACTGATCAAAAATACCGCATCAAGGTACACGAATTTGGCGTTAGATAAGTTGCGTAATTTATAAATTGTTCTCAATTAAGGTAAATTATATGTTTTTAAACAATATTGCTAGAAAATGAATGAAGTACGTATGAGATTAGCATCCATCAATAATAATATAAATAAGTATCGTTCTCATAAGTTTTAAAAATGTTTTAATTTTACTCTTACCACGTATGGTCATAAAAGTGTACTACAATAATAAATATTTTATAGTTGAAATCCGTTTTCGACCATATTTATTACAACCGATATTGATTTTCATGCTAGATTACTGCCCCAAGTAAAAGTCATTACTTGACTACTGTACTACTATTTTTAATACCGTAAAATATATTAACTTTAGACACTTTTGGTGATTCACTTGTGCAAGGTCTTGAAAGTTGTAATTCCAAAAATTTGGAATGCAATTGGTTCAGACGTATCTTATGTTTATGTATGGCAATGTTAATATTCCATAAATATGGGAAGCCGTGGACTTAACTTTAAAAACTTATAGCAGGTTCTATCATTAAATGTTACCAAGTTGAAATATGTAATCTCGAATTTATATTATAGTTATATATATATATATATAAATATCACACTTATAGAATTAGTGATAATCGTCAATCGTTAAACCTATGTTCTAGAAATTAAATGCATAGCAACGTTAATCATGTTATATTTTAATGTAACTAATTTTAAATACCCATTTTTGTCAAATGAAGTTCCAAGAGTGCTAAAGCATTAATCATTATACCTGACAACCAAAAGTTTTGGTCTGTTTTGTACTTCTATGCAAATCCAAGAACTTAGACCTTTCTCGAATCAGTCTGGTAAACGGATTACAACAGAGTTTTGTAGGCGCATCACTCAAAAACTTATTTTATAATGTTAGATTACTGTTTGTATAAAATCAATAATTATAATATATGACTGTTTTTAATGCATTGTCCTTAAATCTTTGATTAGTAAAATAAATGTATGTTGTATCCTTTATTCTGAACAATGAACTTATCTTAGACATAATAACGTCTATGTCATAATGCTGTCATAAATAACACAGTTTATTCAATACATGAAAACGGTGTTAAGGTAAAAAGGGTATTATAATTATACCTTTCAGACATAATTAGGTTACGATGAAAATCATGTTGTTATGATCTTATAATATTTGATATTGTCAGAATACATGCAAATAACTCTGTATTGTGTTGGACTGTGGTCATCCATTTTCCTTCGAGATAAAGGCCAGATAATGATATACCGTGTCATGTATGTGTCGTTAATATCATATATATCATTGGTAGTAAGTATAAATTAACTTTATTTAATATCCTCTTAAAAGCTAGTAAATATTTTATTTTGCATTTTCTTTCATTGCCTAAATTAAGTACATGGAACTATCCTATTTTTGGTGTGTCGCCCAAACAGAAGTGATCAATGTATAAATATTTTATAAGTTGAACTCGTATTACGTATACGCTTAAATTATATTTTATTTTATGTAATTTCCATCCAGAAGTATTAAACATTTTACTTAGGTTTTTTTTTCATTAATTTTACAACTTATCATAAACTAAACGTGTGTTTTTTGATTACACTTAATTACAAATGAGTAGTTAAATTGTTGATTATATTATTAGAATTTTATTGATAATATTAAAAAAAAATTATAACTTATAAGAGCGTTGTTGATTTTAATTGAAGTTTTATGTTGTAGCTTATATTATAATAAATACATTTTTATTGAGCATTAAACATTAACGAGAGTTAAATTAAAATACCACATCTCATTTTTTTTCTATAATGTTTTAAATGCAATTCATATTAAATAAACTATAGGAAAAATTAAAATTGATTTAAATATTATAATTCATGGTTAACTTTCCAAAAATTTAAAAAACAAATTTTTACGCTATAATCGATTTAAATTGAAATGACACAGAAAATGTTGATGAAAACCCAAACCATTTAACTATTTTATAATTTTAGGGTAGGCTTCTAAAATAAAATAGAATCTACAATAACAATATTTCGTGAAGGTTGTCTAAATAGATTACTTTCTTTACATTTGAAAGATCTCTGTTATTTTCACATTTGTATATTTAAGATATTAATATTTTAAATGCTTCAAAACTGAAACTTGAATTTTCATTTCCGATTTCCTGTTCAATACATGAAAACTTATGCGACATAGATTAATACATTTTACACGGCTGAATTTTGATTATATAGAGAAAACATGTCTTTGTAAATTATTCTATGTATTTGATCATACAATTTATGATACTCGTTTTCGATGACTAGAGTTGGTTTTTGTCCCTTTCTATCAAAGCTTTGACAGTATTTCACAATCTTATAACACTGATTTCAATTGAGATTTGCATGCAAATATTCTATTCATCTGAAATATTATTCGGTGTTGGAATTCGAAAACGTGTTATACTTTCTGTTCTTTTGAAAACAAAAATGTAAAATGATATATGCTCAAATAGTAAATAATTGCTTTGTAAAATAAAAGCCCAGTGGTTTATTTATATTTAATAATTTGCCACTACAAACGTTTACAATCATTTGTTTCAATAATATCTTCTTTGTTAGAGTTATTAAAAAAATGTAATTTTATTTTTCTTATTGAAATGATATGGATTAAGGTATAATATATTTTGTATAAAGCACATCATATTATTCAAAAGTACTTTTTGCATTATTGCACTTTTTCTGATGTTTCTTTGACGTGCACCGAACATTTAACTGTCCTTAACCTTTAACCAACTATATTATGCAATCTCACCACAAAACACTGTAAACAATTTGTTAATCAAGTGACTCCTAAGATTTAATTTTTTTTAGCCCCGTCCGTTGACGGGATAAACCAAATTTTTTTTCTTAAGGCCAACCTTGGTTGATGAATTAGTTCCGGGCCTGGGTGTGATTGTGTTTCCCTGCGCTGTGGCTTCTGCATTATTGAACGTAGCTTTCCGTCCCCTGGACTTCTCTTTCCTCTCCTTTAGCGTACATAGCACGCTGCCTACACACCGTCGTCTCTCTATTCTCCTCAATCGGGCGTCGCACGAAAATGTTCTGCTATCAATCATGAGCCAAAGCCCTACTGACAAACATGGCCGCTCAACCGTTTCATGCCCCAACAACAACAAATCAATCACACTCAAAAATGCTCTTCGCCTGCCAGCCTCCCCTCCCTCCCCCACATAGTCAGTACCTTGAAAATTCCTATATATTTATATACATATATATATATATACATATATATATTTTTGTATATACATATGTATAATTTTTTTTTTGTTTATTTTTGTTCGCGACGACCTATGCGTGGAAAGGTCTTGGGTTAATTTTTTGCCCATTTGTCATGATCCGTGCATCGAATTGTCGTCGGTTGACGTATTGCTCTCATCCCCTACTCATATACAAACATACAACTTCTTCTCCATACTGAAAGCCGAGGATCCTTCTCTTGGACCTCCTTGTCGGTGTAATGTCGTATTTTAATGGATCGATATATTTTTCTTTCTTTCTTTCTTTCTTCATACAGGCACAAGCCGCACTGATGCATGATGCGGTGCTGGTCCTCGTAGAGACCTTTAACAAGCTCTTATGGAAAAAACCGGATATGTTTAAGACGAACACCAAGAGGACTCTATCAAACGGCAACTCGTCCATGTCTAGTATATCATCGTCGCAGATTCTCGGCTTGGACTGCAATAGTGGTCGAACGTCGGGAAATCAGTGGGAACATGGTGAAAAAATATCGCGATTTTTAAGAAAGGTAAGAATAACTGGTTAAAAGCATAGTTATTTACGTAATATCATGATGAAGTTTTGCACTATGCAATCGTGTGTTATTGATTTTAAGCGAATGAGTCCTTAATATTCACTTAGTGGTCTTAAAAGTTTAAAATGTTTCATAAAAAAAAAAAAAAACATTGTTAAGAATGTTATAGTAAAATAGTAATTTAACTATGTGAAAATAATAGTTTATAATTTTGATATAAAACTCTTTGTAATGTTTTATGACACCTTTAGTGTTTGAAGAAAAATATAAATTAATTAATCATTAGTCTACATTATAATTTTACAGTATTGTAGATTGTTCTCACGAAATTAGATTAATTGACTGGGTAACAAGGTCCATTTAGAATAGGTTTTTGAAATGTTATGATGTTTTATCATTAAATTTAAAATGCTAAACAATGTTTGACGTTTATTCATAAAAACAACGGAAACAGTGAACTACAGACGGAAGCAATATAATATATATTTGCAGATTTGATTAATAAAATTATAAAAATTAAATACTGAAAGCTTAATAAGTTTTATGGGAGTATAAGAAATTATGAGAAGTTTATTTTGTGTTTCATAAAAGTAATATTGGAGAATACTAGTACAGTTCAAAAATTCAAACACTTCAAATTTTATCATGAAAAAAGTTTGTTAATAAACTGTTGTAAATTATCAAGTTCATGTGTTTTTATAAAAAATTGACATCAAATAGTCGATGTAGAAAATTAAATATTTGGTTAAGTTAACGTAGCCTCTTGACGATATTTTGATTTTATTAATTTTATTTAATAACAGATGAATATACTTAGAATGTATACCAATAGAATCATATGACAGATGATTGAGTACAATATAACAATGTAAAAGTTTAAATGCAGTAAACTAAACATGAACATTTTTCAAAGATAGTGTCTGGTGGTACGATTAATAATATCAATAACAATCATGAATCCGAATTCCATTGTTATATAATTATTAATTTTAAAAAGTATATATGAATCCACACGAATGAGTAAAAATGTATAGAAGATCAATCACTCGGACAAGCTATCGTATGGTAATTTTAATTTAGTATTTTTATCTTGTCACAGCTGTGTGGTGGAACCTTTAGTTAAGTTTCTAAAAATAATATTATTGATTTTTACTGTAACCGTATTTTACATCAAATATTACATAATATAACTAATTTTTAGTCAACGTGAGAGAAAAAAAATTGTGGTAAGTTAACGTTGTAAGAAATCGCTATACTGATTTATGATGAATCTAATTCTAATGATACGTTGTTAAAGATTTCAGTGTGGTTAGAGGTTTTTTTTTTTTAATCTGTCAATATACCGCGAACGCCATATTTTATTCAATGACAAGTATAAGTGAAAGTTATCGTAGGTACTGGGTACGGCATAAGACATTGTACATTTTTTCATAAGTTTAAAGAGAAAAAGTACAATTATTTTGTCGATCGGTTATTGCACGCTCAGTAAAGTACTCAGCAAAAGCGCACGGTCCAAATAAAACTTAATTACGAAATTGTTCTTTCTTGTTGTTTTGTTCCGTTTTCCGTCGTCGTCTTTCCATACCACCGTCGCACACTCGTTTTTTCCTCCACAACCTCGGGCAGTTTCTCTCTGTCTTTCTCACTCTCTCTCTCTCTTTCTCTTGCCTCTTTCTCTCTCTTCCTCTCTCTCTCTCTCTCGTATACACAAACACAGTATTTGTATATAATATATTGTATACTAGTATACTACACAGGGTAACTTTTTTAAGCGAAATTTAGCAAGAGAAATATTCAGAATTTCCATTCATTTTTTAAACTTAGAATAAGATACTATACCTTCTACATTTTTTATGATCCTCTCTATTATTTTCAAATAATACGGTATATTGTATCAATGTGGAGACCAACCTTTGGTTCAAACATGATTTACATTTATTATTTATATTTTATATTTTCTTTAAAGCCTTTTACATTTTAAATAGCTGTATTAAAATACGGTTGCTAGGTTTTATTGGTATGCTTATTTTATCCGACAACTGATTCTTTTGACAATTATTTAAAGCTTTAATAATATACAAATTACAAGAAAATATTGGTAATTACTTTTTTTGCCTACAATGCCAGTGGATAAAGTGACAAACATTTCTCTAGTTTTTCGGTCTGGTTAGTAAAATAAAAATAAATGAACAATATAAAAATCGTCCTGTACATTATTATATGTATAAGAATGTTTATTTGTTGTGTGTGTGTTGGTGTGTGAGTGTGTAAGTATACTATTCCGAGATCGGCTTCGGGTAGAAAGTTCTGAAATGGACGCGGACGTGGGGGACGATGGTTTATCCAAAGTGGTATAAATGGGCTCGGGACGTCCCGTCGCGTTAATAACGTCCGCGCGACATAATCCCTGTTTTTTTTCCTTCCCCCACACCATGTGTCCCTGTCTCGTGCTCGCACTGGCTGTACACCCGCGACCGCCATCTTTTTCGGCAGCGGTGTTTTTAATTTCACTCCCTTAAGTGAAATTAGTGGAGCTCCGGTTGAGATTCACCTATTGGTCTAAGCTCGGAACAACACCGCGCACACGTTCAATCTTCATTTCCGCTGCCACCGCCACCGCCGTCGTCGCGAGGCAGCTGACAACGACGGGGGTGCCGCAGCGGCGTCGGTGTGGTTTGGATCGGCGGGTGGGTCGAGTCTCGCACGTCATCGTTGTCACCGCCGCCGCCGTCGTCTTGACGCTTGCAGCATCCGTCTCTGTCACCTTTTATTATCTCTCTTTCACGGACCCTAAGGTCTGGTAAAAATGTCTCGCACGCACCTCTAATAAGAGTTAACGCCGTGCTCGGAGAACTTACTACAGTATATATAATAATAAAAGCTGTATAATATAATATCACTTAAAGCGAAAGCGACATGGGTAAAATCATTAAATAATGACGGGTGATAATAATTCGGGATGTGTTTGGCATAAAATAGTAGTATAATTATGGGGACATAATATAGGGAATAACTAGGTAACTATACGGTAGGCACGATCTCCACTCGCCAGAACGAACCTTTTCACCAGCGTCCCAAAGTTTCTACGGTTTCATTAATTTTAGAATCTGAGTGAAACGAGCAATGTATTGGGTTTATCATGATGTGTGTGTGTTTTTTTCGTGTCTGCGTACCCGATTTTAACCAGAAGGATTGCTCCGATGTATACAAACCTGGAACTTTTCTGAATGGAAATTTCGTCCAGTTTGTACGTTTAAGAGGTAGTTTTTTGAATATCTTGACATTTTTCCGAAAAACCGTGCAGAAAGTGCAAAAAGCCGATATATAATTTGATATTGATAGTTATCATCACGTTTTCACATTCACTTTTTAAAATTATATTAACATATTATAATAGTAAATTATAACTGATTTTTTTTCGTGCCTTTACATATGAGAATACCCTATGGGCTTAGTCACTATCTTTCTAGATGAATTTAGTTGGTACCATTGAAAATATGACTGTTAGTGACCTGTAGTTAAATTAGTATAATAGTATCTACTTTACTGATCTAATGTTACTGACAATGGACGTGTTACTTCCTATCCAACCATCGATGACGAATGTACTACATCGCAGGTTAATGTACGAAACCATGATTTTTAATGTCGAGTATTTACTTTACCAAAGTAGTACGGGTAATGTCAACTTTGGCCAAATTTCAGACTTGAGCTGTAACACATTCACATATATTATATACTATATATACTTACACGTTTATTTAATGTGTACGCGCGAGCAATATTTTGGTACAATACATATCATATCTACGGATAGTAACTGATGACTCATCAATGATGAGTGACACGCGTTGTTGCCGTAATGAAAACCATATAGTATAGTCTTGAGTGCACTTTTTATCAACTTATCACCCTAAAATGTAGTGCTTTGCATAGAGGCCCGAGAGATTTTGGTCTTGTATACTTTTCACGAGAGATTTATTTTTAAAAACGACAACTGCTTCAGGGCACAACTCCTTCTGGCCTAAAAAACAAACATCTGGTCGGAATTATGTTTAGAATGTCTAAAATGTACATCTTAAAATTGTAATGTGATGTCCGAACAATCGAAGAATCGCAGATGCAACATATTACGTTGGTCCAGGAAGTCTTTTGCGGTTCATTATTGAATTATTTTTGTACGTTTCGTTTTCGTATTCAATCTTCAAATCCATTTAATATATGGTTTATGTCGCATGCGTTTATGTATGAAAACTTTTTAATTTAAAACTTGAAACTTTTACTATTATTAAATAACATATTCGACGAAAGGAAAATAGAACAGCTGCAGGTTAGTTTAGGTTAGGTTAGATTATTATTATGTCAACGTACTGCGGTGCATTGGAAGCAGTTGGAAAAATAAAAATATGTCAACAGGAGTTCGCAAGAGTACAAGTTCTGTAAAAAAATGTTTTCGGAAATAAAACATCATTACACTCGAGATTTAAATTGTATACATTTTTAGCAATATACCTTTAATGATTCATATAAGTATCGAAAACCTTTATTGATGTGATAAGGGTTAAAATAATTATTTGTGATCCAGCTTAAATTCTTACCTCTCTTGTACAAACAACGTTACTAAAAAGTCTGAAATGAAAATAGTAGAATTCTGAAATTTATATTGAATAGTTAGTTATTTTTAACTTTTCTGTACAGCCTTTTATTCAGCAAAACCATTTTGATGTCTCTTTTATAATCTATGTTCGCTACTTCAACGGCAGATATAAAATACATCTTTGGACTATTAATGTTTAGGTGCTTATATTTTACCTATACGGTTAATCATTGTCACAGAGAACAATTATATAATGGTTTTATTGTGTATATATTTTTCGAAAGAGTAAGTCATGATATATTGAATTAAAAAATGTGACCTCACCAGCAGATCGGGTCTAAAAAAAAAAGGATTTATGTGACCAGTGGTATTAATCTCGCGCACTGTTGACAGTTCGAATCAAATTGCATAAATCATTGAATGATTCTTTCAATAAATATTATTTATAAGTATTGGATTATTAAAAAATAACAACGAGGACAGAATTAACGTGGCAAATAATCGAGAAAAACACATACCCATAATATTATGAGCATATTATACACATAATAAATATAACTATGTAATTATTGTGATTATGTGATTATTAATACGTACTTTAACGAGTCTGATAAAAACAAATATATTTTTATAACTGAATCAAACATTTTAATTATCTGTTATTTTTATTTGTGTTATACGTAATTTTTATATAAATATCCATGCTTTTATAGTATGCTGATGCTTAAAACCCATTTCGGGTAACATATTCAGAGTTTACATGTTCAGTTGTGAACATACTGATTGCTCTATTTGTCTAAGACCTGTGTTTATACTAATTTTGTTATATATATAATAATGTGCTAAAAAAAAAAATAATCCAATTATTTGCATTTCTGACCTTAAACTAATTTTATATTTTTAATAAATTTATTTGTCACACGATAGAGTCCTCGGGTCATAATGAAGTAACATGATAATAATTCGGATGTGGGGCTCATGGTAATATGTATGGCTCTGTGTAATATCCCATTGGTCAAGTTAAAAATAATATTGTATCTACGTCACTGAGTGATTTAAGTACGTTTCAAAATTGGGTCTTGTCTCCATTAATTTGAAAACTAATTCGTTCATCTGCTCAGTAAGCTTCAGTGCTTCAATTTTATCCCGGACAGACTAGGATGAATCTTTCATCAAGATCTTACGCACACCCAACGGGAGATCCGAGTGTAGTTTATATACGCGAAGTAGTATTTCGGATGAAAATCATGTTTTCGGATGGTTTGCGAAAAAATGAACAACAGGAACATGTTATTACCGGAGAAAAAAATATATGTAATTCGGACAATCATTTTGAATTCCTCTTATCCTTGCCATCGGATTACCATATATTGGATGACCATAAATGACCGGAATAAAGATATATCGCGAAATGGAATGCAAACAATTCATCGGAACTGTGTGGCACTGTTTGAGCTTAAAGGATAATAGATGAGACGTTCAAAAAATTTGTTAAAAATGTTTATGGCGGCTTTCGAGGGAGTAATTAATTTAATATCATTTAGAAATAAAGAAGAGGCAAGTTGAAATACCCTTAAAAACCGGGAGAGAAGTACTTTTTCACACCACCCTACTAATTCAAGGGTTAAAATGATATGAAAAACGTTGGCATCGTCAGCAAATATCAGCATGTGACGGAAAGTGATGGCGTGATGAAACTGTAGTGTACATTATGTGTATAACATGTAACACAAGTAAGGAGAGATGACTACTTTGCGGTACGTCAAGATGTCACACGACATTATTCAATTATAACGTATGAAGTATCTACACAATTCTATATGTTAAATTGTACCCACATTTCCCTTTTGATTTTGCGAAAAAATGTACTAGTGTTCTCCGTATAACACATTATACACATTAAAATTCCCCCATGTACGTTCTAGAGAATATTAAATCTAAAATAAATAAGTAGTATTACGAAATAAAATGTTGACCTATTTTAAAATTGAATTAATAAAACGTTCCAATTAAATCTGTAGGATTAATTTGGCAAAAGGAATTCATTATTTCAACCATCACTTTGATAAATTACGTTTGATATCAACAAATATTCTTATTTTTTTTTATCCATGGCAATTCAGGAAATGGAATGTTGGATTATTTTTTACGATAGTACTGTAGTTCTTTGTGTTATTGTTTTTGTTTGCGTGGTGCACGCGTTTGCGGGGCTGCTTCGGTGGTTTCGTCTCTCTGGGTGGTCGTACCGTTCAGAAAGCGAAAAACCACCAGTGACCGGGTTTGAATCAGCAACTGTGCGTATATACACAACCATCGTATCCCGCTCGGCCACGACTTCCCCATCCATACAAATATTATTTCCTAATAATCAGAAGAAAATTACAATTGAATTATACGTATTAAAAGTACACAAGTGACTTTTTAGTATAATTTACTATATGAAAAAGATAAAAATTGCGTATTACAGAAAAAAAAAATATAACGATCCTAATATTCGATGAATTTGTGTAGGTCGAATTTGGTTTATTTAATAAATTGTATTTATAATCATCCAAAGCTTAGATCAGACAAATGTTGAATAGAATAGCGAGGAATGCTTTGCTAAATTTTACTAACAGACTTTTAGCATTAAATATCACTTAATAACTTGGCAAACAATCGGTGTTTGTAGATCAAGATTTTCCGAAAAACGGTCTTATTCCCTAGGCCTAGGACATGGACGTATAATAAAGAGAACGTGGGCGATCAATTTTTACCGTTCGTTATTATTTTTGGTACGCCAGTACCTATAAAATAAAAATCGAGTATAATAAATGTTGTGTAAAAGTTTTTAATTATAATAATATGATACACGCGGGTTGCAATTTATCGGTACATAAAAATACTCCTTCCTATACTACTGATTTAGGAACTAGCAAAAAAATTGTGCATGTACAATTGGCAATGAAAAATTCTACGAAATTGAACCAAAATGTTGAAAATGTACTTTACTCATTCAGTGCTCTGATATTATATAATAGGAATTTACTGCGAAACAAGTGTCCGGAGTTACGAACAATTAATATTGCTTACCGCGCAACGTTGTTTTCAGTAGTAAAAAGTTCAAGCATACAGATGCGATGTTCAGTACTTATACTCCCTCCAACCACACCTAGGTCGTTTATTTGTATTACTCGTATAAACGTCTAGTATAAACGGGATACTGTTAATTTCCAAGAATCTCGTGCGTAAAATCGTAAAATAAATCACACCCTTCCCCTATACATTCTCGTTCGCGCGTTTATTCAACCCAGGCTGGTCACGTTTTATTTCAACACTAAAAATTTGTTAAATGAATCGAAAAGCCCAATCGCTCTCTCTAGATTTGTATTTTGTAAACTTATTAATTTAATTTGAAAAAAAAACCCGTTCTCTTTCACTAACTAAATCCAAACGAATTCTTTCGATGTTTTATTTTTTTTAACTCTTTTATTACTCTTATTATTCTTAGCATTATTTATTACATTGTCCTACGTACATTACATACATTGTACCAGTCACCATAAATAAATATTAATCTATTTGTATGTAATATCATGTGTTTTAGGTGGTTATGGAAGGTTTAACCGGGCACATAATGTTTAATGATGATGGAAAACGGTATAATTACACATTGCACGTTGTACAGATGACAATTGATAGCACGATAACAAAAGTATGTATTTGCATGTATTATTTTAAACCATAAAAATATTTTAATCGACCCTATAAGTTTTTATGTTCGACGTGAAGAGGAGACGATTATATTCGTTCGGTACAAGGCTAAAACTTCGTTATAGCTTTTTCCTATTGTGATATAAAACAAGGATTTTGTATAGGCATACGGTTATTTTAGTCAACTCGAAGACTAAATAATCGTTTCTGAGATGTTCATATTCTTTAATGTGTACAGTATAAATAAGAGAAAATAAATATAATTATTGGGCCGATGAAAAATGTATAGAAAATGGAACTTAAATATCTTTTTTTATCATAGAAAATATTGAATTTGGTTGGCTCAAGTAGGTAATCCTGTTTCATAATATGCAATTAATATTTTTTACTATAAAGACACTAAGTATTAAAAATTAGGATAAAATATAAAGTTTTAATATGTGCTGTACCTAATTCTACGTTTGTGTTTGAGTAATATTTTAGAATATTTTCACTACAATAATATCAATTCCATTAAACTTGATATATTTGAGTTGCAGTCAAATTGATAAAGGTGATACTGCTTTTAACGTGGCAAATTATAATCGCTGATTTTTAACGAAAAATTAAAGTTTCGTCGATTTCGGGTCGAAAACATTTTGAGTTAACCTAGTATTGACTACAGTAAAAGTCTTGAATATCTTTTTTACAAATTATTGCATAAAAACATTACCAATCGAGTGTTATGGGCAGAGTAAAATGATCTATATTTCATTGTTTTGTCTACAATTTAGATTGCAGAATGGTCAGACACGGACGGATTTAAGACTGTCAACAGCAAACCGGAAAGGGTTCCCACCTTAGGACATTCGCACAAAGGCAATGCCACGTTAATCGTGGCCACAATGATGGTGAGTATTTTATATCATAACATGGAACTTATTTTAAGCCGATTAAACAGACATAGACTGTATGCCGGAGACACCGATGCCTCCTGCTGTGGCACCACAGTACACCAAAACACAGTCCTAACTTGAGGTGCTTTCATAAATACGGCGATGTATAACAATGAGAGCTAGGAACGAGAATAAATGTGTTTTACAAAATCTGAAACTGTATAACTGACGAGAAATATGGTTAAAAAAGGTTACGTTAATGCGAAAAACGGAGGAAGAGCATACAGATATTTAAAGAGATAAAATGCCGTAAATCTTTTGAGATAGTGCATTGTTCCGGAGGTCCCCGAAGCTTGGATGAAATACGAGTATCACCATGCCGAAAACTTTGAACATTATCAATTTATGAACATCAAGTGATGAGCGGGAGTTAGAGAGAGAGAGTGAGAGAGAGAGAGAGATAAAGTAAGACCCATAGAAATCGAGAGAGAGATGGGAATAGAAGGACTGATGTTGCTCAGCTAGGAGTTAAGAGTTAAATTGGTTTTAGACGAACCGCCAGAAGTAGTTGATGTATTCCGTACGTACGCTATCGTTTCCCTTTTGTGTCATTCTAAAGTATGGTAGTCAGAACTGATGAATCATATTTATTTCAAAAAGTTAACCATTTTGCGTATGGGACATGTTAAACATTTTACAACTGAATACGTGGTGTTTAGAGTACAACACGTTGCTCATTGGTTCTATGAAATAATTTATTTTGTCCTCCACGTCATTCGTGATTGTAGGTTGTGAAATAGTATTAAGTTACAAGAAGTATAGTCTCTTGTTGTTTGCCATAAATATAATATAAATACATGAACGCGTTTAATTAGATACGGTAAAATGTTCGTACGGTATTTGTTATATTTAATTAGATATTCGTTCGTTTCTTTATGTCTGTTACGTATTATTATAATTAAAACGAATATACTTAAAATTCAGTGAATTTAAATAATAAATTTGGTACATGTATTCTGGGCAGAGAAAACAAAATATAGAACATCTTATAATATTATCTCGTTAGTTATTTTAATTCGTACCGCGTATAATATTAGTAGCTCGTGTAAACATTTTGGATAAATTTAATTTTAATTTTTACCGTTTTGCAGGAAGAGCCATTTATCATGTTTAAGAAGCCGAAGTATGGAGAATCATTGGCTGGAAACGATCGATTTGAAGGATACTGTAAGGATCTTACTACGTTATTGGCCGATAAAATCGGAATAAAATGTGAGTAATAGCTAATAATTAAAAATTACGATCTTCATATTTCTTGATACGTTCGCATAAATTCATAATTCGAAAACTATTTATTTATTTGCAGCTAAATTTATACTCATTTATAAAAATTAATTCAAATTTACTTAATATTAAACTATCAATCATTACATTGTAATAAATTAAAATATTACCTTAGAAAAACTTGTAAGTGTAATGCCGCAACACTAGATCATTAATAATTTATGGTTTTAATTAGCAATGATGGTAAACTGTTAACAAATTATTTATTAACTAAAATGAATATGGCACGTTATTATTTATTAGTCAATTATAACGAGACGTTATTATAATACTTCGCATATTTTATTGAAAGTCACTATTTAATAATATTGTGAACACGAATTGAGTTTACATAATACATCGTGTAATTTTCGAAATCGCTAGTATAATATTAGAAAATTTATAGGTACTATACAATATCATGTATCAGAAAACATGCCTACATCGAGTACAATGGATTCTTATTTATTTGAACGTCTTATTAGCCAGTAAGAGAAGAAATTTGTATTATCACATTGTATTTAATATCCATTGAATTTATTCAAGCTAGGTATTCTCAATTGTTATCGATTACCATTATTATTATTTTTAAATCATATCAAATTAGTTAAATATTTATTTGATTTTTAACTGCACTAAAACCAAGAATTATATAATCGAACCGACGATATTCAAACCGATGAAATGTATATATACTTGACTGAAGGTGAAGATCTAGTGTTTTTTTTTCAACTAATTTCTAATTTGGCATAAGATTCTATAATGTTCTAGATTATGTATTGCATAATAAAATATATTTCAAATGAAAAGTTAATTCATTTGACAATCATATATTTCACGATAAAGCTTTATTTATTATGTAAGTAAGAGTTATAATAGTAATTGAGACTGAACTCACATACTGAACATTCAATTATCCAGATTGGATTTTGGATAAGAAATAAAGGAAATAAAACAAAAACACGCAGTTATAACAATAATTCGGATTAGGGTAATAGAGGGGCTATCGTTCTCTTCATCTTATGTTCCCAACTATTTAGATTGTTTCAGTTTGTATCTTACAATTAGTCCCAAAAATGATTTTCTATGGGAATTCGTGGCAGAAATTCAAATTATATTTAACAATGGGTTATAAGTTCATAAATTTGTCAGGTATTTTAACTATAACTTAAAAACAAATAAATTTTCTAAGTTTATCATATAGTTCTCATAAAATCGTTTTTATTTTTTATTTTTACGATTCACATTTAATATTTGAATTCAACTAATTTTGTATGTACAATTAAACCAAGTCTAACAACTTAACCGCAAGGCTGATGTATATATATATTGTAATTTTATTGAAAATATTTCGAAATTCTCGAATAAGAATAGTATTAATGCTTTTGGATTTGAATTCATGTTAAGCGTACTCACCTTTGTGTGTGATTATATTCGAATGCGATGATAGATAACATGCAATTGTTTTTAATTTTAATGGGCTTAATGATTTACCATACCTCAAGTTTTTACGTGAGACATTTAATTATTTATACTTCGTTGTTAAATTTTTCTTCAAACAACAATTTTTTTTTTCAACAAATCGCGCGGATATATTTATTTTTTATTTTTAGTTTTGTCAACTATGGCCATTAGCAGTGTTTTTTCATGTTGGGGGTACTTTTGTGAGTCGAACTCGTGTTTTTGGAACAGTTGCTTGTGGTGGTGGCTTCTCACCGTATGGTGTTACCGCCCGGATTCGAACCGGCGACCATGCGATTAAGCCTTATTCGCTCGCCAGCTACCCCATTTAAAACATATTTTTAAAATTGTTGGTTCATTTGAAATATAATACAACATGCTAACACAAATTCCCGTTGCTTTATATGATTTGACCTAACGTTGTGTGTTTTTTTAATAAGATTGCAATCAAATAAAATTCAAATTGATGACATTATAATAAAATTTCTAAAATAGGTTATATATTATTTTATGGAGGGAAAAAATAATATGGTTTTGATGTCTAATTTAAATATTTAAAGCAGACCATGCTACTCATATTTCACAAATATTGAAAAGTTTTTTTGATCTCTTCTGTTTTTTTAATTTAAATATATCTTATATAAAATGGAAAAACTTTTAAAAATCTCTTTATGCATCCTTATATAATACATGTATAGATGATGGAACACACTTCAAGAAAAAGTTGTACTTATTGTTAAATAGATAATGATTTAAAGTTTTGATGTGGTACATTTTTCCTTTGGGATTTTTGAAAAAAAAAGTATAGATGAAAAATGTTCAACGTTTTTCAAATGTTATTACGTCGTTGATGGATAAGACACATCGAGTAGAATATACAGCTAGGTTGACAGAATTTGGTATTTAAGTAAAGGACGCTTTTTTATGATAACATACACTTTTAATATATACTATAGGTAAAATAATCGATTGGGTTGTATCAGGAACTACAGCGATCAGTTGGTTTGTATGAGGAACCACAATGATGTAGCAGTATGGTGTTTGTTGAGCGAACAATATGGTCTATAAGCCGAACACCTATTTCTTGGTCAAAAATGATGTCTTCATGTTTCATGGTTAATACTGAAATGTGAATCATGATGCATCAATATGACGTATTCAATACGTGTGCATTAGCTATAAACATTTATAACACAATAATGATTAATTTTATACTTAATCCGATGATATACATTATTAAAATATGACATTTATACATTTTGCCCCTCTATTTTTCTTAGTAGACAACTCTCCTTTTTGCATTCTTATCCACCCTAGGTTATCTCACTTCTGATTCAAATCTTATCCTTAACATTGACTCCACTCATATTATCAACTCCATCATTAATTTTATAATTTCTGCTGGCTTCTTAAATTAATGTTTATAAATGTATATATTAAAAATTTATAAATTTCTTAACACATAATTATAGTGCTGTAATGTTCCCGACGATAGCAAAAAAAAAAAATAACATTTATACAATATTCATCTAATACAACAGTTATAACATTTAATTTTGAAATGGGATCAGTTTGTTTTTTATCCATATAATTTGTGTAACTCAAAGCGGTCATAATTTTGTATAGATACTAAAGCCGCTGCAAAGGGTCTTAAAATCATTGCTTGATGATTTTAAATTATAATTAGTTTTATGATAAACCCTCTTCTCTTCGGTTCTAAAGTTTCTTCTGCCTTTGTCATCTACATTTTCATATTATACGGCATTTATACATATACACGTTGTCGTTCACTATTTAACATATATTGTTTAGTCTACGTTATTAATTGTTCGGACTTCTAATTATTGTTATGCTGCAGCCTACGAGTATAATACATATCGGTGATGGTGCTTGTCGATATTCTGAAACAAGTAGTAATAGAACAGTCAAAGATAACGTAGTATTGTTTATACTTGACAGTCTGACGATAGTTTGTGTCTATATATTTAGTCATTAGCCGAGAGCGTTAAAACAGTTACCTCGAGCGTTCTCAGGGCTTTTGATCGTTGGTCGACATTTTAGTTTATTCCTAAATCCGTATGTTTGCTGCAGAATATCGTTATTTGTTTATGATCACGATATGGTCACGGTAACTTAACATAGACAAACGAACATTTTCGGAGCTGTTTTGTTGGGATTGTACTTAGTTTAACTGATGATTCGAGTTACTTAACCCGAGCTCAGTTCTGACTGTGAGTGACACAATTCATGATTAATTTACAATTTTATGAAATAATGAAATATACGTTGATATAATGTAGTATTCATATAATGTTGATCTTTTGTCACCAAATAAAGGTTAAATAAAGGGTTTCGGAAGTACGGAATATGCTTTAAAATATTTTATTGTTTAAGATTTAACATGATTATGGTTCAGTGATTATGCCCCATTTTAATAAAATAAAAATATTCTTGGAAGTTTCCTGGTAAGCCACATCATTGTATTTTAAAAACCACTCTTTGAAAATGCTTAACACTCTAATGTTTGGGTCAATACTGCACCCGTATAGTATTACTTAAAATCTTGAGTTCATCTCTTTCATTTTGTGAAATAAAGAAAGAAATTAATTTAAAATTTAGAGAACCGAGATTTCTGTTCGGCTTAAACTAATCATATTGTATACAGTGTTTACAAACACCAATGTTATTAAATTAATTTATCAGTTAATGTATTAAATCATATGCAGAGCTTAATAGAAATTTTATGCTGGTATTATCGTCACTATTTTTGATATAAAACAATTACAAATCTCCATATCATGTTCTCTGCATTGTTATTATAATTTTAAATTTAGCATAAAATCTTTTTATAGATATAAAATATTAACTTTTATTTGTATACCTATATGTAGTATAAATTAAATTAAAATTATTTTTACATTAATAACAAAAACGTGTTTTGACAATATTTTTTTGACAAGTAAACAAAGAAGTTGTTATAGTGGTTAAGTTAATGAATGCACTATTATAACAACGAAACGTATAAATACCATCAGGACGAATTATATATTTCGGTTTTAATGAAAACAGTCAAAACGATTGTAGTTATATAATTATTGTAAAGTTGTTATGCGCCCCATCAAACGTGTATGTAGGTTCCATGACTTGGTCAACGCCTTACGTGGAGTACATAGTGTTGGAAACGAGAAAACTGATAATATGAGTACGTCTCAGGGGTATTGGAACTTATATAGATGAGGGTAAGACCGAAATGTTCATGCGGAATACTTGCAAACACTGGAAATCTATTGGAGATTGAAGTAATAAAAGGGTTATGTGTACTAATGGACCAGCTAAACAATCCTCAGAATTTCAGGGTCATCGCTGATTACCTATAGTTGAGCAACTATAGCTATATCATAGTAAGATTATACAAGACACACACCACACACACAAACACAAGACGGATATACCTAACAGGAACTGCATATTAGTTACGTCAATCCATTAACAAGAAATGAGGGTTTACCGAAATTGGTGTAAAAGTTTGCTTTTCTTCTTCATTAGCGTTCTAAAGACGTATTCACAGTGAGTTGTTCTCGTCAGGCAGTCGTGTAGTTGCTACAGTTGCGTATCATCAAGTTTCCAAACCTAATACGCAATGGTCATGGTGTCTAGTCGGAAAAAAAAACCATCGATGATAGATAAAACACTTATTCGTTCGGATTTAAAATTACATAAGGCTGCCGTAAATTATTTTGATTTAATTTTTGTACTATGTACATTTCACTACGACAATCCGTATGTTTGTCGTTTAACAAAATTTAACAAAAATCTGCGTCTCAGTGAAAACCGTTTTCGTTTTTCGGTTTGTCGCAGAAAGCCAGTGTCCCCGTACAGTGATCGTATGTCGAGTACATTTTTAACATATTTGTATAATCGTCCCAGTAAGTTCACGACACGCGAATTTGTGTTCAAGAAACGTAAGACGTCATATTATAATTTACTGCTTTGTGATCAGTATGCAAATTGTTGTTGGCAGTCATGTGTTATAACACAGCATGTCGACTCATAAGTTTGCTACAAAGGTCGAAAATTGTTATTTGACTAGTTACCTAGTCCATACTTGTTGTCATCAACATGGGGTAAAATGTTCAAACACTTATTTAGCATCGCAGAAACGCTTCACAATTAAGACGAGTCACTCTGTTTGGAAAATAATTCATGACTGGTTCGTAAAAAGTATTTTTATATTTATAGTTTATTATTCCCGATACACATATTGAATATGTATACTGTATGGTCGGGTATAATATGACGTCGAAATTTTATTATTTCTCACCCAATGTACATAAATGTCATTACTTATCAATTTAAATATAACCGATTGAAAAATTTGATTCTTAGAACTTTTGACTTATTCGATAAGGTATAAGTTATTAATTGTTGCTTACAGTTTTACGTGAGCAGTTTTTCATAAAAAATCTGTGTTTTTTTTTTAAATTTTCACCTTTAATTGTTATTTGAGGAATTTATTTAAAATATATTTAGTTTTTGTCATATGATGTGTCACAAATACACAAAAATAATAGAAACATCTCATTACGGCCATGATACGTCTTCAATATATTATACTGTATTCAATCGTGTCTAATATAGTTTATCATAATTCATAAGCATGACAACCTGTATACAATAGATTGTGATTGGATTATACGAGAATTTTTATGAGTAAATAATTAGCCGAAAACTCGAGAAAATTGTAATAAGTGTAATGATTATGTTTGTCGAATGAAACATCAATTTTATTTTGTGAATATTTATTGTATACATCGACGAATCTATTAAAATTAGTTAAACATAAATATGAATTAAAAGACCGTGATAAATTTTAAGTTATCCACACTGTGGGTATTTCAAAATTATAAAATGTGATGACACTATTTTTAAATGAATTAATGTATTATTTTTTTTTTTTTTTGTCTTAGATGAGTTGCGCACCGTTAAAGACAGGAAATATGGAACAGTAAACAATGAAGTTAAAGGTGGCTGGGACGGAATGGTTGGCGAAATAATTAGAAAGGTAGGAATCAATTAAACGTCTCCTATATGATGTTTATGTTTAGATTTTAAGTATTATTATTTTGTAAATATGAATTATAAAAGTAAGATGTATGAACAGCATTTTTAGGCATGTGCTTTTCAGAAGCATACTCTATTTTAGTTGTAGATCTGGGTGGTTTCAAATTTAAACTTTTTGACTTATGACTGGAAAGTAAATCAGAACGATAGTTGTGTTTTGATGTAACGTAATCAAACAAAATTTAAAGCGCACAAAACAAATACACTTTAAATATTGTTTTGCAGTGATTGTTCTTGATTAATAGCAAACCGTCGTCGTTTATAATACGTTAATATATATTGTATAAAAAAAAATCACGTTTATATGTATATAAACATCAGCTATTAGGTTCAACGATTTATATAATATATGCTTAGACAATCAATTTCTTTTGAAAACGGCACACTGTCCACGAACAATGTTAGAAAATGAAAAACTTGCGATATTTCTGTATTATGCATTACCAATAGATGTATAGGGTTTGTGAATCGGATAGAGTTCAAAACGAGTGTTGGACGTTGAATTTTTTTCATACTCAGCTCATAAATAGCTGGAGGTTAATGTACCGACGTATTCAAACCATTGTTGGCATTTTCAAGTTTGCCTTTCTAATACAATACGTATTGTGTAATTAATTAATGTTCTTCGAACAGCACGATATTTTTTTTTAAAAAAATAATGAATAAAGCCAAGCAAAAATCACTGTTGCACAACGGAAGTGGAATATTAATTTATTCGCCAGATTTATTTCTTTTTTCATGCTCTGATTGTGATTATTAAATTTTTAAGCCCCATCTGTCCATATTTGTTTTTTTTACTTTACTATAATTGTTCAATTTACATGAAATGAAAAAAAAGAAAAAAAAAACGGAAAAACAACTACACGGGTTACGATTTGCATCGCAAAGCGTCTGCCGGGGTTTGTATCACCACCAATTGTATAAACTTCCATTCTCTTATTAATCATTACAAAAGGTTCTATTGATGCAAATACTTTTTCATGCACTCGACGAGCGCCCCGTTGTTTAATTAAAGTAGAATTATAAATATTTCATTAATAAATTCATATATTATAATACCTCGGAAAAATATAATGTTATTCCGTCAATCTATTTGCATTATTATAACTAAAGCAGGATATATTTGTATGATATTCGCATATATAAAGAATAACCTTTTGCTGTGTTAAAATGTATATTTGTATTTCAAAACGAATTTTCTTTTTGTACATCATAATAATGTGTAATATAAATTCTGTACAGTTACATAACATTTCGATAGCTGCAACCTATATTGCATTTACTATACGTGTACTTGGGTTTTTAATTCCTTTTTAAATTTGCTTATGGTTATAATTAGCTGTATAAATATTAACATCAAAGAAGAAGTGTTTACGGTGCACCGTGATAGTACACAAATAGTTAAGGACATCAAGGGAGCTTATAGTGTTTTCACATTCATAAGGGATTGCGAAGAACGTTAACCATTTTCTTTAAACTTTATTTATAAATATTAAATATGAAAACTTAAAATATCCATAAATATTACACTGTATTAATAATTAGTAATGAAAATCGCGAATGTACCGCGTAGTACATGATTTTATGAAAATCAATAGTAAAGTAATCTTCCTCACTCTTAAAATATATTGAATAGTTAGTGAATAATGATGCCCACACAATCAGTGTTTCCCAAAGACTGGATAATTTTCATTGACTGTTCGCATTTTTATCAAAATAAATGATCCCCACCGGCCGCCGATTTAGATTCACAAATGCATTGATAAAGTTATGTACAGTAGATAGCACCTATACCTCCATATATATATATATAATTAATGCGAGATATCTATGCATTATGCATCGCAGTTAAATCGATTATTAATGTACGAACAGTGATTACCTTACCTTGTGGTCACGGAGTTGGTACATGAATTCTAATAGCTTTATATGATATTTGTTTGCTTGGTCAATTTTATATTCCATACATTGACTTTGCTGACATAACCTGTATTGCATTTGGTCTGTAAAGGTCGTTGGGAATTGGGAAAAAGTTAATATCCCCCTGGATTTATACTTGATTAAAAGATTTACAGATTTACACATCTCGAAAAAGAGCAAAATTGTTTTCACCAATTACACACCGAGAGAGTATGCTACGGAAATGTAATAAATGTTAAAAACAATTTCATAATTAAGAACCTCTGTCATTATTGTGCAAGTTTTTCAAAATTTCACTAATTCTTTAATTTATAATTTTGTTTTACTATTAAGTTATAGTTATAGTTTTCAATATAATAGTTTCAATGTTTCGGTTGATCTGGTTTAATAACAATACAAAATGTTTCTAAAACGATCTGATATGTATCGTCTGATTCTTGATATAAATATATTTTTCTCATATTTATATATATTTTAATATTTATAATACATTTTATGGGATGAAAGAAAATTTAAAATTTTCAAGAAATAAGACAAGACCAATTGGGAAGTCAAACTATATCTTGAAAATTTAATAGTTTAGTTTATATGGTGCAATTTAAGAATATTTTATTTTACTAAAACCGTTATGAGAAAAATGCATTAACTTAATAAATATATTTTGCACATAAAAAACCACACGAAAACCTGAAGAGAATTATTAAATATGATTCTGTTAAAATGTATTCATGTTACACTAGATCAATAATTGTGTTTTCCCATACGATTTTAGATGTTTTGTACATGATTTATGTGTCTGAAGAAAGCGGAAGAAATTGACACACGAATATTTAATGTAGTTGTCATTTATCATAATAATATATGCATTTTTTTAACCGAGACATACGTCGAATAGTATTGATTAAAAACTTTGTGTGTAAGACTAATGATGTGGTTATAATATATTTAAGGTATTGATTTTAAATCAAGTATTTGCTATTATTTATTGTAGATTTTCATAACACTAAAACTAATTGTCTCTGTATGACTTTATTCATGTCGATGTAATTTTCCGTTTCAGGTCAAGTTTTTTTTTTATTATCATCAAATTGAATAATATTAAATCAAAATACAGATAAAATGTTATTTTGTACCTAAACCTTTTCTTATGATTATTTTCGAAGGCTTATTGAATCTACTCCTAAAATATGTATATAGTATTTTTAGGAATAAAAATGAGAGATTAAAAGTCCGGACAATTTGATTTATTCTGTAGCTCTCTTGATGTGAAGGAAAAAATAAAATAAAAACTAGGAAATAGTGTAAAAGGTAGTTCAGTCATGGTGTTTTAGTTGATTTTATTACGTACATACTATTGTGTGCGTTTTAATGGAGGGTTGAAAATGTTATTTAATTTAAAATAGAACATAAAATTATTTTATCATGTAAGATATTTGGTAAACAATTATTTAAGATAAAAGATCCAGAATACATATATATATATATATATAATATATATACGTATTAAACGTCTCATAGTTCAGAATAACCACCATTTTCCGAATGCAATGATTTATCATCGCTGCTTTTAGATTCATACTATAATATACGACCATCACACAGATTAAAATATTCTTACCGGTTTTTCTTTAATATTGACAGACGGAATACTTAATAGTCGTTACTCGTTTTAGTTTTATAATTTTTAGAAAATTAAATAATTGATATTTATATATATATATATATATAAATGCTTTCTAAGATTTGTTTTTTTTACCCGTTTAATTATTACAGATTATCGACCAGTGCAAATCTTGAAAATTACAAAAATAATAGAAATGTGCCATTCCGAAACGCACACATTTAGTTTTCATAAAATCGAGTTAGGTAAAATTTAAATAAAAAAAATATTGAATGAATAAGACTTAATTAGTCAATTTTAACTATGATTTTATTTATTAATTATACATTATTTACACGAGTTGTATAGGTACGAAATAATTGGTGAAAAATGTCTAAAACATTCTAGACGCATAAGACATTTACGCATTTTGAAATATTTTATTTTTTTTTTGATTAAAATAACTACTGTTTAGAAATATTCGTAACTATTTATACTGATGGAAGAAATTTCTCAGAAAAATAAATATTTTTATAACAAGTTTCAGCCCGACTGCTACACGCCGTGCAATATAATCTCATATAAAACGCTTGCATAGTTAATCAACTGAAAAATCAAAGATTGAAATACAAATTCGATAAATATGCTAAACTTTTATTACGATTATAATTCTTTCATACTATGGAGACGTTCCGTCCATTAATGCTTTAGATTTCTCTTCTCTGTTTTCTCTGTTGCTGTAAGTGATTAAAAACAAAAATTAAACGCTATGAATCACGATGTTATAACTACAAGTCCTAAGAGGATAATGGGATGGGAAAATTATTGAACAAAAAGGAACTATGTAGAGATGGATTTACAAAATAGTGTATTGTTAACATAAAGTGTCTTTCGCGGTGGGAATATGATATATAGTTACAGTTTACGCTATACAGTATCACGCATTATAAAGTGCAATCAATCAACGTAAAATATATGTATAAACATTTTCATAAAAATCATCGCCGCTTATTATTATTTGTATGAATAAATATATTATCTGATTGTACTCGCAGTAGACACGACTTACTATGATTTCTGTTGGGTCGGCAGTAGAGCAGTTCTTCTCCTCAAGCTTATGAGAAACCCTAATACGAGACACACCCAACTTTAACCATTCTTCGCGATTTTCTAGGACCATCAACTGCCGACAAAGAAAGAAAGGTCCTTTTTTGTAAATCGGACAGATTCGTACTGACTATTTTTTTTATTTTTTTTTGCAGTCTTTTACGTTTCGATATCCGCACTCGAATGTTTTCTTAACTCGTGGACCTCTTTACAATACGTCCTCGTCAGCGTCCGTGCTCCGTTACACTAGTATCTCGTGAGCATCAAGTCAACGTATTATTGTCATAAATTTAATTTCCCAAGTCTGCTCGAGTGTGCTCATCTATTAGCCACGTTTTTAAGCGCATATACATTGTACACTCTTTCTAGTATTTATATGTTCGATGCATACTTTATGCAAATATCGCGTTCGAAAGAATAGCATAACATATAATATAATCAGGAATGTGCGTTTCGTATCTTGTTTATTTTAACATTTACGAATCGTATCTAGATACTTTTTTTTAGTCGTGTATATGTTGTAACTTTTATATTTCGTTTGCATAAAGGTACAAGATGCAAATGAAAATACATTTTTTTTCTAAGAGACAATAAATGTAAATTTTAAACATGCCTTATATATATATATATAATGTCCATAGTTGACCGATATAAGCACTAAATCAATTGAAGACATGTACAATCATGCAACAGATTTTAAAGGAGTAGAAACCCAGTGGACCCGAGTTCGGTCAAAAAAGGTGGTTCTATTTTAACCGAGGCCCTCCTACCCGATTCGTTGTAAGAAAACCAGAGAAAATATTTGAAAGACCAGACCACAAAGTACCGCTGGCGATCAACTTTCTGGCAACGCGTTTTAGTTGAACACACGCACTTTTCATCGCACACATAGATGTATACATTTCAGCATTAGTCACTGTTATCAGTGTTCGCATGCGTTTCGGTTGCGAGTTGTTCACTCGTTGGACCGCAATTGAAAGTATCTGGACATTTCTCTTCTCGAGTTCACGTGATATCGTACCGCGGTATATTAACCTCGATGTGGTGTCGACAGGAAGTGGACCTGGCCATCGCGCCGCTCACCATCACGGCGGAACGGGAGAAGGTGGTGGAGTTCAGCAAACCGTTCATGTCGATGGCCGTGAACATAATGATCAAGAAGCCGTCCAAGCACAAGCCGGGCGCGTTCAGTTTCCTGTCGCCGCTGTCCAGGGAGGTGTGGATCAGCGTCGGGTTCGCGTACGTGGCCGTCGTGATCGTCATGTACGTCGTGTCCCGGTTCTCGGCTCACGCCGCTGCCGCCGCCCACGTGAGACCGGTGCACAGCAGCTACGGCGGCGGCGGCGGAGGCGGAGGGGTCGGCAGTGGCGGCGTGGGGCTGGGTCACGAACTGCAGCAGACCATACCGCCGCCGCCGATGTTCGTTCACAACCCGTTCACACTGGCAAACAGCATGTGGTTCGCAGTGGCGGCCGTCACACAGCAGGCTTGCGACATAGCGCCGAGGTAAGTGGCATTTGGCTTCATTAATACTATCGCGTTAGGGAAATAAAAGGCCGCGAAAAAGAATGAAAAGAGAAAAATAACCGTCTCACTCAGAGGTCGGTAACCGTTTTCACTTCGCGGGCCATATTGATTATTTCTATAATTTTTCGTCGAAAACTAAAATAAACGTTATTAAAAATATAGTTTTAACATAATACACTATTAATACATTTATTTATAACAAAGTTGCAACGAACTGCGATAGATAGCATGAAGTTACAACCAAATACCAACAATCTGCAACACATATTATGTCGCCATATTGTTATCAAGTGTAAGTTAGGCTAGAGCTTTGACATCAATTATTCAGATAGGTTTGTACCTTAAATTTTAAAAATATAATAACTACACAATCGAATACATAGAACGAATGCATCGCATATCTACAAATCGAGGTATAAAATTAACATTTTTAAACACTATACGAGGATAACTGGAAAAAGGTTCGCGGGTCACATGCCTGGTTGACCGGTCTAACCAACCGTTATCGCGCGTCAAGGGTGCGAGACGAATGCAATTACATCCCTGCGACCTTGTACCCATAGTTATTTGATTCACCCGTGCATTTCTATGAACTCGCAGTATCAGTAAGTTTGTCGAAAGAAAAATTACTGTTGGATATAGGTATGTTATAATATTATCCAAATTGAATTATTAAAATTCACTCTAATCGGTACAGGTATATACTACACTGTTCCGGTATCGGAATGATTACAGTTATTTTTATTTATGTATTATCATCAATCATATAATTGATAACGATAAATGTTGCTTATAGTTCAAAAAATTCGTTTTCGTTATTAATCCTTGTACATTTTTTATATCGAACCGTGATTGTTTTTCTTCAAATTTCAATTGAATGAATGATCAATTAATTTGCTGTAGATTTCTATACGGGGCGTCCCACCAAGAATTTACCCATTTTATGTAATACATTTTTTGAATATTTTGACGTTTCAACATTTTATTTTCATTAACCTATTTGGTCTTTTATAATTTTTTTTTTTTAGAAAAGTTAGAAAATTTTTAGAAAAAATGATTTTTTATAAGACTCTCAAGGACAAGAACTACAAATATTTCATATTTTAATTGAACGTGATGCTTTGGTACTTAAAATTTTTTCTAACTTTTCTGAAAAGATATAAAAAACCTTGTTGTTAATGAAAATAAAATGGAACGTCAAAGTTCTTAAAAAAATTAATTACATAAAATGGCTATACCTAAAATTTTTCGTAAATAAAAAAACATTAATTTTTTTTATTTTTTTACCAAATAATAAAATTCAATTAAAAACAATTATTTTTAGTTGTTGTCTCTGTGAGTTTTCTAAAAAAATATTATTATTTGAATATCTTTGTTATCTCTGGTGATATCGGAATGGGTATAGGCGGGACTCCCTGTACCGTGTACATAGTGTGCGGGTATTCGTATTTTATTGAATTAGAATTGCATTACTTATTGGAAAATATAATGTTGACTAGTTAGTCAATAATTTTACTGTTTAAAGTATCTTATTATATTTTATATTTTTTTCCTTTGTTAAAATGTTCTCTTTGATACACATAATTGTAGATGAAAAGTGCTTTAAAATAATATTACGAATTAAAAATAAAATGACGAGGTGAATAATTATTAGAATTTAACGTACTCTGAAATTATAACAAACAGAATGTAATACTTCAAAGTGTACTTTTTCGGTAAGAATTTTAAATTCAAATTTACAAACTAAAATTCCCCGAACAATTTTTAAGAGGTATCGTAAAATATAATATATTAAGGGTGGTTAGAAATTATTTATAGTATTATTTACCTCATACACGCATATTATATAGAAGACGTGTGTTATAGTGAAACATAATATAAGCAAACGTTGTTGAATGATAATGATATGTTATGATAGCTTTTAACCAGTAACAGGTCACCTGTTACAAAGTCAAAGTATTATGGGTATCATTTTTAAGTGATTACTCACCTTTTAAAAGGTGTACGGTATTTTTTCAAATATAAACTTTAGAAAAGAAATATATTAAAAAGTATACATTTTAAACTCTCAAATGTTACGCTCTGTATTACATTTTCACTTTTTTTTTTAGAAATAATCGAAAATCACTTTTCATACACAGAGTTTTGCGTAGGTATTCGACGAATTATTTCGATTGAAATTTTCTGTAGATTTTGTAATATTTTAAAGTGTACCTGTTATGCAAGTGTAAAATAATTTGTAATAGTTTGTAAAATGTTTTGGTAGTAACAGAACACATATTAAACTTATAAATATTTACTTAAAGAAGAACGTATATTAAAATGTATTAAATATTTACCGTACAAGATATTAAGATATGAAAATGAAATAATTATCATAATTTATTAGTAAAATTTAAACTTTATATTAAATGCATAAGAATAAATAATACTGCCTTTCACAAGATAAATAATATATAACTACATAATAGTGCACATAAAACCATTAACGTTTAAACAGAATATCGAATATCAAAATATTTCAGTAATATATAATGGAACTAATGAATTCAGAAAAACTTAAAAGTGTGATAACAAAGTACATTAAATTACTTTCAAAAAAATTAACAGGTACATTATATAGGAAGAATCGCGTATGTATTAATAATGCCTAGGTTTTGTTACTATGTTAGGTCTTCCTTTGAGTATTATATGTTTTTTTGACCTCACGAAGCATAATGTTATTAAGGGGTTCTCAATAAAAATCTTCAAAGCCGAAAAAAACGTCTTGTGAACCTCTTGACCCAGAAACGACCATAATTATTGAGTATTGTTGTTACATTTTAATTTGTGGATCGCACAGTAAATGCATCAAATATCTTATCTTAAAATTTATCGTGAATTTTGAACAATGTACCGGCGTCTGTAAATGTATACCAAAATGGTCTTACATCAATATTATTATTTGTTAATAATATTACAAATTGAACTGTTTTCAATCGTGGAACATGTATGTAACAATGGTTAAAGTTTCTCAGGTGTCGGGATCCTTTTTTAATATTTTCCATTTAAAATCATCATGTTCTATTTTGGTCACCAAGCTTAACCGAAATAAGCGTTAAAGCTATTAAAATTATTTATTTATAATGTCTGAGAAGTAGAGTAATGTAAACGTGTTTATTAACAAAAGAAAATGTAATCCATACGCTGAAAACTATTCATTGTAATACATTTTACCGATCCAATATCTACCTATACAATACATTACACAACAATCCCGGAAAATTAATACGTTTTACGCTAGAAACGTGTTATACTGCACTAGGCTAATGCTATAAACCTATGTAGAAATACATTATCATATACAATAACGCGCAGGGACCGATAAGTGAAAAACATTTTGTTTCGGAAAAAAAAAATTTAAAAATTAACTTTTGGTTTTGAATTCAATTTTTCAACTGTAAATATTTCTCTCGTCCCGAAACATTAAAACGTTCGCACAACGTATAAAACGAAAAAGTGCTTTTGTTAAGTTTTGACGCATAAAAATATTTCTGTTTGATCCGTTGTTATACCGAATGAAAACCGTGTGCGATTTCACATGAAATCAAGCACCGCTCACTCCGGGCTTTCGTCACAAAGTATTAAAAACGAGTCGGTAAACGCCGCAGCAGGTATCCGATGCAATAACAATTCCAACGTCCCGGCTGCCCCTCCCCTACCCTCACCACCTTAAATCGGTGGTTAGGTTACGGTAAATTTGTACCACATCGATCGTCGGAACGGATGTGACGGTTCTCCCGTATCCGTTTTAATAAGCGCGTCCTGAACCATCAAACGTTCTCGCCGTGACATTAGAAACGCAACTGTAAATACTTGGCTGTCTACTCGTTCGGTTGGAATCTTGATATTGTCTGAAAACACAGTGAACGTCAAACGCAACACGGCTGTCGTACGTGTGCACTGCGCGACGTGCAAAGGCGGGCAAACATTGTACTATCACAAAATTAGTTATTGTCGTTGTCGGATGTCAATATCTGTAGGTACACTAGTCCATATTTAGCATGTCGTTACGAGAACAAAAACTCCCTATTATCCCCTGAAACACGGTTTGCTTTGTGAGAGTAACGGACTACGACGTGCATAGATGCAACCGTTATAGCACTACGTATATTACGTATTAAGTGAATAATCTAACTGCAAGCATAGGTACATATTGCACACCCGTAGCCCACGTAACACTCCCTAATTAATGCGTTGACCGTGTAATCTGCTGAAATCGCTTCGGTTGTTTTATCCCTGAAAATACGAATATCGTTCTTGGTAATCCGATGGCCGGTAACCAACGAGCCTGACTATCTGCCGGCCGATTCAAACATGTCTAACCTGCAGTCCTGAACAGGATATCGTCCCACTACAATCGATGCTGATTAAAAAAAATAACGACTAGATTTTTTTTAATGTTTACATCAATATATTTTATACACACTTTTATTGTTCAAACAGACGAAACACCATTGGAATCGGATAAATAACAACATACGATTTCACTAATTTATTGACGGACAACATATTGAAATTGGCTGATGTTTTTCATTTTTTATTCATATTGAATTTTCAGTGATTGCTTTTATTAAAGGGTATATGATTACGTTTGTCCGCTTTCAAAAAAAAATAATAAACGTGGGCGAATAAAAAAAAAAAATTAAAAAAACTGCTACACAAACATATATATCATCGTGGGCGATTGTTAGTTGGTATTAATCAAAGTTTTTTAATTCCTAAGCTAGAATTATTGGAACGGAATACTGTTGTTCTATATTTCTTTATTATTTATCTGTTCGATAAAACTGAAGATGGACAGTTATTCATGTACGGTCTTATGGTGGTCATATTTACAATTTAGTCGGATACTAAGAGATTGAAAATAGTCAAAACATGTGTATAATCATACAGTAATTGTATAATCCTTCCACTTAGATTATTATTTTCTAATCCATTTTTGAAATTTCATAAATTGTAATCAAATGTACTCTAAATAAATCTGGTCTAGAAATAATTAAGCTACTGACTAACAAATTTAAATAATTTGAATCATTTTTTTTCACACATTTTATAATTTTTATTTGTAGAAAAGGATAATGGATAAAGGATCAACTTTCATGGTGTAATAGAATAAAAGTTAAAATAAAATAATGAAAGCATATTAACTGTATAGAGAGAAGCCGGATGAGCGGATTAAGTGTATTGTATGGGAAATAATACAAGAGAGGAGAAAAAGTTTGGGAGTGACGAAGAGTTATCATACCCTGAAATGTTAATACAATGTTAATCTTTTGCTACTGCTCGAATTATATGAATAGAAAATCGAAAAAATGAAAGAGAAAAAAATGTCGTTGACAGTTATTATTTAATAAATGTTTATAGTTTGTATTATGAAGGCTGGTAATTTTTCTTCCCCTTCTTTCACTTTTTCATTTACGTACGAATTTTGTGATTTGCGTTTTTAATTTATATAATACCAGAGTAAAAAGTGTCATGGCTGGCTAATTTATTTTCTCTGTCACTCGAGCCGTGTTGCATTTCACACATCGAAATAGATGCCCGGAACTGTATGCGTGTGATATTACGTAAGGCGAATAAAAACGCAAACGCACCGATTACATTAAATTAAAAAAGTTATCTACCCATCGGATGAAACGAAAGAAATATTGTTGAGAAACATAACTTACGACTAGCGACCAGGGAGTACCGCGTGAATTATTATTTAGTGTATATGCGTGCGCGCACAATACAGCATTGGGGATATCATATTATTGTGATTTGTAGCGCATATCGGTTGTAATAATAATAATAACAATAATAGTAAATAGTAATAATAATATACGTACACGATTCACACGCGTGTACACGTACTATTTCATTATTTCTCGTTTTCCCGCGATCATAATAATATATATGTGTTAGATCTTCGAAATAAATAAAACGTATTGTCACTTATATGGGTCACTCGTGTCCTCCGAACTCGAGTAGTGCTCATCCGGTCGAGATTTGTTGGCGAACAAATTTATTTATTCCCGTCATAAAAACAAATATCAGTATAACACATTTCTGCGGTGCCTCCTGTCACGTGTACACCTTCACGACTCCGCGATATTTGTACGACTGCATTGGCGTAGAATCAAGGACATATATGTAAACTAACACAACGAGTGTGAAAATATTTAATTTAACTATTTTGATCGAAAAAATCAACTTACATTTTAAGCGTAAAAAAACGGAATCGCTCAGTGAAAAGGTAAACGTTTCTAATCAAACCGATGTATCTCACTTGATATAATCAACTAATTGATCTTAAGTTTTCAACTTTCCCTCAATAATGTTTATAATGAAAAATAGTTATCAATCAAACGTAGGATTTTGTATATTTTTAAAATTGGACTTTTGGTCAGCTAAATATTGGTCAGCCATCAAGACGTGCCACTTACCGATCTTCACATTATCAGCTTACACCGTGAACCGATTGTTGTATATATTACGTGATATGGAATATATTGATTTATTATTATTGTTATTATTACTACATAGGTTCAAAACTTGATAGAATACTATTAATATTATTTTTCTCGAAGTTATTATACTCCGACTGGAATGAGAAAAAGAACTAAACTACTTACGTAAGCTCGTAACTTGAAAATATAGGTACATTTTGAAAGAAAAAAAAAGTATCACCAATACATAAGATAAATTGAATTATTGTATAATAAAGTGTAATTCATTTAAAACGGTATCGGAAAAAAAAAATATTAAATTTCACATAATATTTGTTTTCTATCGATAACAAATTTGATCAACGTTCAATCGCTAAGTTTGAATTTGAAATTTGAAAATTATAGATTTTCTAGATTACTAAAGTAAATGAATGATAATTACTCTGTGTCCGTAGTCTTACTATTCTTGTTTATAAGATCGTTTCAAATCGTACGTACCACTATCAAATTACTAATTTATATACATAAATCTAAGCCTAATTCTACAAACTAAATTTTTGTGAAACTTTATAATGTATAAAAGATTTTTCTAGGCGTATAAACCCAATAAAACATTGACACTACAAAAAAATTTAAATTAGTTAATAATTTTATAATTCAATATGGGTTGATTTAAAAATCGGCTAAAATGTTTTCTCAACGTAATATTTTTGCATTTTTCTTAAACAATTACCTAGCGAGCTATTTAAAATAATAATGATAGTAAGGTTATAACTTTTAGTATTGATATTTCATACTTCATTAAATTTGACTTACTTAAACCAAAAGTTTCACAAACTCACACTGCACAAAACTTTGTGTTGTAAGTGATTAAACCGTAATAGGTTCTAATGTTAAGAGATTTCCCTTGAATATTCTATGGTCTGGTAGATAAAAAAACCCCATTATTGTTGAGTAATCTTAGTCAATTTCCATGGAAATTATTCCTTATTAATATAATATATGTGTTATTGTAAATACAATTTCAATAATGATGTTTGAAATAAATTATTCAATTATATAATTAGATCACTCTTGGCATTTTACAGTTCTAAGATATTGTATTTATTATTATGTTTCATTTTTTGATTTGGAACTCGGCCAATTTATTCAACCATGTGATATAAATGTGGTGATATATAAAATAAAAATATTAGAACAATATTATTCTTACTGAAATGTATGCGAACTCTATAACAGATTATTTTTATTGATTTTGTTTCATTAAATAATTATACTAGATTATGGTTATATGTATGAAAAATCTGATCAACAGCTAATCTATATGTAGCATATAGGTATGTAATATCAAATTTATTTTAGTACTAAACACACCGGAGCCCAGTTATAAAATGAGACATTAATACATTTTTGATAATTATAATAACATAACAATAACAATATTATAATATAATATGAACGTCTTATATTTTAATATTTATTTTATTTGTTTATTTTTTATATTTGGAGAAAAATCGACTCATATCAGTGAGGAAATTTCTAAAGGCAAATACAATTATATTTAATCGATTAATAAACCTAAACTACTGATAAAGATACCTACGTTATTAATATCAATTTCTTAAAAAATCATGGCTAGTATGAAACAATTGATGAAAAATTCTCCGAATAAAATGTATGATGAATGCATTTCTGAATTATTAGTTACTTTACAAGTTCCTATATTATATAGGTAACAATAGAGGGTTAATGAATATTGAAATGTGCAAGTACTCTGGCCTTTAATAATGAGTTATAGTTTTCAAAGTGCATTTTCTCTTTAAATTATTCGTCGGACTTAAATTTGTCTGATATTATATGTCTGTATAATTTTATTTTATAATACCAACCAATATTTGAGTAATACCTTTATTTATAAATTATTCCTTTTGAGCAATCACTGTATTTCTGCATTCATGCCTTTTGATATAATTTTTATTTTATTTTTATGGTAAATATTTATTACGACGTCCAAAGTTTAAATATTTTAATATCCCGTAAGCATGTGAATTACAGTGACCAAAGCAGTTTTTATTTTGAAAATTAAAATTAAATTTCAATTAAATAAAGAGCAATTGCTATGTAACTGGAAGAACTTTCATAACTCTTGGAAAAAAAAAAATATTAAGGAAAACACACCGAATTTATAATATAAAATATACGACAGAAGCTCTTGCAAATTAAAAAAGTTTGCGCTTCCACGGAATTTGATAACTTACATATTTTCCTAACGATAGCATAAAGTTGTTAATTAAAATGTTTGAGAAAAATTAAATTTTAATTGTTTATAAATAATTATGTATATTGGAAAAGTTAATTTTTAAACGTCCATATACCTATGTATATCGTGAAGTGTTTGTTGCAAATTGATTTGTATACGCCTAAAACTTGGTATACTATTTGTTTAAAATAATATTACACCAAACATTTTATATCTAAACGGTGTTAATATCGGAGAATGAAAATAAAGTTAATTTCGATTTATACTCGTATATTTACGCACTATTATAGTTTGATTGTATATAAAATAAAATATTCCCAATAAAACCATCAAACGGGGAAAAACTTTTAATAAATGATATGTTATCAATTTATTATTCTCGTATTTAATAATTTTTAACAATATCATGACATTCACCGCCATACGTGCAAAATAACAATTTTACAGCTCACGCGTATGGGCGTGTAAAGCAATGAGTTTTTTTTTATTTAATTTTAATAAATTAAAATATAATTCCATTAAATATATATTTATATATATACATGTGATACTGAGTCGCAAAGTAGATTATATAAATTGTATATTAGACATTTTGACAATAATAATCCAATGAAAGGAAAATAATGTTTTTTGATTGTTCAATGAAAATTTCCACGAATTCGTTATGCTTAAATAACTTTTGTTATTGCGATATTGTTTAAGTTTAATACAATATTTTCGCTCAAATATAATTTTACTGCTCGACGATTACAATAAACGTTTTAAAAATATAACCGTAATGATTATAATAACACTTTTATCAGATCATTGTTCGCTCCGTTGAAAATTACAATAAAACAATTAGAAAATATAATTAGAATTACAAGTAGATTAATATATAAGGATATTTTATTTTTTAATAATTATTAATTAATTATATAATGTAAGAAAATATATTATATTAAAATATATTATAAACTGTGTAATTAATATTATTTATCACGTTGCGTTTAGGACTACGCCTGGACGGATTGTCGGAGCCGTCTGGTGGTTCTTCACGGTGATATTGATATCGTCATACGTTTCTAACTTCACCGCGTATTTGATCGTGCAGAAAATGTCCACGCCAATCAGCACACCAGAAGATTTAGCAGCGCAAACCGAAATCGAGTACGGTGCTCTTTCTCACGGGTCTACTTGGGATTTTTTCAAAGTAAGTTATACGCACGTGGGCACACTTGAACTTCCTTCGTTGAGGAACGTCTATTACGTTTTCCTCTGTAGCAGGTACATCTTCTGTACATATGATAGCTGTATAAGATATGGGGATCCGAAAAATCTCGGAAATTCTAAAATATTCATAACAGTGTAGTGTATAAATAAATCATCGATGTGATCGTTTTGTACGTTATGTCGAATTCCGTTAAATTACCTGTTTCATGAAATCGGCAACGCCCTTGCCCCGAGTACGTGAGTTCGTGTACGGAGGTATGATGCCGATCACGTTAAATCGGCAAGGCCTCGAATAAATTGTAATGATTAATTTCGTTATGTATAAATTAAAATCGTAGGTCTAATTCGCAAAGGCCGTTAAGCCCTTAATGGTTACATTTTACCGTAGAAGAAAAAAAACATTTAGTAAATCTACATTAGTGAACTTCGCTGCTCCTAGATGATGACATTCCTTACCGTTCTTTATGTCACGTATTATATTATGTACGCTGTGTTCAATGAATAACCCCTAATAAAAGACAAATAATGCTAAATAAAGTTGAATCACGACTTTTTTGCGGTTCAAACATACATCAGAAATACGACAATATTCCTATTTATTAATTTTATGTAGTATAAAAATAAACAAAATTTCAATTTTATCAAACGAAATAGTTTTTTTTTTTCAATTTCATAAACAAATAATCCCGATAGTTAAAAATAATGGACATCGACCTTTGATAGGATTTGAACCGATGATATATTCTACATTACTTTTAAATTTATATTTGATGTTCGGAATTTGGACATTGAAGTGCACACAAAAAATATGTTTATTTATTATGTTTTATAAAATAAGTTATTTCATATTTGTGGTACATACTAATTGAAGTGATGGTCTAAAAATCAGTATTAAATATTGTTTCAAAATATAATGGTCTAATATTTTATTTGCTATGAACATAAGGATTTCAAAATACCACAGTATATTATGTATTTGTAATTCATGCTTAATCACTGTATTGGAAGTATTTCTTTTCCTATAATAATAATAATAATAATAATAATAATAATATTTTACTAGTTTATTCTCAATACTAGAAAAGGCTACTTGAAGAACTTATTGATATACATACTATATATATTCTTTCACGGGTTCCTCGAATCGCCAATGTGCATCGGGGTTTTTTTTTTTTTTTATTATGCTTTACGGTAGGTGAAAACTATATTTTTTTTTATTCAAAAACTTTTTGCCTGGTGGTGACTTTGTCGACGACATTTGGAATTATTCTCAATACTTGATTGCCCCTATAATAAGTTGTTTATCCAGCGATGTCTGCAAACGTCAACACCATTAAATTCAAGCCATCGGAACTATATGAAAATAAATTATTCACCGAATTCATTTCGTACTGTGCTTTTTCTCCGGGTGCAAATGTAATACATTTCCATCCATAACCTTCAATACATTTATTGTGGACTACACGGGGAGAAATAATAAAAAAAATAAAAAAATAAACACCATAGGTACCCGCCGCGTAGCACTAATATAGACTTTTCCCATAACGAGTTCAGTTTTTGAGTTCTATCGACTGTAAACCTTGGGTGGCTATGTGTTTTTTTTTCGGAACAGAACTTTTCGTTTCGGGCCATTCACCAAAGTCGTTTCTTAAGCGCTTTTCGCTCAATGCAGAAAGAAAAAAAAATGTCGGGCAAAAGAAACAGCAGGAGAAAACAATCGATATTATTTTCACCGAACTGCTCGCGAATGGCTCTGACTAATTTTCGCTGGAGACATGATTAACAAAATAAGTAAAAAACACTTTTGGGACGTTTTCGTTGAACGAGAAATCATGATCTCATTACTTACGGCCTTATAATTTTAGTACACAAATTAAAGGTTTTCATTCTATGTAATAGTGTTTCTAAATGGAGTCTCAAAAAGAAAAAAAAAATTGTTTACGATTATGTTTAGTGGTAATTTTTTTATATTTTTTATTATATTCACTCGTTGGGTAATTCAGTGATGTTAAAGATGTACATGATTTTTTATTCCATACTTTTGATACACAAATAATGAAATAACAATAAAATGTCACTGTTATTCCATTTCCTTTTGCAGTTATCGAAACGTAAATATTATTCCTCATTTCCATTGAACGAACGTTTTTCAAAAATTGGCGCACATATTACGTGACGTGCTTTTAAAACGTTGAACACGGCGTTAACCATTTATCATAAAACCGTTAACCTCAATCGCGTAGTTAAACAAATAATGATTATTAATATTAACCCATTTTCTTTGATTGTTGTGCCATAGAAATCGCATAGTTCGTTGTACAGCAAAATGTGGCAGTTCATGAACTCACGGACACACGTGTTTGTGGACACATACGACGAAGGCATACAGAGAGTGAGAAATTCCAACGGGAAGTTCGCCTTGCTAATCGAGTCACCAAAAAATGACTTTGTGAACATGAGGAAACCTTGTGATACAATTAAAGTCGGGCGTAACTTAGACGTCAAGAACTACGGGATAGCGATGCCACTCGGATCCCCGCTGAGGTGAGACTGATATTTATTTTATTTTTCCTTTTTTCTTTTTTCTTTTTTTTTTTACACGCACATATCTATACGTATATAATATTGACAAATCTCGTTTGGGACTTTTGGGAAATAAGATCACCGACGGGATATAAGACGCGTGGTCGAAAGGGACGTGGGGAGGAATATTACGCGCGTCTTTCGGTTGAATGACTCCCACGGATTACATTCCGCGAAATCACATTTTCCAAGACGAGAGTCTGATATGAAGAAGAAGAAAAAAAAATGAAAAACCCAATTTTCTATGACACATTTTTGATCATAAAAAAAATACACACACACACGCGCGTTTGCATACGTCATACGTACGTATATTTTGTACGTGTCTATGGAATACGATTTGCGAAAGCCATTGGTTAACCGACGGAATTTTCGGAACGCGCGGCCGTTACTCTGTCGGCGATTATTTCCGTACCGGGAATACGCTAGGTACACTTACAGTGCAGTGCTTATGCTTATGCGTGTGCCGTAGAAACGCCGGGGTGCTGTAAATGTTATTGCGCACGCGCGCGCGTATCGCGTACCTACCCAGTTAAACGCTATGCGACACGTGTCCAAAGGGACCTACGAACATCACCACCTTCGCCGTAGTAAGCGAAATCAGGTGGTCATAATTGCTAATTTTCAATATTTTAAACATGATTATAACTCAAAAGCCTTTTGAATCGCTAGAACATCAAGAGTAAAAATATGTGATTTAAATAAAAAAATTTTCCACGCAAGTTATAATGATAGTTTTTCTATTTAGCCATTATTTTCCCGAATTGTAATGCTTTGCACTCTTATATTTTACTCATATTTTGTCATTATAGGTATTATAAAAATTATAAAATTATAAATCCAAACATTTTTTTTTTATAAAGTATACATAAGTTATTTTCAACGGAAAGTTATAGATATTTCACTATTTCGGAAATTTTTCTACTTTTGGAGATTGCAGAAAAAATTTACTAAATTGTATGTTTTCACTATTACTTACATGTTATATTGTAAAATTCTAAAACTAAGCGACCATGCCGCGGTGAACGGAAGGGACGTGACAACAGAAAGTCATTCGGTGCACATCGTGTGCCTTCCGCCACATGAAAATAATTTTAATCGTGGACTAGAGCTGCCCCCCGGCGCGCAAACCCCCGTACAAAATTCAAATGCGCTATATTAACATATTATGATTTTTCGATGCGTTTGCGTCGTACACTACACTTGTGCGCCATAACTCAGGAGGCGAGGCTTGTCCTACCTCTCGACAAGACCGGGCCAAGTACCGGAATGAGTAAGAGTTGTTTTCGTACCGGCTCCCGCGTGCGTTTTGAAAATTATAAATTGTTTAATTTATGACGTTACGGCGCATATAGTGCACGGACGTTGTTGTTTTTTTTTTTCATTTTTCTGACAAAATGTTTTGTTTATCATAAAAGTGAGAAAAACACATTTTAATTTATGAATGGAAAGAAGAGAACAATTTTTTTTAAACATAACGTCAAAAACGTTTAGTTTGCTTTTTTTTCCAAAAGCAATGAAAGTGTGAAATCGACCTGGGGGCCGCATTAGAATTTTCCGCGGGCGACATTATCAGTGTTTCACAAGTTTTCAGAAGAGTAGTAGTGACACGGTTTGTGGCGGAAAGGCGCGGGGGGTCGAACAAAATCACAGGTTTTAGTCTATAATAGTTTGTATCAGTTTGAAATATAAACTGTACAAACCATGGTCGTCAAACAACGTAATTCGTTTTTATCTCTCAAACGTGTATTGTACGCACAAGCGTTTGCTTTTTAAATTAATAAGCCGCAAGTGTACAGTAGTGAAACACGACTATAAAGGTATTTATTTTAATAATTATACGGATAAACTCGTAATCTACTGATCGGAGGTGTATGTAAAACGATGTTTGTTATAAAATGTGTTTTAACGGATATTTAATTATTCAAACGGTCAACTTAAAATATACGCGACATAATAATCTGTTTTGTATACTCAATGAACTGACGGATTAATCGAATGGGAAAAAATACATTTAAGTTTATAATAATTTATAAACCGAATAGAAAAAGGGACCATTTAAATATAAATATATAAACTTCATCGTACATGGTACTCTAATAAATCGTTAATAGCACGAGAGCGCGTATATTTAAGCGTTTACATGTAGGTGGTTTTTACGTTTTTTAAATTACGACCCAAAACATTTTATTTTCACAATAAAGTCGATTTATGATAATGCAAAACTCGGTAATCAAAATATCTGATAACTTAGATTACATTTTAGGACCATTAAAATTAATTGTAATGTGAATTTATCTGGTTAATTCGAATCTCCCTAAACTCGAGTATTATTTATATGAAGTTTTAGTTTTTACGACCGTGCTGTATCACGAACTGTTGAGTTTGAAACAAAACTGAATACGTGGTTAAATAATAAATCCACCACGAGTTTATCGTACCTACCTATTAATTTTGTGTAACTTATTCGAAAATATTACATTCTGAAAATGATGGTTGAATACAAATGTAATAACACCACAATTATGAATATTAATGTGTTTTCTTTTTTCTAGTAAATGCAATTTATATAATACTGTCCATTTTTACTCTAATTATCGTATTTGTACTGCACGCCTTATGCTTCTGCACGTACCTTTTACTATGATAAACACACAATTAATACAAAACGCGTCCAAAAAATCGGCAAAACTCAATTATTCTAAAGCCAAGTGACTTATTTTAAATGCTCGATGCTTACATTGTTATAACAAATGGTAACATAGTATCGTACACTAAGTCGCATCGCGTTTTATCATGGGATGGCAGTAAAAATAAAAAATACCAACTTCACTTGCAACTTTAGGGAACTATTGATCAACGGAACAGATGGGTTATTCCGTCGTGGGAACATCAGTACATCATCATTAAAAGCTTACGAGTTTGTTATGGAAATCTTCTCGAGTCCATCGGGACACGTATTGCCACAGGTGTTCGATTACTAACATAATATTATAATGTAAGAGCCGATATTGCAAAAACCTGGTTAATTATCGTATATCGTTATAACTTACGTTAAAATATTCATTATGTTCATCTTTATTTATTATCCGCATCGTTAACCTAACCGTTTTCGTTTTTATCATCAAAACTATCGTAGTTATATTTTCAGCGTGTCGACAATTTCAATCACAACACGGTGTTCGTGTTCCGCGAGAATTAACATTTTCAAACTCATTTAATTTAGTTAACACTTTGAACTATCGAAACAGTTTAATATTATGTACATTTTTTTTAGGCTAGGTAAATTGGGTCCGCAATATTTTGTGTACATTTCGAAAGCCGTAAATTGAGTCCCGAGGAAAAAATGTTGTTTTTAAATATAAATATATTTCTACCCTTATTATTGAGATGGAGCTTGAGAACCCTAAGCTGCCTATAACAATAAAATATCTGTTATCATTTGTTGTATGAGTTTGATGTTTTAGAACAGGTAAATAGTTTCATAGATTCTGATGAAAAAGAACTACCCATCATAAATGACAGTTGAAATTGTAATCATAAACTATAAATACGAGTGAGTCGATATATATATTTGAATATAATTTTAAATACCTAATTTTGGACTAATTCCTTGTATTTAGAATAAATATTAAAAAATTCATATATATATATACGTTCCTTATTAAAACGGTTGTTGAAGTTGATGCACATTAACGCATACAGTTGCAATTGTGCAACGGACTTAAACGCTGAACAATTGGTTTATCTCGAATCCCGACATATATCGATAGCAGTGATAGCTGTGATAGACATCTATAGATGGATATACATAGATACATAGCTTTGTTATAGACATATAAGTGTTCTCAAATTCTATCACGACAGTATAAGTAGAAATAGATTTGGTGAACACGAAAATCGAACTTTTTTCGGTTTGGCTTAAACGATGACTGCCCAGTTGGATTTTAACTACTTACTATAACCTATAACTGTAGTCACTTTCTTTTAAAAATGAGGTAACAGTTTCTTAAAATAAAAAAAGAAAACAATTATTTGCCCTAAATTATGCCAATTTTTCTCCAAAAATATTAAAATATTTAGTGTATATGTGTTGTGTTCTGTGTATCGTACAAAAAAGGGAGGTTAAGGCTTGGATCACACTATGCGTTTATCAGTTACTGACTCCATTTCAGCCCATATCCTAATATTTTTAACTTTTTTAACGAATGATTAGAAATATGGTCTGAAATGTATGCAAAATAACGAAAAAAATAAAAACAAAAACAAAACAAAAAAGAAAAGTACGCCCGACAAAGAACAAAATGTAAGAGAGCAAATTATAAAATACTGTATTAATATGATAACCCGATTTGAGTTTGTTAAATCCGTATCATATATATAAGTTTTTACCAAGAATATTATATGTATTCTAAATTACACATATTATATTTTAATTTAATTATAATAGTAAAAATACCATAATTAAAATTTGACTTCTTATAAAGATTATTAGTTATAAAAAAAATAAAAACATAATTGGTTTTTTGCTGGGACTTTACCTACTACCTTTTTTTCCCCGAGACCCAATAAACCGAAAAAAGGTCATTTGGGACCCAATTTACCACTGCCGCTTTTTTTATACCAATTCCCCCAAGACTACCGAGATGCTTGAGCAAAATTCACCAGTTTCAATCAACGAAATGTACTAGTTACCCTTACATATTATTTACACGATTATAATACCAACCCGTAATGTAGGGAAGGTAAATCACCTGGTGCAAAGACAGAGTTTTACCAGAATGCATAATTTTAGACGCGTCTAAGCTGATTGCCGTTATATAGGTAACGAGTTACGACACTAACAATATTAGCCTTGATCGCAGTACAATTTTCATAAACATTCATTATATATGTAATATAAATACGAATATATATTATACGAATAATGTATTGTAGATATCTAAATGTGTACCTTTCATTATATTCACATTATTTTATTGGTAATTATTATAAAACGCATACCAATAATAATATTGTCATTGTAAATGTATAAATTATTTATGATTGTTTTTTACTATTTTTTGATAAATTACATGTTACATATAATTATCAATAGTGTATTAATTATATATATATTTTTTTTAAAATATTTGTTTTCCTTAATTCTTATAATAATCGTACATATAATATGTGAGCACAATTGGTTTATTGGGTTAAGGGAAACTGGTATATTTGTTAAAAGCTGAAAACAGCCGCTGAGAACAACTGGTAAAGTTAGGTTAAGACCTCTACGGACTAGCATTGCTAACGACGTATCTTTCTCACCTTGATATTAATATAATATGCTGTTAAGTTGTGAGTTTTAATTTAGGAAACAAAGTATTTCGCTTTGATAAAGAAAATCTTTTTAAATATTTATGTCGATCATCGTCTAGGTACTTAAACTGCACATTGATTTATTAGTTATTACGGATATATTTCCGATGTAACCAGCAAAGTCTGATGTTTTATTATGTACCTAGTTGATATAATTATTTTTCAAACAAAAATTCTGATATTTTAAATTTTATTATACGAAACAATAACTAAATTAGAAAGAAAATCTGAGATTTGATTGTTTTTAAAATTAATAATGATGTAGTGGTAGTAAATTTAATATTTTATTTTAAAGCGTGTCTCATCATGCGTACACAAATTTTGAATTTGAAATTATAAATATAATTGATTTTATTTTATATAAATTATTTGGTACTCATTATTGGTAATGGGTTAAAGGTCCTGGTCCACAAAGTATTACCTCAAACCTTCGGAGAACAGATGAGATTTATTTTCCACAACATAATATATATTAATCTTTTAGTGTAGATAAATCGGACACTTTTTTGGCTACCGTCGAAAATTCTTGGCATCATATATTATTATCTTAAACGTCGATATTATATAACCATATCAACACGTAAATAGTTAAATTATGCGATATTATAATTATATAAGATTAAAATGTCCATACACTATCGAAGGAATATAATTTTCTTAGTTTACTACTCAAGTAAATTTATAGAATGATGTAATATTTATTTAAAAATATAATATTTATTGTCTCGTCGTATAAGTATTATCGTCGGTATTTATAAATATTTCATGGTATCATGGTTCACAATTTACCATCATCATTGTTCACACTAACAGTACTTTAATTTCAAAAGGATACATAGTTGTGTACTTACAAATTCCGAGATAGCATTTTTTTTTAAATATTGATTTTTATTTATGCACAAATTGGACTCATGTTTACCTTATTACCATTAATTTATGAATTGTATTATTTATTTTTATTTTTTTATTATAATTGAATTTAACATTTTATTTTAAGTCATAGGAAAATGTACAGTAATTTAATCTTCTTTAAATATATTTTTAAATCATATATGAGTGGATACATAAAAAAAAAAAACTTATAATTATAATTTAAGAAATAATAAAATAATAAGCTGTTTTAATAAAAAAATTATTTTTTCAGTTTAAAAAATATAGTACAGTTCATGAAGTACTTTAAGTAGAATTCAAAATATGTATTGGTTATCAAAAAAAAAAATATCAAGGATATAAGGTTCACATTTTTAGAACAATTAAGATATATAGAGTAATACATATCTAAAAATTAATTATAACAATTTTTTTTTACCTTTTAAAATATTAACTTACCTCTATTTTTTTGAAATTTTTATGTGCTCAAGTTTTTACATTTTGTGTATTTATCCTAATTTCAGTGATTTCAAAAGACGTATATCATAAGCTTTTTTTTTCATTAGTTTACAGTCAATATTCTTTTGTACGACTTGTTCAATTCAATTATAGCCAAAATAGCTATAGGTATCAAATTATATTTCCCTAGGATTTTGGAATGTACAACCAAAAAAATAAAATTAATCCGAATATGCGATGTTTATTCTAAATAACATACCAAATCGTTACACAGTTTTTAATTGTATAGCAAAGAAAACATAATATAATTAGTACTGGAAAAAGTTATAAAACGGCGCAATGTACACGACTAGTGTAAAATAATGTAAACAAGTACACGACTGTAGACCGAAGTTTTTCTTCGGTACTTCGAGAAACAAAAATAGTAATTTATTATTATTTATTACATAATAATATGTATAACATTGTACAAGTTGAATCGGTAATAATACTGGGCAAACGAATTACGATAATATTGATTTTATAACTACATAATGGCTGTATTTTAAATTTAAAATTATTTACGACGTGGCACTGGTGTGCTTTTCATGGACAGGCATTTTAATAATTCGTTACCCCACAAATGATTGTACAATATTATATATTATGTTATGTATTATGAAATACAAGTATTGTAACCGTAGTACCTCCATAATATACTGTGTACCTACCCTATATCTCGGCAAATATGATAATATGAAAATGTATTTTTTATTTTCAAATAGCTTGTTATTTTTAGTAAGGAATAATAAATCCCCCGTGTTTTGTTTTAATGGTTTTATATATAAACAATATTCTCATTCAACATTACTCTACCTCCGGTCGGACCCGATAAGCGATTTATAAGGGTATCGAGAGGGTCCCCGAGGGCCATCGAAAAATGCTCTAGAGCCAAAAAATGGTTGGAGGGGGGCCCGCAGTAGTAGCAGTGGGGAGTGGCGGTGCCCTGCAGTTTGATCTATATGGCCGTCCTTCCGTTAATTTTATCTCCGCCCAAACGGTATTCCCGCGGGTCCATTCGGACACAACACCCATATTGCGTTTATTTCTCTTTCATGCGCTCGATAATCCAAAGGCAATTCGTTTGCTATAACCAGAACTGCAGAAATAAATGTGTCAGTCCATGGCCGCTGATTTTCAATTAGGAACAGTATGCGTTGTAGGAACGAGTGAATTGCACGTCGAATACCGAAAGTTGGTAGTATCTGAGAATCGGATACTAGAACGAAAAATAAAATAAAACACTCAAATAAAACACGGTTCGCATTAAATTATAATCGTATTATTTCTACAGCCGGTTCACTTGTATTAATAATCATTAAAACTTTAAGACGTATGATGTGTCCAAGAAAAAATTGTTATTGGGGATTCGATTATTAGGTTCGCGTTATCATTCATACAATAATTTCTAATTTTTCTTTTTTTATTGATTTACCCCAAACACTAATTAAAATTATGTTATTTTATTTTATTTTTTCATCCTAGGAATCGAATCAACACCGCGATTTTGCAGATGACCGACAGCGGTGAACTTGCAAGGTTAGAAAACAAATGGTGGATTGATGAGTGCGGTTATGAGGCGAAGGTGAGTTACATATCAAATCGTACCCCTGGAAAGTTTTTCGACGTTTATGGTCAAAAGGTTTATTAAAAATTTAAATATGGCTATTTTATTCTTAACGGATCGATACATTCATCAGATCACTTACTCCTTTCGAATGCCATTGACGTATGTCACTGACGATCTAGGCTATTTTTCTACTACCGCATCCTTTTTTTTTCTCTCTTCCATCCCAGTCGCCATAAAACTCCGTCGCACAGTTTAACGGGTAGTGCCATCGGCCGCTGTTCTTTTTTTGTTTATAAACCTTTACTAGTTTGGTCCGAAAAATAAAACCGAATACACTCACAATATCCGGCAAAATTGTGGCAAACATTTCAAAATTACTCAAACCTTACCTCTGGTCGAATGCTAAATGTTTCCTAAACACACCAAAGCGTTCAAAATGTACACGGCTATATAATATATATATATATATATATATATATATATATATATACAATATACATAAATACGTTTGTTTAGTAACGTAATGCTAGAAATCTCGATTTTGGCAAAGAGGGGGAAAAAATACATAAATAAAACAATCTGAAAGTTATTTATTTTCGTGAAAGAAAAATACATCGAGGGTTTGGCCACTTAAAGACCGTTTTGAACAAAAACGGTAGTTGAATTTTTAAAACTTTACTTTCAGTCCATTTGCTTATTCGCAGTTTTACATTACTCGCGTACCCGCAGACGAAGAAAAAAAAATAAGAAGAGAAAAAAATGTGTTATAGTAGCAATTTATGTTCTTTTTATTTTGCACTTGCTGCAAGAGTACACGACAGTAAACTTTCCTCTTCTCGCTCCGCTCCGTCCTTCACATGCGCCATAAAACGCGAAATATCACTGAATTTTTATTAAAAAGTCAAAATTTGCCAACGTTCTACACACCGCATAATATCTTAATTCCCGCAGGAGTCTTTCCGCAATGCCGAGTTGACGCTGAACAACATTGCCGGTATATTCTACATACTGGTGCTGGGACTCATCGTTGCAATAGCCGTGGCATTGTTCCAGTTCTGCTATCGAACGCATTCGGATCAAGCCAACTCAAAAGTAAGTATAACATTTTTATTTATGTACGGAATCGTTGATAATATTGATTGCGGCCGTGCACTTATAAAAAACTCGAGATCATCTCGGGGCGAACGAAGTGATACGCATCCTGCCTGCTTGAGATACCACGATAGTTTTGATTATTGAATACATTGATTAAAAAAAATGTTTGAATAAATTATTAAATTAGTAGTTTATAATCACTTATAACAGTTTAACGGAATATTTGAAAAGAAATTTGTTGACACAAGAATTTATGATAATGTCTAAGGAAAAATGTTTAAATTTATGGTATGTTTTGATACACTTATTAGAAGGTATATTAATGTAAAGTGGTTAAAATTAATTTTTTTATCGACATTTAAAGGTAAAAATTTTATTTCATCATTACCCTGTACGGTGTTAAAGGTTAAGTTGAATTAAACGCAATGTACAAAGTAAATTGAGTTGTTCAGTCAATTGACATTTTCTTAAATTATTTTTATTTTATTTATTCATTTGTTTACCCTTGAATGATCATGTACATTGGGACTGTTATTTTTTAAAATCAATTAAAAATTTGCGACTCTATGAGGATTAGTGCGCCCTACAGCTAATCCTTTATTTTTAACAATTTTTCGTATTTGGCTTTACGGTTGTCACTGATATTGCATATACATAATTTTGACATTTTTTCGGCTTTAATTTATGATACATAAACGTATATATACGGGACATATGGAATCCTAAGTCTTTGTTTTTCTTTTCGGATAAGTCCGTGAAAATATTATAAAAGTAACAAAATTGTTTACAAAACGGACTTTTATATTATTAAATATGTTCACAGATCAAACTATATAGCCGAAAATTAATAAAAAATACACTTTAACTGATAAAGTCTCTCTCGTATAACTATATATCTTACAAAAAAAATTGTATTTCTTAAACTTCCACGGTATATGATATTTTTTCCTGGCACCTATATAATATTTTAGAAAAAAAAATTATACTTTTTACTTAATTTTAATCCGGATTTAATTTGAATATAAATCTGTATTTTTTTGTATCTTTAAAGTCATAGTTTTTTTATTTAAGAAGATTTTGTACTAAAAAAATAAAAATGTGTCTTCGCTTGAAATGTATATAAGTACTGCAAAAGCTTATTATTAATTTAATCAACACTGTTTTATTGCAATTTTTAAGCACTGAAAAATATATTTGTTTATCTTTCTTTCGTCAAAAATAAAGCAATTTTAGCTAATTTAAAAATATACACACAATTGGTTTAATACTTAATGTTAAAATTAAAACGATGAATACTTTGGTGTTTTTGATCTTAAAACAAATAATTCCTTCATAAAAATCCTCTATCGCGCATCTATAAAAGAATAAGTTCCATTGGGTACGTTAAGGAATAAACTAATGCGTAAACATAGTTGGTTACTATGTGATCTGTAAGGCATTTCCGATAATTTATTATTATTGTGCTATTATTATACGGGGATTTGTATTATTTTACAAAACGTTTCTCATAAACAAAACAACTTCACGAATACTGTTTGCTTATAACCGCCGTCACTGAATAATATAGTTATCGATTTCGGTACATTCAGTTGTGGCTCTTTTGAAAATTGGCGTTCACCTGGTTAATCATATTATAGCTTATTTTCATAATAATTATAACCTCATCTGGGGTTTTTTTCTGTAGGTTATTTATGATTTCTGTAGGTATGTATTACTGTATACTTTATCTGTGTTGTTCAACATTAATTGTAGCCTAACGATGATACTTACATAAAATATGTCGAATTTAGAACACTACTCTTTCGTTACTAGTACAGAATCGAAATCACTGGGAACGGATGTTAGCCTTGAACATTTTCTATAACTCATCATTTTTTGAAAGGAAACCATATGCTTTCGATAAGTTATTCATATTCTTAATCGTGCCGCACATGAAGCAATTAATCGTTCGACAGATTGTACAACTTTGTTCTATACGATATCACAAACGATCATTGTAACGTGTATGGAATTGTTGTGCATCGTGTAGTACGACGGAGTGAAGTTTGAACATGCATAAAACCCATCGTACGGGAAGTTCGCCGTACGACAAATCGTAACATGTGTGGGCCTCCGTACAACAGGGTTGATCGATTTAATAACGATTGTTTACGATGAGTTTCACAACTTTTAGTACGATAAGTTGTATGAATGTGTGTGATTTAACTTCGCTTACTGTTGGATAACTGATGGACGATTTGTCGTAAGATAAATTGTATCGTGTATACTGTATGATACGTTATATTGACACTTACTTCTCAAAGATAAATTAAATTTTGTAATCATTGAGGCGAGTTTAATTGTGTTTAATTAGTTATCAAGGTTTTAGTTTTTATTTATTGATAGAACGGCGGTATAAGATAATTTAATCCGTGTTCTATAAAATATCGAAAGTAATAACTTTTCAAATCCGTTTCATTCGCATTTATTTCATATCACGATTAAAATGAATACATTTTTTTTTGTTTAACGCTTAGAAAATTGGATTTTCAAACACTATCAAAAAAATCTTACAACTATATTACTCTATTGAAACTTTAAATTTCGAAGGTTTTACTCGATAGTATATCATAGTACTCACCACTTATCGCTTATAATGCAGCCAGTACAATAAACAATAAACAAGAACGCGTAATCAAAGAAATAACCGTTTAAAACGATCAAATCGCCGACGATCGACTTGTGTTCGCATCTTTCGTAAACGCGGTGAACGGTTCTCTGAATTCTGAATTCGTTTGCTAGTCAGGGCTACAGATCACATTAAACTATAGTTTAAATCTGCGCGATTGTATAAATAATCGCGCGTAAAATCGTGCGTTGCAGGTGTTCATTGTGCTCAGTTATACCTGCGAGGCGGTAAGTGTAAATCGAACCACCTCACCACTTACCCGGTTCGATTGCAAACGAAGATTTAACGATTTAGGCGAAGAAAATGCGCCCACTCGTTAATAATATTATGCGTTATAGATCGTGTATGACGTGCCCCGTAATGCGCGCACACGGACACACGGCTCCCGGCTGTTTGTATAGCGTTTGTAGACCGGAAGCGACGACCCTACATCGTGTTAATATTCCTCGATGAATGTCTGATAATATATTCGAATCCCTTTTTATTGGCCGCGCAAATTAAATGTTTCGCTTACGCGTACCGAGAAACGAGATACGTAACGGTTGTAGTATGTAATGTCGTTTACCTGCGGTATCCGGAAACGAAGCACCCGACCGAACGGTTTATTTGTCGACGAAAATATGATACCATTACGGTTAGGTACTTATAAAAGTAAAAATGTCCCATTATGGCGTGTATCCGAGTAATATTATCGGTGGGTTGGGGGTAGGGAGAGGGAGAGGGAAAGAGAGAGAGAGAGAGAGAGGTGGTGAGAGGGAGGGAGAGCACCGTATATGATTATGCCACTAAATATCCCGTTGATCTTAATCTCAATTAATAATTCAAGTGACACTTTGTTTGTTACACGGAAATGCGAGCAACGTGAGCCGAAGAGACAAGTAAAATCGAATGGTGTTTTAGGATACATCGACGTTACGTAGTTACGGTAGTTTAACTGACAAAGTGAACTGTACCGGATTATCCACGGAAAAGTCTCTGAATCGACTTGGACGATTATTTTTGTTTGTTTTGGCCCAACACAAAACAGAAATCAGTAGAACGGCCGTCTCGATTATTTGATCCGTTCGTCGGAATTCGCTGTTGTCGCCGTAAAAGATCTTTAAAATTTAAACGCACCGCTGTGCGTTCGCCGAAGCATAATCTCCACGTTGCACGTAACGTTAAAAAAAAACCGATTTGGGACGCTTATCATGAATGCTTCCTGTTGTCTACAGAAGTTTGTCCGATTGAATCGCCTCGTTTGCGCTCGTTGCACTCATTAATAGTCTATTATACTTGCGGTACATTACAAACGCATATTGTTACAACTTAAAGCCGAACACGTATAACACGCGTGGAACACCGCAAGCACTCGTACGACACCGCTCACGTTAATCATGCGTTGCTTTTCACAATTAATTTCCACAACATTATGCACGAAATTCGTGTTTTCGCTTCAACATCGACCGTAATAGCGTACCAATCAGACGTGCATTTCTTGTGTTTTATTATAGTTATATCTTGTGGTGTACGAATATTGTTTCGTCCGAACACTTATAAGAATTAAATATGCAGTTATAATCGCTATCAATTCACTCGGAAATATTTTACGACGTACAAACCGTTACCCACTTGCTCACAATAGGTACTGGATGTGTGGTATGATTTTTATACACCAGGGGTGGTCGAATATGGAGCCTCACGAGCCGCATGCGTCTCGCGTCTTATCGTAAGACGTAAAACATTTTTAGTAGATAGTTTTTTTTTAAAAATATAGTGTTTTTCATAAAATATAATAAGTAGAAATTTATTCAATTTTAACGTGTTTTTTAATTCTGAATTAAGCTTATTATAATTATATTGAAACCGTTTGCTGCATCTATATAAAATAAAAATTCTACACGTATAATATATGACGTATCGTTACTAAACTAGAATGCTATAATTTTCAATGTAAATATAATTTAATGATGCGTTGAAAAAAAAAGTAAATACTTTTAAGCGTCCTAAAGTGAAAATAATATTTAAAAGCTGAATTAATGGAGATACTTTCACGTGTACATATGATACGTATACGTATATGATAATTAATAATATTCAAAACTGTTGCATCCGTTAAAATAGATTTTAATATTGGGCATCCGTTTTCAACAACATCAACTACAATAAAATACAAGGATTTTCTAAAATCTTAATGACTGTTTAAGTAATTTTAAGCTTTTAAATCTACCCATTAAAATCAACTTTGGGCTCTTACATATTTTTCTTTATATTGTGCCACTCACGACTCTCTTATCGCTGGCCACCCCTGTTATATGCCATTGAATATCGCGAGTCATTGTTCGGAAAAATGATCGAAAACAGTACAATATAAATTATTAAAATCTTCGAAACATAAGGTCGAACAAATATAACGTATTCTAAGTACAACGCGCACTACAATGTTACATATTATTGTTATGATATCCACCATTCATTTCAAACGCAGTTCATTCGATTGCGCAACGAAACGAAACCGTTTAATTATGTATTGTCGGGTATTAAATAACTTTCAATCTGGCTCGTGGAACTTATCGGAAAAACATTCAATATATTCTGATTGACATCGTACTATAGGTAGTTCGAGCTGCTCTTTTGTTCAAAAAGTGCAAAACGTACACAACACGGTATCAATCTGGGTAGTCGTATGTTACAACGAAAGTCTTCGAGTACAGAAATATTTATAATTTACACTTACACGGAAAATAAAATCTTCACGTGAACATTTTAAACAGCCAGTCTTATCTATATAGTGTTACATGATTAATTTTATGGTTTTACTCGAGTATTAGAACATAAATAAATTGTGTCTAATATCATGTGATATAATGTTAACCTTTTATAGTATGTAACTATAATCAAATAAAATGACATGGATGGCAGCACAAAGTTTATCTTATGGTTAAGAAATATATACCTACATATTATAAACGTCACCTGTGGTTTACTGCACTTACTGTAATAGAAAAAATTTAAAAGGGAAGATATAGGTTTCCTGCGTCGTTTTTTCACCCTTAATTTTATAACGATGCAGAGTGTTTTGGGCTACGCTTTTTATTAGTTTTTGAATAATTAACGCGAACATATTAATGGGTTTGATGGTTATTATGTTCAATAGTTTTAAATACAAATGTATTAATGGGAACAATTTTTTAACGTAGAATATTTGCTCACCCGATATTGTTAATTATAATTACTTTAATTATAGCTCAGTTGATGAAGAATTTCATCGATTTTGTTTTTAAGGTTAACTGGAAATGCATTAAAATAAAAACTACCCTTGTAATACGTAGAATTTCATTAGTTTTAATTGAACTATATTCAGAGAGTTTTAATCAGTTAGTGATCTGGTGAGTTCAATTATTTTTTGATAACGGAAAGAGTTATATGAGTAAGGAGTTCTAAGTAAATCCCTTTGGGCTTAGCGATATAGCTGCCCTCTAAAAAAACTTTCACGATCCACCGGGACTATGGCTTATCGGCCATCAATATAAGATCAAAATCCAATTTCGTTGACAAATTTTTTTCCCTCGTTGATATACGGCTATATTCCACCGAGACTTAAAACGAAGAAAAAACTGATATTTCATTACTTAATAAATATAAAAAACCAGACGTTTTCACGATTTTTCAGTGATCGTTGGCCATTATTGAATGGCACTTAAAACTGAGTTGTTGAAAAATATTATTAAACGTGTTCTGCCGTTGAGTTTATTTGTGTCTTAGTTAATAGAATAACACAGGACGTGAGTTACATATATGACATACAAATTTACAAAACAATGATTAAAAACAATTTTATCACAGCAAAGACACTGGAACTTAAAATAAAATGCTAAATGATAGACAGGTCACAAGTCAACAGATTCTGGTTCATGCGTATATTAAAAGTATTATAAGTAAATTATTGCATAAAGTGCAAGTGAGATTTAGATTAAAAAGAGTATCCAACTATAAATAATGCAAATGTGTAGTGCACGTTAGTACTTAACATTTTTGATAAATATAATCACTTATGTCACGTATTTTATTTGTTTTCAATGTTTTTCCTTCTTGTTTACATAACGTTATAAATGTAGCGGTTAACGGTATATATATGAATGAAAATATTGGATTGAAATGAATTGAAACGCAAAAAAAAATAAAACCTCGAAGCAAACGATTTTTGTACTTCAGGTTTTGCATAGAATACGTTTTCATAATGCTACTCGAACGATAAACATTGCTTTCGATTATTTTTCTGATCCATAACAATGGAAGCGACTTTGTACGCGAAACCGTAAACCGAGTTGATTCGCGAAAACAACAATGTATATTAAGGCGATACGATTTACGCGTGTACCTATATTAAGCGGCTTGTTCGGTAAGACGTTTATTTGCTCCGTGTGTTGATTGCTTCTGCACGCACCGTGATGTCTACTCAGATGCACATTGTTTCTTGTGCGCGATCACATACGCATTATACTTATGGAGATTTTAAGACCACCAGGCTTGGGAATAAAAAATAATCGCACGTCCTTGTAATACGCGAGTATCAGACCGTGCAGTTTATTTGTAGTGCGAGCTGAAAATTACCGAAACGCGCGCGTCTTTAAATAAATAAACCGGCTCTTTAGATGTGCACACAATTCCTGCGGGCGTTTTATGAGGAAAACCAAATACATCAATCATGCGTACATGTTCACGTGGATCACACACACACTGACGTCCTCATGTCGTACATTTTGTCAAGGTGAGCAAGTTAATGAAAATGATTAACTCGAGTTAATTTGTTTAAGTCAACACAATAGATCGTTAAATTATAGGCTAATTGATAGAAATAATAAAGGAAACTGTACAATACAGGTTTAACTTTAATACGGAGAAATATACTGAATTAACTTAATTATAAAAATGTTGATTGAATTTCTAATAAGCTCTTCTAAAACGATTGTGTTCTTAAGACATAATAATTACCCGTTTCGTCGAATATTTATCATAATATTGATGCACACTGCAGTAGTACAATTATGTACGTATTTATACAAATCCTTTAATTACATAGGTAGACAATAAGTTCAACTTGCGTTTTTTTTTTTTTTTACTGATTTTAAGTGTATTCAAAATAAAAATAAGTCAGACAAGTTATCGTTTAAAATATCTGAACAGTAATTAAACTAACACGATCTTAGAAGTTATTACGAATGATAAACTTATAAATCAAAACTTAAAAACGAACCGGTATTGATGTGTTTATTTGCCGCGCACAAAGAATTAGAAAAATCGGCATTGTATAACACGGCGGCGCGTGCCCTTGAGCGTTAAACGAGAATTTTTACGGCATTTGATACTTTATAATACCGTTATATTGGTTGTGTGTGTGTGTGTGTGTGTGTTTGCTTGACTGAAAAATCGGTTTTTCGCGCTCAAAAGTTTGCATAAGGGATGAATAGCGTACATGCACACATAGTGACGGGAGAGACGCGCGCTAGGGGCCTTTGACGTAAACTCCGTGTCGGATTCGTGCCGCGTCACGTCACTCGACCCTTCACCGCGGTCTTACACGCGCGAGCGGCGGCATAATATTCGTATACCATGTATGTATATAATATGTATACAGATGACTTATGTACCGCGTTTCGCTCGGTTACCGTGGTCCGCGGTATAGTAATAATAATGTAATATATTATACAAGGGAATACACGCATTACCATCGTATACTATGTCACGGTCGCGCGCGCGGTACGTTCTCGAGACCCGCGTAATCCACCGTAGACGTTTTAACTGCAATAATGCGCAACAATAATAATCATAATAATAATATATAAATTTAACAATAGTAATATAATGGCAATACGAACAACTATAGCAATATCGCAACAACAAGAATATTATCTAAACGATTTTATGCGATACGCAACGTGTACACCTTCTATACATCACGCATCCCGATGGTAACAATAATACAACGCGATAATCTGCCCATTCCAATCAAACGCTGCAGCGGCTAGTAATCGTCTCGTTGTTAGCCGGGGTCCGAGGCGTGTAAAACTATTAGCCCGGACCAACAAAACCACTTAGCAAGTTTTCCAATTAATTCAACGAAGAGATGGAAGGCAACTCCTCCGCTCCGATCCGCCGCTCGTTATCTCCACCACCTCCACTACCCCTACGGTAACCACTCGCCGCCAACAGACTGGTGTACGCTCACTCGCCCTGTCCCTGTCACCCACATCTATCTCACTCTGTATATCAATCCCTGTGCCTGCCCCCCCCCCACACCCGTGATATTTCTCTACAAAATAGTATACGATATTTTTTCTCGTTTACAGTTTCAGTTACCGGACGCCGTGAAAACAGTGGGCAAGTACAAGAACAACCGGCACGACCCGGAGAACGGCGGCAGGGTGAGTGTCCAATCACTTTCTATACATATACATACCATAACATGTAGTTTATAGTTTATACACGCCGATTGTGTTACAAGCAAACTAAGTTTTCTTTCAAAGTCACATATTTACACTGCGTCGCATCGGAGCGCAAAATAATACATACACACCTGTATAAATGGTCCGTTTCGAAAAATTCGATTTCATTTGCACACGCGAGAAATTCGATTTCAATGTAAAAATGTGCACATGTTTCGCACGGCTCGAACAAAACGACATGTAGACAATCGTAATATTACAGTCGAAGTTTATACCGTCACGTATGTAAACCGCCGTGAATACAAATTCACAGTAATGCAGAACACATCATCCATGCATGTGTTTGCTTGTCATCAACAATACGCGCGTAGTAAGAGTTACACCGGTTTGGGAAAAACGATTTTCATCAAAGAGGTAATCTTTTTTTCGGTACCCACTTATTTTTTTTTTTAATTGAATTATTTGTTAAACAAGGGCCCGGCAACTGAGGCCAAAGTTCTCCCTGTGGGTTATGCTTGAGAGCTTACTTCGATGTTTATAGAAACTGTAAGGTGTTAAACACATGGGTAGTGTATGCAGTGCCGGATCTAAGGGGGGGGGCAAGTGGGTATCATTGCCCCGGGCGCCGTCGGTATGAGGACACTCTTGAATTTATGAAAAATCAAAAAACCTTAGTATGGGTATATTAAAAATGTACATATGTTTAAATTTTTTTTCATTTAAAATTTTTAAACTTGAAAATTAGTATAATATTACATATTACTTAGGAATTTATATAACTATTTTTTTCTGATGTAGATATCTTTTACAATTCATTCGTCAAACGTAGATATTATCTAATTTTTGTTTTCGGATAAAAATCGACTGATGAGATTTGGAATAATTGTTAGTTGTAATAATAATCTACGATAATATAAGCAAGACTTAATAACTTATCATAAATTTGCAAGAAAGATTAATTATGATGAAATTATAAAAGATTTCGCTGCAAAAAAGGCTAGAAAAGTAAAAATTTAGATATTAAAATGTTATTTGTTAAATTAGAACAACCAAGTAATATATAAATTATGTTTGTTTTCTATGTTTTCATACGTGTAACATTTTAAAATATGATATTTTATATATGTACAATGTATATTAAATGTTATTAATTTATATTAAAATACCCCCTCTTTCCCTCACTGCGGGGCCATCGTAGCTCCACATATGGAGTGCACAGTTAAGGGCGCTGCATTTTTACTACCCCCGGGCGTCAAATGTCCTAGATCCGGCACTGAGTGTATGTGTATACATGAGCGACGCCGCTAGAGTCGTGTGGTCACCCTAAGAGTGACTGCGGCAGACTTAACACCGATGATCATTATTAGTATTTTTTTTATTTTTGAACCGATAGAACGCAGTGTGTTTCAATTAGCGACCAATAAATAACATTTCTTGTTAGTGAAACCATCTATAGTTCAATTTCTGTAAGGATTAACACGAAATGTCTTAAAACATATTTAATAAAACCTAAAAATTGACTATCGCAGATTTGCTACTAGACTATAGTTGCTATGTCTACAATTTGTTCAGTTCTAACCTAATATTGGTGTTACCAGTACACTATTTATAAATAGACAGGGTGTGGGTTAGCTTGGGGAGGAAAAAACATATATCTGCAATAGATAATGTAAAAGAAAAAAAAATTGTTTTTTTCATTGTGTCTTATCGTTAAAACTGTTTTTTTTTTATTTTTATATTGCACAGGAAACTCCAGTGGATATGTGCCGAGTGATCGGGACGTAGGAAAAGTTAAACGTCTGCCCGCGCTGCTTATTAAAACGTCCCGGAGATAGTTTTTGGTGAGTGTAAACAAGTCGTTGAAAATATACGAGAGAAATATCACTAAAATTATGTATTAGAAAAAAAAAATATATATTACATAAACCCATACTACCTTCTTGCGAATCGTGTGGAATACATATTATTAAGAATTCGAGAAAACCTATGATGTTGTAGACTTTCCAAATTGCATTTTTAAACTGCATTTAGATTATACTATTTCATTATTTTGCATTTAACTTCGAACGAAAACACTTTGGACCGATCTTATACTGTTACAAAAACTAAATAATATTATCGCCTAACGCCCACAGTCCGTTTACTGTACAGCGCGACTAATAAGCGAATGTTCGATAGTTGAATAGGTAGTTAATTCGATAATCGACAAGTAAGAATCGGCTTTGCAGTTTCAATGACGACGAATTTTTTTTTTTTTGTTTGCGTTTAGTTTTTAATTTTTGTAAAATTATAATGCAACGATCTATATGTATAAATCATGTATACCTAATTATAAAAGATATTGTTCCTTTCGAATTTGACATTTCACGTTATTTAAACGAATTACAGTCTTGACAGTTTACATTAAAGGAAAGTAAAATATTTTTTACCCGTGACAAATTGTTATAATCAGTCAATATGTTTTTAAGACATTACGCGTTTCGGAAACAACGCGTTTACCCCGCTACCGTTGTGTTTCCACTGCACGAGTTGTGACATATTAGTGTCAAATATTTTTCACTCGAAACCGTATATACGTATACCAATTTGCTTAATACTATGCCTGTGACAATGATGTATTTATTCTCCAGATGAAAAACAATACGTTCGAGTCCTAAACGGAACAAGTCGTGTACATATATATGTATATTATATATACAGGAGCCCATCTCCCGGATGCAGATGAAAAACACTTTCAACTCTCAAACTTCGGAATTTGTGTTCCGATGAATTGAAATTGTTTTTTACACTACTATCTCGCTCTCTATTTATCTCTATCTCTCTCTCTCTCTCTATATATATACAAAATATATATAACTCTCTCTCTATCTCTCTCTCTTTTTTTCTCTCTTGTTTATCTATTTCTAATCATTTTCACTGTGAAATATAATATGTATGTATATTTTTTTTTGTTTTGTATTCTAAACTCATTATTATTGATGTACAGTCGTAAATGAAAAAAATCCTAAAAAAAAAAAATATATATATAAGAAAAAAAAAACCCCTTTAGTGAAATACATAAACAGCCATATTGTGTCGGTGTTGTTAAAAATGTCATAAATATCATACATTTCTTCCCCCAGGTTATTTAAAACTATAATATTAATATGTACAATGTATGAACATTTTATTGCAATGTTTTCGTATTATGTTTGTATGGAAACACTTAGGACGACTGAGTTGATTTTCAAAAAAAAAAAAATGTGTAAATAAATATTAAAATTATTATAATATGTTACTAATTTTTTGCAGTACTTTGGAAAAATTGTTTTGTTTTCACGTTGGATTTTTCAGTTATTTAAGTTTAAGAAAAGAATGATACTAATAAGTTGAGATTTATAATAATATTTAACGTTGATGTTGTTTGTTTTTACACGTTTATTTTGTATTTTATACAAATTAAAGAATTTTTTTTTTTGTGTATCAACAATTTATAAACCTTACGAACAACTTGTATTACCACTAGTAATAAGAATGTAAATATAATATTATATGTGCCATAATCATTTTTAAAATTTGTGTTTTACTATCTGATATCGAGAAATCTTGGTCAATACATTTTCCTGACTTCCTGAAATTAACAAAAAATAAAAAACAATGAAAAGCATTTGTGATCCTGCACTGGTTATTTAAAATTTGGTCGGAAAAGTTAAATAAACATGAATGTTTCAACTGCCGAAGGTTTCTGGTCTAACTGGTCAAAGTGCTCACCTGAAAACTTATTTATTAGTCAAAGCTGTACCAGAATTAAAAAATCTTTTTGAAAACAACAAAGGTCAAGTCAATCCAACGTAAGTAAATTATTTTATACGTAACCTCAAAGAAGTTAAGGAATATTTTCTTTAAATTTCTACGCATATGAAACGTTCATATATTATGCTTGCTAATTAATTGTTTTTCACATTAGTTCGTTACTATACTACTATAATACAAAACCTTGATAGTTATGAGGTTCATAAGTACCTAAGCCCTAAGAGACCGCATCATAATTTTATCTAAAAGTAATGTGAATGGAATAAAATTATCAAACATTGCACTCGCACGACGCACATACGTGTAGGTTGGTTATCAACATTCCAGAATCTATACAGTTATAATATTTGTGTGGATATTGTGATCTATGAAACGATTTCAATTTGATCCATCCGTAGATGTATCTGATACCTTGTTGTTATAAGTATGAAGAACCTTCGACTAAATACAAAACTATTGTTCCCAATACTTCTAGTTAAAATACTTGGGTCTACAACCTAGACTTACAAAAATCTACTTTTGTTCGTTACTTCTAACTCCGCTCGGGTCATTCGCTTCGACCCGATCACGCCTTCACACTTGGTGTAAATGACTCTCCTCTATGCAAACTAAACTTAACTGAAAGCGTCTGCGACCTAACACGTTTACTTCTGGACTATCCGTCATAACATACCAAACGTATAATTTTTCTCAGTTACCTGAAAATCACCCCATATGTCTTCTCCAAACTCAACATTTAATCTGAAAGGGTCGTCGAAAAGATACTTAACTTAGAACCGGAAGCTGGTTGTGTTGTTTAATATTTGTATTTGTAGTTATTGTCACAATTTTGCTTTAAAAATTATAGGTTTCGAGCTGTGATTGTCACTAAAAGGTAATAAAAATATAAAAAAGTATAAAGTACGTTTGTAACTCGTCTTGTTACAAAAGTAACAACGCAAAAGCAAGAACCACTGAGGCACATATTATTACTACGATAAATGTAAATAATACATTCACATGAAGTGCGATCGCCCAAGTACTGTTTCGGTTGGATTTTTAATTTATGCATTATTTCCTGAGCCCCGTTTAAATTTGTCGGACGAAGTTTTCGCCGGATTGTCTTATCGGAACTTTTATTCAGTTCGCCAACGGCGGTGTAAACGATGCGCGCTTCGAGAAATCAATAATTTCAACTCTCACAAGACATACACAGCGCAATGTATCGTAATAATTACCATAATGTATAAAAGGGCCGGACGAAAGTGTATAACGATTGTCCGCGGTTGGGAACGTAATGCTCGCGAAAGCGACCGAAAGAAAAAAAAACTGTTCCGTTCGTCAAAACTAAGTGTTCGCGTGCACTATAATGCACTGGAAACTACCAATCAAATCACGCGGAAGGACGTAGATAGTAACGAAACGTCTCTCTCAGAGCCCCACGAATGCACTAATAGTGGTGATAATGAAGTATGCATCGTTGTTGTTTTTGTTCGCACCGCGGCCCTGTACGTTACTGGACGGCCGTAGTATAAATATTGTGTGCACAACGCCTGCGTTCGGACCACCGACTCGACACGATGGTATCGTAGCAGAGAACCGCAGGACGTTTTGTTCCGTTTTTTTTCCCATCCCAATACAAGGCTTCTGCAGATTAACGCGGAGTCGCGCGTCGCAAAAAACCTTTTCGTTAGATTGAATTTATCCACAGCTACGTGTTATTTCTTGGATCATAATAATATATCATCGCGCGTTCATATCATCACGCGACCACAGGACCTTCTAGTGATAAATCGTGTAGCGATAAAAGTCTATACATGTCCATTACAACGCAGCTCTCGGCAAATGCAATTAAATTTCAGTAAAAAAAAAAATAAAAAAAATAAACGTCCCTTTTTTAATTATAAATATATTCATTGCGCACTATCGTAGCTGTACGGTTGTTTTGCTGTTTCGATGGTTTACGAGTGTTGTACATCGCGCTGCTACCGGGTAAACGCGCGAAAACGAATATTACCAGTGATAATTTAAAAATCAGAACAAGACACGAGTTAAAAGGAGGAAAAAACTTGCGATACTCCGAGGTCGGGTGGATGATTTTTCTGTATTGGTCTTCTGTACTTGAAACCGATGTACATTGTCTACTGCTCTAAAAAACAAACGATTTTAAGTGAAACGTGTTCGGTATAAAAAAAAATAAACGTATCGGTTCCAAACAAAAACCATATAAAAAATCTTCTTTCCGTTAAACGCATAAAAAAGTGGATTCACAATATCGGTTGGACTTTTTTTGCGATTTTTTCACCGTTTCTGTCAATTATTCGAAAAACTGTTGAAAAATTAATGAATCCCTCTTACAGAACCAACTAGACGAAATTTCCTATCAGAAAAATATCAGGTTCGCAAGCAATGCTTCAGTCCGAATTCATGTGCACGGGCACAGAAAAAAAACAACTTAGTACAACATTACGATAAGACCGACGACATGCACTCTTCACGTTCACACTAGGAATCTAAAAAGTAGGTAAAATATTTCGGATTTGCATTAACTTATGCATGCCGCCCCGTTCATACGCTGTATATAATATTTTGATCAATATACGAACAATATACGTATATATATATATACTAAACATTGGTTGCTTTTTGGACGTAAACAACTTCAGCGAGCGCGTATACTAAAAGTGGGCGTCATAACTGTTTGTTTAGTAACCGCACGGATGATCAAAGAGCGATTTCCATGGTTTCCCGGTGGAAATAATAATTGTCGTGTCGTTTGTATTGTGACCCACGACGGTTTTCGCAGACGGCACAGACGAACACGGTCCATTGGACTTATCATCATTAAAAGCATATTATGCTCACGGTCCGAAAGAATTCGCTCCTACTACCACGCCGCGTCAGCTTACTTCTCTACAGACGTTTATCGTAACTTTGAATTTCTGAGTTGATGTTTCGAAAATAATGAAATTTCTATTGAATGCTAATTACTACCCAAGTATTACCGATGTATCGATAATCTATATACATATAGGAGACTGCCCTTATTCACTCATCAACGTCCAGAGCAAACCGCTGGGTCTAGAGACTTGAAATTTTGTACAGAGGTTCCTTGAGCAATATAGGGGCGCACAAGGATTTTTAAAAATTCGAACTTTAAGGGGGTGAAAGGGGGTTTTTAAAAGTTTGTATATAAGTGCATTTTCCACTTTATCTTTGGACTTTGACCGTTCACCGCCGGTACCTATTGTGTGTCGCAATCGGGGGTCGCCGATTACCTGTGACCGGTTTATTATAATACATATACCTAAGTGGGCGATTGTAAACTCGGCTCGAAGAAAAAAAATGTTCAAAAAGTCTATTGTAAACTCGGCCCGGGTCTTTTTCAGGTAAAAATTAAATTAATAACATGCATTTATGAAAAATCGTATGTATAAAAAAGGATACAAATATAAAATTGTTGTGTAATTATGTAAGATTATAATATAAATTTAACTTTTTAAGTAAATAGCCATATTTTTGACGTATTCACTCACCGATATTTCCTTATTTTTATATTTTTAAAGTGTTTTTCTAAGATTTCTTTTTTTTTTAGTTTTTGTATTTTTAAATTTAAATTGTGTGTTTAGGCTGTTAATTTTTTAATTTTTAACAACAAATTGTTCATCACAAGATACAAAAATGATCGGACGAGCTTACAACAGACCTTTTTTATTATCTTAAATGTCCGGGCCGAGATTACAATCTACCTATTTTATTACCTAAAATTTCCGGGCCGAGTTTACAACCTACCTATTTTATCACCTAAAATTTCCGGGCCGAGTTTACAACAAAAAGGTAACCGCGGGCCCAGTTTACATTTGCCCACCTATGTAATTGATACCTTGACTAATAGTGCTATACAATTAATACACACACAAAATTAAATTGTGAATTCCATGTTATATTAGCACTATCAATACAAGTATATTAAACATACGGCCTATGAAAATGCCAAAAAAGAAACTAATACTAGGGCAACGCCGTGTCGGGACAGCTAGTATAATATGTTTGTTTGGAGTCGCTACTATTAACATTTATAGAATAACAACCGTAACACTTTGTTTAATACCACGTGCGTTTCGAAAAATAATAGACGATGCAGGGTTCGATCCTCGATCTCGGTTGAAGTATTTTCCAATTGTTTCTTTGTTTATCTCAGTTATTCGGAAAACTTTTGAGAAATTATTAAAAATTATCTCCTAAAAGTACCAACTAGACGAAATTCCCTTTCGGAAAATTACCACATTTCTATATATCGGAGCAATCCTTCTGATCGAAATCGTGTACACGGACGTCTCCAAGGCTTTCCGGTGGAAATAATTGTCGTATCATTTATAGCGTGGCCCGCGACGGCAAAGGTGAACACGGGCCATTGGGTTTATCATCGTTGAAAGCATATTTTATGCTCACAGTCCGAAAGATTTCGCTTCTACTACGCCGCATCAGCTTTCTTCTCCACAGATGTTTATAGTAACTTTGAAATTCGTCGGAATTGCGTTATTCGAATTCCATAGAATCCGTTTGTACGACAAGATAACCGTACAAGTTTTCGTACCGCTCCCAGGACATCTAAAATCAACTCATTGTAATTACTTTTTTATAATTTTTTTTTTTAGTCGTGTAATGATATGCATCATCATGTGTATACAACATTTTATAACTTAATAAACAAGGACTCCTTCGGAACACACACAGAAAACAAGTAATAAAATGGGACAAAAATCTAGCGGTTCCCCATTGTCAATAACTAGGTCAATCTTCATGGGAGGTTCATGTGGGCGCACCGACTTCCGGAGATCCTTTTCACTTTTACGTAAGCATCACTTTTAATAACATTCGATTTCTGTGTGAGTGTCAAAGTGTCCAATCGCAACCCATTAACAACTTTGCATATTCATTTGAATATTTCCTTTAATCCTACACCGTGAGCGGTACGACTATCAACGGCCGCGCAACGAGGCGAAACCAGGTTAGTGGTATAATTGTAATAAGCTTTTGAGACCTACGGTCATCTACATCGGCTCTCGGACCTTTGTAACCCCGAGTGCCCTCCTTGCAAAAAGGAGCAAGGTAATTAACCAGCTTCTTTTATTTTTCCTTTTACTTTTGGGTTATTACAGTCGTTAAACTTATGTCGGTACGTTTATGCGGGAATGCTTGCGTCGACGCAATAATTACTATCGGTAAACGTAAACTGCAACCAGTCATACTCACGAACGTGGAAAATCACCGTTGAAAGCATAACTCGTAACCTTATGTATTTTATCTGCACTTAACCTGGACTTTCAGATGGTCTAACGGGACGACCGGGACCGAATTTATAAACCGGTGACGTGTCTCCTCGGTGCAGCGGGTCACGAGTAACATAGACGGGAAAGCGGCTTCGTGCCTTGTACGCCACCCCCGATCTTTCGGCAAAACGATGTGCCAGCTGCTCCTTCTCTTGTGCCATATACCGTCTCTCCAAGTTGGTAGTTCACAGTGTACGCACGAGGAATCGTTCCTCACCTACAGAGCTACGGACGGAGAACGCGTACCATAGTAAACTCACATCATGACTCGCGCGTTTATTTAATTCACAAACTTTCAATAATTAATTATATTAATATGGTACAACATGTTCTGTTAATCAAGATTAATTACTATTCGAGGTGTGTGTGTGTGTGTGTGTGTGTGTGTGTGTGTGTGTGTGTGTGTGTGTACTAAAAGCGGAAGTATGTGAATAATCCGGTATTAAGTATGCTTATTTTTTTAATGACAAAAAACATCATGTAATGTATATAATAATCACGTTTTTTAAAGGATATAAGGGGACTATAATCACCCAAAAATTATTTATGCATTTTGAAAAAAAAAACTTAAAAAAAAATAATACTGGGTTTTATTACTAATTAAAGCAAAGTATGAAATCATTAATTCTAGAATAAATTAAAAACGTAAAAGCGATGATGGTGAAGTGTTAAGATTGTAATTACATTTTCGGTAGGTATATCTTATAATAATAATATTTTAACTTATTGTGGTTAATTGTCGTTTAAAGAAAAAAACAATAATATAGAATAACGTTTATGGGTCAAATGGTTGTCATTCTAGAAAAACGTGATTTTATTCCTATAACTTTTTAACTTTATTATTTTGAATAATGTTTACAATTCATAATTTTATAACATAAATATATATAACATAGCGAAACGCCAATCGTGATTTGTATCTCTATAAATGTTATTTATCTGAGTACATACTTATGTATGTAGTTTTTAATTTAATTGACAAATCAGATTAACGTGCATGCCCTAAATTTAGGGGTCGGACCGTTTTTGACCAATATGATCCTATTTTTTTCGGTCTGTGTACTTTTCAGCCATTCTGTTATATCTATGTTCGGCCGGAACACTATTTTGGTCATTGGTCACCAATTAAAACTTTTAAAATAATTTTTCATACTCTTAAACGTAGAAATAGATGTTTGTCTTTCTTAAGATTTTATGACACAAATCTCAATACAATATAATAAAACACAAATTTGTTTTGAAATAATATAGGTACAATACATTATTACATACGAGTGTTATTTAAAATAAAGGTAAAACATTAACGGATTATAATTAGTAATTAATTATAGTGTTTATTTCATTCTTTTTATAATTGCGGCACATCCGTTTAACGAATTCCATTCGTGTCATCTCTCCTCCCTGGTATTTTGTTTGTTGGTGTGGTTTTTGTCCTGACGGCTCCGAACTTTCACATCTTTTAAGAATTTTGGAATGAGAGCACTTCGTATTTTTGCATACGATTATGTCTGAATTTCGTTTTTTATAGTGATCCATTGTGTAATGGGAGGGGGTTTTTTTAATCGCACTGGTTCAAATATGAATGGAAAGACTCTCACGCGTTTGTTGTTTTGTTTAATCATAAGATCCTGATGCCCAAATAGTATTGGGAAATAGGCTCCATTCACTAATATATAAGTGTCCGTTTGATAATCACAATATGATTTAAAGTTATTAAATTATCGGTACATATTGACATTAAAACTTTCATAAGAGTTATACGTGAAATAATTGTATTCGTATCTATTCCAGACTTCTGTAATCTATTTCAAGAACTTTTGACCGCCAAGCTGTAAGTTATCTTTCGTTACCGTTTACAATTTTAAAAAATGTATTAAATTTGTTGCTTTACAACAAAAAAAAAAACGTGAAAAACATAATAAAAACTCAAATTAGTGACCAAAATAACGGACATTACAGCATGACTGAAAAGTACACTGACCGAAAAGGGAAAGGTTAATTATGACTGAGAAGGGTCCAACCTCTTAAAACGTGGTAGTGGTATCACAAGCTCCAGAGCCATTATGTAACTCGGAATCTCATTTATTATAATAGTGAGATAATGGATTCATAGTATATTTCACGTATCATCAACGCAATTTCATTTAAAAGTATTTAATTAATTTCTTCTTTGTTAGAGAAATTTAATTTCAATACATAATATTCTTATGTGACGTGTTTCGTTTTTTTGATTTTATATTTTGCTTCTTATTCGGATTTCATTGATTTATATTCATTGAAATAATAATATGTACAGCAAAATCCGTCTTTTTGCAGTCACCCATAAAACAATTTAAAAACAATATATTGCGTAAAAACCAATTTTCCCATATATACTCTCTCAGTTTTGAACTGTAGATTATTGAAAAAAAGACGTTAGACGCTAATACGATTGTTGAAGTATTGATATTAGTTATTTCAAGCAAATAATACACGATATTTTCGCTTATTGTGACACAAAATATATGCATAAAACTTACTTTTTTCTTATGAGCATATTATAAAGAATATCAAACATTATTGTTTTTTATTTTATTTGAAAGATATTAACAATGTATACTTATTGTACAAGAGCAATAAATAAATTTGATATTTACAAAAGGAAATAGAATAATATAAAAGACACGACAGACATGAGAGAGAAAACCACTCATTAGCAGCAACTCTCAAACATTCATATATAAATTATATTCATTTATGTGATTATCAATTTATATTTTATTTTACATTAAGGAATTGGATTTCCTGGAATAGTTAAAGAGGACATTTTGGAGAAAAGGTGATTTTTGTGGTTTGTAAGTTTGTCATGAAATATTTTGTAGTATTGATGGGCTTGGATTTTTAGTGAAGGGATTCGTAGGACATTGCGTAGATTAAGGTTCGAGGCATACCATGGGCGTCCAGTAATTAGTCGTAAACTAATTGCCTGACATGCTTCCAGCGGGCGAATGTTGGATGGTTTGGCTTGATCCCATATTGGGAAACATCAAACATCAAACACATTTTATTCCGGGAACAGTGTGTTATGTAGTAAGTATGGAAATAAGCGAAATAAGGAAATATTTTGGTAGCTGTTCGATACACAATTTTACCCGGGTCCATAAATAGTTTTTCTTTAAAAAAAAAAATGAACAAAAAATGTTTAAGTATTTCATCATTATTTGAAAAATATTGAAAAAAATATTAAAGTACATAAATATTTCCATGTAGGTCAAAATGAATATTTATCGATAATAACGCGATGAATATTATATTGGTTCAATTTAAAGCTTTACAATTTTTCCAACAGCTGTTTTATAGTTTTTACTATACAGTTTAAGAAAATTAGTCAGTTTGGTCATAAAAATTGTCGGTTAACACCGAACGAAAATTGCTAACCCCTTTTTATTTTATACTATAATTATTCAATATTATTACATTTATTATTTCAGTAAAACTCTTATGTAATTTTTGCATACATTTGAACTTGAAATTTTTACCTAAGCTGACCTGGGTCGGAGTTTCACAATTGATACCAACTATGTCTAAAAGTAATTTTGTCTGGTAGGTCTATAACCTACTAAAGTATAAACCGCATTCAACCACATTAAATTGTTATTGATCAGAATGAAAACAATTGAAGTATAAAGAACAAATGAAGTGAATGATACTCGGGGGAAAAAAAACAACAATAAATGCTTGAATAAATTCGATAATTTTTGCTTTTACCATTTTATTGAAAAAATGAGAACATTTTTTAATTCCAAATAATTTTCCGTTGAATAATACAATTTGGGTCACACACTTCGAACAAAAATTAGGTATTGCGTACACAAATGACCTTTTACTCATTACATAAAGCGTAATACATTTCACAGGGTTATAACTGTTACAGTGGACGTTTTTTTTATACTGCACATTACAGTACTTGTATAATAAAAGTAATTCAATCAGTATTATAGGTGCACTATAGTTGTATGCAAGTTTTCAATCATATTCAACATTATAACAGTGTGTGTGTTAGTGTGTGATTTGTTTTTTCGTTTTTGTAATTTATTTCTAATAGTTTTACACTAGAAGCGAGTAAAAGGTTTTTTGTACACTGTTTGAATTGAAATGAAAAAAAAAAATCAATAGTATATACTGAAAAATACTCTACTTAACAAGAACAAAAGAGTTTTGAAAAAAAAGAAAAATATAATAATAATCACGTTTGAATTTTTTTTTTCACAAAAATTTTCACGTTTAGCGAGTTGCAGCTAGTCATAAATATACTACATAGTACATAGATATATCGAATACTCATTTCGATCATGATTTTTCTATCGTTATTTAACTACGAGCTGTGCAGGCAAAATAAAATATGGTAAATAACCATTAGCGAATTTACATTTTTGTAAAATGATTCAACATTTAACATTATTTATATGAATGACAATTATAGAACGTAATCCTACATTAATGTATGTATAAATTACATAAAATATAGGTACATAAGCATATTATCATGCAGATGACTTATGACAATGTGATATTGTTTTAAATAGATTATATCTGAGCTTAATTTTAGATAGATGAAACCGAGACGATGCGAACAAAAAACAGTGACGACGTGTCAGTTTCATTTAGCCGAGGAACTTCCAGATGAAACTTTAAAACCATTTAGTATGGCGAAATAATTTTTAAAAGCATTCTACAACTTCGAAAATGACATTGCTAAGAAAATATTAATTTGCATACATTACTACTGGTGACTTTTCAGAGTACATTTAGACACGTTTCGATGAAAGTTTTCAAATTTTTATCGAGCATTTTCTATCTTATTGCACCTCGTGGTCTTTTATGTAAAAAATATAACAGCCATCATACACTACACACCCCCATGATGGTTCAAGATTATTTTTATGCTTAGGGCTTTGAAATATATTTCCGTTTTAAATACTCACAAGACCAATAGGACCAAAGTACGTTTTTCAGTTGGGCAGTACCTGTATATACATGTATATTATATGTATCATACAGTTATAAAAAAAAATAAAAATAAAAATACATTATTGAATTTTTTTGCTGAAACATTTATTATTTTAGTTTCTCTCTAGTTTTCCATTCTGTTTCTGCAAACCCTAATTTTCATTTTCATTCAGCAACTTTTCGAGTAATAAATTCAACGAAAACTGCATATACCTAGACAATATTACAATAATGGGTTGTTTTACTTTTTTGTCGATTGTAGTCCCAAAGCACAAGGAAAACATGGTGGAATTATTACATTTTTAAACATAGCGATACATGTATTTATAGTACCTATATATTATACAATGTAATGTCGTCAAACCATTATAATCCTAGCGACTTAAAAACAATTATTCTACACGCTTGGAGCAGGGACGTTATAAAATAATATTTCCTTGACTTATGTAAAACAATAATATTATGTAACCGTTACAAACATAACGTTATTAACAGCAGCTTAAACTTTAAAGACTTGACGATGTTTTTGCAATAGATGACCATTTTAATCTATATTTTCCCCGAAATATCGATCTGATAATTTTTAACGAATACTTATGATTTACCCCGGACTCGATGAAATCCACCAACATCGTTAAGTATTTATAGTTTTCGATCCAAAATAATTGTTCAGTTGCAACTGTTACGGCGCATTCCAATACCACGCCGGTTAACGTTTAAAATTTCGTTCGGACGACGATGTGATATAATATTATAATGTAGCGCTGGTGTCGCGCACGCGAGTTTTCGATTCCATCGTCCGCTATAGGAGTATACTATTTATTTTTACTCGTCTGAAAATCAAAAAATCACTGAGTCTCACCCCCGACTTACTCGTGTGGTGGCTCAAAGCTGTCCACATATCGAACAAAAACACAAATCTTAGGTATACAATGAAGACAGTTTTCTGTCTTATTCTGTAGAGTTTATAATATCTTTACTTGGAAAAAAAATGTTAGATGATGATAGTTAAAATAATAACAATGACAAAAGCTGTACGATAAAAATACGATATTTATAACGGTAATAATAAGATTTCGACTGGCAATATATACATGTACTAATGGCATGTTTGTGCTTACGTATTAGCAAATACGATGTGGAATTTATTATATCTGAGTCTTTACGAAATATTTTAACAATGCATCCGTGCAGGGGCGGGGAAAACGAGATACAACGGATATGTAGGTCACATCATTTTTTCCCGTTTTATGTTTTCTGACGTTCGGGATAACAAAATAGCCCCGTATCGGAAGACACGCCCGGGCACTCGTATGTTAATCGGAAGGGTTTTTTTTTGTCCGCCCTCCTACGAGGAGTATATTCGGCGGTCCGAGTGGTTGAAAATATGCCCGCGAGGGATAATTGAATTTCGTAACGTCTACTACGCGTGTCGCGTCTACTCCGCGATAAAACGACTTTTTTTCTGTATTTTTTTTTTTAAACAATTAGCTTAATCTCCGCCGCGCAGCCGTGGAAATAAATGAAGGAACCTCTTACGTTCCCGTCGATTGTTTTAACAATATTATAATTCTTCTAGGAACGAACATTCCTTATATTATGTATTATTTTGGACGAAATTAGTAGCGTGCGAAAGACGCGAAGAGAAAAACGAACTCGCCGGGCTCACCTCGCTTTGACATAAGTTTTATAGGTACTTTAGAGGAGACGTCCAAAATAATGTATATACTCGTATCATGCGATAACGGTATGTGCATCGAGTGCTTTGAAATGTTATGCAATTTAAAGCTGAAATGTTTCGGTGAAATTTTCTTGAAATATTTCGAATACGTGAGGTAACTCACTGAACTACTGAACATTCGATCGGTTCAAATCGTTAGGCACAAAAATGTTTCTATTCAATACTTTGTAATATTTTTTTAACGCCAGTAACATATTTAATTATTAACATTATAATCGTTATAAATTAAAGTGTTAATAGTGTGTGTACTGGTTTTAGAATGTGTATTTTCGGACGCTTACCTAAAGTTAAAAAGCGCCAATTATGCCTCTTTAAATCGAACATTTCACAAGGATTGCATTTTGTATTCATTTTCGACATTTTTAAACACTTTCATCAATGATTTTTAGAAAAAGACAATTAGGTTCACAAAAATCACTTTAACCCTGGCTTATCTTGATGTTTTCCTGTGCATATTTTCGTTCTCATCGCATTATCTAATCGATTTATCTGATTATCTAGCTATAGCACGACAACGAGTAAACACAGAGTAAAAATTTAACGAATGTACCCATCTAAATTTTTCGGAAATAATCTTCCGGGTTAAAAGAATATAAGAGAAGAAGGATAATTATTAATCATTGTTCAATCGAAATGGTAAAAAAGTTTCTCTTCAACGTTTCAAATGATTTTTAGAACATTTTTTGTGGCATTTTTTTTACCATCAGTGCATTTCCATGGGAACCATCTCGTTTAGCGTTTAAAACCGTACCTTATAGTTACGACATTATAACAGCACGGGCCGCGCGTATATTTCATTAATGCGCTTACACTCGTGGGCTATGCACCGCACGTGGTGATAATATTATGCGCGACCCGTTCTCTCTCGACGATGATAATAACAATCGACTGGAAACGCGCAATAATTAGCGTTGTCGTCGTGTCGCGTACATAATAATATATTAACGCGGTCCGCACGGTCCGACCGTAATAATAATTAATACCGCGTCTCGGTGTTATTGAATTATATACACGCGCGCGCATTGCGTATGCATTTATATCGGGGACGAAACGAGTGCTGTGCGTGTGATAAGGGGGGTACAAATCGACCGCCTTCCCCTCGCGCGCGCGCGTCCGCGGCACCTAAACGTCGTGTTGTCAAAAACATTTAAGCTCCTCATTGTACGCGGCGGACCCCCGGGCGTTTTTTTTCGAGCCGACCACCACGCCCGCCGTTTGTCCTGCAGCCGTAAAGCTACCTGCCCCGACGATATTTTTACGCTTCGGCGGGGTAACGAAAAAAAAAAAGAGAAAAAACGATTATGTTTATCACGACGTGCGCTCTCGGTGGCGTACGCGGTATAATAATAGGTATCATATATTAATAGGGCTGTCATTTCGATGCACTTTGCAATGCTTGTCTTGTCACAAATTTGTTTTGTGTACAATTGAATGAAAATAAGAAAGTTTTTTTTGCATTTTTTTGCATTTTTTGGCATTTTAGAGTTTTTGGAGCATTTTTTGAGTTTTTGGAAACCAAGTATGAATTTAAAATTGTATTTTAATATTTTTACACCAACATGGTTTTTAAATAGATAAAACAGATTATAAGTTGGTACTCGTAATTCGTATTCTATTATCGGACAAGGTTTGAGTAACCTCTCCCCGCATTTCCTGTTAAAAAATCTTAAATCGGTAAAATCGACGTCCGATGATATCGTTTGACGTTCAGTACGAGTTTTGTCGTCGTTAACACCGTTTTATTACTCTAGTTAATTTTTCTTGATAATTTAATATAAAAATGCCAAAAGTAAAATGTTCGACAGCTAGTCGACTGCGTGCTTTTGTACAAGAATTTGGACATAATATTTTTTAGATTTATACTAAAACTATGTATTTACGGTTTACACTTGTAATAGATTTTTATAATGCATTTTTTTAAACTTTTTATTGTAATTTATACTAAAATTATAAAAAATAAAAAATTTTTTAGATCATAAAAGCATTTTTTTACGGCATTTTTCGGGGGTTTTTAGGGCATTATTTAGAGTTTTTAAGTCATAAAAGCAGTTTTTTTAGGACATTTTTTGGAGTTTTTTAGGGCATTAAAATCCCAGCCCTATATATAAATATCATCATTATTTCAACCCGAATCGCGTACGGTAATCGACCGATTTCGGTGAGAATGGTACCGTTTCACGAACAATGTGGTTTTAGATTTCCGCAGTGACGTATTTTCGGGTGTCAACGCGTTGTTCCGATCGTAACGGTCATGGGAGGTTTTTCACAGGAAATTGTGTCTCGTGTAGTTGCTACTTTGAGTGGGATCGAGTCTCGAACCCGGACCACCTAGTATTTTCATCCTTCCATTTGATATTAACATTCATGGAGTAATAAATAAAACGAATTAGCATTTTATAGAAATTTCAAAATTTTCGAAATGTTAAATAGGTACCAACTATATGACATTTTCAATTTAAACTTAAAAGATAAACCTACCTTTTAAGACATTTCCTTCTTCTATTATATCCAACAAATTTACAATTAATATAAACTGATCCACTCGACCTGTTTTACTCACAATCGTTTTTTTGAAGGCAATAGTTTATTTTTTTGTTCCAAGTTTAAAATACCAATACAGAAAAATCATTAATCCGTCCCTGTATCTTACCGGACCGTGGAGCCACACCAGTATTTTTATTTGTCTGAATTTCCTGCGCGGGTCATGTGTGCCAATGGTATTTCACAACTATACTGCGTACATCAAGTCGATTGATAATTATAGTCGGTATGACGACGAAGACGTGAAACAGAAATTCATCATAATGCGAACTGAGATAAAAAGAATAAATGTAAAATCATGCTCGGCCGTTATAAATTATATTTTGCCGCACTAAATACATTGTTTTCAAGTTTGGTTTGAGTGTATATGTTCACCCTTGATCCATACTTCTCGGCTAATAAAAATTAAACAGTTATCGGCGGAAAATAGCCAATTATAATATTATATTGAGTTAATACGAATACAATTATATAATTTATATCGTTTGGGTTTACGGGGTATTTTTTTTTTAAACCAGTTTTTGATTCAAACCTAAGACACATAAATAAATATCTATCACATACGTTTACAAATCTGTCATGTGGATTTTTGTAATATCAAATTCGTTTTGTTGGTTTGTCTGTAGTCAACTATTATAATGGCCGAGAAATGTGTTGTTTAATTAAGCTCAACTGAGGTTTTTGTTTTTGAAAAATTAAAAGAAAAAACACCACTGATCACTAGGTAAGCCGAGACAAAGGTGCGGCTGAACGAAACGTTAGTGGATAACACAAGGCTGCGGATGGTATTAGGTATAGTTTGAAAGATGAGGAACGTATTATAGATTAAACGACGGAGATGTAGTTTCAGTAGCCGTAAGTTGAGAAAGAAGATGAAGAAGAAGAAGAAGAATATTATGTAAAGAAAAAGTTTACCCTAACAGTCTTTTTACAGATACATGCGAACGTAATACAGCTTTTGTTAAGCACATCATCTATAGGTTATACAATTGTATGCGCTGTACACGTACACAATTGCTAATGTATACAATGTGTACTATACATACTATTATGTAAATATGAATTTACATTAATACGTGTATAATAATGGACACTTTAGTTGAATACTATATATTCAATCGATAGAAAGTTAAATACTTTTAACAGCCGTTGGAGGACAGTAATAGACTGAAGGACGGTAACCGAAATCGGGAACCAAAAGATATTGGACGATTTTAAAACAAACGACTGGGAAAGTGTAAAAACGAAACGAAACTCAATTCAAGTATGTGACAATTCGCACAGCATATTGGTTGGATGTTGAGAAGTTGTGTTCCTGAAACTACATTTTGCAAATAATCGAAACAAGACCCACGTGGGGAAATATATTTTAAGTACACGCAAATATGGATGATCGTTCCGGTAAAATTTACATATCCTCTTTACATAACCCTAAAACTCAACAGTTCTCTATACATTTTTATCGAATTCCAATCGGTTTAATTTTTTGTGAAATTCGAATACGTATTATACATAAATAAATTTGTTTTTTTTTTATCGAATAACGGGTTATGTATGTGCGTTAAAATGCTAACGCGCGTGTTTAACACATAAACATCGATTCAGCAGAGCTTGGTCTTAAAATACGTCATGGACACAATTTCACGAAATCTAATGGACGCGGATGTTTAAACGAAAACTTTCAAACTCAACTAGACAGTTTATTTTGAGAAGTATTTCTAATGATCTTAATCTATCTTCTCCAAGTACCATACAAAACTTGGTCGGGCAACAGTGTTTTAGCGTTCAAAGTTTTGTGCCATCTGGATTTCGTGTCTTCCGATACCAAATAATGACTTTTCAAGAGTACTTCGACACACTTCTCGGCACTATAGCGGAAACCATTTTTCGCGGCATTATTTTTTTCTCCGTATAAACATACACGTAATAATCCAAGAGGAGTAGATGTAGACATACATTATGTTTTTATCGACGGATTTTTTTTCACCGCCAACTTTCACATCAATCAATTTTTTTTCCCCGACAAAGTAAAGAACATAATCGTTTTCACACCAAGCAAATGAGAAAAATGTGTGCTGTTTTCGTCGACGGGAGGGGTAGAAGCGAGCGCGAAGTACAGACAACAACAACAAACGCGGTGGTCGTGTCGACTCATCTCGACGATTTAGCCTGTACCTCAGTTAACCCTGTACGTGTAATAAGCAGTCTTGATCAGGTTCCTAGTTTTCAATTTTTAAGTGATAAACACAATGACACAGTGAGGTGAAAAAAAAACAAGTAAAACGTGATGACGGTTCTGTACAAAAATAGTATATCCTTTAAACGCTTTGAGTTAATTTAAAAAATGAGAATGTAGACACACTTGTACTGCTATCGTGTTGTTATTGTAGTAAATTATCTAACACGTTTACGAAATTAATAACACATTGATTCACGCGCAAAATTATCTAAGCTGTTATTGGTCAACTCAAATTAGTTTTACGTTAACGGTTTTATAAAACCGATTTCCTAAAACCTGAATGGACTCGTGGAGCCATTCAAGGCTTTATCGAAACACATTTGATATACGCATCTTTAAATGTTATACTCAATGGTCAAGTGAAAACCATAATTGGTGATTAAAGTAGAGTTTTTGGTACTGAATGATATATAAACCATGAATGCGTAAAAATAAATAAAAAAATGGATGAAATAGGCAATGTGAAAAAAAGAGAAAACACGAATATAATATGATAAAAACATTTACGTTTGGTAACTATTTCACAATTCGATGGGGTATTTAAAATTAAATTTGATAAATGAAACAGCAAATGTTGGTGAAAAAATATCTGCTTCAAAAATCGATATCGTCTTTTATTTCGTTAAAAATATTAGCGGTACAAATATAATATAAATCATTCAAGACTATCTTAGCCGTTAACGGTTAAGTGTATGAAATTAAGCAGACAAGGACTACTACGAAAAAATCTATATGTTCGTTTTCGTTTTGTACTTTAATAATAAAATAAATGTCGGTCGTAAGTGAAAATTTTTGAGTTTATTATAAAAAATCCAGTTTCAAAGCATAGAGGAAATGAGGAATTCCACGGAAATTTCGGCGCAAATATAGATAATTTACGTGAAACATATTCTGAACCAAATTTTTTTAAATTTTTAAATAAAAATTGTTTATTTACAAACAAATGGTTATAATTTCATAAAATCAGAACAGAAAATAATGCTAACATAATGTCGACGATTTAAAAACCATAGCGCTCAAAATGATAACGGAAATATCGAACCCACGTTTCGGCGAATCTCGCCACCGAGAACGTTTGATGTTTCAGAGATCATCCGTCTCATAAGGACTGCCAAGTGAGTACGTTTTTTTTATCGAAAAATAAAAAAAGGTTAAATACTTAAAGCCAATGACGCAGGTGTCATTTTTGTAAAACCGGAATAATCCGCTCAGAATCTAAAACACGTTTCCACCATACGCAACGTTTCAAAAGTCGAATGGTTTATACACTGTCGTCTGTTCACAACTTTAAGCACGCGAATGTTATCGAACGGAGCTTATATATACAAGTGCATGTATAAATACACAATTACATAATAATACGGTGAACTTGGTATTATATTTAGTATTTAGCATAAATACGACACTTCGGATAAGTGTTCGTGCATGTGCCGTCATGCGTGCTGAGCTGTGTCGGTTAATCGTCTTTGAAAGTCACACATAAAATAATAATAATAATATATCCAAAATAGTATTATTTTAATAAATTGGACTGTCGATGATGAACTGAAAGTTCGATATAAAGATATTTTCGATTTATCGAAGCGGAAAAAAAATTTTTCGAAAAAAAGAGTGTTGAACATTTTTACAACAACACATATAATTTGATATAATTTGTAAATGATGGAACAAGTGCACTCGTTAGTAAACAATTTCTAGAACATTGATCTTAAAAATGCATAACTGTCTTCAAACATTTTGGTGTTCCATAGCCAAGTGTTAGAAGGACTTTAGTCTTTTAAATATAATTTGTAATAATCTTCGAACGAGATTAACTGCTGAACATATTTCTCAACTAATGCATATTAAAATAAGTGGATCTCCATCGGAAACCAAAAGTCCATGCGAAATCATGGCTAGTGCGTCACAGATCGACGGACTATACAAGATCAAATAAAAAATTCCGAAAAATGTAGAAATTCAAAGTATCCGAAACATTTTGTCACGTAATATTTTAACAATAAACTTGTTGAGATGCTTATGGGTTTTATACTTTTGAAAATGTTTGGTATATACCGAGAACTAAGTAAGATAAGTGTTATATATAATTGTATTCATTGTATATATAATATACTATTTTTCGAGCGGAACGAGAACAATTTCCGGTATGGATATTGACCGAGTGCCGAGCGTAGCAATAACAATTTTTTTTTTAGATGCATTTTTAAAAATATGCAGCGGACACCCAGGACACATTATTTCCCAATACACCCCTACGGTACGACGGATCGTGTACAGTGTATAATGTACGTATAACATTTAGCATACTATAGCGCACGGTGCGTGTCGGCTTATCGATTTTTAACGTCCACAAATGAAAGATATTATTATTATTATTATTATTATTATTGCTGTCGTCTCGTTTTCGCACACCGTCGTCTTCGTCGTCCGTCCGTCGCCGTTCCGCCGCCGTGCCCACACGCGTTGTTCGCATACGTTCATTAAGTACAGCCAGTCGGCGCGAACGCGTGTGCTCGCCTGATCTACAAACGGAGTAGTGCAGGAACGCGCGGCCGCCGCCACATCAACGTCTGTGCGAATTCCGACGAATGTACACGGTACTCGTGCACGAACACAAAAGGCTTCACCCTCGGGTTTACGTCATATTAGTACGTCCTAAGTCGAACTTTATGCCGCGCATACGCACGCACGCGAGAACGCAAATACACGCAGTCTACTATACACACACACACACACACACGCACGCACGCACTTGGCGTTAATATATTTTGTTTGTGTGGGCACTAACTGTTTGCGCGTGTGTGCGCGCGTTGCACACATTATTATTTATAATACTCGTACTGTGCGTACAGGGTGGTGTCCGACCGGTATTCACCCCGGCCGATATCTCCCGTGTTAATACGGATATTTAAATCCTCATTTCCCCCCCCCCCTGGGCCAAGGTAATTTGGATAAATATAAGTGTGTTATTTAAGAAGTTTAAGTTTAAGAGTTCACTTTATATTCTATACAATTTATACATTTTGAAGATGGCAGATTTACAAAGATTATTTTACTGAAAATGTTGACGGTTCAACTGTCAATTTTCATTAACTTCTTGATTTAACTATTACGGAAAAACGACGAGGTGATAATAATTTTCATTAACTTGTTTGGTTATAAAAAACCATGGTTCCAATGAAAACTGAAAGTTGAACCGTCGACATTTTCAGAAAATCAAAATCTATAAAATGTGTATCTTTGAATTTCACAAACATAATAAAAAAAAAGTTAATTTTTAACTTAATTTTTAGCACCAAGTGTTATAGCACTTATAGTCAGCGAAATTGCCTTTTGTCCAGTGATGCTCATAAAATAAAAAAAAAATTGAATTACTTTATCTCTGTTAACACGGGCGATATGGGTCTGTGTAAATCCCGGTACCACACCCTGTATATATATACGACGAGCGTGTCACGCAGCTTTTTGTTTGCATTGTGTTCGGTTTTGTGCCTTGTCCCACCCCGGCTGTTTGTCGACGTAGCTCAACGCGTGCGAGCCGCCGCTCTCATACCTGTATAATATACGTATATTTGTTCTCGCAGACGATTCAAAGCAATTTGGCGTACCCGCCGCACATCCTTCGAGTCCTGCAGCCCCGAGACGAGGACGGTGGATCGCTAAAGAATAATAATATACCGTACACCGTCAGCGCGCGTGGACTAATAAACGGCACGACACTATATATCATACGTTGACACGGCCCCGAGTTGATGACGTGAGAAGGCGTCTAAAGTGCGAACATTTTGAGTGAAAAAACATGTGACGGCACGGGATTTGAACTCGCGATCCTGCGCGCCAAAATCAACGGGCCACCGCGTCTTGTCTTCCACCCGCGCTTTTTGCACTCATGTAGTGTTGGGTATCCGCGTTCTACGACATAACGCATCCCGACATACTCCACCTCCCCCCCAAGATACACAACGCGAGATAACCCGTGCCGTCTTATGTTTTTTCATTCAAAATTCTCACACCTATTACACGGCCTCACGTTTTCAACGTTATACCCGTTGGTGCACGTAAGGGGTAGCCAGGGGTTTGCTTAGCACCCCAAAATCACAGCTGAGTATCCTCAGTTTATTTCGAACTTATAAATATTGACCTAGGAGCATTATTTTTTTGTTTATAAAAATTGGTTTATTTCATAGGTTATACTATTAAACTAAATATTGTATCAAAGTAATAGCACTATTCACAGGTATCAGATGAACAATGATTTCAAAGAATTGTATTGTACTTGAATTGATCGAATGTAAATGGTTATACTGCATAGATATAATTAAAAAAATTGTTAATTTTTTTCATAATTTTCAAAGAAGGTATTCATAATTTATTCATCATCAGTTGGTGATTTATTAAATACAAGAATATTTATTGAAAAATATCTGATCTAGTCATCACGATTTTCTATTTGTATTCATAATAATTATATCGAATTTTAAGACTGAATGTGCGCCTTTTGTGGAGCCTTGTCAACTTCGTCGTCGTCGTCGTTTCAGACCTTTTCTGTCCAATCTTTGCAGACGCCCCGTCACCTTGGCCCTACGTCATACGTGCGCTCAACTAGACGCGATACGCAGTAGGTGAATTTGAAAATGTTTGAGCATTTCCTGGGGCCGATCCGTCTTCAAAGGTCGTACGGATATCTGCTGATTGTCAAGTGAGTTTATAAGTGATGCCGTTTGTCAGACGTTCAACGGATATCAGACGACGAACAGCTGTGCAGGTGCATTTCTTCAAACGGGAT